>OX467286.1:21314663-21930768 GCA_950108345.1 Malthinus flaveolus | reverse complement strand
CTTGCTAATTGAACGTATTTAAATTTTAGGGGACGTTCAAAAAAATATAGTTCTTAGAACATCGCTCAAAGCCTCACCGAACTGCGCAGAAAACCAAATTTCGTACAACGCCGTAACCAAGGTTACACACCAACCAAAACACACGGATTGGGCATCTCTTTTAATCGCTTTTTCACTTCTCCTTCTGTGCATCTAGGTTCGGCGAGGTTTTAAAATATGTCTACCACAGATGGATTTATACAAATATTTTGCGGTTTCTTTCTCGGGGCGTCAGTTATTGCTCCAACGAACACTAATGGTTCGACAAATAGAAGATGCATCGCATGTGAGAGTTTACCTTAATTACAGGATCGTAGACAATTTCTCATTCTTAAAATAACGCTAATGTTAAAAATATTAATTTAATTCCAATTCCGTACAGTTTCGTTCTCGTGTCGTCGGAAATTCGCCAATATACTAAATTACAAGCATTTTACTCAAATTGCAGAGGTATCAAACGGTTCTTGAGTTAATTAGTACTTATGTAAGAGCGTTGTCCTAGTCCGCTAACAGCGTGTCTGGGATTTTTTCAACCCCTTTCCCAGTCTCCCCCTTTCAAAACTTTTCGTTATTAATAGTAGAAATAGGGTTCTGAAAAGAATGAATATACTGTACACCACTGCAGGGAGACTTTAGCTTAATCATCCGGACTACATGAATGAGGTGCCGCCTAAATCAACTTCTTTGGGACACCAGGCGGCCTACCATTGTATTTTGGCGGTACCTACTCCTCATGGCATTCTTTTCCTGGAAACTCGTGGGAGTGATTATGGAGCCGAAAAACTTCCAATTTTCCAGCAATGAATCTCATCTCAAAATCCTACAAAAGTACTACGGTACTACAATATAAGTGTTGGTGCATTTTAAGCAAATGCCCAGTTTCAAAGATAGTACTGAGACAGTCTACCCTGTGTGTGATTGGGGATCAAACTCGAGTCTCGCCAGGTGCTCTATCACTAAAATACCCCTGTCCCTGCAATGTCACACGTGAGTCCTGAGTCGCTACAGTACTCCCGTTCTAGAGACGTCGTTTCTCTTAATACTGTGTCCGAGCCGCGTCTTCCATTCTTACGAGTGTTGATGGAAGCCCTCTAGCTAGAATGACGAACATGGGAGTGTGGCGGTTGGATTCGGAAGCATTGCCGACTCATAACGTTGAGGTCGCCAGTCGCCAATTTAGCACGAGTTAAGTTTCAAGCGTGCTCATGTTAGTTCTGAGTCACTACAACCCAAAACTATACTACAATCCGCCAAAAATGGCCTGTTGGAACGTTTTTAAGGCGCCCTCAACGTAGAACTCTCAACTTATCAAACTTCATTCTTGAAAACATTAAAAAAAAAACTATAGTATTTGAATAATCTCCTTGCCACTTGGACTATCATGTTATTTTTTGACCTAGGATCCGAGTACTAACCAACGAACACAACACTTCTCGAATTACTGAAAAACTTCCAAAATGTGACATGGAGACTTCTTGGCCAACACAGTAAATAGTTTAAACAAACTTCTAAACCATAAATAACAATTTTATTACACTCAACATATGAAGGAAAAATAAAACAATTATTTAATTTAAATAGATGTAATTTCTTTAAAACATAAAATCGTCGAATCCTGAAAATAGCAATAATTATTTATTTAAGCAACACCAATTAGAAGAACAATCGCAATGTAAATCGAATGGAATCAATACAATTTTCACTTTCTTTTATCCTTTATCCTAGGAGGAGTACGACTGCGCGATCTGCTACTCGAGCTGCTGCTGCTACTAGAACTTAAACGTTTCGATTTAAGTTTAGCTTTTAGAGTAGCGATCGCTTTTTTAGATTTCCTGCAATTTACAATTTAAATTTTTAACTAAACCAAGTTAGAACAATTTCTTGCCTGGGAGGAGAATCTGACGAACTGCTTCCACTCGAGGAACTACTATCACTGCTCGAACTGCGAGCTCTTCTCTTTTTCGACGGCTTCTTATCCAATTCTTGTAAAACTTTAACCGTTTTCAACAACTTTTCTTTCTCCATAGCATCACGTTTGGCCTTCTTGGCCTTTTCTAACATTTGAGCTTCTTCCTTAGCTTTTCGTTGCTTCTCCTCAATTAATAACTGTAAAAAACATAAGTAACAAAATAACAACCCCAAAATGGCACAATTACCTTCTCCCTATTCTCTTCTTCCTTTTTCTTTTTCATTTCTAATAATTCCAACTCCATTTTCTTTTTAAGTAACAAAATCTGTTCGGCTCGTCGTTTAAACTTTTCGGCTTCTACATCACTTTTAATGTCAGTCGGTTTGGCTTCTTCTCTAGGAGTGTCTTCTTTTTCCTTTTTCTTATCTTCGTCACTTCCAGATTCAGATTCTTTACGGTCTCTCTTATCACGACTCCGTGATCGTCTATCTCGTGATCTAGATCTTCGAACCTCGCGTGACCTAGAACGTCGAGATGGCCTATATCTGCGATCTCCACGATGCCTATCGTACCGTTCCACTTCCCTGTGTCTTCCCTCCCTTCTCGGGCGATCACGAAAAGAGCGACGTCGATCAAAATCAAACCGTCGCCTTTCGGGGCCGCGAAAACGATCGTTGCGATAATTCGAAGGTCGTTCCCTCTCGAAAGCTTGTCGACTGTCCGGCTTTTCAATTTCAAACTTATTGCGCTCACTTCGTTTGTTAGAATCAAAATTGTCTCTTTCATTTTTAAGCTCTTGATTAGAAGGGTGCTCAGGTCGTTTTTGAAGTTGGCCAGCCATTTCCATAAGTCGAGAATTAAGTTCCTGTTCGCCTCTCACACGCTCAGGTTTTTCATTATTTGACTTATCAAAATTGCGCTCTTCGTTACGTTTCTTTTCGTAACCGCTAATTCTAATCTCTCCAGTAGGAGGGTCTTCGCCAGTTTTAATTTGAACACCTAATGCCATAGCTAGAACTTCTGAACGTTGATTTTGAACTAGACTTTCTTTAGTTGAAGAAATTGGTTCTTTGTCGCCATTTTGCTTTTTGTTTTTCTCGATGGGATTAAACGATCCGGGTAACGGATATGTTATTAAACTCGGTACTTGCCTTTTAGGAACATCATCGTCGGATTGATTTTCTTGCTCGTAATCTAAAGCGTTGTAATCGACTTCTCGATTGTCGCGACCGTTTTCTTTTCCAGAATTTTCGTCGTAATCATTGTCGGCCTTGCTTTTTTCGCGACGAACTCGCTCTTCATTCCATTTGCGTTCTTCTTCTCTTTGCTTACGTTCGGCTTCGACCTTTTCATAGTCAGAAAGTTTAATTACTCTTGATTCTTCTTTTCTCCAATGGATTGGAGTTGCACTTCGCGAACGGCTTCTTGATGGTGTACGGTAACGCTATAATTAAGGTTTTAGTCAAAATTTTAAATGGAGGGTAAAAACTTACGAAAACGCCCCTTCCTTTAATTACGCGTCCACTTTTAGTTGTTGCCGGTAGTCTTTCTCGACGAAATCCGCCCCCACCTCCGCGTCGATCCCAATCTCCACGACGATTTCTATCATTGCGTATGTTTCTATCTCTATCTCTACGATCGTCTAGAGAAAAAGGGAAAAAAGTTTGAAGAAATACAGCAAGCAGATTTTCAAATTTGAATCTATAGAAAAGTATACTTTATCTCACAAAGTATGCTCTAGAAATCTGAACCAGTATTCTCTAATTTTTGTGTGCTTAGGGCTTTTGAATACATTTGAAACTTCTGATCTTATGGTAATACAAGGACAGTTTGAATTTGGAAGCCATATTGAACCTATTAGGATCTTGACCTCCCATTATAGACAACATAAACTTGTAAGACAAACCATACTTGCTTTTCATTGAAAAAATGGAGAAGTTCAATGTAAAATTTTCAAGATGATACTTATTACTTAATAAAATGCAGAAAAATAAATTTCAAGTTACAGAACTTTTAGCACAACTTACCTCTGTTGTTATTTCGTCTGCCATCTTTTTTCTCGTCTTTGACTTGCCCACCGCGCAACAAAAATTTATTTACGGGAACATCCGGAATTTCTTCAGGATCTATATTGGTGAGGGTGACTAAAGGATGAACTTCATCTTCCTTTACTTCACCCTCTTCCACCGACTCATCGGCATCGTCCTTCTTGCTACAAAACAGGGTAAATACTTACTTTCAGCACTAAGAAAACTATCATACCTTTTCTTCTGCTTCTTTTCTTTTTTCTCTTTCTTAACCTTCTTCTTTGGCTTTTCCTTTGTTTCTATTTCACCTTCACTGAACTCTTCCTCACTCACTTTCTTTTTCTTTTTTTCCTTTTTAGCTATAAAAACAAGTTTGGTAGTTTAAATTACGATCAAAGTAGCCTAAAGCACCCACCTTTGACTTGTCGTACTAGTTCTCCGCAACGAGTGATTTTGGCATCTTGTAAAGGTCGACTGTTGGCGTCTACAGGCAAAGCTTCAATTTGACGTACGACATCGACTCCACCAACCACACGTCCAAACACCACGTGAACACTAACAATTAATAATCATTAATACAATTCAAAAGAGCAAAAGAGACAACTTACTTGTCGAGATGAGGGGCCGGTTGAGTTGTACTATAACACAAAATATGACAAGATATGATCAGTCAGCGAAGACGATGCTAGCCAGGACAGACTCCGTGCTACAGAACAATAAAAGTCAACGTTCTGCAACACATTCTCTATTTTTGCACACTTAAGGCGTTTTTCGTATAATTTCACCCACACGCACACACACAAAATATAAAGTTTAAAAAATTTTAAGTGCGTATAAAATGTTAGTACTTACAAAAATCCTGTAATAGAAAATTAAAATGCATTTAAAAACTCACATAAAAAATTGAGAGCCGTTCGTGTCTTTTCCACGATTTGCCATCGAAAGCAAGAGAGGTTGGTCGTGTTTAAAATCAAAATTCTCATCTGAAACACGTTTTAATTTATTTAAGTTTTCATAAAAGTACGAATTTATCCAACCTTCAAACGTTCCTCCGTAAATAGATTCACCGCCAGTTCCATTACCATTAGAAAAATCACCCCCTTGTATAATAAAATCCTTAACAACGCGATGAAAAATTACTCCCTAGAAGAAGCGGATTACTTTTTTTTGTTACGCCCGTCGAAGTGTATAAATACCTTGTAATTTAGCGGTTTTTGAGTTGTTTCACCAGGCCCTTTTTCACCGGTACACAGTGCGCGAAAATTTTCACACGTTTTTGGTACAACATCACAATATAACTCGAAAATTACCCGGCCTGATTGTAGGCCACCAATGGACACATCGAAAAAGCACCGAATTCGTTCCTGTTTTGGTTCCTCCGTCATTTTATAGTCTCAAATCACATTCAAATTATTAATATTAATTTTCTGTTTATAATAAGATTGAAACAATGAGACGATGTATTGAGAACATCGATTCTACGAACTGCAACTTATGAATTCTCATAAATTTCTAAATTCTGTCTAGTCTCGATGTGTCAACACTGGTTGGCGTGTATAGAAACACCAGTATTACCAACAGTAAAAAATGTTACCATTTTTTGTCAACGGCGCGTAATTCAAAAATATGAAAGAACTTACTTTTTATTCAACTAAAGATGGATTTTCAACAGACAAGGATCGAGTCAATCACATAAATAAAATTTCGGTTAATTATTAACTAAAATAACAGTTCTGTATCGCCCTCTAGTTGACAACTAAAATGTACAATATCAAAACTAATAAATTTTTATTTTGTAGTCATTTAAACGTGGATGAACTTTAATAAATATATTTACATTCCACAAAAATAAATTCATTTTTTGTTTTCTGCATTAGGCTTATCGGTAAACGAACCCAAAAAATTTTTTACTTCTGGATTTTCCATCAACTTATCTTTACCAGATTGTACCAAAGAATTAGTATGTTCCGGCAGGTTACCTAAAAATTCAAAAGTTGCACACACTCCCTTATTCCAATATTGTTTAATAAGATACGACGTTTGGTTAGAGCCAGGAAGTTCGGGAATCTAAAACGGCCGATTAAAAAATACGAAAAGTAGTCAAATTAGACCGTACCTCTACAGGTAGTTGTTTTTCAACCATCTTGTAATATGGACTAACGGCATTGGTAATTTTAGGGTATACCTTTAAGCTTTCTGAACTGTCTTTCCATACTCCTTGTTCTGCTATAAAATAAGCAGCTCCAGCGGCTAAACCAACCTTTATAGTAAATCTATAAGAACAGTAAGTTAGATAAGTTGCAAATTTGTGAAAATCGTATCTCGACTCATATAGAAGCAGTTTCATTACAGGTATGTACGTTTTTATTAACTTCTACCCTATTTAACGATGTTCAAAACAATTGAAATCGAAATACTTACTTGATCATAATTTTGTTGAAGTTTGGAGGTTAGGAAGCAAGTTATGTCACTTCAAGATATATACCGGGTGGCAAACAATTCGCGAACATTGGAGATACGTAAATAACTATTATGGTTTTATGGCGCGCAGCTATAACGTCAAAACGCCACAACACCGGATTTTTGGTAACTATTTTCGACGTTTTTGCAGTGCAGCGTCATGGCGATGTATGCAGGCGGCAAATACAAATTCACTCGTGTGTATCTTTAAGTTAAGGAGTTAACAACTACTATAAACCTGTTAATATTTTCAGTAAAACATAGTTAAACAAAATGGATAAGTCTTCGTTATTAATTTGCGCTTATTTATATAAAAATTTAAAAAAACAAAAAAAACGAAAAGAAGAGTATGGGTGAAAAATAGAATAAAAATCGAAATAGTTCATAATCTTCTTTCGGAATTGAATATTAATATATATAAAGCTCCAGAACTGATTTCGAACGATAATTAAGCAAGAGTTGATCAAAAAAACGGTTTTTCGGTTTGGGGGGAAGGGGGGCGAATTTTGGGAAAATTTTGGGCTCGGAAATTCGGGGACCGGCGGGAGAGGCTAGGATAATTTTTTGGGGCGGATCGGTGGTCGGGGGGCCCGGGGAGAGCGAAAAGTATGAAAAAAACCTACGAGCGCCACAAGCGACTCGCAAAAATCGGGGAAAGTTTTTTGGGAGTTGGAATTGCGGCTGGGGGCCTTAATCGAGCTTGTGCGCACGGGAAAATTATTCGAAAACCTCGGAGAACTTCGAGAGTATGCAAACTCGGAAAATATTGCAATTTTGACGTAAATTTCTAAAACAATCAAATTTTATTTGTGGAGCATTCACTTTATCGAGACTCGAAGGTTCGTTCACATTTCGCGTTTGCACGTTTTTGCAATAAAAACCACTTTTTAAATTTAATACGGCCCTTTTGACCACGGGACGTGTTTCGTGAACGCACGTTTGTACTTTTTTTTTAGTTTCCCGCGCGCGAGGGGACATTTTTTTCGCATTAATTTTATAACGTGGAAATCTGCAATACCGACATGACAATAAGGTTATAATATATTATGACAGCTTATTAAATGTAAATTATTGTTCTTAAAATTTAGCCGTTTTAATCGGATAAATACGATATTAAGTCGAAATTATTATTCAAAACGTCGTGCTGAATCGGTGGGAAGTGCATTTGGAGACATACATAAATTTTTTTTGTGCATCTGGAAACTCTACGATCTATGGGTCCGAGACATTTATTGTCTTTGTTACGTGGTATGTGTTATTTCGAGTCAAGTAAAATTTGTTATGGGTCGTTTCGACTCGAAAATAAGGTTATCGAAGAGTGTTAAATTAAAATTATTTGTGTTAAATTAAAAATGGGACATTTCAGTCGAGATGTTAATTCGACATCTTTACTGCTCGATGGAAGATAAATTTGGCGCAATTAATAGATTCGGCGTGTTTACTGTGTGCAAATCGAGTTTGATTTTTGTACCGACTAAATTGAAAAAGCCATTTGCATTCAAATTTTCTGTTTTATGGTCCGCAGCTGCTACGATCCACTGTATTGTCTTCGGAACAGTTAAAAACCCTCTCGGAAGATTATACTGTGTATCGAAACAGCTATTGGCAACCGTACCGACAACATTAGTATAAGTGGCTATTTCGATTTTGTTAGTCGAAGAGAAAGTGAGTGACTAAAATTGAAATTTTTATATTCTGATGGTATTTTAAAGGGAGTTTAGGGTAAGGTTGTGTATCGAAACAACTGCAGCAAGGAAATTAACAAAATTAATGCTAAATGGCTGTTTCAATTTAGGTAGTGCAAAAAACCAAATTATAAATTTCTGTTTGTGCGGTCTTAAGAATCTTACGGCTTCGATTCAATTGGGTAACTATCTTTAACCTCTCGGGTAGCTTGGAAGTGATATATTGGTATATTAAGTAAGGTGATACAGTGTATGGAAACAACTGCAGCAATGAAAGTAACAAAATTAATACAAATGGCTGTTTCAATTTAGGTAGTGCAAAAAACCAAATTATAAATTTCTGTTAATGCGATGTTAACAATCTTACGGCTTCGATCTTCAATTCAATCGGGTAACTATCTTTAACCCATCGGATAGCTTCAAAGTGGTATATTACTCCATATTTGTACTTATTCGATAGCTTTTTATTCTATTTGATCTATTTAATCTGTTTGATGTAGTAAAATTGTAATTTAAATCGAGTTTTTTGCTTCTCGGTCTTTTATGAGGTTGTTCGGTAAGGTGCACAGAGTACTTTAGGATGTAATGTTGGAGTATTTTCGGGATATAAATTACCGAGTGATTTATATTGGGTTACATAACACCTTCATTCATAGTTGGGTGTTTCAAAATTAAAACAAAAAAATATTTATCAGTTTTCAGTAGGGAATCAAACAGTTTTGTATATATTTATTTAAACGTGCATTGCAAAACTGATTAGATTAGGAAGGTGCCTATAAAATAAACTTTGAAGAAGCGCAAATTTAATATTTTTTAACTTAATTTAACCCAATAATTGAATACCTTTGATTTTTGTATGATTTCATGCAAGTTAAGGTTGTTAAACAATAAGAAAAACGTAAAATAACTTTTATCACTGACAATTAATAGTTTACATTATCATTATGAATGAAAGTGCTATCTACGTTACGTAGCACCTTCATTCACACCGAGAATTGTATTCTTTTTATGGCATTCATATTGTAAAAAAGGAGTTATGTGTGCCCATAACACCTTCTTCCATTGAGAATGTTATTTTAGATGTACATAGCTCCTTCATCCGCTGCAGTTTTCAATCTTACAGTAATACTTACACATTTTGAAAGGTGCCATGCGATAGAAGAGTACATAACACCTTCGTTCAGTAAAAAAAGTCATTTTTTTTAATGTTACATAACACCTTCATCCACTCGTGTTTTCAATTATATTCACAGTGCAATTATTAATAGTTGATCAACAATTAATTTAAAAAAACATCTAAATTCAAATATTTTTCTCTATCAATAAGTTAGTACCTATTGGTATAGGTACGATAAGCTAAGATTGACCTACGGGTACACGTATGGTCAACCGGAGACCCTAAAAGCTGACCTATACAGGGTGATTTATTAGCTTACCGACAAACTTTACTACTATATAAAAGTTTGTGTAATTTGACGTATAGAATACGGTATTCTGTGCCTGGAGGGCCGAAGGCCCGACTAACGAGGCCCGCAGGGCCGAGAATCGAGGTCCGAAGGACCGCCGCGAGGCCCGTAGGGCCGAGCCCCAGGGTTAAGGGCCGTAGGCCCGCGCGAGAGCCCGTAGGGCCGAGCGGAGGCCCGCAGGGCCGACCTAGAGCTATCGGCCCGTAGGGCCGATCTAGCTCTAGTTACTATTTATAAAGCTCCAGAACTGATTTCGAACGATAATCTAACCTACGTTGATCAAAAAAACGCTTTTTCGGTTTGGGGGGAAGGGGGGCGAATTTTGGGAAAATTTTGGGCTCGGAAATTCGGGGACCGGCGGGAGAGGCTACGATAATTTTTTGGGGCGGATCGGTGGTCGGGGAGCCCGGGGAGAGCGAAAAGTATGAAAAAAACCTACGAGCGCCACAAGCGACTCGCAAAAATCGGGGAAAGTTTTTTGGGCGTTGGAATTGCGGCTGGGGGCCTTAATCGAGCTCGTGCGCACGGGAAAATTATTCGAAAACCTCGGAGAACTTCGAGAGTATGCAAACTCGGAAAATATTGCAAATTTTGACGTAAATTTCGAAAACAATCAAATTTCATTTGTGGAGCATTCACTTTATCGAGACTCGAAGGTTCGTTCACATTTCGCGTTTGCACGTTTTTGCAATAAAAACCACTTTTTAAATTTAATACGGCCCTTTTGACCACGGGACGTGTTTCGTGAACGCACGTTTGTACTTTTTTTTTAGTTTCCCGCGCGCGAGGGGACATTTTTTTCGCATTAATTTTATAACGTGGAAATCTGCAATACCGACATGACAATAAGGTTATAATATATTATGACAGCTTATTAAATGTAAATTATTGTTCTTAAAATTTAGCCGTTTTAATCGGATAAATATGATATTAAGTCGAAATTATTATTCAAAACGTCGTGCTGAATCGGTGGGAAGTGCATTTGGAGACATACATAAATTTTTTTTGTTCATCTGGAAACTTTACGATCCATGGGTCCGAGACATTTATTGTCTTTGTTACGTGGTATGTGTTATTTCGAGTCAAGTAAAATTTGTTATGGGTCGTTTCGACTCGAAAATAAGGTTATCGAAGAGTGTTAAATTAAAATTATTTGTGTTAAATTAAAAATGGGACATTTCAGTCGAGATGTTAATTCGACATCTTTACTGCTCGATGGAAGATAAATTTGGCGCAATTAATAAATTCTTAATAGATTCGGCGTGTTTACTGTGTGCAAATCGAGTTTGATTTTTGTACCGACTAAATTGAAAAAGCCATTTGCATTCAAATTTTCAGTTATATGGTCCGCAGCTGCTACGATCCACTGTATTGTCTTCGGAACAGTTAAAAACCCTCTCGGAAGTTTATACTGTGTATCGAAACAGCTATTGGCAACCGTACCGACAACATTAGTACAAGTGGCTATTTCGATTTTGTTAGTCGAAGAGAAAGTGAGTGACTAAAATTGAAATTTTTATATTCTGATGGTATTTTAAAGGGAGTTTAGGGTAAGGTTGAGTATCGAAACAACTGCAGTAAGGAAATTAACAAAATTAATGCTAATGGCTGTTTCAATTTAGGTAGTGCAAAAAACCAAATTATAAATTTCTGTTTGTGCGGTCTTAAGAATCTTACGGCTTCGATTCAATCGGGTAACTATCTTTAACCTCTCGGGTAGCTTGGAAGTGATATATTGGTATATTAAGTAAGGTGATACAGTGTATGGAAACAACTGCAGCAAGGAAAGTAACAAAATTAATGCAAATAGCTGTTTCAATTTAGGTAGTGCAAAAAACCAAATTATAAATTTCTGTTTATGCGGTTTTAAGAATCTTACGGCTTCGATTCAATTGGGTAACTAAGTTTAACCTATCGGGTAGCTTGGAAGTGATGTATTGGTATATTAAGTAAGGTGATACAGTGTATGGAAACAACTGCAGCAATGAAAGTAACAAAATTAATACAAATGACTGTTTCAATTTAGGTAGTGCAAAAAACCAAATTATAAATTTCTGTTAATGCGATGTTAACAATCTTACGGCTTCGATCTTCAATTCAATCGGGTAACTATCTTTAACCCATCGGATAGCTTCAAAGTGGTATATTACTCTATATTTGTACTTATTCGATAGCTTTTTATTCTATTTGATCTATTTAATCTGTTTGATGTAGTAAAATTGTAATTTAAATCGAGTTTTTTGCTTCTCGGTCTTTTATGAGGTTGTTCGGTAAGGTGCACATCAGAGTACTTTAGGATGTAATGTTGGAGTATTTTCGGGATATAAATTACCGAGTGATTTATATTGGGTTACATAACACCTTCATTCATAGTTGGGTGTTTCAAAATTAAAACAAAAAAATATTTATCAGTTTTCAGTAGGGAATCAAACAGTTTTGTATATATTTATTTAAACGTGCATTGCAAAACTGATTAGATTAGGAAGGTGCCTATAAAATAAACTTTGAAGAAGCGCAAATTTAATATTTTTTAACTTAATTCAACCCAATAATTGAATACCTTTGATTTTTGTATGATTTCATGCAAGTTAAGGTTGTTAAACAATAAGAAAAACGTAACATAACTTTTATCGCTGACAATTAATAGTTTACATTATCATTATGAATGAAAGTGCTATCTACGTTACATAGCACCTTCATTCACACCGAGAATTGTATTCTTTTTATGGTATTCATATTGTAAAAAAGGAGTTATGTGTGCCCATAACACCTTCTTCCATTGAGAATGTTATTTTAGATGTACATAGCTCCTTCATCCGCTGCAGTTTTCAATCTTACAGTAATACTTACACATTTTGAAAAGTGCCATGCGATAGAAGAGTACATAACACCTTCATTCAGTAAAAAAAGTCATTTTTTTTTAATGTTACATAACACCTTCATCCACTCGTGTCTTCAATTATATTCACAGTGCAATTATTAATAGTTGATCAACAATTAATTTCCAAAAACATCTAAATTATAATATTTTTCTCTATCAATAAGTTAGTACCTATTGGTATAGGTACGATAAGCTAAGATTGACCTACGGGTACACGTATGGTCAACCGGAGACCCTAAAAGCTGACCTATACAGGGTGATTTATTAGCTTGCCGACAAACTTTACTACTATATAAAAGTTTGTGTAATTTGACGTATAGAATAAGGTATTCTGTGCCTGGAGGGCCGAAGGCCCGACGAACGAGGCCCGCAGGGCCGAGAATCGAGGTCCGAAGGACCGACGCGAGGCCCGTAGGCCCGAGCCCCAGGGTTAAGGGCCGTAGGCCCGCGCGAGAGCCCGTAGGGCCGAGCGGAGGCCCGTAGGGCCGACCTAGAGCTATCGGCCCGTAGGGCCGATCTAGCTCTAGTTGATAATAGTAACTTGAAAGATATTTAAAAAAATTTAAAAACAACAAACATAACCTCACAACGCTGAAACGACGACGTCGAAAGTTCAACCAGATGAACTGTTCGTCGTCAACGCAGCGTCGTGCTCACGCGGTCGTCCTTGAATATCTCAAATCGTATTCTGCGTTCTGATTGGTTAGTACAGAAAAAGCCGTACTGCCGAAACGACGGTATCTAAACGTAGCATTATACACATAACAATAGGTCTGTTCGTTTGCAATGTTTTCGCTGCTTTTTTGCGTGAGATCATGAAGTCGAGTGTTTGTTTGTAAAATGTTTTCAGTAGATCAATATCGTGACGTCACACGAATCAACTCCAACATGATTTGCCTGATATTAGAGTGAACTCAGACATTCCAAACGAACAGACCTAAAATGTAAGAAAATCAGCACCAAACACTGGATTGATGTTATTACAGCTTGGAAGAGGTTCTGATCAGTGATCACTGTTTTTAGTTCATCTTTATTACCATGAACGCCTCCTGTAGAACACTCACAAATCTTGATTTCGTTTTCAATATTTGTTATAAATTCTGAACAGTTTTTGCTAGCGAGTTAACTCAAAAATTATTTAAAAGTGATATTCCTCGTGACAAAACCCTCTACATTGGTTATAATAAATATTTTTCAGAGCTGGTAGAGAAAATTACTTGAAATTTAAACCCTAATGGTACAGATTAACAAAATATATAGACAACTATACAAAAACTTTGACGGTCTGCATCTCCACATTTGACTTTTGGTTAAGGCACGGCTAATTAAATCTGATTTTCACCTGCGTAAATTAGGTTACAAGATTTAGAACAATCCTGCACATAAAAGAAAAATACTCATAAATGTTTAACATTTTAATTTGAATTTTAAATACAAATTCGATTAATTTGTAAAAAGTCGATCGAAATAACTGCAAATGTCTTTTCTCATGGTAATCCAAATTTTACATCTCATGAAAGACTTCTACTTTTAAGAACTCCCGATTCATTGAAAATATTAATTTAAAAAAAGGAATTTAGTTACTCTTCATATAAAATGTAAAACAAAAATATAAAAATTTTCAATGTCAAAATGAGATGGAGAACAAAATTCTAAGTAGCCGCATCTTCTACTTCCATAGGTGTCTCACTTTCGGACTTCTTCTTTTTCTTTTTACCAGATTTTGGGTTTGCAGAACTGCTTAATAAAGATTTAAGTTCAGTGTCTGTAACTGCATATTCCGACTTGTACAACTCGGATTCGAATGGTAATCCAGTTATTTTATGAGGACCATTAGGCATTAGAAGTACGGTAAATTTAAAATGGGCGATGTATTCACCTGTAAAACACAATTTGTATTTATAAGAAAAATATTGTGTCTTTTATAAGTCTGCAAGTCTAATAGCTTAATGTAAAGATTGGACTACTTAAGCAAATAGAAAATTACTTGTATTAATTATGGATTCAAAAAGCATATTTTAATTCAAATTTGTGTGCTATCGACAGGCTATCTAAAGGATCGCAGAGTTATAATTAACAAACAGTAAGGACTTTACCTTGTTTCTCGTAAAGAACTTGAAAAGGTTCAATTAACTTATGATTGACACATTCTACGACTCCCATTTTAGCCTTAGTTTCTTCTTGAAAGGTACGTAAATTGAACGGCATATTTCCGTGCTTTGTACGAACTTCACTGTAAAACATGCGCGAAGCCTTCAATTTCAATTGATAAATTTCGTCAGTTTTTTTGTAAATGGAAACTCTGGCTTCGCCCTCTTTACCAACACCTTCCCCCGAGCTAACAAGAACGTCCATGGCATAAACCTCATATTTATCAAACTCGAACTTCTCGTGCTCTTTTCTTTGAGCTTCATTAGGATTTTGAATAATCGTCTTTTCGCCGTCAATTTTGAATTGCTTCAGCTGGTGACTCAACATTCCTTCGACCGGTTTACAATGATAAGCTTCGGCTACTTTTTCTACGGCATCCGTTATGGTGTAAGTTTCGTTACCAGCTTTTAATAGACGTAATGCAGCTTGTGACGCAAAATGCGCGGCTAAAATAACGTCAGCTTTCCTACCGGTCACTTTGTTTTCGCTAGACGACCCAACTACAATAGTATGTGCAACTACAGCAATAAAACCATCTATATGTGCACCTAAATCTCTATAAAAAAAACATGTAGGAACTGAGGCGTTTAATTAACGAGGACTTACACTTTTGCTATATCTTCATCTTTTAGAGTGTAATCGGGTTCACTTCCTAATGGAGAGAAGTGGCAAATACAATTATTTACAGAAACACAAGTTGGAAAAGCAATTCCTTTCTTGAGTTCTTTCTCTTTTTTGAACACCTTGCTCGTTTCTTCGACTAACAACTCATCACCAAACACGCAAATTTCTCTAACAGAAGCTCCTGCCACACATTTATCGACAACTTGTTTCAAGACTCCTATAAAAAATTCAAATCAATCCTTCAACTGAAGTTGAACCAAACAAAAAAGTTAGGTTAGGTTAAATATGACCTATTTTTTTTTGTAATTTACAACGTTTAATACCCTGACATAAAATGAAAATTTACAAACTTTAGTAAGTAAAACCACATGGGTTTTAAGTGGCAACCTCCATATGGCTCCGCCACAATTTTTGGGGTTACTTCAAATAAAGTAAGCATTTTTATTGACAAAATATAAATATTGTTTGTTTTGTTAATTTAACTCACGATTTACTAAATCTCCTGCCATTTTATATTTTGTAACAACCAAATCTTCCGAAATGGTTTTTTCGACCACATCTTTCTCGTCAGCCATTTTACAGCAACTCAAAACTCAATCACGTGACTTCGCGATTCGCGAGTGTGGCGCGGAAAGCGAATACACGCTGCCACTGAAATTTCTTACCGACATGGTAGAAAGAGAAGTCTGTACAGTAGTATCCGTTTACTAGGCTTAGTTAAAAATGTGACCAAATTGGTACTCGATGGCGCTGACGGCGTTTTTATCGATACGAGATGAGTTGATGAGGGTTGGCTCTTGTTAGGTACTTGAACTTGAATGTTGGCGGTAAATTGGAACTATTTTTTCTTTTTGCTGACCATGGGAAGAGCAATGCATAATTTATTCTTCTTTTATGAATATTCATACTTTTTTGGAAGAAAATAATTGCCGCCTTTTATCGTTGAAAAGAGAAAAATAAGTATTTCGAGGACTGCTATGAATTTCTGGTTAAAAAGTGTCTCAATAATCCGCAAGTTAAAATCTGGCATGAATCCAAGCCCAACGAAATTGGTAAAATTTAAACTTCCACCTATGCATTTTTGTTGGAAAACAAAAGCATCTCTAAACTCTAAATTTGCCCCTAATGAGGCCACTTTTGTCAAATTAAAACTTTGTAATTTTGGAGATCGTGTAAAGATCCCCATTTTAAGTTTAGTACACCCTTCTCTAGAATAGCGAATAGCTCACCCTGTACAGTATATAAAACTACGTTTTGTACTTCCAAACTTTTATTTGCAAAAAGTGACTTTTAAATAACATGAATTAGTTCATTTCGACATCATCGCATAAAAATTTCAATACAATAGTGAGAGTGTTAGGAGAAGATAGGTCGGCGACTACAATTTCAGAACCGTCCGTAAGTCCCAATTCAACTAAATTTTTATTTAAATTATCACGAGTGCGCTCTTCGATACTTTTAATAGTCGAAATATAAAGCGTCTTATTTTTACCATCGATATTAGTAGTTAAACCTGGATTTTTCATTTGATAAGTTGTACTTTCACAAAATAGTTCGATTAAATGTTTTAATTTCATTTTACTAGGATCTTTTATTGGTAAGGTTTGAGGAATTAAGGAACAACCTATGCAATTTTCTTTCTTTTCATATTCAAACGTATAAGTGTAGATGCCGTCGACATCGTTAAAAACCAAATAGTTATTTAACGGTATGCAACAACTTGTCGCAATTTTAAAGACCTAAAACAGAAAAAATTAGACCCGTAAATTAAACACATTAGAAGCTTACTTCAGTTGCGCACATTGCAGCAATGACAGCATTTGTAGAAGCAACTGCAGGTATAATATTTTTGACGACACCTTGCACGAGTCTATACGTGACGCCCGTAATATTAAAGTTCGATGCTCTTTCGAGTGACTTTTCGTAAATCCATCCAATATGTTGTGGATCGTCGCCATCGATGGAAGCATTAAAAGGATTATCTTGCCCCCACTGCATTACTTTAACATATTCGATGCAGTGCTCTGGTAACCGAGGCGTATTAGCAATAGTACACAAAGGATAAGTTACTTGGGGAGGGTACAAGTCCAAAGTACATTCGATACAGGAACTCATACCAGGTAAAATAACACGAGCGTGACCTTTAAAGCCTTCCGTTCCACCATCGATCATAGGAATTACACTTGTTTGATCCAAAGTGCCATCTTCGTAGTTCAACAATGCAATTAACATACCGTTAATCCAGCGCCTAGCAACAATTGAATCTAACCCACATACAATTATATGAAACTGCCTGTAGAAAGTTTCGTCAAAATCTTGTATTTTACAAAAATGCGGGGTCACTTGACATCCTTTAATTTTCTTATTTATAAAAGAAGCCGCAACTTCGGCTTTAGAACTTCCAATGTCTTTATGCCTAAATAAAAATTGCCTATTTAAGTTCGATAACTCGATTGTATCCATGTCGATTATATGTATTTGTTTAAATCCCATAAGGGCCAAATCTTTCAATAATTCGCATCCTAAGCCACCAGCGCCGACGACGAGAAGTTTACAGCTCGACTTGATAAAATCTAAAATTTCGGAAGACGGTTCGAACTCCGGATGACTAAACGGGCCGGGGCGTTCTAAAATTTTACGCAAGTGCTCCCAACGATTTGGAACAGATTCTTCTGAATACGACATTTTTTTACGAATAAGTTTCACACTAACATAACCTATTTGTTATTTCGAGTTTGGATTAAAAAATACTTTACGACAGTTTTTAGTTATCGGTAAAACGGATCTGCTAATTACACTAGTTTTAAATTGAAATAAATTACTTATAAATTAACTTCTTAAATTAAGTTTTTGACAGTTGACACAACGTACCCAAATCCCAAATGTCAATTTTGGAATTTTGAACTTAAACCAAGCCAATACCATAGAATTAAAAACCTAGAATCTTGATCAATTATTTTGATAAATTCAAATCATATCATCTTAAGAACAAATTAACAAATATATCATTACTCAATTAAAGTAAGTTATAAATTTATGTTTAGCATTAACTTTATACTGCAAGCAAAGAAGAAACTACAAAAAGTGGAAGGAATCTACAAACTTTATTAATTTGGTGGTTTCAATGTCGGCTATATTCGGCGCTGCCGTAACTTTTCCATAAAACACAAGTAAACAGACAACTTCCTTGTTCTTATGAAATGATGTACGTTTGTTGTTAATGTTAGTAATAACTTAATAACTAACAAATATTTAAATAATCTTACTTAGGAAAATATTTTTGTAAATTAAAGTTGGGGTGTTTTATTAAAAATTAAAGCAATTCGGGCGTGTTATGATTTTATCTGCAATGAAAGAGTGCATTTATTTACAAAAAAATGGTGAAAAAGTAACAACAATTGATATTCGTTCGTGTAATAAACCAACCAATAAGGTGAGATGTACAGATGAATTTACGTTGACTCATTTGTTTTATTTTCTTAATTTATTATTGTAATATACCGGATGTCGCATTAAGATAAATTTGCGTTTTGTAGGTATTTTGTAATTTTATGTTTATTGTAGTTGAAAATTCGATGTGGAAAGTTGTAAATTTTAAATATTTTTTTCTTAACGAAGGAAATTTATGGTTTGCGAATTGAAAAAATGTATATAATTTATTAGATCTTTCATGTGGAAGTGAGCATATCAGTTCTTCTTGGTGGTTTTCTAACGGTAACGATGATTAAATTTTGTATATATTTCACGGTTCGATAGTTGATTTGATTTTTCACGAAAAGGAAATTTTGCACGTAATTTCGTCGAAACAAATATTTTTTTTAGAATGACTGCAAATTATTTTATTTTTATCAATGCTAAGTAAACAAATTGATTTCTTTTTTAATTTCTAAATGAAAGCAATACATAAATTATGATAAAGAGAAGGGAGTTTTGCTCTTCATTTCAATAATATGTTTTAAAAAAATGAAAGCAAATTAATTGAATATAACAAATGTTGTTCATTTTAAGTTTTAAATTGCTTTTAGAATAATGAAGTTATTAAATTAGAATTTTTTTCCTTCCCAGTTTGGTGTTTTCCAGTTGTGAATTATGTTCTCTATTTGCATGAACTAAGGATTGGTGCTTTTTTCTGCAGTTTTTTGTTTTTTAAATTGGATATAAATAAAGATGACAAATTCGCAGGTAAGATTTTTTCGTTTTTTTATAATTTTTGTAGTTGCACTATCTTTTGTTTTATTACTACTGGGGTTTTGTAGCACCTATTTTGCAATAAAAGGCCAAAAAATAAAAATGTATCTAGAAGGCTTAGAAAAAACATGTGAAAGCAATTGACGCTTATATTGTTTTTACATTGTTTATTTTTTAATCATCCTATTTATAGTGATAGCAGATAGCTAGGGTCAAAAACTATTTATGGATATAATACAGGATGTCCGATAGGAACTTTTTTTTTGTTTTCCACGACAACGCGATATGTATTAGATTAGATATTAGATGTATAAATATGATTCAAGTCCAGAAAATTAAGTTTTTAGGGTCCCGTTTTTGTAAAAACAATTTTTTTTGGTTCGCCCGGTCACCCGGTAAGTGAAACTTTTACATTTTTTCAGAAAAGGTTTTTTGTTGACTTCGTCTATAACTACTGTTCTTTTCGGATCAGAATCTGAATCAGTATGAGCAACTCTACAATATTGCCTGTCAGGTTAGGTTATGTTAGGTTAAGTTAAGTCAGGTTATGTTAGGTAGCCTTTCAAAGATAGCCATACAATACTAGTCAGTTTAGGACACACTGTATACGTATCTTGGCTTTGTTTCATGATCACATTTAAAAAAGTCATGGATATGTTTTTATTTTGATGGCGACGCTTTTTATTTCCTTGTAATCGAAAAACAGATTGCTAGATTAGGAAGGTTTTTAAAAAATGTAATTGAGTAAAAAGGTAAAAACCTAATTTCTCACAGTTTAATCAGTGTAAGTGCCCATTATCATAAATCATAATTATAAAAATTGAATATTTTAGAAATTCAAAAAAAATGCGGAACAACCTTTATCTATTGCGAAATTGTGAGAAAATTCAAATAAAATAGAAATTAATTATTAAATAATTAAATATTAATTGGATACTATTCGCTAATTGAACGAAATACTCGAGAAATTATGCAAATAAATTTTGCACACGCTAAATGTTTTGCTATGCTAATTAAATAATTTATTTAATAGGATAGTTTCGCAAAGGTCATTTTAATCAAAAAAGTGCATCTATTCAATGTTCTTCCCAGTAGCTGCGATATTATAAAATCGATTTAAAATTGACGTTTTAGCTATGGTTTCGAGGGGTGCGTAGTTCTAAGTTTAGACACGTCTACGGAGAACCTGCAAAACGAGAAAATTGTTACGATAACATAAAAATTACAAAAAATGCGCACGACTCTCAATTTTGTGCCGTTAATCCGAAATTTGTTGCTATTGTAACAGAAGTTGCCGGTGGAGGAGCCTTTTTAGTCCTTCCAATCGACTGTGTAAGTTATAAATATAAGCAAAGACGCGAACCCAATTATCCGGTTTAAACGAACCGTAGGCATATTATCCGAATAACTGAGGCGTGCATTTGTATATTGTCACTAGCCGGATAATTGGGTTTTAATTGTTTTAAAGGTACAAGGTGTTGAAGAAATTTTTCTCGTGTTACGTTAGACATGCTGTAATATACGTACAGGGCGTTTCAGATGTACGTGGTAAAGGTGGCAATTTACATTTTTTACTAAACCATAAAGTACAAAATTTTTGAGTAGAGCATTGGAAATGAGTAGTAAAGCCGACCGTCTGCCTGTTAAAAGTGGCAGCATTAACTTGGGGGAGGCTCGAGAAGGGTGGATTTCGAGTCTTTTTTCGGTTTTTCGCGTATAACTCGAAAACTACGCACTTTATGATAAAAGTGCATCCGCATAAAAACAAAGCACATCCAATTGCTTACAAATTATATCTCTTTAAGTTTTTCCCTCAGGTGAACGATTTAGGTGCTGGCGCGCGTTAAAGTAAAAAAAACTTCCAAAATCGACCCACATTTTTTTAATCGCTCATAACTCGAAAACTACGCACTTTTCGAGAAAAGTGTTCCTATACAAAAATAAAGTACATTCAATTTCCAACAAATTATGCCTCTTAAATTTTTTTCGTAAAGCAAACAGATGATGTAAACGCGTGGCCAATTTCTTTCGAGTATTATTTATAATAACTACGATTTTTTTGCATAAGGGTATTCAGTAGTAGTACAAAAAAATTAAATTGGGGATATTATCACTTATAATCGTTAAAGAGCAAAACTAAAGGGACGCGTTATTTAAATTCCGTCACGAACGCCTACATACAATTGAATAATTAATAGAGTAAAAATTATTTCATCACCTTACCGACACAATTGTATAATTAATTAATTATTTTATGGTCGTGATTACAGACAGGTCGTTTGGATTTCAATGCTTATAGAATAACGGGTCATACGGGACCAGTGCTCGATATAAAATGGAACCCTTTTAACGACAACATAATTGCTTCATGTTCGGACGATTGTTCGGTAATTTTCAAGACGACAATTAATATAGAGATCTTGAGTAATTATTTTCACATTTAGGTTAAATTATGGCACATCCCCGATGGTGGTTTAATGACACATTTAAACGAATGGCTAGTTGAATTGGTGGGACATAAACGAAGAGTAGCCTATATCGAATGGCACCCAACTGCCGAGAATATATTACTTAGTGCAGGATTTGATCATTTGGTAAGTTGAACGAACTTATTTTTTAAATTAATCACTTAAGTGTGAAAGTACCCTTATGTTAAGCCCACCCTGATATTTAATTCAATAATAATTATCTAATTGTTTAATTTTAAGTTTACTTTCTAAACCGTTAATTATTTAAAATTTCACTTTTTATCTAGTAATTACGTGATTTAAGTAATTTTTAAAAAACCATTAAATAATTATAATTCGTTTTAGTTTAATTAGTTCTGTACAGGGCGATTCACCGAAGCGGATTTCTTTAATACCTCTCTTACAGATACAGAAAATGTGTAAATACTCACGGTGCTTCTTACAATTTTTCTAATCTTCTAAAAAATCAATAAAAAATATACAGGGTGTTTAGTTTCGTTCGAGTAACAACTTACTCAATTTTTTATACTGCTAACCCAATGAGTAGGTAGCAAAAAAAAAATAACGTAATTTTTCAAATCGAACCCCCTGTATACAAGGAGGTTAAACACTTATGACGGGTGCTTTTAAATGAAAACCTCTTTTAGCTTTTTCTGTATTTTTAATAACTGACGAGCTAACATTGATTCAAAATTTGGACGCTTTTCGGCTTTGCTCGAATAAATTGGGAACTTGGCAACAATGCTCAATTTTCTTAACGGTTTCTGAATCTTCATGTAATTTTGCCCAACTTTGCTAATTTAACCAACTCTGTATCTCAAAGTTACGCATACAATGTAGTGAGATCTTTGTCACCCTGTATACTATTGACAAAAAGCAGAATTAAATTCTCCTTCTTTCCCATAGCTAAAATTGATAGTTTTCTTACTAGTATTTGCATTGTTAGATATGGGAAAGTGGAGGTAAGCACCGTTAATTTCACTTTTTGAATATGCCAAAAGTTATAATCAATCAAAACTAATGATATTTAAAAAGCTTAAAACTCTTTTGTTTCAATCTTAACACCGGAAAATTAAAAAAATTAGAGCTTGAACTTTAACAAATTACTTTAGAGAGAAATTATCTCACTTTTTGTGTCGGAATCAAAAAAATCAAACAGCGTAAATTAACTTCCTGCATATTTAGTGAAATTTAAATGTAAAATAATATAATTACGCATTCGAATAAATGGTCGGTTGATTTTTGTATTTTTTTTGTGTACGTAGGTCATAGTGTGGGATATCGAAAGTGGAGTAGCTGTAAATGTTATCGACGCACATCCGGATGTAATTTATTCGATGTCATTGAATAGAGATGGTAGTTTGCTTGCGACTACTTGTAAGGATAAAAAATTGCGAATTCTCGAACCTAGGAATGGAATCGTCAAAGCCGAAGGTGTTTGTCACGCAGGTTCTAAAGCAAGTAAAGTCACCTTCTTGGGCGATTCTGGAAAGCTATTAACAACTGGCTTTTCGAAGCATTCCGATAGACAGTATTCTTTATGGGACGAGCGGGATTTATCGTGCCCCTTAGTGACCGATACTATTGATAGTTCTTCTGGGGTAGTTTTTCCTTTTTACGACCCCGACACCCATATACTATTTCTCGCTGGAAAAGGAGATGGAAATATTCGTTATTATGAAATTGTCGACGAACCACCTTACGTTCACTTTTTAAGTCAATTTCTATCGGGAAATCCTCAAGTGAGTAAAGTTCAAATTTCAGGATTCAGGATTTAATTAAAATTTTTAGAGGGGCTTTGGTATTATGCCCAAACGAGGCGTTAAGACAAGTATGTGCGAAGTATTTCGATTTTATAAGCTGCATACTATTAGAAATTTTTGCGAACCAATCAGTATGATTGTACCACGCAAGAGTGGACAGTTTCACGAAGATCTCTATCCAGATACGTTGGCGCCTAAAGCTGCAATTGCAGCTCACGATTGGATTTCTGGATGTAACGCTAATCCTGTGCTTATGTCGATGCAAACAGGTATTACTCAATAACGTTTTTCAATCAGTAGTTGTCGCAGACAGTTGAAGCAAATAAAAAATTATTCAAGTAAAAGTTGTGGGACAGTTTTCAAAATTTTTGTTAATAGTTTTTCCAAATTTCCTTAAAATAACCAGAGTTATTGATTTTTGACAGAAGACTTTGTGGTTTTGCACGACAACTACCTTAAAATATTCAAACTGTGTCTTAAATAAATTTTTCTAGGAATAAATATCAGCTTATTGCCTCAAAAGCCTCGAGTATTGAAGTCGCCCTCAGTTCCCGCCGTACCGTCGGCCGAAAATAATAAACGAAAATTTGCATTTCTTCAAACAACAACCATTCCGGATTATAGACCAAAAGATGAAATAAGTTCGTATTTAGAGAAGAGTCAAAAGACGAGCACCAATCAAAATACAAAAATTCAACACTTACAAAATAAGCTTGTTGGCAACAACACCGATTTTAAAGATAAAATGCATTTGGATAACATAAATATCGATGAAGTAAGTCTTAAGGTAAATTGTTTTTAAGTTTCTAATCGTTTAATTTTTAGTTGAAAAAATCGTATGTGTATCAGTTCGAGGAATTAAGGGCTACGAAAAAACAACTGGCTAATAGTGAGCTGCGAGTTAAAGAATTAGAAGAACAGTTGAGAATATTGCAAAAGCTTACAAATGCGTGAGCTGTTTTAAAACATATCGTGTAATTTTTAAGTTATCGTTAAGTGTTAATTTTGAAACTTCATTTTTTAACCACATCGTTCATGTTCGTTTTTAATTTTTTTGACCAATTATTGTATCGACCAAAATAATGTTCGTTCTTGTTTTTTTTATGTTATGTATTGTAAATTAAGACTTAAATTTCCAAAGAAAACTATTAGATTTATCGTTAACTGTAGGTGTTGGATTATCTCGTGAACAAGCACGTCGCAGTAAAACAAAAACTTCACTTTTTAATTATGGCTCCTCAAACACACGCAGCTATGCGGTCACGTGCCGTTCACGAAGAAATCCAAGATCTATAACTGTTACCTTTTAATTTAAAACTTCTCAGCAAGCCTTAAATCGATCAGTATTCGAATAGTTCAAAAATAATGCGTAGCTTATTCGCAAAGATGAGCTTTTCTTGTAGTTTGCATATCAAGTTGCTTGGAATGTTTTGAAAATAAACCTTGCACGGCACTTTGTGGATGATGATTAATCCAGTTTGAACCTCAAAATTTAGCTTAATACGGATTTATGAAGACAATAGGAATTTTATAAGTAAAAATAATAGATGTTGTACGGCTTTGTCATATCTTTATATTGAAAATATACAAATAAAAGGACTAATCTTAATTGTTTGTACAAAACTTATTTCTATGTAAGACTAAAATTTGTAAAGTACCCTATCTGAAGCGATTTACGAGCAATCGTAATTTAATAGTTGACCTAAAGATTGCTAATATAAATGGAGATTTGGATTTTTCCTGAGGTTATCTTACAGCTAAGTAGTTTAAAGCAAATGTAAATAATAAAATGATGGATAATTTTGAGAAAGTGAACGGAGAAATTCGATTACTAGGATTGCAACCGTCTCCGGTGCACGTATGAATG
Source organism: Malthinus flaveolus (assembly GCA_950108345.1). Lineage (NCBI taxonomy): Eukaryota > Metazoa > Arthropoda > Insecta > Coleoptera > Cantharidae > Malthinus > Malthinus flaveolus. The sequence goes on along the minus strand of OX467286.1, from coordinate 21,905,240 downwards.
CACGTCCTATATGTTAGGATATCTCCTGGTTGTCTAACGTAATTGCAGTAATTCCCCAAGTGTAAAGATGAACAAAATCGCTTCGTTCCAATTCCACCTAAAAGTTAAAATTTGATTAGTGAAAAATACAAACAAAATGTGAAGGATCTACAAGAAACGCAGTTTCAGTCTGGCGACTTCAACAGTTTAATTTAACCAAAAACGACTCGTTATTGTTTCGTAGATCCTTCGTCGACAAATTAGAATTAAAGCGAGCGAATAAACTAAAAGCAGTAGGTGAGCGTGAAAAAAAATAAGGCGACGTGGTCGAATTGCATTATGCGCTTTTCTATTTTTAAATAGATCGGGAAAGTCTTTAAACTTTCCATTTTTAATTTCTTGATAACTACAACAGCTGTCACTAGATGGCTTTGCCGCAAATTATAAAAATTAAGTAGTGTGATTGGAGGGGGGAAGAAGGAATATCTTTTGAATTCAAGATATCAGAAAACTAATAACAATACAATAATGAAAATGAAATTAAATTAAGTAGTTACGCGTACTACAATACTTAGGCTCGTGCAGAGCCATCTAGTGACGACCTGCGTACTGTAAATAAATCCAAAGTCGAAATTTTGAGCGTTTCGAGCTCGGAATTATTTGAGTATTTTGTATGCAGGTCGACCAAGAGGTGCCAAATAAAAAATTTAACAAAGTCAAACAACAAATCGAGGCATGCTTAGTTATTTGTTAGATTTTTACCGCCAAGACTTGTCGACTTAATACAATATTGAGCTTCAAAAACGTGATTACAATTCTGAGGTTGAATTCCGCCAAAGTGAATCATTCCGTCGGCACAATCCATAATTTCGGAAGACGAGCACTGATAACAATCAATACTTATGGCTATTTTAGAGAAAGTATCCAGAATCCAAGCAGCAAGAAAGAAAGACGTAAAGTTAGCTATTAGTTTAAATGTTAGTTATTAAAAGTCCTAAGTCCCCGAAGCAAGCAGTGAACCTGTTTGGGTACCTTCGTATCTTCCAGTGTGTTTAACACAATAAACAGCTCCGTATACTCCTTCGCATGATTTTGGTGATAAACTTGTGTCGTCATTAAGGGCTTCGTTGCATTCAAACGGAGTTTGATTGTCAGTGCCTGAGCACTGGTAACAATCGATAGCTATAGCTAATAAAAAAAAACTTCAGTCGAGGGTAATAATATAACGATACCTGTATATAAAAAGATTAGAAAAAAAAAGAGAGGGTTCTGATTTCTAATTATTCATGTACTAGATAATAAGGAACCGCAAATTAAAAACTAGGGTGTACTTATATCGTCGAAAGGAACACCAACACATGAATAATTCACCCTGTAACATGCAAATGAAATTACAAATAAACTAGAAATTGGGAAACTAGTCAAAAGCTTCAATTTGTTGACTTAACAATGCTTTGAGTTTGAGCTTTCAAGAGAGAATCAAATGTCTGTAAATTGGAGCTTTGCCAAAGTGATCTTATCGATTTAGCGTCACACAACTTAATGTTTTGATTTTCATCAAGTTAATAATTCAACCTTTTTTTCCCATTGTTTTAAAACAACGTTGACTAAAGTTTTTTTGTTAAAAAAAGTTTATTTAATGCGAGACTGGTCTAAAATCAGGGCAGTATTTTTGAAACTCAACGCTTAATTAATTAATTGTCAGCATTAACTGGCTCGAGAAGGGCGGATTTTTGTTCTTTTTTAGGATTTTCGCTTATAATTCAAAAACTACGTACTTTATGAGAAAATTGTTTTTATATAAAAAGAAACTACATAAAATTTCCTACAAATTATATTAGGTAAGTATTTGTCCTCAGACAAACGGTTTAGGAGCTAGAGTGCGTTGAAATTTGACAAAAATTCCAAAATTTGCCCCCAGAAACTGTTTTATCGCTTATAACTCGAAAACTACGCACTTTTAAAGAAAATTGTTCTTGTACAAAAATAAAGCACATTCAATTTCCTACAAATTATGTATCTCAGATTTTTTGATCAAACAAACAGTTTAAGTGCTAGAGCGCGTTGAAGTTTAATGTCTGTATACCATACGTAGCGTGCCCAGGAGGCAGAGTACAGAGACATACTAAAATACAAAATTTTTGACGTTGGCGATGCAGGCTGAAAGAACATTGCAAAGAGCAAAGGAGTAATAAAACCGACCATCTGCCATTTCTAAATGGCAGCATTAACTTTGGAGCTGCTCTAGAAAGGTGCGTTTTGGTTTATTTTTCAGTTTTTCGCTTATACCTTTAAAACTACACATTTTGTGAGAAAAGTGCTTCTATATAAAAGAAAACTACATTAAATTGCCTACAAATGAAGTCGGGAAGGCATTTTCGTCAGACTAAGGGTTTAAGCGCTAGAGCGCGTTAAAATTTGACAAAAATTCCAAAATCGGACAAAAAAACTTTCTTTTTTGGTTTATCGCTTATAACTCGGAAAGTACTCACTTTATGAGAAAACCGCTTCTATACGAAAATAAAGTGCGTTCAATTTTATATAAATTACGTCTTTTAAATTTTTTTAGTCAAACGAACAGTTTAGCTGCTAGAGCGCTTTGAGAAGGGTGGATTTTTGGGGGCCAAACTAAACAAAAGGGTCACAAAAAATTGCATTTTTTGCGTAAATTTTGAATACATTGCAGCAGGCGGTTTTGAGTGCAGCATTCGTGGTGGCGGCGCCTTTTAAGTCCCAAGGCCGAATTTTCGTCAACTTCCTTCTTCTTCAATAAGTTATAAGCGAAAAACTGAAAAAGGAGCACCCTTCTCGAGCCACCTCAAGTTAATACTGTCACTTTGGAATGGCAGACGGTCAATTTTATTACGCATTTGCAATGTTCTGTCAGTCAGTCAGTCTGTATGCCTGGGATGCATAATATCTCCATTCAGCCATCCTGTCCAGTCCGCACCTGTATCAGTGTATCTATATGAAGCGTAGTATGTATATGATCAAACACGTCATGCTAATTGTAATTTAAGGGCCACTTTGAACGCCATTAAGAACATAAATACCATTGAGAAAATTTTTTACCTCGAATATACTATAAGTGATTATTAGAAAATTACATTTTTTAATATTTCAAGTGTCTTTTAAAAGTTGTTGAAATTTGCTCGAACAAGCATTTTATTTTCTCGCATCTCGCAATAATCCGTTCTTTATACCGAAAATTTCAAAAGTAAGTCAAGTAAAAAATGTAAATATGTACTTACAAATTTCTTTTTAGTAAAATTTAAGAATAAAAAAGTAAAGGAAAATACGGCAACTATCAAAGATCGCAATGTAAATGTTTACTTTTTCTTCGCTTTGAAATCGCTTTTACCTGCTAAATCGATATTCAGGTGTATATTAGAAAAGTTATATTTTATTTTTTAATCAAAAAATCTAAAATTGCATTTTTTGGGTCAATTTCTAGCACTAAATTGATGACAATTAAGAAATTCGTAAAATGTTTTCCGAGTAATACAAACAAAATTGAAGTGACTAATCACGACCTGAATAATTAATTTAATTAATTACTAACTTACAAACTAAAGGTAAACTTACAAGATTTAACAAAAATAGAAATCCAAATAAAAACGATACTGTAAAATAATAGCGCCATTTTACTCTTTTTTGTTTCTTTTTCACACAAAACGACTTAAGTCAAACATCACCTGTATTATACGTTTTACCACACCTATTTCAAGTCTAGAGAGTTTTAATAAACTAAAAACATTGTTGACTGACTGGTCACTCTTTATAATGACCGCCTTAACAATGCGCTATCGCAGGCGTGAGTTGCGTGTTGCGCAACTTCCAGGCGTTTATTTACACCAAACTCGAAATATCACCATAGCAACCCAAAAAAATAAAACAGCAAATTAATATTTTAACAATTTTATTTCAATCATCACTATATTCTGTTTTAAAACATTTTTTTTCTTTCGTTTCTTTCTTTTTCTTATTACTCTTCTTCTTTTTGCTCTTTAGCACTTTAGGAGAGAATTTTGTGAAATCGTGTACTCGAAATGTTCTCTTTTGGTGTGGCTGGACATCGTCTGCTAATGCAAAAATGCCGGGTCCTTTTACTTTATATGAAAGAACCTGTGGGTTCTCGATACCACCCCATGCAATAATCAAATTATCTTCCAATATTCCTCTATTATTATTTTTCGTCCGATACTTTGCTATAATTTTTTTTCCAAATCCATTTTTAATATAATGAAGCTCTTTCAGTTGTGGATTTTTCGATTCATTTTGAGTATTATTTGGTTTGATACTTTCGATCGTTTCTTCTTCCTTAATTGGCTCTTTTATCGGTTCCTTATTTTTGGACAGTACTGCAAGTTTATTTTGCAAAACTTTATTTATTTTCTTAACAGGTTCCTTTTGTGCAGATTGGGGTTTAGGGGTGTTCGCGTTCACAACATGTTGTGCAGATTGGGGTTTAGGAGTGTTTACGTTCACCACGTGAGTGGGTTTAGGTTTCGGATCGATGCTATAAGTGGGTAAGCGCCTATCCTGGAGGACTCCTTCCTTGGTAGATGATATTGGCCGAATGTTGGTTTGCTGTTCTGTCTGCTTCAAACGCAAAATTTTGCTCTAAAAAATAAAAAATGTTATAAGCGAAGCTCTAAAAAGATTTTCAAAATAATGAAAACTAAAAGTTTAACTTAATACCATTTTAATTGGGAATTTATAAAAATTTAGTAATTTGGAAATCAAACTTCAACAAAATTACAGAAAATTAAATAACAAAAGAACGTTGGCCAACTCAGATTGTCTTCAAAAATTTTGAGAAAATCCTATGGTTATTATTGTGGTTAGGTACTTACCTACGCAAGTTCTGCAAAAATCAAATATCTGCTTATAATGGACAGGAACTCAGGAACACGGAATAACTAAATATTATAGAAATTGATCATCAGCAAGTCGTCAAATTAGGAATTTGGAGGTCTACAGGACTATAATAATTAATTGTTGACTACTCTTTTTACGTTATCACTTATCATCAAAGACAGACAGCATTGGAGAATTACAATGCAATATTTCAGCATTTCCATTACTGATTTCCCCGTTGACTTCTCTAAAGACTCCTGCAGTCCATGCTTTAATCTGGGCCTCTCACTCTTCTCTAGATGGACTGACTAAGATCGTAGTATCGGTACCTCCGGAGCTCGAGAATATTAATTTTATCGTCAGTTTTGACAAGTTTCCTTGTTTTTATGCAAATCTCAATGTCAATTCAAGTAAATAGGCAACCACAACCTGTAATAAATTCAATTGCTATAAATTTTTCTTGTAGCCTTTTAAGTCTGTTTCAACTGCTAAGGCCACTATCGAGCCCGTTGCACCTCCTCCAAGCAGAGGCTGGCCATGCCAAGCCTCGAATTCAGTTAATGCTCATCTAGAGATCATTGTACCCACATATTGCCTAAAGGTTATAGGTACTCCTTTATTTTAAAAAAATTGATGCCGATATGGACAATTTAGGAACTTTTAGTGTTTACACATGTAGTGGTTAGAATTAAGTACAAATAAAATACATCACCAAATTTTTTTTATTAAACTATAAAAAAAGCGATACATCATTAAATGGCTTTATAAACTATACAATAATAAGACCACTGGGGCCTCAATTTAACTAAAAACAACTCTTACAAGATTTCAATAAATCACAACTGTATTAATATATTATTTAAATAAACAGGGCTTTATGTTTTACAATAATTAAAACTTAGTGACAATAGTAAAATGTGTATATTGTAAAAACTGAAGTGCAGACAATAAGACGTGAATTCTAAAGCACCCTGTATATTCTTCTTTTAAAATAAAATATAATTTCAAACAAAACAATTAGTTTTTTTGTTAAAGATCACATAAAAATCACTCCTAAGGACTTAAAGACAAAAAAAAAAGAATTGGAATTATGCGACTTTATTTTTGACAAATATTTGCTTTTTCAATCTTTCCGGATTTCCCAATACATTTGCAACTCCTGAAAAACGTCTCGTGAGACGTTTGTTACGTTTAAATTTAGTCGAACTAGTTTTTCCATAATTGTGAACTCGATAACCCATCTTGCTAGAACCGGCGTCCCCCTGTTTGTCAGCAAAGACCCGAGTGTTATTCTGCATATCCCACGCGACGATCAAGTCCTCCTCTTGGTCTTCGTCCAAACCGTCGCCTTTTTTATACTTCGCTATCATTCTTTTACCTTCCCCATCTTTGACGTAACAAATTTCTTGCAGCTTAATCGAAGAAGCTTCGTCTTCGTTACTTACGGGCGACTTACCTTTGGATTGCTCTTTAATCCCTTTTAATTTTGAACTTAAATCAACTTTTAATTTCGGTTTATTGGACGGAAAAGCAGATAATGCTCCACGCAAAATAGCTGTGGATTTAGATTTTTCATTAGTCGTGTTACCTTTAGCTTTTAAAGTGACTTCTTGTTTCAGTTTAGTTCCAACATTGTGGTAAGATTTCGGTCTGGATTTGATTACAGATTTAGGTTTCGAACAAGCGGGTTTTGTGGGAAGATCGCCAGCTCCATAAACATTTTCTTTACGATCGATCGGCACGCTAGTGCTGCGAAGATAGGTTTTAGTCGCTATCTTTTGTTTAGGACCTTTAGTCAAAGCCGAACGAGCCTTTATAAGGATTCCACGTGCATTTTTAGCCTGTAGAAAAAATAGCTTACCAGAGCTAATTAAGACGGGACGTAAAAAATATAAAAGTGCTTTTAACTGAGTAAAAAAATAATAACAAATAAAATTATTTTAATTATCTACTTTTAGTAGTACAAGTTTGCACACATATGAATCACACTTTAATAAAAAAAAACAGTACATTTAAAAATTTGTTTCGAAAAGTTGTTAAAAAAAATAAAATGAAACAATAAATATTACTTTTACGTACATACAGAGAGTTACAAAAAAACTGGCACAACTTTTGAATATAGACTCGAATGTGAACTTAAAATTAAAAATTGTAACACTCTGCATAGAAACATTATTTCTAAATTTTTTTATTGCATTTATCCCTCTCGCTTCCACAAATTATAATGGCAAACAAAAGTCTTTTGTTTATTTGTAAAAGATACAATAATACTATAAAAATTACTTTGTCAAGGTACGATTTTAATACTTTATTCAATTTTTAATATCTTTTTATTGGACATAGGAAGGATTGAAAATGGCCCCTTTCGAGTTTAAGTCGAATTAAAAAAAAAATCTCAGTCAAGAAATTCTACAATGTTGAATTTGAATACTATCATCATTATCGCACTCATCATTACTTGGGACAACTTCGAAATTGTTGTCAATATCACAAGTGTCGTTATAGTTATTATTGGCATTATCAATTTGGCCTACCTGAGATCGTTTGTTTGTATTTCTCAATTTATATTTAGCAGCCGTATATCCGGATTCGCCAAGTTCGTTCATACAATGAATTTGTAGCCATTCACGTAAACCACTGAGGGTGTGAAATTGAGAGTTGGGAAGTCGAGTAAATGGATTATTTCCTGTTAAATCTAAAATTGACGATCCTAACGCTTTACCAACCTAAAAATATACATATTTTGCACATAATAATTTTTGTATTTTATCCTGTATTACTCCTGGAACACCTTGTCTAAAGCGCAAGAAAATAAATTAATGTAAATACCTCTTCGTATGTTTGTGGCGTATATTTTGGAGGTACGTGATTTTGATTTGATCTCGCATTTGGCTGTTTGACGGCCGAGGGCAAAACATTAACTAGTCGCCCCGTATTATAGTTACACTCGAGCGTGTAACTTCTAATAAGTCCGGTAAGTTTAAGTACGGCGACTCTACCGCATCCTTCCTTGCTCATCCCATCTCGGCGATCCCTAAATGAAACAAAATTAATCAGCTAGTCCAAGTGGAAAAAAATAGTTATTACTTCATGTACATATTTCGCTCGGTGAAGTTGCATGCGGTAAAATGAAAATTATGGTTGTTTAAGCTCATAATCTTAGGCAAGAGCATGCATTCGACGTTCCTTTCTAAATCTTCAAAGTGGTTACCGTACATAAATATGCCCTTTTTTGAAGCATGCCCGTGCATGTCCATATACAAAAACAAACCAGATTCGGTATTACTACTGTCACCGTGTTCGCCTTTATCCTCGTTACCAGTTTTGGTAGAATTCTTATTAACGTCAACCGCACAATTATGACACATACTTTTTCCTACTGAAAAGGGATTACGATGATTAAACGTGGGTATAATATTAGATATTCCGGGCATCCTATCTTCTAAGTCATTTATGTTTGTCTTACATTTACAACACCAAACTTCCGTTTTGTTCTTTTTATTTCCCAAACTTAAATTTGAAACTTTTTGACTTAAATCGTGAGGATTATCGTCGACAGAAGAACCATCGTCATCGTCATTTCCTAGGTCTATGACATTTTCGATAGGATCTTCTTCTTTCTCGATTCCAAAATGATAGTAGCGAACGAGCGCTCGAGCCGCATAAATTGACGGATGTAACTCAAAACTCGGATTTAAATACAACCGATTCAAATTAACTCCCCTCGTATCCGTCCTATAATATCCATTTGCGACTCCATCGGGATTCAACATCGGAATTAATTTAAATACGTAAAGTCTTCTAAGAATGACTGCGATGGGATTCTCACGGGTTAGCAATAGTTCTAAAAGGCCATTAAATACAAAACTAGATGGAGTTTCGCCTGGATGAACACGAGCCGATACAAAAATGATCTGAAGTGTAAAAATGCGATTAAGAAGTTAAAGAAGACTTCAGAAAGAGTCACCTTCTTTCCGTTAAACTTGAAAGGCCTATCGACCTGTTCTTCCGGAAATAAATTTTTAAGTCTAGCCTCTCTCTGGTTGCCAATGTTGTGATGAGAACTAATAGTGAGCAATTCGACTCTTCTTCCATCTAAAGTGAAACAGACGGCTTCTCGTGTGTAATAAATGTCGTCTTGATTCAAAGATTCCATCCTTAAAAGTCGTCTATCGATATCGCCTAATGTACAAGTCAGATCTGTATACGTATAAGGATACGTAAAAGCAAAATACGTTATGCTCTGTACATTTTCCGGTGTTTTATATTTAAAACTGAGGATAAAAATGTCGTCTATAATCTGTGAAAAGAATTTTAAAGTTCTCGTTACAAATAAACAAAAAAAACTCACAGCGTGTGTTGGTTTGTCACGTACTCTTTCCCAATTTGGTTTCCCAGGCATAATTCTATAAACCGGAGCCATACCCTGACTGAACATTTTAGCTTGTCGATTTATATCAACCATATTTATTTTTACTAAGAACCCCGCCGAATTAGCTGCAACAATCTCACTTAGAAAACAAAATTAAAGCAACTTTATTAAAATACCTCGTATTCCAAAATAAAACCACGTTCGATTACCATTTTGAAATTCGGTACCTTCGCAATCGGGCTTGGTCCAAATATTAAATTCGACATCTGGTACTTCTACAACTACTCCTCGTGCAGTGTGAACTGGTACGACCGCTAATAATGGCCACATAAGTAAAATTTTCGATAAACTTTCGAAAACTCACCTGACTCGTTTTGGGAGACATATTCAATTTTTGATAAATTTCCAGAATCAAAATTTGAAAAAAATTCAAATCCTGCAGATTCGTTATCACCCATTCCTTTTAACAAAACGATAAAGTTGAGTTGATGCCCCGTTTAGAGTTATTTAGCAAAATTAACGATTTCTGCAATAAATAGGGTTTGATGGTTAAGCCTTGACCCGATGTTATTTTACATGCAAATAGAGCGTTTAAAGTGGGCAAATCGTGACAAGGAGTAATGTTTTCTATTGAAGAATACTAAAATCAATTATAATCAAAATTTACAAAAAAAATTTGACAGTTCATAAATTAGGTTGCATTGTTAGATAAAATAATTTTCCCATTTCTATTGAGCAACGTAACATTAATTATATAAAAATTTTTATAAATTAAAATTAATTACTACCTTAAATATCCATTTTTCTGACCAAAAAGATTGTTACAATACTGTCACTCAGCTGTTTTTGTTTTGATGTTATAATTCGTACTAATTTGAATTTGACATATATCACGACTGTCAGATACTTTGGTAGTGTACAAGGTGAATCATAAAATTCATGTGTTTACACTTTTTATGATAAAAGTCACGGCACGGTTTGTCAAAAAAAACTCATAAATATAACTTTACTTTTATAAAACGATTCAACAATATAAAATTACTTCTATATATACAAAAATGCTTATAACAATAATTAAAAAACTTCGTTTCTCTCCGTTTGACGTCAACAACCGTCTTTTGATTGAGTCAATAATAACAATTTATACTTCTCAGCTTCGGCACATTTTAATAAATATTTTTGTTTATAATCTTCAACGAGTCTCTTAGATTCTACTAACTGTCTTCTTAAAATCTCGACATCCGAAAGACCTGTATTTTCTTGCGCTACTACCTTGACAACCTACAAAGTGCCCAAGTGTTAATTTAAAATGTTTTACAAAAGTTACAAAAATGTTTTACGTTAGGCGATTGATTTAGAGTTACTGGAAAAGTTTTATTTTTTCTCATTACTATGCGTTTAGTTATAGGTTTTGTGGTCGTTTTGATAATTTTTCCATTGAAATGTTTAAAAATATCGTTTTCGTTAAGAACTCTCACGTAATCTTGCGGAAGGATATGAACTACCTTTTTACTTTTTACAGGAATATTTTTTAATTTCGGTACGACTTTACTATTGGTAATTATTTCGGGTTTTGTCGAGTTTAAAACTTGCTTTCCGACTTCTAAAAAACAATTTTAATTTAAGTGATTTCAAGAAGTCGATAACCTTACCTGTTAGTGTAACAGAACGTCCACTTTCTAATATGGACGACAAAATGTTTGTATCGTCCGGAGGTAGCATCGTTATACCGTGTTGTTGTAAAAATCTAATCGAAGCCGAAAGCTTGTCGCCTTCGACTGCTTCACCATCCACATTTGACTCTTCCATAACATTTTCGGGCCTCGAAAAGTAATCTTGTTCAACTAATTCTACAAATTGTAAAAAATTAGTAAGAATAATATCGAAAGTTGAAGCAAATTTACCTTCTTGCGTGATGTGTAATCGTTCTGGATCGATTGAATTTTCACTATCAATATCATCGACCTCAATAATAGTTTCTACAACAAAAATCTCGATTTATTGACAAAAATTACTTTTTTTGGTATTCTCATTCATCCCTCAAGGCTCAAAGTTTGTTTAGTGTTATTCCCAAACAGCCTGTATACAAAATAAACTTAACATACCTAAAGGAATAGGAGACATCGCTTCATCTTCAACATTTTTTAAAGAAACATAAGCCGTTATTTCATTTTCTTCTCCCGAAGTTGTGTCCACTTTAGCAGTTGTATTGATAATTTCAACTATGTCGTGTCGACAAACTTGTAAAGCTAGGTCGGTTGCGGTTAAATCGAATCTGCTTACTGCATCTATTTCAGAACCGCATTCAACTAAAATCTGAGCAATTTCGGCATTACCAAGTTGAGCGGCCCAATGCAAAGGGGTCATCCACAACTAAAAATGAGAAATCAAATATAATGATTAATATTAGTCGAGTAAAATTGTCTAAAAAAACATTGAATCATCTTTAAGGGCACTCTTAAAACCCTATTCTACCCTTCAAAACGATTTGAAAACGTTAAGTTAAACCTTGCCATATTTATAGAATCGATTAACACTCTTTCACTTTCTTACCATATCTTTACAGTTAATGTCCGCATTATTCGATAGCAGGCATTTAACAATATCTACATGTCCATAATAAACTGCAAGATGCAAAGGAGTTCTTTCAACTTTTGTCCTCGCATCTTTTGAAATTCCAGCTCGCAACAAAATTCGACACACTTCCAAGTGATTATTCTGTGCAGCAAAGTGTAACGGGCTAGTGCCTAACTAAAAAGATGAACCATTAATTAAAAAATCTTCGTTTAGAGCGTAGTTACATACCCAATCGGCTGTAAAAGGCGCTCCACGATGCATCAACAACTTAATTTCATCGATATGACCCGCTTCTGAAGCCTTCAACAGTTGTTTACCCAAGTCCGATATCGAAGGAGGTGTTTCTAATCCTTCGTTGACTTGTATCTTAACAAAACCCACTTGTAAAGTTTAAAATCAAATGCCATAAAACGGTACTTACTGGAATTAAATTTAAATGCGAACCTTCAAAATTTTCGGTGAGCACATAATTATCAGGAATAATAATACCGACCGAATTTTTTTCATTTCCACAATCATTTACTTCTTCATCCATTTTTATAGACTAAATAGCTAAAATTTGTATTTTTAATAAACATTGTTAAATTCGAAGTTTGGTAATATTCAAAACAACAACAGGAAAGTGCTCGCTTGTGTACATGTTTCCTCTTCCTGTTGTTTAGCGGAAGTCGCGCTTTTAGTAGCCATTTCGATCAATAATTGATAAAAAATCGGGAATTTATTATTACACTTACTTTATTTCTTTATTTTTAATTAATTAACAACAATATTTAGACACATTTTTCACGTGGCATCAAATTGTTTGGTTATAATTTGCACTGTTACATTGTTGGGGGAAAAATCGATAATTAAGTTGGCAACGAGATGGCGCTGACAGTTTCGAATTTAAAATTATTTTCTAAATACCGCTACTTATTGAATTTAAAACTTCGTGATAACTTTTTACAGATTCTACCGTCTCGTGATGTAATTCGCCACGTTTTAAAAACGTTATCATTTCGCTGGGCTTATTAAATAATAATTCTTCTAAAGTATTGAGTTTTTTGTTGTATTTTAGTTCCATTAAGTGGATTATTTTTGCGCTAGGGCCCGGAATTCGTTCAACGGAGTGTTTTGAAGACATCACAGAAGCTTTAGTTAGTAAAGAACTATTTGTGTCCCTAAGTTCGTTTGAATATTCGTGTAAGTTTGTGCAGCTGCAATATTTCTCAGATACGCTTTTTGAATTACCCGTTTCGGATGCGTCCGTGTCCAAGGAGTTCGTCGAGTTAGCAGAAATCCAACCATCGATACAGCCGATAGTTTGCGATGTTTTGGAAGTTCTCGCCTCTGTATTTTCGGGAGATTCCACACTACGGTCCCATAGAACTTTTTTAGAATCTGCGTAAGTCTCGAACTGATAAATTTGATGGTGTATGTTGGAGGGACGAAAACACCCACAATCTTTTACTTTAGAACTAGTTTGAGGAGGCGTCGATGTAGACTTTTCTACCGACTTCTTCGGGTGTTTGTAAACTTTGCACTTGCACTTCTTCTTGTTGATTAAATCTTCTAACTGCACGATGTCTTTCTCTTCACCTTTCATTTTTTGCTTTCGAAATTTTTCCCGACACTTTTCTCTCTGTCCTTGAAATTTGCAGGAGACGTTACGGCTCTTATTTTCGTGTCCTATTTCTTCGGCCGATTCATTTTCACACGAGAAATTTTTAGTTGCCCGATTTTTTAATTCGGCGCACGAAATGCGCTTAACTGCGCATTGGGGATTCGCTGTCGAACTTTTCAATCTCTCACAAGCATAAATTTTCCCCTCTCCATCTATTTCTCTGCATTTTCTAATTATTTCGTGACTCTTTTGCTTTTCTAAACTCTTACGTTTCGTATTATCAATTTTCTTCAAATTAACCCCTTTAATTAGAAATTTTTCAGATTTTTCGGAAACTTCTAATTGTAAGAAGCCGTTCGAGTCCAAGAAAATTTCCAACTGCAACAGTTCGTTATTTTCGGAACTTATCGGCGAATTTAAAGGCTTTTCTTCGGCGCCTTTTTGAGATTTTTCGTCATTTAAGTCTTCGAGCGACCTTAAAGAGTTTCGACTCCGATGACCTTCTCTGGAGTTGTCCGCTTCCTGCCCCGATTCACCAATATGTTCTCGAGTTTCAATTTTGTCCAAAAAATATAATAATTCTTCCGAAGACTTTAAACTGAACCCTACTTCTCTAGTCTGGAACTCTCCATTTCGAAGTTTTTCTTTTTTAGGAGTCGATTTAGTATTTTGAGCTCCCGAATTGCCTTTTAACGAAGTGATAGATTGGTTGGAGCTCTTAATTGCATAAATTTCTTCTTCGCTACTTTCAGACGCATGTGGAGATGGTGATTTATAAGGACTATCAATCGTAAAGAAAACTTTGTAATTGTTGTTTTTCGCAAATGGAATATAGCGAGAAAGGTCTAGGTCTAACTTTCTGTCCGCAAACTTCTCGTTAACGTGGGAATGCGATTGTAGACCCACCATTTTATCAAAATTTGTCACCTCTCCTTCGACTTTTTGACCTCTCGAATAATCATCGAATTTGCGCTTTTTCTTTGATTTTCCATTTCCCATATATCTAATAAAAAATATAATTATTTTTCTCTAAGCATTTTAAATTTAACACAAGAAATTTTGATGTCAAATGACGCAAGGTTGAACCAATTCGAAAATAAGACAGTTATTTGTTTGACATTTTTATTATAATTAATTTCAAATCTCCTTTATATCGGGAAGTAATTAGAAATAAGTCGACCTAAGGGCTATTGACAAGACTTGCTAAAAAGTACCTTTTTAAATTTATAAATTCAAAATGGCGGCCAGGATAAATAGTTTTTTAAAGGTCAAATTTTCAAAAATGTATAATTTCTTTTGTAATAATTGTAAGTTGGTATATTGATTTATTCCATAAATATCCATTATTTGTTGCCATCTTTTTATAAAAAACATTTTCCGGTTAAACCGGAAATTAACTATCAAGAAGGAGATTTTGAAAACACTTTGTATATTTTACGACTGTTAAAAATATCGTAAGATTCGCTGTCTCATGACACCAAAGATGTTAAATTTAACTTTTTGTTTAACCGGAAACGGGATTAGACTTTTCATTTTAAATACAACACCCTGTATATTTTAAGTAGTTTGAAAGACTGTAAAATTACCTAGGTATCTAGTGATACTAAACATTTAATATTTTGACTTCCGGTTCAACCGGAAATGGTTAGATCAGATCCCTATATCAAATAGAAACGTCCCCTATAATTTTAGTTTTTGAAATCAGGAAGAGCTTCTGAACATACTAGGTTATAGTCCGGTCAATCTAGACTAAAAAATGAGAGAAGTGGCGCATAAAGTCCCAACAAGCTGAAAATCAGTAAAATTGTTTAAAACATAATTATAAATAAAATTTAAAAGTTCTCCATCATTCCCGTGTGTGGAAAAAATTTTATTTGAGGTTAAAGGTAAAAAAAATGAGTTTTTCGCGATTTTCAGCAAAACGGTAAGTTTTATCGTAAAAGTACTTCAAACCAAATTGTAGATAATAAAATTATCTATAATAAATGTATCAAAACTTTTTTTCCTACGAGCCACCGTTTCTGAGATATAACGATTCAAAAAGTTGTAAAAGTTGTGCTAAGTACACTACCTCATAGGTGGCGTGGAAACGTGTGCATATTATGTAATAACTTTTAAAGGGCTCATAAGAATTAGTTCAAATTTTGGTACAAGGAGAAGTGGTCGTTTATCTTTGTAACCGTGTTTTTTAAATTATAATCGTTTCATTGCAATTTCTTTAAGCGACGTTTTTGAAGCCGCAGATTTACTCATTTAACTCGAAATGGGTTCTTCGTGTTTGACGGCGAATAATTTTTAAACGGCTCATGCGAATTATTTCAAATTTTAGTAAAAGGAGAACTGGTTCTTTATCTTTGTAACCGTGTTTTTAAAATTGCAATCGTTTCAGTGCAATTTTTTTAAGCGACGTTTTTGTAGCCGCAAATTTACTCATTTAACTCGAAATGCGTTCTTCGAGTTTGACGGCGAATGACTTTGAAACAGCTCATACGAATTATTTCAAATTACAAATTATAGCACAAGGAGAAGTGGTCCTTTATCTTTGTAATCGTGTTTTTAAAATTGCAATCATTTCAGTGCAATTTTTTTAAGCGACGTTTTTGAAGCCGTAGATTTACTCATTTAATTCGCAATGCGTTCTTCGAGTTTGACGGCGAATAACTATTAAACGGCTCATACGAATTATTTCAAATTATAGTACAAGGAGAAGTGGTTCTTTATCTTTGTAATCGTATTTTTAAAATTGTAATTGTTTTCAGTGCAATTTTTTTAAGGACGTTTTTGTAGCCGCAGATTTACTCATTTAACACGTTTCCACGCCACCTATGAGGTAGTGGACGATAACAGCTTTTTGAATCGTTATATCTTACCGTTTTGCTGCAAATCGCGAAAAACTCATTTTTTATATCTTTGACCTCGAATAAAACTTTTTCCACACACGGGAATGATGGGGAACTTTTAAATTTTATTTATAATTATGTTTTGAACAATTTTACTGATTTTCAGCTTGTTGGGACTTTATGCACCTTCGAATATCTAAATCGACCGGACTATTAGGTACTATTTCTAATACCTTTTTAAATATTTTCAACTCGTACGAAAGAGCGTATCAGTCGTTTTTGTTTTGTCTCAACTGTCAAAAGAACTATTTGAACGAACTGTGAAAGTTATACTCTGTTCACGATTAGTCGTGATAGTTGTTTGCTTATTAGGTTGGTATTTAAATTGAATTAAAGTGACGCGACATTTACATTTAAAATAGTAAAACAGCGTTGCCAGATGTGTTATCTTGATATCTATATTGGCAAAAACTGGTCCAAGAGATTTATTAAGAGGCAAATACAACATAACAGATAATAAGAAGAAACGAGTCAATTAAATTAGTCTTCTTAAAACGATTTCGTCGGAAGCACAAATTTAGGCTGCTTCAAATGTAGACATCATCCCCCACTTTTCTTCTTTTCCCTTTTTAAACGGTCATCTTGGTAAACTTTTTGGTCGACCAATTTTTTCCCACGACTATGTCGCACGGGATGTAAAACTCTAACCGAAGCAATTCTCTCGCTACGCAAATTCAAGTGAGTCGAGTTACTCGCCCCTTTCGCTTGGGAATCGAGCGGATGGAAAGACAAAGTAGACAACGGCTTAAATATGGCGTTTTCCACGCCAATAACGCCAAAATTTGGCAAGATGTTTATCAAATCGGGAAAAATGGAAGCACTCAAGCAGACCTTTCGCTTTTTCGTTATCGTATAAGTTTGCACAGACTTACACGAAGTGACGACGCTTGGGCTTTTGAGCAAGGTGTTGTGGGTTGGGGTGGCTTGGAACGCAATATGTCTTTCGATACTAAATTTGGTTAAGTTGCTGGAGTCTCCGGCTTGTTTCAGAACTGAAAAGAGCGACTCTTTGTTAGGGGTCATACTGAGACTACTTCCGATCGGTTTTAGGTTAAACTTAGCATCTTTATTCAATTTTATGCGATACGCGTTTAAAAATTTCTTCAATCGTCTCACGGATTTGTTCAAGAGTCTAACTTCCGCTGTAAGTTGATGAAGAACTAAATTTCTCTGCAAACTTTCTTCGTTATTTTTGATTATCAAAAATTCGCAGTTTAACTTTTTGGAACTTTTTTTGGAGTTTAATTGTGTATCGAGTTCATTAGACGACGAAATACCGACACTGAATAAACTATTAGGCTTGAGACTTAAGTTGAGTGCGTCTAATTTTGAGGAGTTTGAAACTTTCTGTTCGGATATTTTTTTCTTATTATTTTTTGAACCACTGTGACCCATTTGGGCGATTTTAAATAAAACTACTTGAAAATTTAGCAAATACCTGACACGATGTCAAAAAAAAAATTAAAATAAAGGTGCGTTCACAAATCTAAAAAAGCGTTTAAAATGTCTAAAAATAGTTTTTCTTGATTTCGATACTGCTGGTAGAAAATCTCCAATAATTTATCTATTTTGTCGATTAAAGTCGCATTTTCCGAGTCTTTTCCATTTTCCAGCTTTTCCTGTAACTTATCGAAAAAGCTTTGGACTAAAATTTGCGACGTAGGTGTTAATATTTGCGTCTGTAAGCTCGTACCTACGAACTTTCGAAAATCGTCAAACACTTCTGGCGAGAAAATTTCGCATTTTCCGCCATTCTGCCACAAATTGTTCTCTAGAAGTAGTTCGCTTAAGACGCCTTCATTTTTATGAGGTAAAATCTTTTTTAACTTCCTTTTTATTTTTCGCACGTCGCCAGCTCCCTTCGTCAAATTTTTGTCGTTTTTCTCGCTCTTTTCTAAATTTTCCACGTTTGTCGGCGTCAGAATTTTATAAGTTCCACCAAGATCGTTCGAACATAAATAAACGTTTTGTAATTTTAAATTAAATTCGCTCAGTTTCGCGTCGTCTCTTTCCGATTGATTTTCTTCGACTTGCTCCGTGCTGCACTTTTTATTCTTTTCTAAATTTCTATTTCCGTTCTTTTTCAATTCCTTCGCGTTATTTTCATAAAAATCATCTCCCGAATATTTAAATTCGCTATTTGATTTTAATGCACTGTTAGTTTCTACTTTGTTAGTCTCGTAACCGACGTCATAATTTGAATTTACAAAAATACCGTTTAAAGTTTTCGTTTCAGTTTCTTGTCGAGAACAACTTTTGTTTAAATTTACGCATTTCAATTCAATTTCTGATTGACTCTGTCTCAACGATGTATTCGACTTTTCAAAATTTCGTATAATGAGAAAATTTTCTGAAAGTTCCCAAGTAAAACCAGAAATGTTTCCCAAACTCAAACGGGACATGGCAGTAAGTTTTATTTATATTTTAATATTATTATAGTAAAGATGCAAAAGGATACTAAAATTTTGAAAAGTTTTATATAAATGACAGCTAATTTTGACAGCAAAATGCTGGCGTATGAGTCATCGCTATGTAACAGAAAAATCAACCTGAAAAAATGTTTTGTGTTTGTTCATCTTCCATAATAAAGTGAGATGGGTAGCGAGACGTATAGATGAGTCATGCGCCACCTTATTTGGACTGGGGTGTATACCGTGTTGCCACCGATTCAGTTCAATCCCACCACGGTTTTTTGGGTTCGTTGGTACATAAATACTGATTCAAAAAATTTAAAATTTTTATTAATGTCCCGTGGTGGCAATAGTTAAATAGTAAAAATAGGGAATAGTTTTATATCTTCGAAATTACATAATCTAGTAGATAGTAGTAAATACTAATTGAATTTCTGTTACAATAATTTGTTCCAGGTTAATCTCCAGTTTTACTTGACTAATTATTTGGGAACATGCAAGAAGCTGAATAATACTTCACTTTTAAAATAGCCCCAGGTCCTTCATTAGCGATTTAAACTTTAGTATTCTCTTCTATAAATACGTTTATAAAAATCAAAATGGCTGCTCGTATATTGTTTTTTAGGTATAGGTACTGTTCTAATTTTTTCGTTTAATTAAAAAACTTTAATAAAATAACCGATAGCTTGACTCCTACTTATACTCATAAACGTATTGATGATGAGCACTGCAAGTCAAATTCTTCGAATTTACTGGATTCTGCTCATTCCTTCATCCTTCCACTATTTCGAACGTCCTTTCTTATAATTGAATTGAGTTGTAGTACTAATAAAATATTTCACAAAGCTTTCGATTTAATTTTTATCCTTTTGTAAAACAGTAGTTTCCAGGTTGTTGTTCATAAAAATTATATTATGGCAACGCAAGTAGCAATCCAAAATCCAACTAACAATGACTATTACATTAAAATTTAACTTAAAACGAAATAAATTAAGTTTTGAAATTGTTGAGTCGTAAAATATAACGCTATAAAAAGCAATAAAGAAAAAAAATTGGAACACAAATTTTAGTAACAACATAACCTTACATTTATTGCATTTTATTATTATTTATCTGACATGTGTGCTCACTCAATAAAATAACATTTAATAGTATCGTTCTTAGCTCTTAAAAGTTTCTTTTCGTTTCAGCATCATGAAAATTTTGTGTTCGTTTGTAATATTCCATTTGGTGCATTTTCCACTTCTGCATATTATTCTGTATAAGCAAATTGTAAAATTGAAAGAAATTTAATATTTTACTACAATCCACTTGTTAGCTTTTATCTAGGGACACAGAAAGCAATCTATTATTTGCAAGCAGAGAGTAAATTTATTGCAACATAATAATAAGACGCCAATTGAAAAATAGTTGGTCAACGTCCTTTCGAGTTTGCTTCATACAGGGTGGTCTTTAAAAAAATGTGAAGTTTTCACGCATGTGAAAAAGAGGCCTTTAGGCCTCGTTTTACTGTAAGTAATAGTATTGCAAGCGACTTCTACAAAACCTCCTCGAGTTTTCTCGCACTTCGTTAACAGTATTGATAACATTCAAACTTTAGACGAGTGCGCCACTGCACTTTTCTTGTTGTGGCAGAAAGTCAACATCTAACCCTAACATATTGTCTGTCAATGTCTGCAGCAAGTTCTTATTTAGTAGGTATGTATTATTAGAGCTTGTACAATTTAGAAATGGGATTGTGACGTATTTTAGTTCGAATGGTTATCGATGCAAGCCGCATTCTATTTTACGACCTGCTCGACTATGAAAGTACAGAATAATTTTGTGCCGCTCCGATTTTGAGTGGTTTGTAATTTCTAGAGGTAGGCCTGCCGCTGGACCAGTTGAGTAATGTTTATAAAAATGATACAATTCTTTGAAAAAAAGTGCTTGGTCTACTATTATTGTGACAGCTAGTAACCATAAAGTTGCATTTGTGAACTGTCAATCAGTGGCCTGGCAGGTACTTTTTGCAAGTAACTTAAGGTAAAACTTCTATTAGTGCGCACCTGAACTTGACTCTCAGTACTGATTGGAGGCTTGCAAAGTAAGTAGTTGGCGGTAGCATTTGTCTCAATCCCATTTCTAAATTGTACAAGCTCTAATCGATTTGCTCGGCGGAATAATAATAGTATGCTACGTAAAAATAAGCTGAAATAGCACGTGCTGCCATCTATTGACTTTGATAATTTCTTGCAGAAGTTTTCTCGCATGTGAAGAAGAGGCCTTTAGGCCTCGTTTGACTGTAAGCAATAGTGTAAACAGTATTGGAAGTGACTGCTGCAAGATTTCCTAGAGTTTTCTCGCACTTACAGTTCACTTTACATTAACCTAATTTCTCACTTCTTCCCTCTCTCAGCAATTTCTTGCAGAAGTTTTCTCGCATGTGAAGAAGAGGCCTTTGGGCCTCGTTTGACTGTAAGCAATAGTGTAAACAGTATTGCAAGTGACTGCTGCAAGACTTCCCCGAGTTTTCTCGAACTTACAGTTCATCTTACATTAACCTAATTTTTCTCTCTTTCCATCTCTCTGCAATTTCGTGCAGAAGTTTTCTCGCATGTAAAGAAGAGGCCTTTAGGCCTCGTTTGACTGTAAGCAATAGTGTAAACAGTATTGGAAGTGACTGCTGCAAGATTTCCTCGAGTTTTCTCGCACTTACAGTTCATCTTACATTAACCCAATTTCTCTCTCTTTCCCTCTCTCTGCACTTTCTTGCAGAAGTTTTCTCGCATGTGAAGAAGAGGCCTTTAGGCCTCGTTTGACTGTAAGCAAGAGTGTAGACAGTATTGCAAGGACTGCTGCAAGACTTCCTCGAGTTTTCTCGCACTTACAGTTCATCTTACATTAACCTAATTTTTCTCTCTTTCCATCTCTCTGCAATTTCGTGCAGAAGTTTTCTCGCATGTAAGAGGAGGCCTTTAGGCCTCGTTTGACTGTAAGCAATAGTGTAAACAGTATTGGAAGTGACCGCTGCAAGACTTCCCCGAGTTTTCTCGAACTTACAGTTCATCATACATTAACCTAATTTTTCTCTCTTTCCCTCTCTCTGCACTTTCTTGCAGAAGTTTTCTCGCATGTGAAGAAGAGGCCTTTGGGCCTCGTTTGACTGTAAGCAATAGTGTAAACAGTATTGCAAGTGACTGCTGCAAGACTTCCCCGAGTTTTCTCGAACTTACAGTTCATCTTACATTAACCTAATTTTTCTCTCTTTCCATCTCTCTGCAATTTCGTGCAGAAGTCTTCTCGCATGTAAAGAAGAGGCCTTTAGGCCTCGTTTGACTGTAAGCAATAGTGTAAACAGTATTGGAAGTGACTGCTGCAAGATTTCCTCGAGTTTTCTCGCACTTACAGTTCATCTTACATTAACCCAATTTCTCTCTCTTTCCCTCTCTCTGCACTTTCTTGCAGAAGTTTTTTCGCATGTAAAGAAGAAGCCTTTGGGCCTCGTTTGACTGTAAGCAATAGTGTAAACAGTATTGCAAGTGACAGCTGCAAGATTGCCTCGAGTTTTCTCGCACTTATAGTTCACTTTACATTAACCTAATTTTTCTCTCTTACCCTCTTTCTGCAATTTCTTGTAGAAGTTTTCTCGCATGTGAAGAAGAGGCCTTTAGGCCTCGTTTGACTGTAAGCAAGAGTGTAGACAGTATTGCAAGGACTGCTGCAAGACTTCCCCGAGTTTTCTCGAACTTACAGTTCATCTTAAATTAACCTAATTTTTCTCTCTTTCCATCTCTCTGCAATTTCGTGCAGAAGTTTTCTCGCATGTAAAGAAGAGGCCTTTAGGCCTCGTTTGACTGTAAGCAATAGTGTAAACAGTATTGGAAGTGACCGCTGCAAGATTTCCTCGAGTTTTCTCGCACTTACAGTTCATCTTACATTAACCTAATTTTTCTCTCTTTCCATCTCTCTGCAATTTCGTGCAGAAGTTTTCTCGCATGTAAGAAGAGGCCTTTAGGCCTCGTTTGACTGTAAGCAATAGTGTAAACAGTATTGGAAGTGACTGCTGCAAGATTTCCTCGAGTTTTCTCGCACTTACAGTTCATCTTACATTAACCTAATTTTTCTCTCTTTCCATCTCTCTGCAATTTCGTGCAGAAGTTTTCTCGCATGTAAGAAGAGGCCTTTAGGCCTCGTTTGACTGTAAGCAATAGTGTAAACAGTATTGGAAGTGACCGCTGCAAGATTTCCTCGAGTTTTCTCGCACTTACAGTTCATCTTACATTAACCTAATTTTTCTCTCTTTCCATCTCTCTGCAATTTCGTGCAGAAGTTTTCTCGCATGTGAAGAAGAGGCCTTTAGGCCTCGTTTGACTGTAAGCAAGAGTGTAGACAGTATTGCAAGGACTGCTGCAAGACTTCCCCGAGTTTTCTCGAACTTACAGTTCATCTTACATTAACCTAATTTTTCTCTCTTTCCATCTCTCTGCAATTTCGTGCAGAAGTTTTCTCGCATGTAAAGAAGAGGCCTTTAGGCCTCGTTTGACTGTAAGCAATAGTGTAAACAGTATTGGAAGTGACTGCTGCAAGATTTCCTCGAGTTTTCTCCCACTTACAGTTCATCTTACATTAACCCAATTTCTCTCTCTTTCCCTCTCTCTGCACTTTCTTGCAGAAGTTTTTTCGCATGTAAAGAAGAGGCCTTTGGGCCTCGTTTGACTGTAAGCAATAGTGTAAACAGTATTGCAAGTGACAGCTGCAAGACTTCCTCGAGTTTTCTCGCACTTATAGTTCACTTTACATTAACCTAATTTCTCTCTCTTACCCTCTTTCTGCAATTTCTTGTAGAAGTTTTCTCGCATGTGAAGAAGAGGCCTTTAGGCCTCGTTTGACTGTAAGCAAGAGTGTAGACAGTATTGCAAGGACTGCTGCAAGACTTCCCCGAGTTTTCTCGAACTTACAGTTCATCTTACATTAACCTAATTTTTCTCTCTTTCCATCTCTCTGCAATTTCGTGCAGAAGTTTTCTCGCATGTAAAGAAGAGGCCTTTAGGCCTCGTTTGACTGTAAGCAATAGTGTAAACAGTATTGGAAGTGACTGCTGCAAGATTTCCTCGAGTTTTCTCCCACTTACAGTTCATCTTACATTAACCCAATTTCTCTCTCTTTCCCTCTCTCTGCACTTTCTTGCAGAAGTTTTTTCGCATGTAAAGAAGAGGCCTTTGGGCCTCGTTTGACTGTAAGCAATAGTGTAAACAGTATTGCAAGTGACAGCTGCAAGACTTCCTCGAGTTTTCTCGCACTTATAGTTCACTTTACATTAACCTAATTTCTCTCTCTTACCCTCTTTCTGCAATTTCTTGTAGAAGTTTTCTCGCATGTGAAGAAGAGGCCTTTAGGCCTCGTTTGACTGTAAGCAAGAGTGTAGACAGTATTGCAAGGACTGCTGCAAGATTTCCTCGAGTTTTCTCGCACTTACAGTTCACTTTACATTAACATAATTTCTCTTTGTTTCTCTCTCGCAGAAGTTTTCACGTTTAAAAAAATTAATTTTGGGTTTTTTGCTATATCTTTGCAAATGTTTATTAAAATAAGTATAAGTATTATATACATACTATTTGGAATCAGCGTTAACATTAAAAAATTAATATCTTCGAGACTGTCAGTCCGAAAGACAAACTTGTGTATGTTACTGAAATCAGAATTTTATAATCTATTCAAATCTGAAAAAAATATGGAATTGCAATTTAAAAAAAAGTTTGATGACGTCACTGCTCGCGTAGGGTAGGTGGTAGAAAAATGAAAATAATCGGAAAATGTTGGATTTGAATTCAACTAATTTGACCTGTCAAATAGTTTTTTAATATTCCTGCGGAGAAATGAAATATTTCCATTATTCCTCAGCCACTGGACACACGTATACGTAAGTCTGATTTTAAGAGTCCAATTTCAGTACTTCCACTTTAGAAGCTGAAATGAGTTACAATAATTGAAGCAATTTGATAACTTTTAACTTTTTATGGACCGATTTACTTAATTTAAATTTACAAAACGTACGTAATAAAATAAAGCGAGTACGAGTTTGATGTTTATTGCAATGATTTTAAGTTAAATTAATTGGAAAAAATTACTTTTTTTATTATCAGACTCGGTTTTAACTGATGTTATGATAATTATTAGCGAAAATCTCTAAACAGGATGTAAAAGGTAGGTACCCATATGAGTGATATAATAGCTTTTTGAGTGCTATAATAGCTTGCTAAAATTTTCTGCTTTGAAGTTGGTAGCAGTACGCAATTTGACATTTACCTTAAATTTTGAATAAAGTAAATTTCGAAACGTCACTTTGCATTTGAAAATGCAAATGAAAACGAGCGTGCAAAATAGAAGAAACTGTATAAAAAATTCATTTCGTAAGCTATTATAGCACCGTGACTTATAAAATTCGTTCTTTAATACACTATTAAGGGACTTAATACCTATAAGTACAACAGTCGTACAGTGTCAAGTGTTCATCGATACAAACCCTTTATAGAGCCTTTCATCAACATTCAAACATTCTAAATCTTCCCAACGACCTTTGCTATATTTTATTCAATTTCCCCTTTCATCATAAATTATAGCGGCATAACGGGTAGGGTTGTAACCGCAAAACTCAAAATTATTACAAAGTTCTAATGTTAAACTTTACTTTTAATCGTTATTCTACGTATCTAAACGTAAACTTATAGATAATTAATTATTAACCAAACTGTCAATTTGCATAAACTAAAACTATCAAGTTTGAATGGATGATATGTTATTTGTAGTAATTGTACACAGTGAGGCAATTGTAAATAATAATAAATAATTGTAATAATAATAAGAGTTCATTTTCTACATTTTAGCAAGAAGTGCAGACTTGGCACAAGTAAAGTGTTGATTGAGATCTATATTTACAAACATACTAAAAGTCTCCTAAATTCTAGTTGTAGTACTCGTTATACTGGAAAATCACTGCCCAAATTTAAGCAATAACTTCAGAACGGCACTTTAGTTAGATGAAGTGAGCACTTGGTAGTGCATTAATTTATAAATAAATTAATTAGTATCGAGTTTGCAAGATCTGAACTTGATTTATCTTGAGGTTCGACGAGCGCTTATGAAAAATGAAATGAGAGCTCTCGTTCTTTTAATTAAAATTAAGGAGAGCAATGGCAAGAACGACTACCACCACCTATCACATTAGTACCTACGTACTTTCAAGTGCGTTTCCATTGCGCACACTATTTAAAAAAACTTTGAAAAAACAAAAAAGAAATTAATTCAATAAATCAAAAATTCTTTAATAAATTTCTGGTATAAAATTGAAGTTAATTCGACTACCTATAATTCTTTTATAAATGGAATAATTATACGGAAGGAAACTCATCGAGATTCACTTTACGCCTTTAGTATCCGCCTAATCTGGGTCACGCGATAAGACGCGAAGAATTTTAAATTAATTTTATGAAAAAAAAGATGTATTTCGAAACTCTTTTATTTTAAAAAGATCGAAGCGCAAATTGTTTGACCCCATCGAAGTTTTAGAGCGTTCGCCAAAAGTGTGAAACCACTCGAGAATGCTATACAAAAGCCACCTTTAAAACGCAAAACTGTAATTTAAACGAAGTATAGGAAGTGTCATTCTCGAGCATTTTAATATAACATGATGTCTGAAAGGGTATCAAATTTATTTAGCGACTTTACATTTTAATGTTTCGATAAAACATCGATGGATTTCGAATAAACTTCGTGCCTTTAAAAGCGTTAATCTCGCGAAATCTTTTATTTTTTCCCTTTATCTTTTCATCGTTTCTTTACTTTCTTAAATTTATTAAAACGTTTTTTACACCGGCTTTACCTTCTTTTCAGGAATAAAATACAGTTTCGTGAATCGTAATGATATATTTGATTGTTAAAGGGACACAAACCTGCAAACCTCATATAATATTAACGAGAGGGTTTTTATGTGTCTGAAAAGTTGGGGTGTTGTGTTTCAAATGGCTTTACTGAGTGATTTGCAATAACAAAACTCGCGCAAAATGTAATAGTTATTTACGAGCTTTTTAAGAGTCGCCATGTTTTAGAGGCCATAGATATTATATGTGTTCGTGTGATGCAGGGGATAACACCCTTGCATTTCACCTAGAGGTTCTGGGCTCAAGCTCCGCTGCCGGCAAGCTTTTTTCAAACAAAAATAAAAAAATAAAATCCTTTACGAAAATTTTTCTAAACAGTCCGGGAAGTGTTCAATAGCAACACTTCCCGGCCTAGACCTGTAATGTGCCACTTTCCGGACTCAAATTAACGACGTAAAGTAGTAATACACGTACAGTATGAAATAAATGAATTTTACTTTATTTTGGCGCCATAATCTTCTTTATAGGCCCGCAAATGAGGGCATAATCTGGTCTTTATGGCACGGAACTGTCAAAAAAAAATAACTAAGCAACGACATTCATTCACGTAAATAACTATTGCATTTAAATTTCTACTGCCTTACTTGTTCAATAATAATATTATTTTTCAAAATTTTTTAGGAAACGTTTAAAAAAAACAGGCGCATTCAAATTCAATACCAATTACTAATACAGGGATCTGCGGAGCGATTAAAAAACGATCTGGTTAAATTGGAGTTAAAGTTGCGTATTTTGATGTTTGATAACATTCCAAAAATAAAACTGAGATTTTTTTAATCAAACACCGAGCACTATTACCTCTTTATTCTTTTGATTTGTCTAAGGGCCAAAGTTTAAATGCTTGACTACCTCTTCTCCTCCTCTACCTTTTCGTTTTAAAAGGTCTCTATAATATCCTATAATTTTAACCTACAAACTTTCCTATCGTAAGTTCGATGATGTCATTTCATGACGTTATTGTATTATTGTACTTATTTGTAATTGTTAAAAACATTTTCGCTTTAAAAAGTCCCCATCTAAACGATGTCGATATGGCTGTTAAAAGTTTTACTGCCGCGGCCGATGTTAGCATTCCCAAAACGTTAAGCTCAACTAAATATCCACCAATTCCTAGGCGGAATTTAGAATGCAATGTAGCTCTTTTAGCGCGTAGAAAGGCCTTAAGAAAGTTTGATAGATATCCAACTGCTGAAAATGTAGAGGAGCATCGACGTCGAAGATCACAATCTTGGAAAATATTTAAAAAATGCAGACGAGAATCGTGGCAGCATATGTAAGCTCTATAAATCGCAGTACCCCATCTTCAACAATTTGGCGTAGACTGAAAACAATTTGTGGTCATCGCTACCAGTCGGCCCTTATTGAACTTAGTAAAGATGGATCAATCACTACAGATTCCCTCACTGAGGCTGATATGATAGCCTCAAATTTTAGTTCTGTATCCTCAACTATGTCGTACTTCCCCGAGTTTCAAATATACAAAGTTCAAAAAGAAGCCACACCTGCGAATTTTGGTCAGGATGGTGAAGAAGCCTTAAATATTCAAATATCCGTACGCGAACTTGAGAACGTTCTTAAAGGAACTGGGGATTCTACCCCGGGTCCTGATGCTATTTACTATGCGATGCTACGCAATTTTCCCCTGCACGCAAAATGTCCTTATTATGACTTTATAACCTCATATTTTGAAATAGGAATTTCCCAACAAAGTGGGGAGAAGCGTTAGTAATCCCACTCTTAAAGGCAGGAAAAGACCCGACAGAGCCATTTTCATATAGGCCAATATCTTTAACAAGTTTGTGCAAACTCCTTGAAACTATCTTGCACAAACGATTAACTGGGTACTTGGAAAAAAACAATTTTATCTCTCCAGAACAGAGTGGTTTTCGTCAGGGAAGGTCAACAATTGATAACATAATAGCCTTGCCTACGGAAATTCAAAATTCTTTCATAAAAAATAGACATGTAGTTGCAATCTTCTTCGACGTTGAACACGCCTATGATTCTGTGTGGAGAAGAGCAGTACTTGACCAATGCAAGAGTGGGATGTAACGGGTCATTTTTTGAGTTTTTATCGGGATTTCTTTCAAAGTGTCTTAACGGTGTCATTATTTTACCGTTGTCACAATAATTGTTTCTAGTTATCTTCTGATGGACTCCCCATTCTGTGTATAAAATCTGCTCGTTGTTTCGTCATTCTAGACCCCAATACTCGAGAAAACGAGCCTGTACTTTACAATAAAAAATAGGCCCCTCTGTTAAAACATTTATGACCCACCCTGTAGTAGTAGATACGTTTACTATACATTTTTATAATTTTCAAAATCTCAAGGGTACGAAAATAATTTGGGACGTTCTCTACTTATTCGCCGTAGATTGCTTCGAGATGTGATAATAAATAATGAGATTATTAAGAACACCCTATCCAATTGCGCCATCGAGCGCACTACGAATTTCTCACAATCAAAACTTCAACATCATATATAGTATAGAGGTTTGTCGTTTTCAAGCACAGAAAATTAAATTATTATCATAAATGGCTTGGTCTTATCGTTAATTCTCCCCAAGTTTTCGAGATCTGAATAGTTAATTTTCGCAATCCACATTTATATTAATTTAAATTAAATAGCCCAGCTGCGTGTCTGCTGTCCAGATCTTGGTAAAATATTAAAATCAGTAGCGGATCCAACACTTTGGTTTAGAAAAAGTGATAAATAGTAGCACGCGACACAAAAAATAGAAAAAGTGGGCAGTGAAGAGAAGCGTGGATTGCAGAGAGGAGAGAATTTTGTTAAACTTAGCTCCTAAGGTAGCCCTTTTCTGAATCCCGGTGTCTTTGGCTCCCCTCTTTCCCCTCTCTTTCTCTACCTCCTCCTCATTCCTTCTCTATCATTCCCTTTTCTCTTTTGTACAACCAGTATGTTAGTCCAGTCATTAAAAAAAAAGCTCAAAAAAGCTTAACTTCAAATTTGTGACCAAGATTTTCTATGAGCTTTTGCCGCCATCTTGAAAAAAGGGTCAAATTTGTTTTTTTCTCGATAACTCGGCTCTACTTCCCGATACAAAAATTGTGCTCATGTACTTTTTTGTTGATTTTTTTACGGTCTACAATTAAGGTTTTATGAATTTTTCATCTACCATTGATCGTTGTTGAGATATCGAGCGCGAAAGTGAAAAATTGAGAGATCGAGATTTGTGTTTTTCAGTTTTCTTCTTTCTGGTGATAGAAAGATAGTATTAGAGATAGAGAAAAAATGTATGGAAGCTTTTTTATAGTAAATTAAATAAGATATGATTTTTATTTAAACTATTTCTTCGATATCATTAATAGTTCCTGAGATATAGGCAAAAAACTAAAAAATAGTACCTTTTTTCCAAGATGGCGGTCTAAGCGCAATAGTTGTTGATTGAGCACTTTAGTATGTTTATCCGGAAGCTATAATGAGCTTCTATACCAAAATCCAGATTTTTACCGGTTAATATTTTTATTTTTTATAATTTGACCGGACTACATTGTAGGTATTAAGATACTCTACAAGTTTGATTTCAAACACTTTTTCGATATCTATCACCAGAAAGAAGAAAACTGAAAAACAAATCTCCATCTCTCAATTTTTTATTTTTGTGCTAGATATCTCAACAACGATCAACGGTATGTAAAAAATTTATATAACCTTGTAACGATGTGGATTTCTTATACAGCTCAGAGTGATATGAATCCCAAGATTCTAGCTCTGAGCTGGCCCAAATCCGCATCCGTTTTGGTTGTCCACCTACTACCCTTAAACCTCGACCCAATATTTCTTCCTTGTTCATTTTCCCCGTTGTTAATTATTAACAAAAATTAACAATTATTAAATTATACCGACATCTGACCATTATCTTGCGTACGTTCGTTCAAGGCGCGCGAGGTCAATCATTTTAACGTCCGACCTTCGTATACAAAATGTAATAATTTAACAACTTTGATTTAATTTTGTCCAAAATTAAATTCTGAACTTCGCCCCCCCCATTTCTTTTGCTCCCCTAATCTTCTATTTACGTCCCCTGATAGCCCATAATTAATTTTATTAATTACTGGCCCTGAATTTAATTTTTATTTCTTTTTCGTCCCCAAATTTTCCCCGATTACGACGAGACAAACACCATTCGAATGCCCTTTTTACAGCGCATTTTTCCCGCGTCCTAATTTTTCCCAAAGGCCACTAATTACATTTTTATAATTATAATTAGTTAGTGGATGATAGCCCGTCCGCCAATACTATCCCCATTCTTTCAATCACAGCTAGCGCTGTGATTGGTTGGTTCCCAAGGAGGGGAAAATTTAATAAATAGCCGTGCCCCGGAGGAATCCGGAGTCTTCATAGTAGTCCGTGTTAAGTCTCGTCTTGTCCGTGGTCCCAAGTGTGGCAACCAAATACATCCCTCCCGAGTGGTTAGAATTTCGTAGTGGTTCGCAAGAGCCGCTGTGGAATTTTTCCTAGCCGCCGTATTCCCTCCCGAGTGGCTACTGCTTTGTGGTGGCCCGCAAGGGCCGTCGTAGAGCCATATAGCCGCCGTCTTTGTCATTTTTCCCCTGTTCCCTGCCCGTGCTACTGTAAATTTGTATATATCCTTTATTGCTTGTAATTATTACATTTTATTTATTATTTGGGTTTACAATAAAACATTTTTCATTTGTTGTATGTGTGCCTTTTATTCCGACGTCGAACCTACCCCTCAACCGACTGAGCGACGCTCCAGGAAAAATAAGTAAGCTACCGGTTTTCGACCTTACAACCTTAATTATAGAGCGTAAAGAAAGCAACAAAAAAATACATGAGCACAATTTTCGTATCGTGAAGTAGAGCCGAGTTATCGAGAAAAAATCAAATTTGACCCTTTTTTCAAGATGGCGGCGAAAGCTCATAGGAAATCTTGGTCGAAAATTTGAAGTTAAGTTTTTTTGAGCCCCCTCTACAACATCTTTCAATCAGCTTTCTCGGTTCACTTGCGTTTATATATCTTTTTTTCCGACGTAATGACTGGACTACGTGCTCTATCTGGTTTTCAGCACAAACCGTTAGGTCCGTAAACTTCCTAGAGCTTTTAGGTTGATATTACTTTGAACAAAATAGACCGACGTGATTTTTTCGCACCGTGTCTGTTTTCGTATCGTTCCCTTGGTTTTCAAGAATCAACGTTGCGCGTCAAATCTCCGAAGCTCGCGAAAAGCTCGTGGAGAGTACGGAAGAAACTATTTCCGCACTAGTTCGCTTTAGGGGTATTTCTCGCGCTAACTTTGCCTAGCGAGCGATTACGAGTAACGCACAAAAACAAATATTTTTAAATTTCAGCTAATGAATTTCAAAGCGTTATATTTTAGGTTAATTAGGGTTTGTTTTACTTTTTACACGAAATTAACTAATAGATGAAAGAGTAAATCTCCACAAAAAAAGACTTTTTTTATTTTTTATTGCGCTTATAGTAGAATTAAGAGACTATTAAATTAAGACGTACTACTATTAGGTGAGCAATAATACGAACTTAAATTTTTCAACAAAGTAAAACACTCCACAAACAAACAAACTATATATACCTACTCGTTAATACTACCTTTATCTCATTTGTTTCAATTCGCTGAATGTCTAAGTAGGCACGATTTTCTTCTTGCATTTTAGTAGAAAGAAAGGCCGTAATAATTTCGCCAAAAGCAATACGCGTGCGTCTGTGGGGCGGCGTCGGGAAAAACGAGCGCCGAGGCGCTCCAGTTTAAGGTGGCACTTTTCGTGGTACGGTTTATAGCGCGCTAGTCGACTATTACGTCGAGCATTCCATCGTATTGTGAACTACGGTGTAAAACGGCGTTTAAAAAACGGCGATAATACAAAACTTTGATTGATGTTGAGGGAATGCTCGTAATTGATAAACTTGTGCTAGTTTTGAGTTTTTTGTATTGCTATTTAAATTTCGGTAAGTTTTCTTTTAAGAATTTGAATTAATTATTAAGATTTGCATTAAATTTCAAAAGATTGTTTGTTGAGCAGTTAAGCGAAATGATTAGAAACAAAAGGTTTCGTTAAAGTGTAGGTGAGGTCAGTTTTGTGCGTCGAGTCGAGTAAAAAAGTTAAATAGGGGTTTCTTTGGGACAAACAAAGTAACGTCAGTAATTAATAAAAAAATATATAGGGCGAAAAATTGGCAAGCGTCAATTAAGTCCCAAGAGATTAAATGATAGTACCCGATTTTGGTGTTTTGCGATGTTGGTAATTTAACAAATTAAAATTTATAGCCTCAAACCGTAAGAAATTGATTGGATTTGAAATTAAACTTCATAGATCCAATTCTACGATAGTTCTCATAGTGTGCAAATCTTGACTTTTTTTCAAAAACTAATTAGACCTCTTGTCTTAAAACAAGCAAAAAATAAATTATAAACATACGAGCGCCTAACAAAAAGTATGCAACGTGACTTTTCAAGAAAATCGCGAACAAGTACGCTACCGTTTCTTTCAGCAGAAGAAAACGAAATGATGAGAGGGCCTTAAATAATGGCTCTCAAATCTTAAAAGTCGAAATAATGTAGTGGACAATTATAAGCGAAGTAAATCTGAGAAGTTCCCAACATTAGTAAGGTTGCGGATCTAACCTCTATTAGACCTTTCGTAAATCCGTTCCCTTGGCCACGCATCCTATCATCCCAATGAACATCTTGAGTCTGTAGTTGGTTTAATTTACACCCAAACCATAATGACGTCAAATGTAATAGAAGTTGTCTCTTACTCCAGATCTATTCCCGAAGAGAAGTTTTTATAACATAAAACGCGTTCAAGCAGTTTCTGAATTTTAACCTCAAAAATACCGTAAGGATGTATTGGAGATACTTTTTGTTTGTTACGCCCAGGCTTGCTTAAACCAGACGCTTTTTTAGGCTTTAAGAAAATATTGTTTGTGTTCCAAAAATTGAGAATAACTAGCGGTTAAAAAGTAAGGCTCGGACTACACTTGGCGTGCCACAGGGTGGTATCCTAGGTCTTAACGTAGAAGCTGCTCGCGGGTGCTATACGTGACAGTTTCAAAAATGTAATTTTACTTGCTTGACCGAGTCCCTAACTCCATCGAGAGTAGCCTTTGTTGTAGAAGAGTGAGAAAATATTACAAACAAATCAGAGTAGTAGAACCTAGCTGCTCACTAACCATCTGGAATTATTTAAGGAAGGAGAGCTAGCACCCTACATTTTAGCCAGTTACGTAGGCGCTTTCTCCGAGCATCCTCCTCGAGTCCATCGGATCTCGAGCCATCTCACTTGTAGTATGAACTCCAGAATTGTGGCTGGAAGAGAGGCGCTAATTCTGACCATGTTCAGTCCCCCAATTCTTCAACACGGCTTTTCGTGCCGACGTAAGAACTGGGCAGGAGCACAGTACGTGTTCAGCTGTTTCGTATTCTAGTTCGCATCCAAGCCATGTGGACGAGGTGCTTCTTTAGTCTGCAGTATGCAGGGAGAATCTCTGCGATTGCTCGTAGACTAGTTCGGGACAGCCTTAGACAATATTTTGCCACCTTTTTAGTGAATGGCTGAATGGTTTTTCTACCCTGATAGCAGCGTCTGCTGCTTTTCCATCTTACAGTGTGTAATAGAAGGGCACTACTTTTAAGGAGGGTGTCAACCCTGTTTACACCTAGTTTGATGATTAGACTGTCTGAGCTCTTTTTGGCCAGCGCGTTTGCTCTCTCATTACGCTCGTTTTCGTAGTGTCATGTGGCTCAGAAGAGTATAAGAACTTTGTCTTTGGATACCTGATTTAGCAGCTCTACGCACTCCCACAGAAGACTAGAGGTTACCTTGCAAGTGTTTAGGCCTTCTTAGGCAGCTTTACTGTCCTTAGATGTCAGTCTTTCTTTTGTTTAAGATGATGTTGGCGCTGTGTAATATTCCCAAAAGCTCAGTTTGGAAACTGAAGCAAATTTTCCCAGAAATAGGCTGCTTTCGAGAGCAACTTCAGAAGAATGCACACCCGCTCCAGACCCTTTTTGATTTTTTGACCCATCGACAAAGATTATATCCGCCGTTGGATTCATTGGAGTTTGAAGTTCTCAAACAATATTTGAAACGACGATTTAATTTGTTGATTTGAAGCAAATGGTATGAAATTTCTAACTTTCCGTAAGAACACAAAATCTAAACTTAAATAGCTCGGGGCGTTGTAGAAGCACTCGAAACTTAATACTGCGCTTTAAGACGTTATGTAGATCAATTTCTCGCATTTTCATCAAATTCTCATCTTTTCGAGACGTCTCCACGACCGAATGAAAAACGACAAAAACTTTAATCCAAACGACGAGATGGCCCATCTAAAAATTTAATTTAAAGAAAACTCCTCCCTAATTTACCGCTTTGTCAGTTTTAAAAAATTCGGCGTACGAGTTGTGAAAATCGATCGTCTTATTTTTGTAAATTTTTTCACGTTTTATTTCTTAAATTGATAGTAAAGTTTAATGAACAATCAAACACTTCCGCTCAAGTACGTTCGAAAAGAATTCCAATTTACACCTATTGGATTTCTTTTTTCTCTCTTAAGGAAGAGTTAAAGAGGAAGTAGATTATCCGCAACTTTTTTTTCCACAACAAATAAAATTTTTCTCCTCTCGCGTTTAATAGCATCAAATTTAACGCGTAAAACTTGCTAAGCGGAAACGCACAACCAACTAAGGAGAAAACCGTCTGTTATCTTAGTGGCACGATTAATCCATATCTCTTTACTTGCTTAGCAATTCGACATATATATATTTCTGGTTATCTGTGTTTTAGCGATGAACAGGCGAATATACCGAATGTAAGGGATTGTTCCCGTCTATGTCGTTTGTTTGTTTTGTGACTAAGAGATCTAAAGCCTTTCTTGTCGGTTTATTTTCACCAAAAATTATGTTTGTATTTGCTTTAACGCTTCTTTTGTTTTTACGCAAGTTATTCCAAATAAGTTTTCGACGATGATATGAATATAATGTGCGTGATGGTCTTGAAAATAATTTTTACGAGTATAATTGGTTGCATAAGCGTAAGGAGGTTTTAGATTGGCTTGAGCAGGACAGGCTGGCCTACCTAAGATTGTGGTTTTATCCAAGAACCATTTAGTGATAGGTGATCTAAAATTCATTAAATTGCCTTAAAAAGCTCAAACGACAGTATAAAAGTGGCGCAGTCGATAAGATAATTAATTAAACCAGACTGCCCCTTACAAACACTAATCACAGTAAAAAATTGCTTGTCACGTGAAGAAGATAATAAGCGTCAAAAGAGAGACTCTGACAATTTAATAAAATTTTCTTAGTAGTATTAGGAATTACGAGATTTTCTTATAGAAAGAAAAAAAATTATTACACAAAAAGAGAACAACAAATTGATAAAGTAATATTGAAACAGCGCGCCCCAGTTGCAAATTTTTCAATGACAAGACAATATTTTAAAAATAAAAACTTTTATCACAAATCATCTCACCTGGATCGAATGTGACTAATAAATTCTCAACTTTTCACAACTGCGGAGAGAAAAATTTCGAATACGTCAAAAACTTTAGAGTCTTAACGGCGAGATTCCGTAACAAAATCGTGCTAAAAGTATTTTTTTTGTTATTTATGCAAACTCGATCGAATTTATTTTTGTCAAACAGTAAACTGGAAGAACTGCAAAAGTCACATTTAGATAAGTGGTATCCATGACGACCACGTGGAGTCGAAGAATTGGAAAAAAGGCACGAAGAGTGTAATGAACTTATCTGGCTGTCGATTGATTGATAAAAGAGGAGAAAAATAATCAATCAGCCTTCGAAAAAAAGTTAAAATGGTATAATAAGTATATCATTTGCGTTTAACAAAGTGGATGGTTTTTGAGAAACAAAGACTCAAAATGTTTTCCGTTTGAGAAATGAGGATCATCAGAGAATAAATGGATTCGGTGTATTAAATAGGTTAAATGACAAGGAAGGTTTTTGAATTTTCGAGTAATAAATTTTGACAAAGTTACAAATGGAGGCTTCAGATGTTCATGGCCTATCTTTAATTGGTCTGTTTTATATACAGTGCGAGAGTAAATGATTGAGGTATCGCTTTATAGCTATAAACGAACATTTTGTACAAGACGGAATAATTAATAAATAGTGCTACACCAATGTCGAACTAAAACATTAGAATGATAGCTTCCTCTGTTGAAAAATGCTGTTTCGATTGATTAAATATTAATATCGAAATCAGAAATTTGACGTGCTAAAAGCAGTTATGAGTAAATTGTAGAAAATTAATTTGATTTCGTAATTGGACTATTTTCACTTTGATTGTAAAAGGGTAATACCAGTGGCGTAACTTATGAGGAAATCTTTCACGGCGTAATTCACACATAAATTCTCTTCTTCATCATTGTATGGTACATAAATGAAGAAGAAGAGTACCTACAGTATTATAGGTTCTTAAATTAATTAGCATCTTACACTTTTTTAAATATTGCCCGATACAAAAATATGGGCGTGGTATATGCAAAACGTCACTCAGCTGACATGCCCGTACATATCATATTATCAAGTTATCTACGTCTGTTGGACTACGTCTAGATACTAATTCTTAATGTAGCAATAATATTTTATGGATTGCATAGATGCTTCCGTTGCTGCTACTGCGGGAGGTATATTAGTCATATTTTGGTCCAGTCACTAGGAGAAAATGATATTTTATCAGTTTTTTAACTATAACTTGAAAACCACGCATTTTCTGAGAAAAGAATTTATATACAAAAATAACCCACATCAAATTTTCTACAAATTATGTATCTTTAATATTTTCTATAAGATAAACGGCTTAGGCGCTAGAGCGCGTTAAAGTTTGACAAAAATTTCACATATGATCAAAAATTCATTTTTTAGTTTTTCGCTTATAACTTGGAAAATGAGCACTTTTTGAAAAAAGTGTTGCTATACAAAAATAAAGCACTAAACATGTAATTTATTTTTCTATAAGTGTACTTTTCTCAAAAAGTGCGTAGTTTGCAAATTAATAGCGAGAAACTAAAAAAACATCTTTTAGACCGATTTTAGAATTTTCGTCTAACTTTAGAGCGCTCTAGCGTCTAAATCGTTTGTTTACGAGAAAAGTTGTAAGAAACATAATTTGTAGCAAACATGACGTAGTTTATTTTTGTATAAGTGTACTTTTCTCAAAAAGTGCGTAGTTTTCAAGTTATAACCAAAAAACAAAACAAAAAACTTCTTTTTGTCCGATTTTGGAATTTTTGTCAAAGTTTAACGCGCTCTAGCGCCTAATGAGTTTTTTACAGGAAAACGTCTTAGAAACATAATTTGTAGAAAACATGATGTTGTTCATTTTGGTAAAAGTACTTTTTCCCAAAAGTGCGTACTTTTAAATTATAAGCGAGAAACTAAAAAAAACATTTTTTTGGCCGATTTTTGTCAAACTTTAACGCGCTCTAGTGCGTAAATCCTTTGTTTGAAAGAAAATGATGATAAGTATAGTTTATTTTTGTATGAGTGTACTTTTCTCAAAAAATGCGTAGTTTTCAAGTTAAAAGCGAGAAACTAAAAAAACATTTTTTGACCAATTTTAGAATTATCTTCTAACTTTAACGCGCTTTAGCGCCTAAATCGTTAATTACAAGAAAATTTCTAAGAAACATAATTTGTAAAAATCATGATGCTAGTTCTTTTTGTATAAGAACACTTTTCTCAAAAAATGCGTAGTTTTCAAGTTATAACCGAAAAACTAAAAAACAGCTTTTTGTCCGATTTTTGAATTTAAGTCAAACTTTAACGCGCTGTACCACCTAAACCGTTTATCTAAGGAAAAGCACTTAAGAAACATAATTTGTAGAAAATTTAATGTAGTTTATTTTTTTATAAAACATTTTTTATCAAAAAATGCTTTATTTTGAAGTTATAAAGGAAAACTGAACAATAGCATTTTTCGGAATTTTCTCCAAATCCCAACCTTTACGATGTGGCCAAATTGAAATTCTGATTCAACACCCAAAAATAGATTAAGAACGATAGAAAAAAATCTTCTATAACCTTCCCCCACTACTATTTTTGACTAAATTATTTGTAGCTACTACAATCGCGCCTGACGTCTGTCATTTAGGGCTTATAAATCACACCATTGCTCTTGATTATTGACTTTCCGCTGTATATTTGTCAGTTACAGTTGCGTGATTTTAGACGTAGTTGGTATAATATTCCCAACTCATGTTACTAAACTCGAGCACCTGGAGAGCTTAAACTCTTTAAGGCCGCGTGCCAAATTTCAGCTCTTTATGCGCTCGAGAAGTTGAGAACGAGATCGACAAAGATTTGAACGAACGCAAATAATATATGGGCTTAAAGGGAGAACTTAATTAAATAAACGAGAGAACATAGTCATCTAGGAATGTAAGCTTTTGTGTAAACTACTGTAAACTCTTTCAAGAGTCGCTAAACAAAATGTAACTAATGTAACTACGAGCTCCAATCAAAGGTTGAGGTTGCAAGAGTTTAAACGTAGTTGGTGATGTTTTTTGTCTAACAGGGAAGGCTTCTAATATCTTTGTTTTATTAGTCGACTACACGAAAAACAATGATCACTCCCGTTTGTTGTGGTATTGATACAAACTCACGCATAAAATTACAACAGAATTCGGCTTAATTTTTCCCGAAATTAACAAAAAAGATAACTTACCATCGAGCGACGAGCGTTTGTGTTTGCAAAATAAAAGCAAACTACGATAAACGTCGCAACAAAATCTCTTTAACATCGAGCAACTATTGGCTATTAAATTTCGGTTATAAAAAACACCGGTTACATGCACAGGCAACTTTTAAAGACACCCAAAAACGCACGAATCAAACTCGAAAGAGAAGAAAAAAGATCTGCAGACGTAAAATAAAAATTTTTACAGCGTCCAACTTAATTTAATTACGTCGAGTGTCTTTACCAAAAATAAACAAAAACGCTCCAAAAAATTGAGTCGAAATCTTTATTTTATTTTGCTGTAGGGATTGCCACATAAAGACTTAGACAGCTCAATAAAGAAAATTGTTGATGTGAACAAGAAGAAAATCGTGCTGTAAAACTTGATTCAGTTCGCGTTTGCATAATTTAAAAGTGGAAAATCCACTTATGTGACAATTTTCTTCTAACTATACGACATTCCCTTTTTAAGACTCTTAAAATAATTTTGCTAGTTTGGGCTTTAGAAAAAAATACGCTTTTTTACAACCCTAGTCGAGCTGCTGAAAGAAAACGTGTAATGTCGACACTTCTATAATCAGTGTCATTTCCTGAGGAATTGTGCAAGGATAGAAAGAAGCCTTCCAGCGTTTATAATCTTCAAATAATCCCTTTCAGTTTATTTTAAACAAACTTAAAAATAAACCCTTTGATTTTAATTTTGGATTATTTGTTTTGGCACGAAGAGAGAAAAAAACGACGTGTTATCACAGGATTATTAACGTTTACTTAACCTTGAAGATATTGAAATTTGCGCTTTTCAGCGTATAAACTTTAAAACTAACGGCTACTTAATTAAAATCATGAAAACTAACGATACTTTATTCTCGTTGAACCGGGGGCCATTGCAACCCGAGATTTCGTAAAACTCACATTCCACTAAATGGGCGATTTTCTTTTATGACGATTTTACCGACAAAAGCAAAAGCAAAAAGTTCATAACAACGAGTAGAAAGAAAGTATTTTGTATAAAGTGTATAAGAAACTGTATAACACTGAGCGAGACATTAAAAGTGCTTAAAAGTACCAATTTTTATTTTTTACAAATTGGCGCCCGAGCAGGGTAAAATTTTTTATTAAAGCGTTTTTTCTTCTTTCAGCCGAAGCTAAAAAATGTTCGTTTTTATTCTTTAACTATCATCAAATTTTTTACCAATTATGTTTCTTGAGTATTTTTTTTAGACAAACGGTTTAGGCGTTAGAGCGCGTTAAAGTTGGACAAAAATTCCACAATCGGTTTAAAACTGTTTTTTTAGTTTTTCGTTTATAACTTAAATATTACGCATTTTGAGAGAAAAGTGTTTGAACAGAAAAATAATGTAAATTAAATTTTCTACAAATTATGTTTTTAAGTATTACCCATTAAATGACAGGTTTAGGAGCTAGAGCGCGTTAAAGTTTGACAAAAATTCCACAATTGGTCAAAAATTGTTTTTTTAGTTTTTCGCTTATTACTTAAATATTACACATTTTAGAAGAAAAGTGTTTCAATAGAAAAATAATGTAAATAAAATTGTCTATAAATTATGTTTCTTGGGTATTCCCAATTCAATAACCGGTTTAGGCGCTAGAGCGCGTTAAAGTTGGACAAAAATTCCACAATCGGTTAAAAACTGTTTTTTTAGTTTTTCGTTTATAACTTAAATATTACGCATTTTGAGAAAAAAGTGTTTGAATAGAAAAAAATTGTAAATTAAATTTTCTACAAATTATGTTTTCTAAGAATTCCCGATTAAATGACCGGTTTAGGCGCTAGAGCGCGTTAAGGTTTGACAAAAATTCCACAATTGGTTAAAAATTGTTTTCTTAGTTTTTCGCTTATTATTTGAATATTACGCATTTTAGAAAAAAAGTGTTTCAATAGAAAAATAATGCGAATGAAATTTTCTACAAATTATGTTTCTTGGGTATTTTTCATTAAATGACCGTCTTAGGTGCTAGAGCGCGTTAAAGTTTGACAAAAATTCCTCAATCAGTCAAAAATAGTTTGTTTAGGTTTTTGCTTATTACGCTACGCTACGCACTTTTAGAGAAAAGTGTTTTTATAGAAAAATAAAGTACATTCAATTTTCTACAAGTTATGTCTACTAGAGTTTTTACGTCAGGCGTACGGATTAGGCTAGGCGATAGGGTTGAAATTTAGTGCATATTTAATGTATCGACTGAGCCAAGAACAACACTCTCATTTTTCGTGGTGAGCTATATTTT
This sequence comes from Malthinus flaveolus, assembly GCA_950108345.1. Taxonomy (NCBI): domain Eukaryota; kingdom Metazoa; phylum Arthropoda; class Insecta; order Coleoptera; family Cantharidae; genus Malthinus; species Malthinus flaveolus. Next base: position 21,863,666 of record OX467286.1, on the reverse strand, counting down.
TACAATATCATTATTATTTAAAACAATTTAGTGTAAGTACTTTATTGTTTTTATATGAATTTCCTAAAAGTGCGTAGTTCCGAGTTATAAGCGAAGAATTAAATAAACAACTTTTTGGCAAATTTCGGAATTTTAATCAAACTTTAACGCGCTCTAGCGCTTATATCGTTCGTCTGACGGAAAATACTTAAGAAGCATAATTTGTAGAAAATTTGACGTAATATATTTTTGTGTAGAACAAATTTTCTCATAAAATGCGTAGTTTCTAAATTATAAACGAAAATTAAGAAAATGGCATTTTTTTCACAATTTCTTCAGACAAAAATTTTGCAAAAAAATATTTGGTTCATTTTCATTAAAACGTGTTAAATACCGGAATCTTGCTTACAATAAAGGACATAGATTTGGTTAAATAGACAAAAGTCGTTTTTAATCTTTGGGTCTAAAATAGTTATTTGGAAAGATACTCAACAACTGAAAACACGTTCTTAAGAGAAGTTTTTCTGTTCTTTCAGACAAAGCCAAATAATTTACGTTATCATTCTTAGTTTATTGTATATATCGATACCAATTTTTGTTTTTCATATGGGCACCATTTTAAAAATTTACGCTATTGGATACAGAAAAAATTCTTTATTTCAAAAATGTACAACATTTCACAAAACTAGAGGAACGTATCTGTGCAAAATCAATTATCTTTTTGTGCACAGAAACTTTGGCTTAAAAATTAATCCCTCTGAAATCCATCATATTAAAGTAAGAGTCGTTTATTTTTATTTAATTAAAAATTTTAATTTGAAACTCGTAGAAACAGAATCACAAAGTTCAATTTGGATTCAGTTGTTGTTAATGACATTCACTTTCAACAACGACAACAACAACAATCAATTTAAAACATTTTCATCCACCAGAAAGCATTCAAGATTTCTGCCTTTAATCGAAACCAATTTGCATTTAGGCAAACCAAGAGAGAGAACACATTTGGTTATGCTCCTTCACGAAGTATTAAACTTTATTTCGCATTTCGACGAGATAGTTTCGGAATTAATGGGCGCCAAGACATTTCAAAGAAGTTTGTTCGCTCTTCTTCTTCCTTCAACATATTACAATTGGAAAACGGATCATTTATTTTCATATTACCGATTTTAAGGCAACGTATTGCTTATATGCATTACTTTGATGGATTTCAAATTAGATGTGTCGTTCAAAAGAAAGTTCTAACGGAAAATTGATTCGAAACAAAATAAAGTTTTTCCATTAAAGCATTTCGACACGTAGGCAATTAGATGTTTGCGTGGGCCTCACCTTTTATAATTAAATAAAATTTCTTCGAGCATCGAATTAGGACGAATTAATTAGGTTTCACATTTTTTTGTTTTGTAACGGGAACTACCTACCCACGATGGACCATAAACCTCTACATCTGCAACAGTTGCCAAATTAAATTTTTTCGTCAACTAATACTCGGGATGTACGTAATCGCAGCTTGCTAGAGTCTTCTCGCTTAGCTCTTAGAGATCAAGTGAAGCAGCTCAGCGCGAGTTATAGTGAAGTGGACGTACGGACAGACGAGAGAGACGTACAAAGCAAAAGCGATTTGTTTACATCAATCAAAAATGGTTGACCGTATCGAAAAATGGGAACGTATAGAAGTAAATATTTACTTTGTTACGAGAAATGGAAAAAAAGAGTATCGAACGCACCTTATTATTAATTCAGAATTAATTATCTTTGCCCACCTTTTTTTAAATCACGCTTTTATAGGTAACGCAATATTAAACATTAGCTCCTAATTTGGTATAATATTGAACCACTAATGATGTTATATGCAGGAAGGAAAAGTCAATATTAACGTCCAAAATCGTGTTTGCTTTTTATTAACAAAGCAACGGTCCTAATATAACGCTTAAGTTTGAAATTTAGTTACATAGTAATTTAAAGAAATACCTACCTACCTACCTACCTGAAATAAAGTATTTTTATTAAATGGGAAATTTGAATAAAGAACTAGAGAATTCTTGAACATACTCCGTGCAGAAATATTTATATACGTATACGTTTGGTTGGTTTAAGGACATTCTCCGTAACAATATAAATTTTTGAAGTTAGAAAAATGTAGGTGGGCACCCCTACTAGGCAAGGTATATTGTTTTTATGAACTCTCATTTATATACCATCATATCTGTTTCAATACTAGGGAATTCACATAATTTTATTCTTTTATTTGATATTAAAATACGAATAATGTCGATATAAACATACCCATTCGTGAAAGTCTGAAATATTTATAATCTTTTGTTCCGTGTTTCGTATTATATGGCACACTGTGACATCAATTTATAATAGAAAATTAAATTGCATATATAAATTCGTTAATATCAAGTTAAAATCTGTCAAATTAAGTTCAGAATTTTCCCATAAAACTCGGGATTTGTGAAGTTAATCAATTTAATAACTTTAAATAGCTTTAACCCACCAGCTACGCTACGCTATTAATATATGACGGAAAATCAGAAAATGGACATACGGATGGTAGACTGGTAGACGTGCCAAAAGGAGTAGTTGACAACTAAAGGGATAGGTGTCCACAAAAGCAACTTATAAGGAATAGTTTTCAAATCTTCGAAAACAAATCACGAATAAGAAAGTTTAAGAAAATACCAATATAAATTACAAATTTTTAAATATTTAGGGTTAATTAGTTAGATAAATCTAATACGTTGTAAATGAACCCCAACATACACACATAAGTAAAAAAACTTTAAATTAGAAAATTTGTTTTCCACCAAACGCCTCGGGAATCGAACTCAAGACCTTGCTATTTCCGGTAGCACGCCTATACCAAATACGCTAGGAGGTCAACATAATTTTCACAAAGCAATCCGAAATTGTTAAATGCGTCGAGAAAGCGAAATATATATAAATCAAATTAGTATGGATACAACAATCATACGTGAATAAATTACACATTTTTAAATATTTAGGGTTAATTAGTTAGATAGATCTAATACGTTGTAAATGAACCCCAACATACACACATAAGTGAAAAAACTTTAAATGAGAAAATTTGTTTTCCACCAAACGCCTCGGGAATCGACCAGGTATAGGCGTGCTACCGGAAATAGCAAGGTCTTGGGTTCGATTCCCGAGGCGTTTGGTGGAAAACAAATTTTCTCATTTAATGTTTTTTTACTTATGTGTGTATGTTGGGGTTCACTTACAACGTATTAGACCAATTTAAAGGTTTTGAAGATATAAAAGCCAATAATCTGAAATAAAAAATAAAATTATAACATGTTTCGCCTATAAATAGGCAGATAACTAAAAATAAATTAAAATTTTGATTAAAATATATAAATTAAAAATTTAAAAACATAAAAAAAAAGTCAAGTTTCAATCAAATCAATTTAAGGTAGTACTACCGGTTTTAGAATTGACGTTCAGAATTTAATGAAACTTAGCATATTGGTACATTATAATATCATAATTAACCAGTTAAATTTTTGGAGGCTACAGAGAACTGAAAAAAAGATAAAAATATTTAAAAATTTTTGCCTTTAACATTGATCCTTATGGGAAATCACAGATTTTATTTTATTTTACAAAATTGGACGTTCAGATTTTGATGAAATTGGTATCAATAGAAAGAAAAAAATTAATTGAATTTTCTGTATTAATAAAACCTTAACTTTAGAGCTTGTGATAAGAGTAAATAATAAATAATTAAGACAAAACTTACATGTGGCAACGCCGCCAAGAAGGTTAGACGCGCGCGAAATTTAAATATGTACAGAATACGGCTAATGCTATTTGTTTCACATTTTTCTATACCTTTTTTCAGTGACTCTTTTATTTTTCCAATGAAATATTCGTTTTGTACCATTTAATAAGTTTTATTCAGACATTTCATTAGTAAACAGACATTACATGTCAAACCGATAACCTGAAAGGTATTTTTTGTCTCTATTGCTTTTACGCGGCGTTGCCAAATATAAATACGACGGAAGTCAAATTACAGTAAGCACACATTTGACACTTGTGGTATCGGTAGTACTACCTTAATACAAAAAATATTTAACCATTTTTAATTTATTTACACGCGGGAAATTTGAATATTTATTATTTTTCAAAACACTGTCCCGTATTTTAATTTATATATTTTAATCAAGATTTTAATTTATTTGTAGTTATCTGTTGAAGCCTATTTATAGGCGAAACATGTTATAATTTTATTTTTTATTTCAGATTATTGGCTTTTATATCTTCAAAACCTTTTCATTATTCAAGAAAGCTCAAAACCATTATATTTATAAATATTTCTAGAGATTCCCTCTATTTCTCTTGAAAAGTTCACATCTCATCAAACCTTTTCTGTTCTTGATCAGTAACGGGCAGGAGCCAGGTCTTTTAATGGTAACTTATTGGCTTTCGCAATATAAAACGATTTTTAAAGAGTGCCAAAGCTGACGACGTTTCCAAACTGCTGACGACGTTTCCAAACAAACACTCCCCAATAATTAGTATATTAAAGAACGAATTTTATAAGTCACGTATTATAGCACGACTCCAAGTTTAAAATGCGACTGGCGTAGCCAGGAGCGTTTTAATGGAGGAGTGCTATAATCGCTATAATGACTTATGAAATGAGTTCTTTATACAATTTTTTCTATTTTGCGCCTTTTAAAGTCCATTTTCCAAGAAAAATATCAAAATATAAAAATTTAGGGATTTTTGTGATGGTTGGCTGGTTGGCAGTACTAATTGCAAAGTGACATTTCGTAATTTAAAATTCAAATAAATTGTTTTGTAGTTTGAATTGGTCGTTAATTAATTAATTTTAATTATTATGTTAAAAAATAGAACATGTTAATTACAAAAATTGTCGTTTTCTCTTTGCTCGATTTGACAAAATATGTCAAATTAAATATTACTACCAACTTCGAACATCAAATTTTACCAAAATTATTACAGCACGCTAAATCTCATTACGACACGCAAATGGATGCTATAATAGCGATCTTACAGACGCAAAATATAAAAATAGTATATTAAAGAACGAATTTCATAAGTCACGTATTATAGCACGACTCCAAGTTTAAAATGCGACTGGCGTAGCCAGGAGCGTTTTAATGGAGGAGTGCTATAATCGCTATAATGACTTATGAAATGAGTTCTTTATACAATTTTTTTTATTTTGCGCCTTTTAAAGTCCATTTTCAAAGAAAAAATCAAAATATAAAAATTTAGGGATTTTTGTGATGGTTGGCTGGTTGGCAGTACTAATTGCAAAGTGACATTTCGTAATTTAAAATTCAAATAAATTGTTTTGTAGTTTGAATTGGTCGTTAATTAATTAATTTTAATTATTATGTTAAAAAATAGAACATGTTAATTACAAAAGCTGTCGTTTTCTCTTTCCTCGATTTGACAAAATATGTCAAATTAAATATTACTACCAACTTCGAACATCAAATTTTACCAAAATTATTACAGCACGCTAAATCTCATTACGACACGCAAATGGATGCTATAATAGCGATCTTACAGACGCAAAATATAAAAATACTACGTTTATTATTACGTAAAAAATACGCCTATAATCCATTCAAATTCAAAGTGCAGTAAAAATGATCATCGCGTAACGACTGCAATTGACTGTAGATGCTATTAAAACTTCCTAAATATCTAGGCACCACTGAGCCCCTACTCAAAATAAAATAAATTCCATTTTGTAATTTGCCAAGATATCTGCATGTATGTGTTGTCATTTACTGCACCTTGAATTTGAATGGAGTATAGGTGCAAAAACATACAAACATAAGAATTTTATAATAAACCTGCTTAAAAGAGGACTCTAAAGTGAAATTGTAAACTGATATACTGCTAGCGTACAGCACACGTTTACTACAAAAATATGTTGGGTGCAGAGTCTCAACTCTTATACAAATTTTTTTTTTTGGTTTTTTCATATAAAATTTTTTTCTTTTATCGAAAAAGGTTCAAGGTATATACCTGGTCCAGTGTTTTTTAAAATTATTTGCCAGTATTCGTGGAAATGTCGACTTCACCTTCCGGCTCCATATAACAATGTCAAATGACCAATTTGCCGCGTTTCTTAGCAGATACGTAACATAATTTGTCAGGAACGTAGTACTACTCCTACGCCAGTTACTTCTCCGAGTTTAGGAAAGATTTCCACTTGCCGAGCACGATTTTCAGGTAAGAACGGGGGGGGGGGGGGCTGCGAAGCGTTTATCGCCTGCATAACTGTACGCGTTAAAGAACTTTCTATGCTCCTGGATGGAGATGCCGCCACGTGGTAGTCAGGAATTAAGTAGTCAAGCTCGTTGTGAACCGACGCGATAATGGCCCTACGTCACGCGTTCGGATTTAACAGACCGCTCTCTGCAATTTTCCGTGAACTGTTCTCACGAGAGAAAGGCGAGAACGAACCAACCGACATCTTCGTTAATAAAGGTCGCGAATAAAGGCTCGGTTACTAGCACTCCCCAAGAAGTCTTGAAGATAACTTTTTGTAGAAGTTCAAATCGTCGCCTCTCCGGCAAGCTTCAAGTGGTAAGAAAGAATCACAAATAAATCGGCCATCAAAGCGTAGGCCTAAGTGCAGCTTTTGTAAACAGTTTGTCCACGAAGCAGATAACTGCAGGAAGCTTAAACAGAAGGAAGAAAAAGCTATATCTGGAACGCCTCAAATAGAGTGGCGCACCGGGAGTGATTCGGTCTACATGATGTCCAAACTCTCAAACGGAACAGAGCACCGTTCAATTTTTTTATACGTGTGTAAACAATTTGGAGGCTTCGACGAAACCGTACTTACCTATCAAAATAAATGGATGCAACGGGTTAGGGACCCTAACCCGTTGGCGGATAGTGGATAGTGGCGCATCTACAAACATAGCAGGGGCGAAACTGGAAACTCGAAAAGGAAACGCGCCGAATTGCGTTCGCTGACGGAGAATCCCATCAGCAACAAGTATTGAAAACCGTATTGGATGTGGGGATAGGCGGCCGAGTGGTTACGTCCACATTTTTAGTGCTATCTAAGTCAAACCAGTGCCGCACCTTACTAGGGGTAGACTTTCTATCGAACGCGTGGATAATTATAGACCTAAAGAACAATTTGTGGTGTTTTCGCGACTATATGAAGCAGAAGTTTTCGTAGATGAAAGTGGAAATCTTATACGTCAGATAAAAAGAAACGGGTAAATTCATTACTGGCCAAGAGTCAAAATGTCTTTGGGTTGGGGAGGGGGCTAAGTTTGCTGTTCATAAAATCAATGAACCTGTGGCAATTCCTCCAAACCCATTAAGCGTCAATTTATACGTGAGGAATTGGAGAGGATGCTTGCAGACTAAGTCATCGAGGTCTGTGAATGCTCTTGGGCTTTGCCAGTTGTACTTGTCCCAAAAAACGACAGCAAGTTAAGATCATGTGTTGATTATCGTCGTTTAGGTCGGTGGGTCTTAAAGATTCAAGGGCTAAATATGAAAATAGCGTATACCGTTAAAAGGAATCGGGGACGACTCAAGTTGAAGACTTCTAAACGTCCTCTATCGACTCCAAGTCCGGGTAAGACATTTAGAAGGGGGGGAGTGTGTAACGACACTACCGCTGCACTCGCGCTGATTGGAAGTAGAATATCTGGATCTGGATTATTAAGGAGAGGGAGCAAGCTCCCTGCACTTAGGCCACTTAATCGGGCTCATTGTACTACCTCCAAGTGATCTCCCCGTGCCCATCAGATCTCGAGCCCCTACATGTAGGATGAACTTCAAAATTCTGGCGGGAGGGGTAGTGGTTATTCTGACCATGTCGAGCCAGAAGTCCCCCAACACGGATCTTCTTATCGACGTTAAAGCTGGACAGTGACAGAGCACATGTTCAGCGGCTTCGTCTTCTAGTTCGCATCTCTGACATATAGGATTGTCTACCAAGCCCAGAGTGTGAAGATGTTTGTGTAGTCGACAGTGTCCCGTGAGTGTCCCTGCAATTATTCGTAGATTAGTTCGGGCAACTGTAGACTGTATTTGGTTAGCTTTTTGGAAGGAGCCAGTAAAGCTCTTTTGCTTTGGCGGCATCCTTCTTTGCTTGTTCATCTTTTAGCGGAAGTAGAATAATAATATCGTCTAAAATCAAGTCAAGAGTCAGAAATAATAATATACAGGGCGAACCAGACCACCCGTACCAGACTTTTTTTTTCAAGAACGGTTAGTCGTAGAGAGTTGGGTCAAAGAATTTTATAACAAAAGCTCTAATAAAGAATGGAACGGTGATATTTTTAATCCGGGAAGGGGTCGGCATGCCGAAGAATTTGTTGCAGAATGTCCAGAACTCCATAATTTGAAATGGTACCATAGCCCCAAAGTGGTATCGTTGAAAAGATCTTAAAAAGATAAGTTTTGTAAAGAAAACATTTTATTACTCCCACCCCTTTTGAGTAATACTTGATTGAAGTTATATATTACACAATATTAACAGGTACAGGTAGATGACGCTACGCATAGCGAATATCGGTTGATTCGTACGTTTTTAAACGTACGTATTTAAAGATCCGCCAGGCCGCTCGCCAGTAAACCATGTTAACTGCACCTTTCTCAAGAATAGCATTACCAACGTTTTCCACGTGATTATTAGATCACGGTATTTTTATACCTAATATAAACCGAAAAATAACGGTCTAAAACTACGTTATGAAGCGCGACATCAGCTCCGTTTTTAACCGAAATGAAATATACGAAATTAGTTAGGTTAGGTATCTGAAAATTTTATACATATAACATACCTACATGACTGTATTTATTGGGCCGTTTTCTGATTAGGCATTGGTACTTTCGCGGATAGGCCCTAAATAGGTCTTTCGTGTTTAGCTTTAGAACCTGCAAGCTCATCTGCACCTCAAATACTACTACACTAACTTGTACATAAGTATAAATTGAAAAAAAGATAAGCAAATTCGAGAAATCTAAATCTGTTCGATAATTTTTCCAATCGTTAAACAAAACTTTAAAACGCAACTAGAAAACCACCACCAGCCAACAATTAATATTGGTAACGAGTAACTCGAAAAGAACGCGAGAATCGAAACTCGAATTGAAAATTGATGAAAAAGGAAGTCAACGATGAAATGGTTGGAGAGTTTTTATTTAAGTTCATGATCATAGAGCCATGTTCTTTTTTTAATCAAACAAGAGGGAAAAAAAGACTTAGAAATGAAAATTGAAAAACTTTATATAACATTTAAGAATAATAAACGAAGGTTCGAGTTAAATTAAAGTTTAAAGGGACGAAATTTTGTGATGGTTGTAATTTTTGGATGTGGGTTTTAAGAGGCGACGTGAAATGTATAAAATTTTACGTTTTGCGATATATTATCTTACGAATTTTAACAATGAAATATTCGGCTCGTAAACAAAACTTTTAACAAGAAGAAAATATTAATGTTGCGCCATTATCTTTTAAGATGGAACTTAAAAACTACGATTCACGACCGTTAGCTAAACGTTTATTATTTCGAAAACTAGTCTAGTAATACGTTTTGTTCATTTTTCAAAAATAACGTCAATTTAAGCACAAAAAATTCGAATCAATCCAAACCTTAAAATTAAAATTATAAACTCGCACGAGTTCATCAATCAAAAAAGGAAAATTGAAAAAAAAGATAACTTTACAATTATTACATTTTAAGTGTTCCACCACGAGAATTTGAAGTGAGCTCTAACCCACTTTAAAGTTTGCCAACTCTTCTGAAACGTTACTTTTTTCTTCTTTTTTGATTTATTGTTAGTACGTCGCTAAAAGCATCTCGTCCTGGAAATTTTAACTTGTTATTGTTTGTCGTTTTGATATAACTTGATGGAACATGATTGGTAAAGACACATAATGAGGTTCGTTGACGACACGAATTAATTTGAAATTGCACCGTAAGACCGTTTTTGAGCGACTGAAGCTTGAGAGCCTTTGTACTAAACGGTAAAGTACACAATTTTTAACGATGCAGAATGAAAGAACATTGCAAATGATTAATAAAGCCGAGCGTTAGCGGTAACTTGAAGGTGGCTCAAGAAGAGTAATATTTTGCTATCTTTCCAGTTTCTCGCTTATAACTAAAAAACTACGCACTTTATAAGAAAAGTGTTATTATATAAAAATAAATTACATCAAATTTTCTACGAATTATATTTCTTAGACTTTTTTTCCCAGGCAAACAGCTTAGGCGCTACAGCGCGTTAAAGTTTGAAAAATTCCAAAATCGGCCAAACAACTCTTATATTGACGTGTAGAATGCGCTCCTAGAGTTCGATCCTCCCGACTCGCCCTTTATACTAAAACGTAAATTTTTTGATCTAAATGAAGCAGGTTGAAAGAACATAGCAAAGAGGTAATAAAACTAATCGTTTGTCATTCCTAAGGGGCAGCCTCAATTTGGTTAGGTTTTTGTTCTTATTTTAGTTCTTCGCCTTTGCTTGTAACTTCAAAACTACGCACTTCTTGAGAAAAGCTTTCTTATTTAAAACTAAACTAAATCAAACTTCCTATAAATTATATCTTGCAGATTTTTTCTCCAACTAATGGTCTAGGCGCTAGGAAGCGTTAAAGTTTGAGAAACATTTCAAAATTGGCCAAGAAAACCGTTTCTGTGTTTATCGTCTATAACTTGAAAAATACGTATTTTTTGGAAAAACCTGCTCCTATATACTAAAAGTAAACTAGATCAAATTTTCTATAAATTATATCTAGCAGATTTTTTTCTGCAACAAACGGTTTAGGTGCTAAAGCACGTTAAAGTTTGAGAAGAATTTCAAAATCTGTCAAAAAAGCTGTTTCTTTGTTTATCGCTAGTAACTCGAAAACTACGCACTATGGAGAGAAATGTTCATCTAAATAAATAAAGTATATTATATGTTATACAAATTATGTCTCTTAAAGTTTTTTTGTTAAACAAACAGTTGAGGTGCTAGAGCGCGTTAAAGTTTAATAAAAATGTCAAAATCGGTCAAAAAAACTGTTTCTTTGTTTCTTGCTTGTAATTCAAAAACTACGAACTTTGGAAAAAAATGTTTTTCTAAATAAATAAAGTATATTAAATGTTCTACAAATTTTGTTTTTAAAATTTTTTGCTAAACGAACAGTCGAGGTGCTAGAGCGCGTTAAATTTTGATAAAAATGTTAAAATCGGTCAAAAAAACTGTTTCTTTGTTTATAGCCTGTGACTCAAAAACTACGCACTTTTATAGAAAAATATTCTTATAAATAAATAAAGTATATTAAATGTTCTACAAATTATGTCTTTTGAATTTTTTTGATAAACGAACAGTTGAGGTGCTAGAGCGCGTTAAAGTTTGATAAAAATGTCAAAATCGGTCAAACGAACGGTTTTTTTGTTTATCGCTTGTAACTCGAAAACTACGCACTTTTGTAGAAAAATGTACTTATAAATAAATGAAGTATATTAAATGTTCTACAAATTATGTCTTTTGAATTTTTTTGATAAACAAACAGTTGAGGTGCTAGAGCGCGTTAAAGTTTGATAAAAATGTCAAAATCGGTCAAACGAACTGTTTGTTTGTTTATCGCTTGTAACTCGAAAACTACGCACTTTTGAAGAAAAATGTTTTCTATAAATAAAATATATTAAATATTCTACAAATTATGTTATTTAGATTTCTTGCGCTAAACGAACAGTTGAGGTGCTAGAGCGCGTTGAAGTATATCGTTCTAAGAAAAGTGAGGTTTTGGGGATCAAACTATAGCGTAGGCTGACATGTGTATACCAGAAATTTTTATTTTTTGAGTAGATTAAAAATATATTGTGACAGACGGTTTTAAGTGCAGCCTTCGTCGTGACATACGCTTTTCAAGTTGAAGAAAATTCCGTTTTTGGACTTCAAAGACGTTTGCAATGTTCGATCGGCCTGCTTAGTTAAAAATTTTATATTTTATAGGTTAGTTAAAGTATTCGTTACCCCCTGAACTATTAGGGCCGTTAAATTTAGAACTTTCAGCCAATAGACTTGATGTATCTAAGTGAAGCTTTTTCTGTACAAGGTGCAGGCAATCCTAACTCGGCTTACACCCGGTATAGTAATTTTGACCAGATCTGATTTTGATCGCAGTTTGTTTTTCCGAGTTTTAACAGAAGAAAACATCTCGAAACTTTCTGCAAACTAATTAAGTGGACTATTATAAACGAATAAGAAAAGAGCATTTAATAGTAATAAATAGTAAAAAGACATCAATCCGCGATTGTTGCGCGATATCCGTCATTTTATCGATGCGAGTTTTCGCAATAATACAGCTTTATTTTTTTTCCTTTTTACTTTACTACTCTAGATTTATAGTTTAATATGTATCTGAAACTTAAGAGTCGATATATCTTAGGTTTACGCGGTTTTCAAATAGAATTATATCAACTGTCTAAAATAAAACATTTCCCTTCTAGTATAGCCTCTCTAAAGGCTATTCATGAACCCTTTCAATTTAACCGTTACCTGGAGATAAACGTTTTCTGTCAATCAGTCTGATACCTTAAAGCCCTTATTTTTATTTATGCCTTTCAATCTTTACAATGGAATAAACCCAAAAAGAAATTTTGCCGTTCGAGCGATGCTTCGTTTAAATTTTTGCTGACCGCTCTCGCGTTGGGCGCCAATTTGTTATACCGAGCGAAAAGAAGGGCGTTGGTTTTATTAAGTAAGAGTGCGAATTAATTTTTTTCTTTTAAAATTTTCTTCATTGGGTAGTTAGTTTCATCTAATTTGATCGAAATTGATATATTTGCACAAGTTTTCGTGACTTTGATTGATTGTGCGTTCATATTTTCGAGTTTCAAATTTTAATTGTTTACTTTCTTTCGCAATCGCCATTAAAAATGGCATTCTTTTCATCCGCGCAGTTTAATTTAAAAATTAAAATACTTTGAAAGCTTCGAAATTTATGCTTTATCCGTACAAATCTTCTTGTCAACCAAGACGTGTAAGATTATCGGCTTCACAGCGCACGTCATTGCATCGGGGTAGCGGGTTCTGGTCCAACTTTTGCTCCTCTGATTTTCGAAACTTCTAAAATACCACCTGCTAGTCCAGTCAAATAAGGATTTTTGGTCAGAATAATTCCTACAAAGCTGGATTTTGGTATACACGTACATTAAGGTGTTACAGATGAGTATATGATAAATCCCTAAAAAAATCGGTGAAGCAATTTGAGATATTCAAGGTCAAAGGTCACAAAAGTTGTTTTTTGCTAATAACTCGTTTTCTATAGATTGTATGTTGATGAAGGTTATTATAAAAGTTATAGAAAACATTATTATTTACAAGATTGGTTATATACATTTTTTTCCTAAGTTTAACTCTTTTCGAGATATAGCGCGGAGAAGAGTGACAATAAATGCGTTTACGGGATAACGCTGTAAACTGTGGAGTCAGACGCGTAAGTCTCATAAAACGAGTCAGCCACCAAACTTATCTCCTGATGGATAATGTGGCACTGCATGAGGTAAGATAAAGATGTAATTAAAGATTTATGAAAGTAACAAGGGCGTTAGGTTTCATCTTCACCTATTATGAAGAAATTAAAGAAAAATTTGTTCGAAATTGTAGGCGCGCTATTGAACTTCAGAAGCTTCTTATTTACAACTTGGAGGTACCATAAAGATTTCCCATACCATATCACATAGAATAAGGACGTGTTAAAGATTTTTTAAAACAAATTCTTGATCGTACCTTCAAGTCGTTAATAAGAAGCTCTTGAAGTTGAATAGCGCGCCCCTTAATCAAACAATTTCGGACAAAACTGTCTTTTAAATTTTTCATAAAATGCAAAGGCGGAACCTGGCACCACTTTGTTTATAAAAAACCTTTAACTACGTTCTTATTCTATCTGATGTGATATAGGAAATGTTTATGGTACCTCCAAGTTGTGAATAAGAAGCTTCTGAAGTTCAATAGCGCGCCTACAATTTTGAACAAATTTTTTTAAATTTCTCTACATAATAAGTGAAGATGAAACCCAACAGCCTTGTCACTTTCGTAAATTTTTAATTACATCTTTATCTTACCTCATGCAGTGCCACATTATCCATCAGTCTATAAGTTTGGTGGCTGATTCGTTTTATGAGACTTAATAAGCGTCTGACTCCACAGTTTGTACAGCGTTATCCCTTAGACGAATTTATTGTCACTCTTCTCCGCGCTATATATCGAAAACGGTTAAACTTACAAAAAAAATGTATATAACCAATCTTGTAGCTAATAATGTTCTCTATAACTTTTATAAAAACCTTCATCTACATACGGTCTATAGAAAACGACTTATTAGCAAAAAACAATTTTTTGCGACATTTGACCTTGAAGATCTTAAATTGCTCCGTCGATTTTTTTGGGATTTTGTCATATACTCATCTGTAACACCTTAACGTACGTGTATACCAAAATCCAGGTTTGTAGGAATTATTCCAGAAATAGGGCGATTTTTTGTATAATTTGACTGGACTACTGCGTATATTATACGTATAAAATTTTTAGATATCCAACGTTGATAATTAGTATATTTAATTTCGGTTAAAAAACGAAGCTGAGTCGCGCTTGAGCTTAACATACGTTTACTCATTATGGTTCCAAAATTACGATTGGTTGTTTCAGAGGTATTTTAAACGTATATTATACGTACTTAAAAACGGTTTATTTCTAGTATATTTAGACGTTAAATATACGTATATTTTATAATTTAATGTACGTTGTCGTAAAAACGTATAAGAACTGTAAGCTTTAACTACCTTTAGTAATAAAACAGATCATACATTTCCGTATATTACTCGTTATTTGATTACGTTTATAAAATAGTCGAGATGCGTATTACACGTATACGTATATTTTACGTATAATAAACGTAGCTGTGTTTATTAGGATCCTAATGATATGATGTGCGCACTTCAGTGGACGACCGTACTTGGACATCGACATTGAACAATGAACATCCTGTAATTGTGGCCCTGTTGGTTATTGATTGAAACGGTATGGGTAATAGGTTAGATATTTGAGTTGTGGGCACTTAAGAATAAATTTACAAACACCTTCCATCAGACGAGACTCTTTCGGTCTTAAACTGCGAATTCGCATTAAACGTCGTGTTTCACAATTTTAATGATAATTTTGTCAACCCTTAACCAAACCCCTTTTAAAATTAGTAATAAATAAAACATTTTAGACGCTAAGATTAGACTTCAGTGTATCACTTCCTAAAGATCTAAATATTTAAATTCGCATTCCCTTACACTATAACCAAAATTCAACGTCGAAGAAAAACGGCTTGCGATAAAAGAAATTTTAAGTGGTTTTTAGAGGTACAGGAAGGATGTGGGGATGTGCAGGTGAACGAGATGGAACAGTTTCGTCCCTCGAGCATCACCAAGAGCCACTCTCGTGATCGGAGGAGCTCTCATCTCTCATCGATCACGGCCATTGTTTAAAGACGATGCGCTTTGGATTTTTCGATGTGTATATTATACGACCTATAAAAAACAAATTTAAAAATTTAACGCCCGACCTAGATTTCGCCTCTGTTTATTTTTGATAATTCTCGTTTAATTTTTCAAATGCTCTTCTTGAAGGCGCAATATGCAAATTACGAATTTAGGATCGCTTCCTTGTAAGTGTCAGTTTTAGTTTTAACGCCACGTCGGTTCTTTTTAATTTTTAATAAGGAAAATATTGCAATTTTTCTCGCGAAAAACTACAAAGAAACGCACTTCAAGTATTTACAACACCTACTAAGTAAAATTAATTGTTTGGCGTTGTTTTAGAAAATTTACATGAAAAACTGCTTTAGCTTTACATCATTGATGTCAAATTCTAGTTTTGCTTTAGGCGTATCGTTTATCACCCAACGTATATATTATAAGCCCCTATATTGATTCGTTTAAAGCATCCAAATAATGACGAAAATTGCATTTGATAATATTACGATGCACGTTGTTTTTACACATAAATTTTGTAGTTTGTCGAAAAAACTTGAATAATATATCGATATCGTTTGAAAGTGGATTATAAAATTTGATTTAGATTAAATACCGTATACACTCTCCATGCACTTTCATCGCTATAAATCTATTTAGTTAAGTCACTTTTGAACTGTTTATCGTTAATTAGTGTCTGCGAGCATTTACTAATTCTCATAGAAATTGAATCTATATTTATCTACAACTACAAACTAACTAGGAGAATGGCCAATTGTGAACCCCTCATTATAATGAAGCTACTGTGGTTAGTACTTATCTTTCATACTCGAATTGTCGCCGCAAGTTATGTATCCAATTATGTTCGTTTATGGGGCCACCAAATTAAAATTCAGGCTCTCGAGAGATTAAATACAATTGTAATTGCTGTTGTACCACAGGTGATCGTAGGCTTGAGAATTGAGGCAGAAAACTGCACCAGAGGGTCTTCCCGAACACCTGCAGTACCTAAGATTTTATCGAGGGAGCAGAGGCCCTTCAGTAGACTTATTAAAACGACTTATTTCCCTGTTCAGTTTTCAAATTTCCAAAGGCTCTTGCGCATTGAACAGTGGCGAAAATAAGTGAAAATTGTCGAGCTAATAAGCTAAAACAAAATAAATCTCCGAAAAACTGTTGGCTTTTACTGAGCAAAAAACGTGCATATCTGATGCGTTCCTGAGTGTCCTTGAGTTTCTGTGCCCCTTTAGGGGCAGTTCTGCAAGGTTTTCTTGCTGAAAGTTGTAGGAGAGCGCTAGAGCAAGCTTGAGCCGCTGAAGGTGCTTTCAGAGCACCCGATATAGCCACTTACCATTCCCGAACCACTGGATGCCAATTGAGTGCCGCTGGCACTCAAAATGCTTGCATGTAAATTCTTCAAGCATTCCAGAGCTAACTGAGAGTTTGTAACAAAGAATTGTGATCTATTTCGTTCTGTTTTTAAACAACCCTTACGTACACTGGATGCCTATTGAGTGCCACTGTCACTGGCACTCAAAATGCTTCCATATAGATTCTTCCAGCATTCCAGAGCTAACTGAGAGTTTCTCGGAGCTTTGCTCCGATGGACACCCTATAGACGTTTTCACTCCATTTGTCACTACTCAACAGCAGGAGATCCGTGCTGTTTGTAACGAAGAATTGTGATCTATTTTGTTCGGTTTTTAAACAACCCTTACGCATACTGGATGCCTATTGAGTGCCGTAGGCACTCAAAATGCTTCCATAAAAATTCTTACAGCATTCCAGAGCTAACTGAGAGCTTCCCGGAGCTTTGCTCCGAGGGACACCCTATAGACGTTTTCACTCCATTTGTCACTACTCAACAGCAGTAGATCCGTGCTGTTTGTAACGAAGAATTGTGATCTATTTCGTTCGGTTTTTAAACAACCCTTACGTACACTGGATGCCTATTGAGTGCGACTGGCACTGGCACTCAAAATGCTTCCATATAGATTCTTCCAGCATTCCAGAGCTAACTGAGAGTTTCTCGGAGCTCCGCTCCGATGGACACCCTATAGACGTTTTCACTCCATTTGTCACTACTCAACAGCAGTAGATCCGTGCTGTTTGTAACGAAGAATTGTGATCTATTTCGTTCGGGTTTTAAACAACCCTTACGTATACTGGATGCCTATTGAGTGCCGTAGGCACTCAAAATGCTTCCATAAAAATTCTTACAGCATTCCAGAGCTAACTGAGAGCTTCCCGGAGCTTTGCTCCGAGGGACACCCTATAGACGTTTTCACACCATTTGTCACTACTTACCAGCTGTAAATACGTGCTGTTCGTAACGAAGAATTGTGATCTATTTCGCTCGGTTTTTAAAAAACCCTTACGTACAATCGATACGAAAAGATACAAAACAAAAACCTCATTGTTTCGTCTTTTCAAGGCGGATTTTCTAACCTTTCATCGCCGACGTGACTACTTGAAATTGAGAAATAACAACCCTTTTGTTATAATACACTCTACTATTCTAAGTCAAGTCTCTAGTTTTTAACTAATCCACTCTTTTTAAAGTTTTTCCGACGGCTAGAAAAGTAAGTTGAAAACTATTCGTGTAATAAAATGCCATGTCTGCTTTATCTCTTGTGAAATTAACTAGAGCTAGAATTAATTTTACTATTTACCGAATATCTGACCCATATCCAGCTCCAGACCACATCCCAGCCACATTCTTGAACTAGAATTAATTGTTATGTTTAATGCAGTCTGCTTGAAATGAAAGCTACTTTTTTCACCCCTTCTCCAACATACAGGGTAGACTGGAACGATAGATCTTGTCCCTATTGTTAGACATTTTACGGCAATTTTGGTTGAGTATCACGCCGTTAGATGGCGCTATGTTTGCATCAAACTGTAGTTAGTAGTAGCAGCGCTAAACAGTGGTATTTCAACTTTATTTTATCCAAAAAACTTTGTCGGACTTCCAGGATCACCTGAACTGAAAGGTGCCAAAATACCAATTTAAGCTGAGAGCACAATTCAACAGGCCATTAAGGATACCACGTTTTTTTGTTAACAACTAAGACCGATTAAAAATGAAACTTTTTTCAAATAAACGACCCTAACAAAACGAGAAGGCCATAAACATTCCAAAATTCAAATTAATAAATTTTACCATTTTACGATTATCATTTCGTATATTATACGACTTTGATCGCTTTAGTCATCATCAAAGCGGTTTGAAAGTGAAAAATGACGATCAAAAGAATTTATGCCATTTCTCATTTGATTTATTACAACTTTTGACTTACTTCTACAAACTAGAAACGAGTTAGAGAACAAAAACCAATTTCATGTGTTTTTCATCAGCGGTTGTCATTTTCCAACTTTGATTGATTTTGTCACAGAAAATAATAAGAGAATGTTCGCAAAACAATTATCTTGCGTTTTTGAAATTTGCAGTTGTGCCAGTCGTTAACACGAAGCGTAAGAAGAAACAACTTGCATGTTAATTAAGGCAATTGTTTGTCGTTTTAACAATTACGAGTATTATTTAATTTAATTATTGTTAAACAACTGGTCAGTTTAACCTGTCGTCAGCTTGACCATCAGCCATCTACATAATATAAGAGCACCAATCTATGTTGGATCACACAGTAAAGGCCCTTTTATAAAAAAAATCAGCGTTTGTCTGAACCTTTATGCATTCTAATGGTTGCTCTAATGGCTGTTTAGACTTTAGAAGCCATTAGCTCATTTCAATGAGACTGCAGAGGATTCCAAAGGCAGAGGTTAGGGTCAGCTGAAGGTGCGTTAGGAATCCGTCCGCAATCTCGTTCTTTTTAATTCCTAAAGGCCTGGTTACACAGTGCAAGATAACATAGAAGCTGGCCTAGTCAGTAGCATTGCAGCTACTGGCACCGTCTGACCTCATCATATGAGTTACTATCATGTGCGTGTCTAACAGAAGCTCGCAGCCGAGTTACTTCAACATATTTTGTTTTTACTCACCATTCACCTTCTCCCACTACGCTACGTGAAGCAACGTGAGATAACATTGCACGTCTGACATAACACTCAACTACTCGAGCAACTACTCGATTTGTGACCAGTCGAGGCGAGTCGAGCTACTCTCATGCAAGTACACAGTGGCAGTAGCTGTACTGTGCCTGTGTAACCAAGCCTTTAACTCTAAAGTTGGTTACTCAGCCACCCACTAGTACCCAGTGTAGTCTCACAGAGCCAGGCCATGAAAGATCTTGCAGATTCTGCGAGCATTTCATAAATAATTTAGAAGTTTTCGTGTAGCTGGTTGTTTTGGACCCAAAGAGACAAATAGTTAGTTCGAAGACGGGTGGGTTAATTCGGATGGACGAACGGGCAGACAAGAAGAAATGTACCAGACTATACTTTGAGAACAAATTTTTTTCTTTTGATAAATTACGTCGCTTTCAGAACAAATTTATTGCTTTAGGCTTAGTTTTTCCGGCAACATGCCGATTTTTTAATTAATAAGGTTACGCTTTTTTAATTTACCTAAAAATTAGTAAATATTTTTGTTAAAATAAAAATTTTTGTAAATTAAATAGCGCATGTTTTATATCAATTAAAGCACAACACAGTTAATTACTCCCCATTTTCCACCCTCGTAGAAAAGTTGATAAAACTTCTAAATAACCGCAAATTTTGTAACTGAAAAAGAAGAGCTTCAAAAACCTTTTATGATAAATTTATTACGAGACTTTAATTAATGAAATTATAATCTGGATATAAAATTCTCATACTGCTAAAATTACCATTTATTGTTTATCGATCAAAACAAAAAAGTTCAATAACAATCATTAAAAAGTTTATTCGTTTTTTAACTACCTATCAATATTAGTAGTACACGAAGCGTCGATTACATTAATTTTTTTTATTTTTACACACAACGGCAATAATAACTTTGCAATTTGAACAGCGAATTAGCGAGTACTAGGTACTCTTTTTTAGAATTAAATTTTATTTCACGTATTTTTAGTTACAGAGCTCCCGTATCAACTTTGGTGCCGTACACGTATACACTGTCTGATTCAAATGTGATCCTTTTTTGATTACCAATGAAATTAAAAAAAAATGGCAACACAAAATCATTTAATTTACTACTTTATTATGCAATTAAATTAAAAGTTTTGTGATGTGATTTACATTTTGAGTTCACCAGTTCACCGAGTTATTAAAAAGAGAGGTGGTGTGGCATTACGAAACTTTCTCATTCACTTAATCCTTAAGATGTTCAAAAAGCTTTTTATTAATATCGATTTATGAAATTAAAATGCGAGATCCGTATAGAGCAGGTTGGAGAAACAAGAATCTGGATATAATTACGTCACTTATGTCGTCTGAAATTTGACACAACCGCTAAGTGATTTATGAAATTTTAACATAATAGGGACCCCAGGCAACAAACAAAGACCTACTTGGATTAGGAGACTGCTGCTGCGTTTGTAACTTTTGCCCTTTAGGAGAATTACGGCCCGAAAGGGCCGTCAATTACTTAAAAAAAAGAACGCCTGAAATTTTGAAAAACGCAACCCACCATACACGCGTGTATTGTACACTAGCTGATTCGTTCACTTTGTGACTACGGGAACGCTCACTCCCGTCCCGATTGGCACTATTGCGCGTTACCGTCGTTCAAAAAAGTGAAAATATATAGAGTGCCGTTATGGCCACTTCGGTACTTTTCGAGCTGGTCTTGTAGGACCGTTTTTCAAGTTTTTCTTTCCAGAGGCAACGCCGCACATAAGCCTTGTTTATAATTTTTATTTCAACTTTTACACAGACTCGAGCCTTGACCGATCCAAAATTTTCTGTTTCAATTATTACAAATTTCATCGTCATTTTAAAGTTGCGATGTGGTAATTTGGAAAACTTTAGTAAATGTGCAACAAACTATAAGTTGTTGGCGTATATATAATCCGAACTTTATTTGGCTTCACAGCCAAATTGCAGTACACGCTGTTTCTTGTATCATTTCTTAACAACTTCAATATAAATTTATCAGAAGCGCGGTTTCCTCAAGCGACATACTTTTTAAACGGTTCGCATTTTTCGAAAACATATTTTAACGACTCTTCTAAAGAGCGAGGAGGAAAGGAACGCTTTTTTCGAATGATAAAACAGCTTGTAGTGCAGTAGAACGTTTGTAGAATTAAACGGTATTATCCCTATCGTTTGATACTCATTTTTAACAATAGGGGCGGACTTCGTCGCAGACACACCGGGAACACACCCGGTAAACATGTAAATTTTTAGATGTTTGGTTGGTGGTGATGCTAAACGACGATTTCGCTTTCAGTTTATTAAAAAGCTAGAACTAGAAGGTTGTTGAGTCTCGTTTTTTAAAGCGTATAAACAAAAGAAAGGCGCTTTCCGAACGTATTGAAAGGCTTCTGTTAATTTAGGATACCGTTAAGCCCCATTGTTTCTTCGACAACAATGGCTAAAACTTAAAATGGGACAATCTTTTGTAGGAGACGACGTCCAAATATACTGGATTGTTCGTTAATGAGGCTTTTAGTTGCATTTAGGCCATTAAAATTTGACTTTTTATGACAATTGAGTGTCATTTTCTGACACTTCTGTTTTAATCAAACAGGTCGAGCCTAGGTTCGCCCACGGCAAGCCTGCTGCTGCTCGAAAAGTTTTTTTTTTTGAACACAGAAACGAAATTTTTTCCATTCCACATATAGTCACTTTTTGGCCAAAGTAAAAAGTTTTGTTTTATACACGAACCGAGAGATTTATTACTTATTTTACATTCCCCAAAAGTTTGTTTGCTGATTTGGCATCATTAGCGTATTTCTCCTTTCTTGTTTACAATCGAAACTTCAAAATGTTCTCACTGTTTTTGTCAGCTTTTGATGTTTTAAATGATAAAGGAGCTGTCGTCGAACGATTCCCTAATTTTGTAATGAAATCTCTGTTTAATGTATACGTTCGAATGATGAAAATGTATCGATTCGAAAGGGCGAAATAAAACCAATTAATGTTTCAACGACTACGAATCTTTTGATGTTGAAAAAAATGTAAAACGAAGGGAGTTTTCCCTCTTATCCATTAATCATCGGTTAAACGAAGTAAATTAATTAGCCGACCAATTTGATATCGCCTCTCGTAGTTTACTTTTGTTTGGGGTAGAGGGCGAAAAAAGTTATCATCCAGGTCGCGGTGTGTATATACGTACCGTCGAAGTGTTGAAACGGTAAAAATGGGTCGGACGCATAAAGCATTTGTCAGATTGAATTGAAATTGCACTAGGCGCTATAAAGTTTTTGATCCTGCCGCCGTTATAGAAATCTCGTTTTCTGCCAGCAGCCGGTGATTCGATAAATCTGTTATATCTGTCTCTGGCGGGCGTCTCCCATATCTGAATCGTCTCTTATAATCCCAAAAATTAGATTTGCTTTCGATACGTTTTATTAACAAACGAATTAAATATTAATAAAATAAATATCGAGTTATGGAAAAGGTTAACAAGAACAAAATTACTATTTCATCCGATGTAATCGCACGAAAGATGAACGAAATGAAAAATAAATTAATCCCCGGGAAAGCCCCGATAACAAAAACAATAACAGTATATCTTAAGTAAAACAATAGATTATGCTCAACTTTTGTTAAACAAAATAACATCGCGTTATATAACAGTAAGTTGTCCTTAAGCAGTTGTACTAATTTCTAAATGAAAACTCGCACGAGTCCCGCCCTACACAAATAATTGTATGAGAAGTGTAACATTTTATTTAAAAAAAAAATTACGTCCTCCGTGACATTTTCACCGAAACGTATAATTCAATTCCAGACCTAGTTTTTCCATTAAGCTCATTGCACTACGGGACAAAAATAAACACAAAGAAAAAAAGGCAAAGGGAAAACTTTCAATTTCCACGCATTTGATTTGATTGGGAATTGATCTTGATTCAATTTGTAGCTCGTAAAATACAATGAACTTGTAATAATAGCAAATGGAAAAAATGAACTAAGAAAGTTATTAAACGTATACGAGGGTCGTTGGGGAAATTTTTTGTTCTTATCTAAACAAAAAGTTATTTAAGTCTTTCAGGTGTATGTAAGAAAATTTAAATCCTTGCCTCAAAAAGGTTTATTTACAGTAAGCTTACACGAGATTTTCTTTTTGTAACAAAAGGGGTGAATATTGCGAGAGCTGAAAATATTTTCTTTTATGTTTTTACTATTGATCGCAAGATATTGATGAAATTGTTTTTCCAAGCATTATTTTGCTCGGCGCGAATTAGGACTTTCTTCCGTTTCTTGCAATAATTCATAACGGCCTTAATCTGGGATTACCACAAAAGTAAAGACATCGCTCTAAAACCTCTCTCAGACGCATCGATCTCGTCTACCGGATGAAAGACGAAGTAAGAACTGGTGCTTCTATAAAGCGAGTGTTTTCTTTGACAAACGTATTTAAGATTTTCAGGCAGACTGTTCAAGAACTTCTACGTAACCTACGTCGATCTCTATGTCAGATACATTGAACTGGTGTAACTGACGGATCAAAGACCGGGGATCAAACAAAGGGATGCTGGATCTGGATTATTTAGGAACGTC
This sequence comes from Malthinus flaveolus, assembly GCA_950108345.1. NCBI lineage: Eukaryota > Metazoa > Arthropoda > Insecta > Coleoptera > Cantharidae > Malthinus > Malthinus flaveolus. The sequence continues at coordinate 21,839,589 of OX467286.1, read as the reverse complement.
GGCATTTAATCGGCCTCATTGAACTGCCTTTAAGCAACCCTCCCGTGCCCATCAGATCTAGAGCCATCCCACATGTAGGATAAACTTCAGAGTTGTTCTGGCGGGAGGAGTGGTGCTTATTCTGGCAATATCGAGCCAGAAGTTTCCTAACAATTTATAAGAGGGCTCAACAGAATATAAGATACGTTTCGTTATCAAGTCTGGTTTAACAAGAGATCAGAGGTTACTTAACTTTGTCGATGCAATCAATGCGTGACTTAATTGTTTTGAAAGTTCATCTTTAAGTTATCGAATTTTTTGTTACTACCCAGTATAGATCTGAACCTGGATCTGGATCTGTGTCTGGATCTGGAGCTGGACGTGGATTTAGATATTTATTTTGATCTGGATCTTTATATAGATCTGGATATGGATTTATATCTGGATCTGACCCCCAACACGTATCTTTTTGCCCATGTTAAAGCTGGACAGTGAACAGCTTTCAAGTGATTCGTCTTGTAGTTCGCACCAACTGCATATTTATGGGATTTTATTAAATCCGTAAAGGAGATGCTTCTGTAGTTGATAGTGTCTCGTGACTGTCCTTGAAATTATTCGTAGATTACATGGAACTAAATAGTAAGAGAAATGGTTATAAGCTAGTTTAGGAGTATCTAAAAGTGAAGCATCAGTAACGTAAGGAGGGTGTTGCTCAGAAGTGTGCGCGGTCGAGTACCTGCAACCACATTCTCGGACCTCCTTTACGCAAGCGACAGCTTGTTCTGCGCCAAGAGCTTCATGTTCTTTGCCGGTTCAACCCTTCTATTTATTTTCTAGTTCTATGATAGATTAGCTCAGGACAGCTGTGCTGTAGACAATATTTTTCAAGCTTTTTAGAAGGTTTTGGCGACAGCCTGTTTTTCTTGTCCATCTTTTATTCTGTTATTCATGGGTGTTATTCTGAAGAAGGGTATTAATAGTGGTTACGGCTGGTTTAATGATTTGCTCAAGGTCACAGGGAAGGTCTTGCCCAGCTTGTCTGCTTCCTCATTCTCCTCGTTTCCTTGATGTCCTTTAACTCAACATTGTCTTTGGATATCTGATTCAGCAGCTCGCTGCATTCCAATAAAAGACCATGGGTTTCACTGCAGAATGGAGTTTTTTATGCTTGCAAGGCTGGTTTACTGTAAGCCGATCTTAGATATCAGTATTTTCTTGTTTGTAGGATTTTTTTGTTTAGAATTTCATTGGCGCTGTGTAATATCTCAGTGTAAGTTCAGTTTGAAAAGCTGAGGAGTATTTCTTCAGCGATTGACTGCTATCGAGAGCAATCGCAGTTAAATACACACCTGTTCCAAATTTTTTTAAAATTTAGATAGATCAGTAAAGACAGTTATGTCTGTTTCGATGTTCTCAGTTGGATCCATTAGAGGACATTCATCTCCAAGAGAAGTAACTTCTTGGAGCATTCCTCGAGGATTTTGGTGTATCCTTAAATTTTATATTTGATCACCCATCTGGATACAGTGAGTGGATGCATAGTATTACTTTTAGAGCTTGTGAAAGCGTGGATCTTATAGCTGCAGGAGTGCTGGATTAGCGTGCCTGTACCACAGGGTAAGCACAGTAAGCGTTAAAGCTGCAAAAAGCTTAGATAATGGAGACGATTCTAGTTGAGAATCCATCAGAGTCGTATGAAATTGTTTGGTCTAGGTTAAACCACTGCTTTCGATTGGCGATTTCAGACATAGAAATGACCAGGCGCTGAAACGACGAGTCGATCAATGACTATTAAAGCGATAAGAGTGACAGACGACTAACAAACAGATAAACTGATGAACGAGCGAACACCCACAAAGAAAAGTTGTTTGGTCTAAGCAAGATCACTCTTAGCGAGTAAAAACAAACAAAAAACGCTTATCATGACGTTACTTTTTGGAAAATTATTATTTAATGTCTACGAATAGAATTTGCGAACGTTTTCGTTATAATCTGTTCTGATTTTTTCTAACAAGACGAGTTCTTATGGAAGTAAAATTTTACTTTAACGAGACGAAGCTCTTGCCACACCGCTGCGCTATAAGAAAATATATAGGGCTCATTTTAAGCTCTGTAGAAACCTAATAACATAAGGCTTAAGTCTCGTAGAAAATAAATTCGATACAAGTTGCACCCCAACACAATACCAAACGTTAAGACGCCAAAATCGTAAATAAGACTTACATTATATACCCCTTTTTAAGAGAAAAACATCGCTTTTATACGCATCCTGTTTTGCAGTTTTCAAATTTAAGAAAATGAAAAAGTTTATGCGCGGACTTGTTTATTGTAAAATGTACAATGTACAACAGGGGGAACGACTAGAATGTTTCGTTATTTATTTTTGGCTGAGGCGTTGCCAAAATATTCAATACTCACGAGAGAATTAAATCCAGAACTTTTGTTTTCTCCAAATGTTTTAAGAATGTGTGCAGATAAACACCAAAGCGATTTGGTAGATCTGGCTGTGCACAGTCGAAGAAATAATTATTGGCCACTCTCGATACCTCTCGATAGCGCCCAACAAATATTTCTGTGGTTGTACTAACTTGTGTAGGTACTTCTCGGATGATTGGGCCATCTGGTGCTTGTCGAAACGCGCCATACTTTTTAAAATAAGCTCAAAAGTGTCGTTGATAACGAGATTAGGAGATGCCTTTTTTAAGAATAATATTTACAATGAGGCGCTATACAAACACATAAATCATAAATTTTTGTTAAAATTTCAGGTTTTCCCGAGGGCAGTTTTTATACGACTTCAAAATCAATGTTTTGCATTATATTTAATTTCCGATATTGATACTCTGCTAAAAGCTTCAGTTTTTAAAATTACGCGATACATCGTAAATGGATAAAATTGACTTTAACATTAATTCAACGTTTGCAACGTTTGAGTGACTGATGATCACGAGTATTTTTGACACGTTTCAAAGTAATTATTGTTATTATAGGTAAATATGGGAGATAAAAACGAGTAACTAATATGTACCATTATGTTTCTCACGTTTTTGTCATAAACATGGCATTCTAAAAGCTTTTAAGCTTTTATGTTAGGCTTATAACATACGTGGTTGAATGCCATAGAATGATAAAAGCTTAACAATAAGCGACTCAGTTTCACAGTTTTATTACTACCCTCGAAGAGTGAATTGCAAAAAAGTTCCGATCACTTTTTAGGACTCAAAAATTTTTAATTAAATCTACAGGTTGGCCACTTCAAGTAGACCGCGCTCTATTACTGGTAACTTTGTTTAAGGTGCGATTTCGTTGCGACGTCCAGCGGTCGCGGTCGGACTCAACGTCCAGCAGTCGCGGCCGGACGCGACGTTCAGCAGTTAACGGCCAGCCGTTACGATCGCATAATTTGGTTAAAACGTTTGGCGTCTGCGATTTGTCAGTCGCATTTGGACAAGGAAATTATAAATATCTTCTTATTAGAAGAAGATGACGATTTACGGCTTTTGCTACCCATGCGACAAGAGACCCACGAATACATAGAACCGCCGAGCGGCCGCGTCTCGACATGTTTTTGAGCAGTCGGGACGCGACTGCTGGACGTCACGTTCAGCCCCGACTGCTGGAGGACGAGACTACTGGACGACGCTACTGCTGCACGTCGCGTCCGGCCGTGACTGCTGGACGTTGCAACGAAATCTCACTTTAAAGGCCGTAACTCCCCTATCAGCACAGCATAGAACAGCGACTGATCGTCACCGGCAAATTTTATTTCTTTACGTGTATTTAAATGTAAGCGCGCCCATCTAACAGCATCAGCACAGCACCGACAAGGCACGTCAACGCCTCAACCACGACACATTTCTCCGAGAGAATATTTTGCGGGTGGCGTGTTTGTGATGTGCTGATACCGTGCCGATGTCGTACACTCACTTATCAGCACATTTCCTAGTTGCAACTTACAATCAGTGGAATATATGGAGGAGCCTGAAGATCCCGGGCTTATGGCGCAAATTTTGGGAATTGCAAATATTTTAAATTTAAATTCGTACGCATTTACAGTTTGAAGAGAAAAAAAAAGTATTTAAAAACGTTTTCGAATAAAATTTTTAATTTTCATTAGCATGTGTTGAAATTGCGTCTGTACGACATCCGAAAATACTTAAAAAACTTTTCTTCATCACTTATTAGATGCGGATATAAAGTGAAAAATTCTCCTTCCTGTTTACGGAATTTTAAACTCAGGTGCATCCAATATCTTCTTTTTTTGGCGTTTATCATTCCCTTCTTCATCTAATGATAGAGCAATCATAGCTAATTCTAAATTTGAAAACCGGAACATATTCTATGTCACACGAATCTACTACCTACTACTTCTACAAACAAAATCGACGAACAAAATGCAACTGTAATAAAAATGTGAAGTTGAAGCCTAGAGTCGGGTACCGCGGTGGTGCTGATCCCGTGCCGAGGCGTTAGATGAACGTACACACGACCGTCGAGTTTACCACTCGGTGGTGCTGTGACGATGCTTGTCGGGTGCTGTGCTGATAGGTGGGTTACGACCTTTAGGCTTCGCTTCTTTGGAAGATGTTGCGCTCTATCGAACTCCACCAGATGATGGACCGGTACCGGCTCTCCGAGCCGGTGCGAACCGGCCCCAATCTACTGATCGTCGGTAATTCAAACAAATCGTTGCGGCATCATTTCAGTTAAGGATGGGGTAAAAAACAGACAGCCATTAGAAAAGAAACTTATTTGAAAACATAAATTTAGGAGTTTAGTCTCAGATGAACAGGAGAACAGGGAACAGGAGCCGTTTGCATTGTTTAGAGCGACAGGGTCGGACTAATCGTGCCAAGGAGGATCAAAGCAACCTGCGAGATGCAAACCTCTTCAACAATGTTGCCACACTTCCCACTAACTTATTTTTAAATAAAAATAATAAGTGCTTGTGTTTTTTCTCAGCAAAAAAGTGCCCAAGTCCATGCGAAAATTAGCTACACCACGCCTATTTGCCACCTTTGAAAAATACTAATTTATTTTTCCAACTTTACACTTGGCACGGTTTAATAACAAATCTTTTAAATCAAATCACTGCACAGCACCTCACACGATAAAGTAAATCAACTTGCTGCTCTTTTTGCTCTTAGTAAATTTTCATATTATTAGATTTACGATTTGTACGCTTTTATTCGTAAGTTTTATAGTAGAGAGACCGCGTTTGTTACTTCATTTCCCAAATGTTGACAGGGTTTACTAGTAATCCTGCCTTAAATTTGAATTTATGTAATCTACCTGTCGTTAGTAAACCCACTCGTATATTCATCTTGCATAACATTATTCTAAAGTTACTAACTCGACGTATATAACCTAAATCCGTGCCACTTTATATGATGGATTTACAAAACAAACTCGATGAGTTTCAAATTTACAAGCTTTTTGAGTACCGCCGATATAAGGGTAAATTATGAAGTTGTTACTAAACAAACAGCCGCGAGAAATTCCTCTTTTGCCTTATTTTAGCTTTATATTTTCTAGTTATGCAATTTAAGCATACCCTACATCGTGTTATTAATATTGGCTTCACCGAGAGTGACAAATTTCATTTTGGTCAGTCGCATCGCCAAAACAAACGCAGTTATAAATCGTCTACTACGCCATCTTTATAAAATGGATATTCGAACTTTGTTAACGTAGGATCAGTTAATTGGTACACAGGTACACACTTTGCACTGTCCTGTTAAGACTTAGCAGTCAAAACCGCACGAGAGTGCGAGGCGCACACGGGACTTTTGGTATGTTGTTCTAAGTCCCTTCACGGCCAATACCTGGAAAAACAAACGAGTTGCACTCTTGGCACAATTAGGTAAAGAAAAATTTAAATATGCAGTATTATGGTAATAAGATGCAGATTGCAAACATTACCAAAACGCGTTAATAATACAAAGACTGCGTTATAAAAATGCTTAAGGGCGCACAGGTGGTACTAATGAAGCGGATAAGCTCAAATAGTACAAAATAACAGTTATACGTGAAAGAACTGTATACAAAACTGAATGGTCTGAAGGCAGAAAGAGATTGTTAAAGAATAATAAAGTCAAACAGCCTAAGGTTTTCTCGCTAAATATGCAAAAAATCGATAAAATGTTAAAATGAAAAGATAATTTGGTTAAAACAGATTAGAGGAAAGTTATCACATTATCACGAGGTAAATAGCGTTCGTAGATACTTGGAAAAACGTAAGTGGAATTGAATAAAAGTCTCTAGAGATGACCCAAAGTTAACGCTTGTGTACGATGTGTTGCCTACCCTCTCAGGCTAAACTCAAATTTGCTCAGATAATCATTGGTAATAGGCAATAAAGAGAAAAACGCCATTTCGATTGATAAAATTGTGAAGATTGGAAAGGGGTGACTAAGGGGAGATGGGAAACTCCCCTAAATTATTTTTATCATAAATTTTTGTTAGGTAAACAGTAGGTATAGGCCACACTTACTATTAGGACAGTTCCATCTAAAAACATCATAACTCATGAGGATTGAACTGCAATATATTGTTAAAAATTGGGGTGTGAGAAGAAAGTCTTGAGAGGGGGGGGGTCTAAAAATTATTTTCTACGCCTTTATCTTCATTTTCAATACTTTTCATTTTCTTAGTTGAACAAACACAAGAGATCTTTAATGGAGAGATATGCAGAATTTCATCAAAAATGTCGTAGACAGAATGTTAGAAGAAAATTTACAAATTGAGTTATTTTTCAACTTATAAAAAGTCCGTTAAAAAGAATAGTAATAATAATAAACGAGCAATTGAAAACTTGCTAATTGTTCCACAACGCGTCATTAAACGTAACGGTTATCACCCATGTAACATTGATTTTGACATCCGTCGTACAGTAAAACAAATTTAGACATATTTGGTACCAAAAGCGATCAATAAATCGTTTGGGGTTTACCACAAAATCTAGCTCCAAATGTAATCAACTTGAAATGGAATGTCGAATTGTTCTGTTCACGTTTAGCTTTAATATCCCGAATTATGGGAAGCGAAATAAGGATAATTGTAGCTTTTCGACACCACTAAAATACAAAATAAAGGTTTTCTTGATATATGAGGCCAGTTATTACGCGAAACTAAATTGGAGAAAATTAAGTCTTCTCTCGTAACACTAATACAATTTTCACGTTTGAAAATCTATTTAAATATAATGCAGAAGTAGAAGATGGCGCACGACGTATTTCGATACGAAAGCATAAAAGCTTACCGTTTCAGTAACAGATCTGTGCGAATGACTCGAAAATTAATTTCAAAGTTAAATTTATTTTTCATCTTTCCCATCGATCTTTTTGAATTGAAATGTACTTTTCGCGTAACAAAAATTGTTTAAATTAAGTACTCATCAATCTTTGTACGCAAATAATTACTATACAGTCTATTTGATGGGCGCATTAATTAGAAAGAGTGCGATAGAAATTAAATTCGAATGAGTTAAAAGGAGAGGGGTAAACCTTCAAAAATTCGACTGGACGCGTTTTACTAATATCGCCGTCTTTCTATCTTATTAGTTATTAGAAGTCGATAGTATTTGCTTTCTTCGGCAGTCTCGTGAATTCCAATGCGCAAATAAATTTTGCGAGCGTAAAAGTTGGGGGAGTACAACAATCGTACAACGTCGAGTACGTCCACCGGCATCAGTAAATATTCATAATATTATTATCTTCACCCAAAACTTCTTGCTGGATCTCGAATTAAGCGCGACAAACGCCCTAACCACCCAAAAGTAATTTACACTCACGTAGGTCACGACATTTTTTTTTCATTTTAATAAAAGCGATATTTTTGTAAATTAAGGGTATTATTGAAAAGGGTTATAATATACGAAGGGTTAATTATAAAAGGGAAAAAATATAGCTATATTTATGCTTTTTAAATGTTTGATGTTGGGACTAGCACAAATTTGTTTACTTTTATAAAACAAGAAATTTAATTTAGAGAATAAGTTAAATTTTAAATGGAAATTGAAAAAAATGTTTTCCCTAGCTGCTGATGACATTTATGAAAAGTTATGAAGACAACTTAACATGCAATTAAAACCCTTTTTACTTCATTTCGTGTAAGCAATAACGGACTTGTTTCTTGCTTCTTGTTCTTGTTCAAAATAGTTAAAGGGCGCAAATTAAAAAAAAATTTAATGTACTTACCTAGTGTTTATTATACAGAATGTAGAATAATATTGAAAATATAAAATAAAAAGCCTGCGTTTTTAATAATTGCTACTTATTATTTTTTCATTATTGATAAGAGAAGAAACTCAATTCAGATATTGCGGAACAGCGCAAATGAGTAATAACACCGACTGTATGTCACTCCTTAGCGGGGTGGTTAACTTTGGATAAGAATGGATTCTTGCTACTTTTTCGAGTTTTTGCTTATAACTCGAAAACTAAGCACTTTATTTAGTAGAATGGTGATTATGTATGATAATAAACTGTTCCACAAATTATATCTCTTAGGAATTTTTCTAAGACAAAACGGTTTAGCCGCTAGAGCGCGTTAAAGTCTAAAATCTGTCACAAACCTGTTTTTTGTTTATCGTTTATAACTGAAAAATTGCGCACTTTTTGAAAAAAGTGCTTCTATACAAAAATAAAGCAAGTGTAATTTCCTACAAATGATGTTGCTCATGATGTTTTCTAAGATAAACGGTTTAAGTGCTAGAGCGCGTTAAAGTTAGACAAAAATTTCAAAATCGGTCAATAAACTGTTTTTTTGTCTATCGCTTGTAACTCTAAAATTACGCACTTTCAGGGAAAAGTGTAGCTATATGAAAATAAAATAACTGGAGTTTTCTACTAATTATGTCTTCTATAATTTTTTCCAAGATAAACGGTTTAGTCGCTAGAGGGCGTTAAAATTTAACAAAAATTCCAAAATCGGTCAAAAGAAACTGTTTTTTTCTTTATCGCTTATAACTCTAAAATTACGCACTTTTAGGGAAAAGTGTAGCTATATGAACATAAAATAACTGAAATTTTCTACTAATTATGTCTCTATAATTTTTTTTAAGATAAACGGTTTAGTCGCTAGAGGGCGTTAAAATATAATAAAAATTCCAAAACCGGTCAAAAGAAACTGTTTTTCTCTTTATCGCTTATAACTCTAAAATAACGCACTTTTAAGGAAAAGTGCAGCTGTATGAAAATAAAATAACTGGCATTTTCTACTAATTATGTTGTCCCCTCTTTTTGTTCGTTATGAAGTTTTCGACAGCTCTTTATTTTAGGCATAGGTCGAGGTTCGTGTCCAGATTTCCAGATTTCGTATCCTTTTGGGCGCCAATTACTCTTTAAATTAGTCTTGCGAAATTGAGTAATAAATTTATAATGCAAGAGTGTTTTTTTTTCTAATTTTGTTTATTAAAAAAAACAAGTTTAAATTTCAAAACTGTAAATCCGAAATTAAAAATTCGAATTCAAAAATTTGTACTTAAAACCGTACTTAAAAAGCCCTACAAATACATTTATTAGTATACAAATAATTATCTTAACAAACACAAAATTACTTACAGTTTTCACTGACTTAATAACTCAAAATTTCTTTTTTAATTTTCAATATTAAAAATTCCAAATCAATTTAATAACTCGACTCTAACAAATCGAGTCTTCTCTTCTAAAAAGAATCCCACTCCCTCCTATTCTTACCAGTGGATTTCCACCACCACACCAATAACCATAAATTTCAATAAAGCACTATCAAAGAAAACTTCCTTAAACACAAATATTGAAATAAAACCGACAACAAACTAACATTAATTAATTTATCAAAAAATCAGCATTACACAATACCCCCCTACTAATATTAAAAATTTTACCAACGGTTAAATTTTTATAATCTAAGTTTAAATGAACTTCAAATAAAATAATTATATATGTTTCAAAAAAAATTTATCTGTACATAAATATATGAAAAAGAAAGAACAGAACCTTTGTATCTACGCGTACAAAACGTCTAATTTATATTAGCCAGTCTTACTTTTGCTTTCGTAATGAGCTTCAATTTGAAAAAGTTGTTAAGTCATAATCAGGTAAATCACAATCTTGAAAATTTTTCCCGTCTGTCTTTATCTCTATTTCTTCCTATATTTAAATCTAAAAATTTACAAAACCTATTCTAAACTTAACCTAAACTATCTCTACTAACCTATTTCTAAATATTAATCTAATTAATTACATCTAATTTAACCTTCTAAATCTAAATCGTAACTATAATATGGCTTTAAATCTTTTACATGCCAGTTACCAACATCTGTACCATTTTCACTCTTCAAATTATACACCAATCTCGACAATTTCTTATTAATTGAACATAAAACATATTTTGGTGCTAATTTCTGTGAAAAATCTTTAGATGCGTCCGAAAGTACTTTATTTACCTTCCACACCTTTTCTCCAATTTTATACTCAACTTCCCTTCTCCTTAAGTTATAGGTAGAAGCACTACTTTGATAAGCAGCCTTTAAACAATCTACTACTCCTCTATAAATATCCTTCATACCTCCTAAATCATAAATAAAATCTTCCATGTCACAAATCGGAAGTTCATCATTAATTATCTGACCATAATAATCTCCACTACAAGGAACATTTCTCCCAAAGTTTAAAAATGCAGGACTATAACCAGTTACATCATGAATAGCTGTTCTAAGCGCGTACCCTATTTTTGGTATACTCTTATCCCAATCTTTATGATTTTTATTCGACTTTAAATAACTTCTTATAGCAACCCCAATAGTTCTATTTACCCTTTCACAAAAATTAGCCTGTGAATGATATCTCGCCGTAAACCATATCTTTTTAATTTTATATTCATTCGCTAATCTTTTAACAGCATCATTTGAAAAATGCGTACCGTTATCACAAATAATGAATTGAGGAACACCATAGACTAAAAATACTTCATTTTCCAAAAATTTCACCACATTATTTGCATTAGCTTTACTCATAGGCTTCATGACTGTATACTTTGAGAACCAATCGGTTACGACTAAAAGATAACTATTACCAGCGGTAGACCTAACAAAAGGACCCATAAAATCTATGGCGATAACTTGCCACGGAAACTTTACTTCTTTTTCACTACCCATCAACCCTGGTTTAAGACCATACCGAGGTTTCTGTGAATTACAAACTTTACACGATTTAACATAACGATGAATATCCACGCGCATTTTCGGCCAATAACATTGTTCTACTACACGACCTAGAGTTTTCGCAAAACCTAAATGAGCCGCTGTTGGCGCATCGTGTAATCTTTGTAACACTTCAATTCTTTTTTTTCTTGGTACTAAAGGTTTCCACGGTGATATATTCGAACTTATAGGACCTTTAGATTGTACATTTTTGTAGACCTTATCGTCTTTAACTAACCATTGCGGATAATTCTCTGGGTTTTTTAAAATTTTCTCTCTCATCCTAACATAAAATTCATCTAAATCACTCAAATCAAACTCGATCATACTAATATTCTCTACTAAAGTTAATTCAAAATCCTGATCAGGTGCCTCATCTACTGGACAACGCGACAAAGCATCCGGTACCACATTAAGCTTACCCTTACGATGTTCAAAAATAAAATTAAATTGTTGCAGCCTCACGCTCCATCTAGCTAATTTTCCTGCTGGGTTTGTTAATTTATGCAACCATAACAACGATGCGTGGTCTGTCAATACTATAAACTTAATTTGCGAACCTTCCACAAATCCTCTAAATTTTTCAACCGCATAGACTACCGCTAAACACTCTTTTTCGGATACCGAATAGTTCCTCTCCGATCTAGATAATTTACGTGAAACAAAAGAAATAACTTTTTCTTGATTTTCGATGTGCTGAGTTAAAACGCCCGAAATTCCGTAATCCGATGCATCGGTTTGTATGATAAATTGTTTCGAGAAATCCGGCGACGACAAAATTGGTGCTGCAACTAACGCTCCTTTAATATCCCTAAATGCCTTTTCCGCCTTATCATTCCATACAATTTTATTCCCCTTTTTCTTTCCTACCAACAAATCGTTAATTGGAGACATTAATGTCGAAAACTTATCGATGAATCTTCGATACCATGAACAAAGTCCTGTGAATCTTTTTACTTCTGTAGTAGTTTGAGGACGAGGATAATTTACCATCGCGGACACCTTCTCAGGATCTGTCATAAGACCTTCTCTATCTACAACGAATCCTAAATACTTTAGTGAAGCTTTAAAAAATTCACATTTTTTAATGTTAATAGTTAAATTCGCTTCTCGTAACTTTTTCGCTACTTTTTTCAACAAATCCACGTGCGTTTCGAATGAATCTGAAGTAATTATTATGTCATCCAAGTACGTAAAAATAAAAGGTTCAAACTCCGGACCGAAAATTGCGTCCATTAATCGTTGTTGAGCTTGGGCAGCATTAGCTAAACCAAACGGTAAAACATTAAACTCAAACAATCCCCTGCCTGGAACAGCGAAAGCAGTTTTTTCTTTCGAAGAAGGACTCAATGGAATTTGCCAAAACGCAGAACGCAAGTCAATCGAACTAATGTATCGAGTGTCCCTAAGCAAACTTAAAATTCTGTCTACAAGTGGTAATGGATAACTATCTTTTTTTGTAACGGAATTTAACTTTCTTCCATCAAAACAAAACCGATATTCCCCATTTGATTTTTTAACTAAGAGCACTGGCGACGACCACGGACTATTTGATTCTCCCACTACTCCCAATTCTAACATCTTATCTAATTCTTTATTTAAATGTTGAGCCATATACGGTGACATATTAAAAGAACGTTGTTTAATAGGACTCGCTTCACCTGTATCTATCTCGTAAACTAATTTATTGGTACGGTTTAATTTCCCGTCTCTATCTAAAATTTTAAATTCTTTTATAACTTCATCTACTAACTTATTTTGTTCCTCCCCTAAATTAATCGAAGAGAAAAGTCCAGGTTTTTCAACTCTTTGTTCCTCTTTTACCTCAACTAATGAAACCGTATCGACACCAACACCTTTTATAATTTTTTCTAAGATAAACTGTTTAGCCGCTAGAGGGCGTTAAAATTTAACAAAAATTCCAAAATCGGTCAAAGGAAACTGTTTTTTTCTTTATCGCTTATAACTCTAAAATTACGCACTTTTAGGGAAAAGTGTAGCTATATGAACATAAAATAACTGAAATTTTCTACTAATTATGTCTTCTATAATTTTTTTCAAGATAAACGGTTTAGTCGCTAGAGGGCGTTAAAATATAATAAAAATTCCAAAACCGGTCAAAAGAAACTGTTTTTCTCTTTATCGCTTATAACTCTAAAATTACGCACTTTTAAGGAAAAGTGCAGCTGTATGAAAATAAAATAACTGGCATTTTCTACTAATTATGTCTTTTTTTCTAAGATAAACGGTTTAGTCGCTAGAGGGTGTTAAAATTTAATAAAAATTCCAAAATTGGTCAAAAGAAACTGTTTTTTACTTTATTGCTTATAACTCAAAAATTACGCCTTTTTGGAAAAAAGTGCAACTATATGAAAATAAACTACATCAAATTTTTTACAAATTATATTTCTTAAAATTTTTTCTAAGACAGAACGTTTAGCTGCTCCAGTACGTTAAAGTTTGACAAAAACTCCAAAATCGGTAAAAAAGTTGTATTTTTGTTTATCGCCTTATAACTCTAAAATTACTCACTTTGAGGGAAAAGTGTAGCTATATAAAAATAAAGTAACTGTAATTTTCTACTAATTATGTATTTTATGATTTTCTCTAAGACAAACGGTAAAGCCGCTAGAGCGCGTTAAAATTTAATAAAAATTTCAAAATCGGTCAAGAAACTGTTTTTTTCTTTATCGTTTATAACTCGAAAATTACGCACTTTTGGAGAAAAATGTAGCTATATAAAAATAAAATAAGTTTAAATTTTATCTCTTATGATATTTTCCACGACAAACGGTTTAACCGCTCAAGCTCGTTAAAGTTTGACAAAAACTCCAAAGTTGGTCAGAAAACTTTTTGTTGTTTATCGCTTGTAACTCGAAAATTGCGCACTTTTGGAGAAAAGTGTTGCTATATAAAAATAAAAAAAATTTAATTCCCAATAAATTATATCTCTTATAATTTTTTCTAAGACAAACGGTAAAGCCGCTAGAGCGCGTTAAAGTTTCACAAAAATTTTAAAATCGGTAGAGTGTAATTTTCGAATTTCACCCTCTGTGTAACACTTTTACGACCTTTTATGTAACCTAAACGTGACGTGAGTCTTCTCCGTGGCGAGTTTTCCATTAGTTGGACTTCCTCATATTACACCTGGGACAACGTCCAAATGGAGAAGCATAAAAACTTTTGTAATTATCGCCACGTTGTTTTATTAATTTTAAAAATAACTAAATATATTTAGCTATTTGCAACTAATTAAACTTTTCACAATAACGCAGGGAAATAATAACTATATTAAAAATTCGAACGCCTTTGTTAAACCATAAGAAGTTTTAATGATTTGTCCCGAAGGCTTTAGGTGGTTTCGAACATACAACTTACTATAATACGAGAGTAATGTACTTAATATTTTCGTTTTGGTTACAAAAACAAACAGAACTAAGTTGAAAGAAATTAGAAGTTGTGTTATACAACTTGAGAAAAATAAACATTTTATTTAATATTAGAAGTTAAACCAACTTAAACAGTTGGTGTGGTAAGATTAAGGGTTGCATTTTTTTCTTTGAACAAAAGAGAAGTCTTAAGTCCTACTAGAATTGTTGTCGTTCTTTTTCCGCAGGTTCGAATGCGAGAATAAAGATTAATATTATGTAATTTAATTTAATTTATATATAGCATCACGTCTCCGAAGGCAATGGCGAACTGCTAAAAAACAAATCGCTTGTATACCAAAGCTTTCCAATTAAATGGTTTCGATTCCACTTTAAAATGTGGGTCAGCATTACTTTGTCTGTATCCTATACCTATACCACAAGCGCTGGCTTTCCTTCACATTTGGAATCTCTACATTTTCCACAACAATAATTATATAAAACAAATTTTATTTAAACTTTGCGGGAAAAGCAAAGCTCCACCAAAGCAGACAATAGCTTTCTGGCTCCTACAATCGCATCATCTAGTATAAGAATTTTCGACAATTCACCCTACTCTTCCGATAAGCCTGCTCATTCGAATACTCTACAGCCAGGACGCCTTCGGCTACTTGAGTATCAATTTAGTGTAACTATTAGTATCTGAGCTCCAATTAAGCTCAGTGCATTTGTACATTTTCAAGTTTGAAAGTTGTGCTATCGCACAACTGCTGTTGAAAAACAAACTACTTAAGTAATCCAATTTGATAGGACACGGAAAGTTTGAAAAGATTTGTTTAAATTTTTCCAACCATCAACGATCAAAAAAGAAAAGCTTAAGTCAACTCAGATTAATTTAATGACTCTCCTTTAGCGAGTCTACTCTCGGATTTTTGTCCAAGTTTACACAAATTTGTAAATTAATATTTTTTACGTTTAATAACTTCTTTATTGTTTTCTTCCGTTCGTTTCTTTCGAAGAAGAAAATTTTAATTACGAAAACAATTACATTTCCTACGCGTTATTTATATTAAAAAAAATCTTTTTAATTGAGATGGCCGTTTACGACTTGTACCATACCTACTAGAAAATTTAAATACTTTCCGCTCCAATTCTTCCTTTATTTAAAACTTTTATAATATAATGTTAAGTTGTTTTTTAATCAAAAAGGTAGGTGGGCACTGAATTTTAACAAAATTTAATTTCCAACATTTCAAACCGTGGTAAAAATTTTCATTATTAAACTGTCTTTGGAACATTACGTAGTTTACTTTTTAGACTTTTCAACGCTTGCAGTTGCCTGGCGTTAATTAATTTTTAATTTAATTTTAAAAAGTACCTTATACTATAGTAATACCTATTTATACAACACATACAAGGATTTTTCACGACGTTGCCGAACCCTCAAAACAAGCTTGGTTTTAGAAATAATTATTTTGTTTTGTTTCCTCGATTTACCGCCTTTGTAATTTATGGCACGGCTCAAAAGAATATAGGATACGTTTCGCCCTCAAGCCTGGTTTAACAGGAGATCAAAGCTTACTTAACTTTGTCGATACAATCAATCAATACGTGACTTAATTTTTTTTAAAGTTGATCCTTAAGTTCTCGAATTTCGTATTACTATTCGGTTGTAATGCTGATTTTTTGATAAATTAATTAATGTTAGTTTGTTGTCGGTTTTATTTCAATATTTGTGTTTAAGGAAGTTTTCTTTGATAGTGCTTTATTGAAATTTATGGTTATTGGTGTGGTGGTGGAAATCCACTGGTAAGAATAGGAGGGAGTGAGATTCTTTTTGTTAGAGAGAGGACTCGATTTGTTAGAGTCGAGTTATTAAATTGATTTGGAATTTTTAATATTGAAAATTAAAAAAGAAATTTTGAGTTATTAAGTCAGTGAAAACTGTAAGTAATTTTGTGTTTGTTAAGATAATTATTTGTATACTAATAAATGTATTTGTAGGGCTTTTTAAGTACGGTTTTAAGTACAAATTTTTGAATTCGAATTTTTAATTTCGGATTTACAGTTTTGAAATTTAAACTTGTTTTTTTTAATAAACAAAATTAGAAAAAAAACACTCTTGCATTATAAATTTATTACTCAATTTCGCAAGACTAATTTAAAGAGTAATTGGCGCCCAAAAGGATACGAAATCTGGAAATCTGGACACGAACCTCGACCTATGCCTAAAATAAAGAGCTGCCGAAAACTTAATAACGAACAAAAAGAGGTGACACGAATGGCGCGTTTCAACGTGGGGCCCGAGATAAAGAAGTAGATTTCTAAGGTCGTATTAATTTGTACTTCGAGTTTAATCATCGTTATAAAATAAATTTCGTATTATTTATCAACATTTAATTTTAATAATTTGCAAAGTAAATTTAGAATTTTCGTCGTAAACGATTGATAATTACGGTAATTAATTACTAATATAATTTATATAATTTTTGTAAACTCAAAATTTCCTTTTTAATTCGGATAAACGCAAAATTGTTCGAGCGTTTCAATAATCACCATCAGGCGTGTGGTGATAATATCGTTATCGTTGCAAGTATTGTACCTATGGGTATTTCGTTTAATTAAATACGCTTTTACTTTTATAGAAGTAATTTTTGGATTATTTGAAGGAAAATTTCGTTATGGATGCAAGTAGTAAGTAAGATTAAGTAATTTTTGAATTGGTTTGAATTCAAGCTAATTATATTTGTTAATTTTTCAAAATATAAGAGCATTAGGGGTATAAGTAATAATTATGGATGAAAAAATTGGACCAAACTTTTTGCTGTCGTATGAGCTTGATTATGAGTTAAGAATCAGGAAAGTATTTACAGCCAGGGATGTAGCTGATAAACGTAAAATTTTAGGTAGACTATTAAATAAAACAAATCTAAAACCATGTTTAGCTGTAGATTACAATTTTGAAACCGAACAAAAAGAGGTAGAAGGCACCATTAGAAGCTTAAAGGGTTTAATAGGAGATTTTGAGGGTCCTTCTACAGACTCTGCTTTTAAAAGAATTTTTAGTAGGTTGAATCATGTTAGGGAGAGGATAAATAGATTAGTTATAGAGGAGCAAGACGTTGATAGAGATGCTAAATTAGAATTTAAAAATGAGAATTACGCAACATGTATCGAGATGGAAGCGTTAGTATTAGACAAGGTTGTTGTTGATCCCGATCCTGTAATTGTTAATCCTAATAATACCGGTAATTTGACCAATTTAAATGCTACAACTGCCAATTTGTCACTTAATCAAGGTAGTACTTATAGTTCTCAACCAATACATAAATGGAACATTACATTTAGTGGAGAAGATAATCAGAATTTGTTGTCATTTTTGGAAAGAGTAAGTGAAATGTCAGAAGCTCGAAATGTCTCTAAAGATGCTCTTTTTAATAGTACAATAGACTTGTTTAGTGGTAAAGCGTGGTTATTTGTGAAGGCAAATAAAAATCAAGTAGCTGACTGGGATTCATTAGTTACATTATTAAAGACTAACTTTTTACCAAAAGACTATGATGACTTGGTATGGGAACAAATTAAGAGTAGGAACCAAGGTATGAATGAGTCGACAGTTGTGTATGTTTCGGTTATGGAAGCTCTCTTTAGTAGATTAAGTAGAACACCTGCCGAAGTAACTAAAATTAAGTACGTTAGACAAAATTTATTGCCAAAGTTTTACACTCAACTTGCTCTTAGTGATATTAATTCGATAAATGATCTACTATCTTTAACGAAAAAGTTAGAGGACAGTTTAAAGGCCAGAGAATTTAAAAATAAAGATTCGGTTAATTATTTAGATGAAGAACTTAGGTATAAGGAAGCTAAAGATGAAATTAGTCATGGTAGAGGTTTTAGGAAACATTCATTTGAAAGTTCGAGTCGTACAGTCAATGTTGTAAGTAGTGAGAGAAATGAAGGTTACCATTGTTGGAATTGTGGGCATCCCAACCACAGTTTTTCGGTTTGTCGATTGAAACGTAAGAAATTTTGTTATAAATGTGGTAAACCTGAGGTGACTTCTTCTACTTGTTTAAATTGTAAAAAAAACTAATTTCGGAGACAGGCTGTTCGAGTCGAAGTGTGTCTCATAAAATTAAAAAGACTCAATTTGTATTCGGTAGCAGTATTAACCAAAATCTTGTAGCAAAATCAGTAAACAAAGATAATTGGAAGGAATGGCTTAACAAGGTTAAAGATTTTTATTTAAGTTCATGTAGTATGGAAGCAAATCCGATACTAGTAAAAAAAGAATTTGATAATAGACCGTATGTTTCAGTTGATGTTTGTGGTTTAAATGTGGTTGCTTTGTTAGATTCCGGTGCAAATGGTTCAGTTTTAGGATGTTTAGGATTAGGACTATTAAAAATATTAGGTTTAAAAATGTATAATTCGAAAAATAAATTTGTGTCGACTGCGGATGGAGCTTATCAATCGGTTGAAGGAGTTGTTTCGATGCCGGTTCGCATTGGTAATGATTGTAAAGTGATAAATGTTTTAGTAGTCCCTACTTTGAAACATAAGTTAATTTTGGGAAGCGATTTTTGTAATATTTTTAAAATCAAAATTGATTTTCAAAACGACGAGTGGAGTGTTAAAGGTGTTGGTGTCGATACGGTTTCATTAGTTGAGGTAAAAGAGGAACAAAGAGTTGAAAAACCTGGACTTTTCTCTTCGATTAATTTAGGGGAGGAACAAAATAAGTTAGTAGATGAAGTTATAAAAGAATTTAAAATTTTAGATAGAGACGGGAAATTAAACCGTACCAATAAATTAGTTTACGAGATAGATACAGGTGAAGCGAGTCCTATTAAACAACGTTCTTTTAATATGTCACCGTATATGGCTCAACATTTAAATAAAGAATTAGATAAGATGTTAGAATTGGGAGTAGTGGGAGAATCAAATAGTCCGTGGTCGTCGCCAGTGCTCTTAGTTAAAAAATCAAATGGGGAATATCGGTTTTGTTTTGATGGAAGAAAGTTAAATTCCGTTACAAAAAAAGATAGTTATCCATTACCACTTGTAGACAGAATTTTAAGTTTGCTTAGGGACACTCGATACATTAGTTCGATTGACTTGCGTTCTGCGTTTTGGCAAATTCCATTGAGTCCTTCTTCGAAAGAAAAAACTGCTTTCGCTGTTCCAGGCAGGGGATTGTTTGAGTTTAATGTTTTACCGTTTGGTTTAGCTAATGCTGCCCAAGCTCAACAACGATTAATGGACGCAATTTTCGGTCCGGAGTTTGAACCTTTTATTTTTACGTACTTGGATGACATAATAATTACTTCAGATTCATTCGAAACGCACGTGGATTTGTTGAAAAAAGTAGCGAAAAAGTTACGAGAAGCGAATTTAACTATTAACATTAAAAAATGTGAATTTTTTAAAGCTTCACTAAAGTATTTAGGATTCGTTGTAGATAGAGAAGGTCTTATGACAGATCCTGAGAAGGTGTCCGCGATGGTAAATTATCCTCGTCCTCAAACTACTACAGAAGTAAAAAGATTCACAGGACTTTGTTCATGGTATCGAAGATTCATCGATAAGTTTTCGACATTAATGTCTCCAATTAACGATTTGTTGGTAGGAAAGAAAAAGGGGAATAAAATTGTATGGAATGATAAGGCGAAAAAGGCATTTAGGGATATTAAAGGAGCGTTAGTTGCAGCACCAATTTTGTCGTCGCCGGATTTCTCGAAACAATTTATCATACAAACCGATGCATCGGATTACGGAATTTCGGGCGTTTTAACTCAGCACATCGAAAATCAAGAAAAAGTTATTTCTTTTGTTTCACGTAAATTATCTAGATCGGAGAGGAACTATTCGGTATCCGAAAGAGAGTGTTTAGCGGTAGTCTATGCGGTTGAAAAATTTAGAGGATTTGTGGAAGGTTCGCAAATTAAGTTTATAGTATTGACAGACCACGCATCGTTGTTATGGTTGCATAAATTAACAAACCCAGCAGGAAAATTAGCTAGATGGAGCGTGAGGCTGCAACAATTTAATTTTATTTTTGAACATCGTAAGGGTAAGCTTAATGTGGTACCGGATGCTTTGTCGCGTTGTCCAGTAGATGAGGCACCTGATCAGGATTTTGAATTAACTTTAGTAGAGAATATTAGTATGATCGAGTTTGATTTGAGTGATTTAGATGAATTTTATGTTAGGATGAGAGAGAAAATTTTAAAAAACCCAGAGAATTATCCGCAATGGTTAGTTAAAGACGATAAGGTCTACAAAAATGTACAATCTAAAGGTCCTATAAGTTCGAATATATCACCGTGGAAACCTTTAGTACCAAGAAAAAAAAGAATTGAAGTGTTACAAAGATTACACGATGCGCCAACAGCGGCTCATTTAGGTTTTGCGAAAACTCTAGGTCGTGTAGTAGAACAATGTTATTGGCCGAAAATGCGCGTGGATATTCATCGTTATGTTAAATCGTGTAAAGTTTGTAATTCACAGAAACCTCGGTATGGTCTTAAACCAGGGTTGATGGGTAGTGAAAAAGAAGTAAAGTTTCCGTGGCAAGTTATCGCCATAGATTTTATGGGTCCTTTTGTTAGGTCTACCGCTGGTAATAGTTATCTTTTAGTCGTAACCGATTGGTTCTCAAAGTATACAGTCATGAAGCCTATGAGTAAAGCTAATGCAAATAATGTGGTGAAATTTTTGGAAAATGAAGTATTTTTAGTCTATGGTGTTCCTCAATTCATTATTTGTGATAACGGTACGCATTTTTCAAATGATGCTGTTAAAAGATTAGCGAATGAATATAAAATTAAAAAGATATGGTTTACGGCGAGATATCATTCACAGGCTAATTTTTGTGAAAGGGTAAATAGAACTATTGGGGTTGCTATAAGAAGTTATTTAAAGTCGAATAAAAATCATAAGGATTGGGATAAGAGTATACCAAAAATAGGGTACGCGCTTAGAACAGCTATTCATGATGTAACTGGTTATAGTCCTGCATTTTTAAACTTCGGGAGAAATGTTCCTTGTAGTGGAGATTATTATGGTCAGATAATTAATGATGAACTTCCGATTTGTGACATGGAAGATTTTATTTATGATTTAAGAGGTATGAAGGATATTTATAGAGGAGTAGTAGATTGTTTAAAGGCTGCTTATCAAAGTAGTGCTTCTACCTATAACTTAAGGAGAAGGGAAGTTGAGTATAAAATTGGAGAAAAGGTGTGGAAGGTAAATAAAGTACTTTCGGACGCATCTAAAGATTTTTCACAGAAATTAGCACCAAAATATGTTTTATGTTCAATTAATAAGAAATTGTCGAGATTGGTGTATAATTTGAAGAGTGAAAATGGTACAGATGTTGGTAACTGGCATGTAAAAGATTTAAAGCCATATTATAGTTACGATTTAGATTTAGAAGGTTAAATTAGATGTAATTAATTAGATTAATATTTAGAAATAGGTTAGTAGAGATAGTTTAGGTTAAGTTTAGAATAGGTTTTGTAAATTTTTAGATTTAAATATAGGAAGAAATAGAGATAAAGACAGACGGGAAAAATTTTCAAGATTGTGATTTACCTGATTATGACTTAACAACTTTTTTCAAATTGAAGCTCATTACGAAAGCAAAAGTTAGACTGGCTAATATAAATTAGACGTTTTGTACGCGTAGATACAAAGGTTCTGTTCTTTCTTTTTCATATATTTATGTACAGATAAATTTTTTTTGAAACATATATAATTATTTTATTTGAAGTTCATTTAAACTTAGATTATAAAAATTTAACCGTTGGTAAAATTTTTAATATTAGTAGGGGGGTATTGTGTAATGCTGATTTTTTGATAAATTAATTAATGTTAGTTTGTTGTCGGTTTTATTTCAATATTTGTGTTTAAGGAAGTTTTCTTTGATAGTGCTTTATTGAAATTTATGGTTATTGGTGTGGTGGTGGAAATCCACTGGTAAGAATAGGAGGGAGTGAGATTCTTTTTGTTAGAGAGAGGACTCGATTTGTTAGAGTCGAGTTATTAAATTGATTTGGAATTTTTAATATTGAAAATTAAAAAAGAAATTTTGAGTTATTAAGTCAGTGAAAACTGTAAGTAATTTTGTGTTTGTTAAGATAATTATTTGTATACTAATAAATGTATTTGTAGGGCTTTTTAAGTACGGTTTTAAGTACAAATTTTTGAATTCGAATTTTTAATTTCGGATTTACAGTTAATAAATTTAAACTTGTTTTTTTTAATAAACAAAATTAGAAAAAAAACACTCTTGCATTATAAATTTATTACTCAATTTCGCAAGACTAATTTAAAGAGTAATTGGCGCCCAAAAGGATACGAAATCTGGAAATCTGGACACGAACCTCGACCTATGCCTAAAATAAAGAGCTGCCGAAAACTTAATAACGAACAAAAAGAGGTGACACGGTATAGATCTGAACCTGTATCTGTATCTGTATTTGTATCTGTATCGATATCTGGATATGTATCTGTATCTTCAGCTGTGCATATCTGTATCAATACTCAATACTTGTAGCTATTGATCTCTATCAATATCTGTATCTATACCTGTAGCTATGTATCTGTATCTATATCAGTATCTGTATCTGTCTCTGTATCTGATCTGTATCATCATCTGTATCCATAGCTGTATCTGTATCCGTGTCTGTATCCGTATCCGTATCGGTATTTGTATATTTATGTATCTGTCCCTCATCTGTCTGCTTGCCGGCGTTAGAGCTGGATAGTGGCAAAGTACATGTTCAAGTGTTTCGTCTTGTAGTTTGTACCCATTGCATATTTATGGAAATATCTGCTAAAAGCATGTTTGAGCCTTTCTTGCAGCTCTATGCACTCCATCAGGAGACCAGAGAATACCAAACACCATATTTTCCTCTCTAGGATTTTATTGGTGCTGTGTGAAATCCCCATAAGTTTGGCTTGAGACCTATTTCCCTAGCAGTAAGCAGCTATCTTGAGTAACCTCAAGTTAGTGCATACCTGCTTCAGATCCCTTTTAATTTTTAGATCAGCAGTAAAGATAGTTAGGCTTGTTTCGACGTTTTTAGGTGAATGCATTAGAGTTTGGAAGTCTCTATTGAGTGAATATGTTGGGGGACATACCGTCTGCATCCATCTCCAAGAGAAGAAGGCTCCTATGACCACGACATATAAGGGTAGCTGATTTTGTCAAGTAGACTTTTTGTAGTGATCTGTCTGGTTTTTCTTAAATATTTTTTTGAAGCGAACGGTTTAGGCGCTACAGCGCATTAAAGTTCCAAAACTGGTCAAAATTATGTTTTTTTAGTTTCTTGCTTGAAACTTGAAAACTACGCACTTTTTGAGAAAAATAGTTTATACAAAGATAAACTACATAAATTTTTCTACATATTATGTTTCTTAGACATTTTTCTAAAAACTAACGATTTAAGCGCTAGAGCGTGTTAAAGTTTGAGAAAAATTCCAAAATCAATCAAAAATATGTTATTTTAGTTTCTCGCTTATAACTTGAAAACTACGTACTTTTTAAGAAAAGTACTTTACAGAAAAATAAACTACATTAATTTTTTTACATATTATGTGTTTTACATATTTCCTTGCAAACTAACGATTTAGACGCTAGAGGGCGTTAAAGTTTGGCAAAAATTCTAAAATCGGTTAAAGATGTTTTTTATAATTTCTCGCTTATAATTTGAAAAGTACCCACTTAAAAAAATATTTTATACAAAAATAAACTAAATCAGTTTTTCTACCAATTATGTTTTTTAGACATTTTCTAGGAAACTAACGATTTAGGCGCTAGAGTGCGTTAAAGTTTGGCAAAAATTCTAAAATCGGTTAAAGATGTTTTTTATAATTTCTCGCTTATAATTTGAAAAGTACCCACTTAAAAAAATATTTTATATAAAAATAAACTAAATCAGTTTTTCTACCAATTATGTTTTTTAGACATTTTCTAGGAAACTAACGATTTAGGCGCTAGGGCGCGTTAAACTTTGACAAAAATTCCAAAATATGTTTTTAGTTTTTGGCTTATAACTTGAAAATTACGCACTTTTTGAGAAAAGTATTATATAGAAAAATAAACTACATCAATTTTTCTAAATATTATGTGTTTTAGATATTTTCCGGAAAACACACGGCTTAGGTGCTAGAGCGCATTAAAGTTTGAGGAAAATTACAAAGTTGGTCAAAAATATGTTTTTTAGTTTCTCGCTTATAACTTGAAAACTACGCACTTTTTGAGAAAACTATTTTATTGAAAAATAAACTACATAAATTTTTCTACTTATTATGCTTTTTAGACATTTTCCTGAAAACAAACGGTTTAAGCGCTAGAGCGCATTAAAGTTTGAGGAAAATTACAAAGTTGGTCAAAAATATGTTTTTTAGTTTCTCGCTTATAACTTGAAAACTACGCACTTTTTGAGAAAACTATTTTATTGGAAAATAAACTACATAAATTTTTCTACTTATTATGCTTTTTAGACATTGTCCTGAAAACAAACGGTTTAGGCGCTAGAGCGCATTAAAGTTTGAGAAAAATTACAAAGTTGGTTAAAAATATGTTTTTTAGTTTCTCGCTTATAACTTGAAAACTACGCACTTTTTGAGAAAACTATTTTATTGAAAAATAAACTACATAAATTTTTCTACTTATTATGCTTTTTAGACATTTTCCTGAAAACAAACGGTTTAGGCGCTAGAGCGCATTAAAGTTTGAGGAAAATTACAAAGTTGGTCAAAAATATGTTTTTTAGTTTCTCGCTTATAACTTGAAAACTACGCACTTTTTGAAAAAAGTACTTTATATAAAATTATACTACAATCAAAAGTGAACCTGTGATCATGAGATAAATGAGTTTGTGTATTGTTAGTTACTTTTCGTAGTTATCTGTCTGGTTTTCGGCCACCAGACAAAAGCTCCAAAACAGATCATAGGTCTAATAATGATAGTATCGAGTCAAGGGGAGATTTTAGGAGAAAGACCCCACATCTTTCCCATTCCATCGCCCTGCTGCACTACCAGAAACCCGGCATGGATTTTAGCATTTAAAAGCTTATTTTGTCGATGAAAGTTTGTTAAGGTAGTACTACCGATACCACAAGTGTCAAATGTGTGCTTACTGTAATTTGACTTCCGTCGTATTTATATTTGGCAACGCCGCGTAAAAGCAAAAGAGACAAAAAATACCTTTCAGGTTATCGGTTTGACATGTAATGTCTGTTTACTAATGAAATGTCTGAATAAAACTTATTAAATGGTACAAAACGAATATTTCATTGGAAAAATAAAAGAGTCACTGAAAAAAGGTATAGAAAAATGTGAAACAAATAGCATTAGCCGTATTCTGTACATATTTAAATTTCGCGCGCGTCTAACCTTCTTGGCGGCGTTGCCACATGTAAGTTTTGTCTTAATTATTTATTATTTACTCTTATCACAAGCTCTAAAGTTGAGGTTTTATTAATACAGAAAATTCAATTCATTTTTTTCTTTCTATTGATCCCAATTTCATAAAAATCTGAACGTCCAATTTTGTAAAATAAAATAATATCTGTGATTTCCCATAAGGATCAATGTTAAAGGCAAAAATTTTTAAATATTTTTATCTTTTTTTCAGTTCTCTGTAGGCCTCCAAAAATTTAACTGGTTAATTATGATATTATAATGTACCAATATGCTAAGTTTCATTAAATTCTGAACGTCAATTCTAAAACCGGTAGTACTACCTTAAAGTAGCTCAAACTAGGTTTCATAAAAATCGCATTTCACACGGACACACGGGCGGACCTTTTCTTACTTTTTCCATATTTCGATCAAGGGAGATTTTATTGATAAAAACGTCAAAAATTAAATTTTAATTTCGATCCAATTACTTTTCGAATGGTCTAATCAGACACCCTGTATCTCTTGAAAAAGTTCAATTTCACCAGGACACGCTCGATTTAATCGTGTTATTTTGATCTTAGCTATCTGCCACTATACACTACTACGGCCCATTTTTTAAAGACTAATGACGAAGAAGTTTTTTATTATCATGATTTGCACAAATTTATTTACTACTCGATAAAAAAAAATAAGAACCAATCTCCCGCATCAACTTCTTCGAAACAGATTAAAACTTGGGCGGAAACTTTATTAAAATGAAGGGAAAACTTAAACATTGGGTTTAGCAAAAGTAAACTTGGCCAAACTCGAGTCAACTTAACTTGGAATTAAAAAAGTGATCAGAATCGAGATTTTTTAATTAGGAGGCACTTAACTAAAATGTTTCAACTACGAAAAATGAGCGTGGAATTACTGGAATTTAATACTGAAGGGAGGTAGAGGACAAGTTTTTAAAAAACGCGCATTTTTTGTTTATTAAAAATCGATTTAATAAGATTTCTTTCGTTAAGTTGATGGAAAAATAAAATACCCACTTTTTGAGGATCGCTTGAGAGGATACTCTCGGATAGAGAGGATTAGAAGAAAATGTTTGGAAAAAAGCGTTTCCGATTTTTTCAACTTTTTGCTCTCTTTTTGCGACTTGTTAGTTTATGTTACTAGTCAACTACTTTTCCTTTAATTAAATTTCGCATGAAAATTAATTAATCCCAACCAAAAGAACGTAACAATTTCACGTTCGACGGATTGCTTTATTTATACAGGGCGTTTTATTTAACTTTCTTATCATCCTCATCGTTTTGGCTAACTTTTGTTATTTATTTACTCAAAACTGATACAGTGACGACTTTATTTGTTGAAATAGATAATACAAGATTGCAACAATTATATTGTAGAGTCAAAAACCCTGCCCTAAGCAGTCTATGTGAGACCCTCTAGACCTCTAGTGACACAGTTTAAAGCTAAGCCGTCATTTAACGTTCATTTTAGACAAAATTGAAATTTAAGTTCGAGAACATCCCTAACTCAGATTGTTAAAAATTCCGCAAATAAGGCACAAGGGTTAAATTAAATTTGTGACATCCAACAGTGTCGAGTTCCTTCGAGATAAATGAAGTGGGAGGCGAGTCACTTAACTCGAAATTTATCATCAAAATCTCAGTGCAAGCCCAAAGTTTAGCAGTTTAGCAATAATTGACATCCGAGTGACCTCACGACCTCACTACTAAAGCATAGTGAGTGTGTAGTGTGTACCTACCGTCATCTTGTCATCCCTATTATTATAGTTGTCATTTATTTTCGCACGGCCTTTTCGATACGTCTTTACTATTACTACTTGGCCTCTGTTGAAAAACTTCAACGAGAGTAGTTGAATAACGAGCAGTTTATAAATTAGAAATTTATAATGACCGTATTGCAGGAAGAAGTAGCATAGTTTTAAACTCGCGTGCAAAATTACAATTAAGTGAGACTTACATTGCAACGATTTACGATTTCTAACACCCCCAAACTAAACTTTAGGCCATCGAACTTAGTTCTATTTCCTTAATCTATATAGTAGAGCACAGACAGGCTATTTCAATCCTTTTTTTTTATTTTTAAATTATTCCCTTTCGCGGTTGTTGTAGTCGAATTCGACAAACAAAGTTAATTTCGAAACTTTTATTTTTAATTAAACGAAGATTGGGGTTTTTTGAGTGAAATTTGAGGGTTGATTGATGAGTTTTTCTATACGCAGCATTTAGTTATATTTTGTTCAACACAAATATTCGATGTGAATGCCGTTATATATTTATTCTTCAAGATAGGAGAATACGATTCACGACAGGGACTATACTGTCACATAAATTCACATTTGAATGTACGTTTTTGGGGCGGATCAAAAGTATTTTTCATGCTTTTTTAATAACTTTTATTTGTATCCAGTACCCACATACGTATTATACCTGTGCATTTCGCGTAACATATAAAGTATAAATCAAGCCTTATAAAATTAATTAAAACCGTTTGGCCAAAAAAATTCTTTAAAGCTTTCAGCATTTTGAAGGTTTAAAAACGAATTAAACGATTCCAGCCATCTCTTTCCTCGACGTTTTTTGAGTATTGCCAATGACTAAAGAAATTCCGAGTCGGCTCACAAATTTTCAAAATTACTTTTTTGGAAGCACGTCCGAAATATCCGCATAAACACGGAAGGTTAATTAGTAAAAAAAACTACAAATCTGCTGGAGACTGATGAAAATTCATTTAATTATAAAACAGTAGTTATAGCTGTATGCCAAACAAACGATAATAAAATTATGCCAAAGGCTGACTATTAAACAGTTTATAATGTTTGGATTAAAAAAAAATTTAATTGCGAAGGGATGAAACGATGAAACGTTAATTTAATTAAACAGCCCCATTTAGAATAAAAAAATAATGATTGAATTTATCAATCACTAACTTTTTATAATAGTAAACGATAAACCTCAAAGGGCTTGAAACAAATGCATTTATCTAATAAGTCACCACGTCACCACTTCAAATAATTATAGCCAACGACTTCATCGCACCAGGTCAACCTAAACTTCGGTGCCGTAACTTTATAGCCACTAAGTGAAAATAAGGGTAAAATTTAAGAAAAATTATAGGTTTGTTTCTCTATCGGTTTTCATGTATTTTCGGATGCTTAATCAAAATTTCAACTTTTCCACCTCGTAAAAGTAGTGGATGCTAAAAAAACTACGAAAAACTACTCTTTTTTCAATTTATTCGTTTATAACTTGGCAAAATTCGTATTTCTCGAGAAGTATTTTTCTACAGAGAAAACTACATCAACTTTTCTACGAATTAGGTTTCTTACGTTTTTTTCTCAGATAAACTGTATAGGCGCTAGAGCGCATTAAAGTTTGACAAGATTTTCAAAATTGGATAAAAAAATACTTTTTGTTTTTCGCTTATAACTTGAAAACTACGACCTTTGAAGAAAAGTATTTTAAAGAAAAATAAAGTACATAGATTTTTCTAGATATTATGTTTTTTAGACATTTTCCTGAAAACACACGGTTTAGGTGCTAGAGCTCATTAAAGTTTGACGAATATTCCAAAATCAGTCAAAAATATGTTTTTTCAGTTTCTCACTTATAACTTGAAAACTACGTATTTTTTGAGAAAAGTACTTTACAAAAAAATAAACTACATTAATTTTTCTACATATTATGTTTCTTACACATTTTCCTTCAAGCTAACGATTTAGACGCTAGAGTGCGTTAAAGTTTAACGAAAATTCTAAAATTAACCAAAAAGATGTTAAATTAAGTCTCTTGCGTATAACTTGAAAACTACGCACTGTTGAAGAAAAGTACTTTAAAGAAAAATAAAGTACATATATTTTTCTACCGATTATGTTTCTTACACATTTTCCTGCAAACTAACGATTTAGGCGCTAGAGCGCGTTAAAGTTAGACAAAAATTCCAAAATCAGCCCAAAATATGTTTTTTAGGTTCTCGCTTATAACTTGAAAACTATGCACTTTTAAAGAAAAGCACTATATACAAAAATAAGCTAAATTAATTTTTCTACATATTATGTTTCTTAGATATTTTCCTACAAACAAACAGTTTAGGCGCTAGAACGAATTAAAGTTTGACGCAAATTCCAAAATCAGCCAAAAATATGTTTTTTTAGTTTCTCGCTTATAACTTGAAAATTACGCATTTTTTGAGAAAAATACTTCTATACAAAAAGAAACCGCATCGTGTTTTCTACAAATTATGAGTCTTAGAGATTTTTCTCTAAACAAACGATTGTTTGATTGTTTGTTATATGGGCGCGTCAACATATTTTTGTTATTTGCGCCATCTAAACAAACGATTTAGACGCTAGAGTGCGTTAAAGTTTGACGAAAATTTCTAAATTAACCAAAAAGATGTTAAATTAAGTTTTTTGCGTATAACTTGAAAACTACGCACTGTTGAAGAAAAGTACTTTAAAAAAATAAAGTACGTATATTTTTCTACCAATTATGTTTCTTAGACATTTTTCTGCAAACTAACGATTTAGGCGCTAGAGCGCGTTAAAGTTTGACAAAAATTTCAAAATCAGCCCAAAATATGTTTTTAGGTTCTCGCTTATATCTTGAAAACTACGCATTTCTTGAGAAAAATACTTCTATACAAAAATAAACCGTTTTTTCAACA
Organism: Malthinus flaveolus; assembly: GCA_950108345.1. Taxonomy (NCBI): domain Eukaryota; kingdom Metazoa; phylum Arthropoda; class Insecta; order Coleoptera; family Cantharidae; genus Malthinus; species Malthinus flaveolus. The sequence goes on along the minus strand of OX467286.1, from coordinate 21,808,955 downwards.
AATTATGTGTCTTAGAAATTTTCTTTTTAACTCACGATTTAGACGCTAGAGTGCGTTAAAGTTTGACAAAAATTCTTAAATTAGTCAAAAATATGTTAAATTAAGTTTCTTGTGTATAACTTGAAACCTACGCACTTTTGCAGAAAAGTACTTTATAAAAATAAAGCAAGTACATAGATTTTTCTACCGATTATGTTTCTTATACATTTTTCAAAAAACTGACGATTTAGGCGCTAGAGCGCGTTAAAGTTTGACGAAAATTTCCAAATCAACCAAATCAATGTTTTTTTAGGTTCTCGTTTATAACTTGAAAACTACGCACTTTTGAAGAAAAGTAGTATATTATACAAAAATAAGCTAAATTAACTTTTCTACATATTATGTTTCTTAGATATTTTTCTACAAGCAAACATTTTAGGCGCTAGAGTGCGTTTAGGTTAGAAGAAACCCCCAAAATCGATTTAAAAGCTGTTTCTAGTGTTTCACTTATAACTCGAAAACTACGAACTTTAAGAGAAGACTGTTTCTATGCATATTAGGTACACGGCGGTGTTTTAGGACAGAGTGTAAAAAATGTGATTAATGCTCAAAAGGCTTGCGTAAAATAAATAAAAAAGTGTCTAAAAAGAGTTTTGCGGAAATTGAGTTTATTTTCCCTTAAAAAAAATGAATGATAAGCAACTTCTCCAAGCTTATATGTAAACTTTTGAGTGTTTTTGAAACCAATTATTGTTACTAAAATGCGAAAAAATGTATTTTTATAGAACAAAATGTTAAAATAAGTAACACAAAAAAATGAATCGATGAGAGTAATATTTAATAAACAAAAAATAGTTTATAGTGAGTTACTAAATCCAAATCTAATTGCTAGACGACCCCATTTAAAAATTATATGTAAAGTTTGAATAAATTGGGAAGTCAAAATGGGGTTTAATTTAAAGCGGGAGCTGTAACCTACTAACAACCGTCACTAGACGTCTGAAAATCTGTTGAAACTTTCAATTTTTCTAAAAACTTCCCAAAAACACACTTAGGCGTACGTATAGGGTATATAAATCACTTAAACCAGAAAGACCCGGATTGTAGCTCTAAACGTAAAAGTTTTCTGTTTAAATTTAATTAAATTACTCCACTTTTAATATGTTCTCGGTGTCAATTAAATATCCATTTAACATTTTGCAATTACACAAGAGATTGTGATAATTATTCAAACGGAAAATTTAAGTGTGGACTTGCCTTCCACTTTTCTATAGGAATAAAAGGGAAAAAATCAACCAACTCTAATGTCGAGAACACAAAAAGATTTTGTCTTGGTCTATGCTTGGCTAAAATTGCAAGTTTTATGAGCTTTTGTTAGCGAAAGTAAACGCTCTTGACGAAAGAGGTTTATAAATCAACGTAAGTGTTCCAAGTTTTAAGTAAGTGCACACTTCTAAAATTGTCTAAGGGTGTGTACCCACTGCTTACTCTCTGGCATTCATTGATGCGATTGGATGTGAAAGTAACTCGGAACGCTCGATTTCCTAATGCACGATATGGAGAGTACAGCTGTACAGCTACTACTCTCCATTGTTATCATCAACTCTACTGCCTTCAACCAATATTGAACAATGAACATCTCTCCTGGCTGTCTCAATTGTTCCGATCTTCTGCAGATTGAATTTGCTGGTTCATTGGACAGAATCATTAAAATTGCTCAAAAATTAGGGAAAAAATACGGAGGTGCAGAGTATTGATATTCGTCCGAGTGCGAGTTCCCCTTAAACTAATTTAAATCTTAATTTGTCGGTTGTCGCTCGACAATAAGAAAATGAGTAAAAGGAAAGTGCCACTTTCAACAGTTAATTTAAGAAAATAAATGGCTCGAAAAACTGTAAGGTAATGATTAGGTGAAAAAATTGTTTGAAAAATATAAAAAGTTCTAAAATACCCAACTTTTCAAAAGAAACACGAAGAAAGATAAATTAATCTGTCAAGTAACTTCTACACCAGTATCTTCTCGCCGCGAATTCTCCAAGGTTTTCTCATTATTTTTTTACATCCGACGGTGTCTAAACGCGGTTTGTGTCCGACTTGTCTATTCTTTTCAAATTTTTCCTCAACCATCTTTTTAGACCAACGAACTTGTCAAAAAGTTAAAGTAGAGAGAATATGACGTATAGATACGCCTAAATACAACATGAGAATTGTTTTTAAAAGTTACCGAAATTACGCGAATAGTTCTTTTGTAAGATTAATGAAAGAGTTTCACGAAGCGGAAATTTTATTAAAGTGATACTTTTACCAACTCGCAACTAAAACGTATCGGGTACTTATTGAAAGTTGAGGTGCCGATGTGAAGCGAAATATTGGCAGATTATTTAAATTTCCGTACGTATTTTATTAAACTGAACAGCAAACGTATTTCTGACCTCCCGCTCCCTCCCTAATACCACTGTAAAATGCAAAAATGTTCGAAACAACGCCAAATCCCTATGCTCACCTCTGGTGGTTTACACCCGGTATAATATAATTCCAGTCTCGATAAACTTTTAAGCGAACTCTCTAGTTTGAAAAATATTTTCGTAAAGTCGACTTTAACGTCAAGTGTGAAATGGTCGCTTCGGGGCTCAAAATTTCATAAATTTTAAAATGGAAAATTCAAATAAAACGAATTCTTGATAGTTGTACGTGACAGGTCAATTATAAAGCGTTTGTTACGCAACCAGCGCAGCAGTTTAGTGGCCGCGTTAGTTAGGCAACCTACAAGGCGTTCTAATTGCGTACATTACGTACCTCGAACAAACAAATTAAGAGACTTTTACTTTTTGATGTTCATGTGTCCGTTTTGAAGGTAAAAAAAACTTCCATACGCACGGTGCCCTTCAACTACGGCATGTAGAGATAATAAAAAAATTGTGGAATAGGAAGGCACGAGACACGATGCGATTTACTCCCAGAAAATTTCAAGCGTTTTAAATTGCGGTAGTAAATCATACGTCAAATGTGGATTTTCAGTTCACACTTTTTAAAGATCCTATCCCCCTATCCGAAGCTTTAAAGCTGAATTTGTTTTTTAAAATTTAACTAAAACTAGGTTAGATGCCTCAACAGCGCTCTAAAGGGATTACTCTTTTTAGTTCGGCAAGAATTGGTAGATAACCCTAGCTGTGTATCTTAATGGAAGAAGAATCTTCTAGTCATGTATGGTTATCGATTTAAAAATAAAGGCCATTTAACACATTTTATTGCGGGCTGCATTGTTTATAACTTGTAGTAAATCTATTCAGCATCGAGTGCCAGGAGCAGATACCAAAAATAATATTTTAACTTTATTCCACTACATTTTCGACGCCTAAATTGTTCCTTTTATTTCACCAACTCAAAAAGGCGCTTAAAAACAGTATAAGCAGAACATTTCTGGGTATTACAAAAAAATATCGACGAGAGAGTAATAACGTATTGACGGTCGGATGAAGAGTAACGAGCAATATATACTGATACTGACACTAACATCATATTTATGACGTGCCTTGTATTTTCGAAAAATATTTCCACATATTGTATTATCTACTAAGAATGATGAGGCCTGTACCACCTTAGGGTGTTGTTCTTGGCTTAGCTGTTACGTCTGATATACACTAAACTTCAACGCGTTCTTGGGCGCCGTCCATATGACGTAAAAAACATGTGAAACGTATTTGTAAGAAATTTGATTAACTTTATTTTTGTATAGAAACACTTTACTCTAAAAGTGCGTTGTCGTTTACGATTTTTAAGTGAAACACTAGAAAAAAATCTTCTTGACTTATTTTGGAGTTTTCCTCAAACTTTAACTCGCCCTACCGCCTAAATCGTTAGTGTGCAGGAAAATTTGTAAGAAATCAAATTTGTAGAAAAAATGATGAAATTTAATTTTGTAGAAAAGTAATTTTCTCAAAAAGTGCGTAGTTTTTAAGTTATAAGCGAGAAACTTAATAAAACCTCTTTTTGTGCAATTTTGAAATTTTTTTTCAAACTTTCAAACAAACGGGCTCTAGCGCCTAAATCGTCAGTTTTCAAAAAACTGTTTAAAAAACATAATATGTAGAAAAATTGATGTAGTTTATTTTTGTATCAAGTCTTTTCTCAAAAAGAGCGTAGTTTTCAAGTTATGAGCGAGAAACTTAAAAAGCATCTTTTTGAGAAATTTGGACATCTTTTTCAAACTTTAACGGGCTCTAGCGCCTAAATCGCTAGTTTGCAGAAAAATGTTTAAGAAACATAATATGTAGAAAAATTGATGTAGTTTATTTTTGTATCAAGTACTTTTCTCAAAAAGTGCGTAGTTTTCAAGTTATAAGCGAGAAACTAAACAGACATATTTTTGGCTAATTTTGGAATTTTGTCCAACTTTAACGGGCTCTAGCGCCTAAATTTCTAGTTTACAGAAAAATGTCTAAGAACATAATATGTAGAAAAATTAATGAAGTTTAATTTAGTATAAAAGTACTTTCCTCAAAAAGTGCGTAGTTTTCAAGTTATAAGCGAGAAAGTAAACAAAAATATCTTTTTGGCTGATTTTAGAATTTTCGTCAAACTTTACCGCGGTCTAGCGCTTAAATTTTTGTTTGTAGTGAAATTTCTAAGACATAATTTGTAGAAAACAGGATGTAGTTTATTTTCGTATAAAAGTACTTTTCCCAAAAAGTGTGTAGTTTTCAAAGTATACGCGAGATACTAAAAAACATCTTTTTGACAGATTTTGGTCAAACTTTAACGCGTTCTAGTGCCTAAACCGTTCGTCTGAATAAAAATCTTATAAAATAGAATTTCTCGAAGATTTGATTTAGTTATTTTTATATAGAAGAAGTGCACTCTTCAAAAAGTACGTAGGTTTCAAGTTATAAGCGAAAAACTGAAAAAAGAGCATTTTTTTGCAATTTTCGCCGAGCGCATCACTTTTACGAGGTGACAAAGTTAACAAATCCGGATTCAGCGTTCGCTATCCGAAAAAAAACCTAAACAACGATAAAGAAAGAAACTTTAGTAGTTATTCCTCGCAAAACTACAAATTTCCTGGAATTATACCGCAGTTAGTAGTAACACGATACATAGAAGCACTGCGGGTTGCGGTTTTTGTACTTAAAAAAATATTACGTGCATTGACAAGTTTTTTTTGCTTGAGGCGACCTGTACGGCCGTAGTAGCAAAGTACTAAATTTTTTCACAATCGCCCCGCCTCTATCGTACCGGCACCGGCTCTAAACGAACTTTTAATCGTTTAAAAGTTTAAAGCAGATTCATTGTTGTTTATGGCAGTTTGAAAAATTTGCGATTTTCAGACCATGATGGTTACAAACTTAGTTTACGTGCAAAAAATCCTAACTTGTTTAAGAGCGTAACATGTTTGAAAATTTTGGAAAATATTCGAGATGCTGCACATACGTAAACAGAACTGTCGAGGGAGTTGTATATTATTATTTTGCAGAAGTCCTAAACAATTTTTTCCTGAAAATTGTCGCCTCGAGATAGTATAACATTACGATGTGTTACTTAAAGGCGCGTTCACACTATGCATCGTCCGAAAATTTGAAGTGGCTGATTTCTGGCTGGCATTTTTGATTTTATTTGGGGTAAGAGTTGAGACACTTAAAGACAGCAACTACAAGTTTTTTTATTGAATGGCTGGTACTAATACTTTGGATTTTTGCCATTTTGTACACTTGTACGATATATGTTTGCAACGTATTCCTTTTTTGTCTTTTCTTACTAATAGATAAGATTGTTAGTACGCCACTGTTGTTTTCACATTTTGACGGAAAACTAAAAATTTATAATATACATTACCAGAAAGAGTAGTAAGACTATGCGGAGCCTGGCTCATTTTGCATAATACTAAATTGAGGTAGGATCCGCATAGTCTCACTACTAATGAGTGTTAGAAACCTTTTCTGGTGGTCGGAATGGCTTTTTTCTACCAAGTTTTCTTTTAGCAGCTCAAGGCGGCAATGTCAAGACTTGCTGTTTAGCGTAGTGTAGACGCTCCGTAAGCTGCAAAGTTTTAGTGACACTGAGTGCCTTAAGGGAAGCAAAAAACAAATTTTTTTTACCATACAAAAGCGAGAAAGTCAAACTCACATATTAGGTATTAAAAATTTTACAAAAATTTGCAACTTTTCGACAAATCGCGCGCGTCTTAATGAAAACAGAATAAAATTAACAATACTGAGTGCGTTTTCCAAAACTTTTTTTTCAAAATCTCAAATGGGGAAGTTTAAAAAAACGTCCAGTGTTGCTATTTTACATAATCGTGCACTTTATATGCGGACGAATATTTTTTTTTCAAATCTTCTTTTTAACGGTAACTTAAAACTTGAAAAGAACTAGAAAAGTACGAGTTTTAAATTAAAAATAAATAAAGTAAATAACGCCGTGTGGTGTGGTTAGTTCTGGTTCTTTTTAAAAACAAACGGGATCTTTATGTTGGAAGAAAAAAAAAGTAGATAAAGGTATATATCATGAAAGAAGAGGGATATTTGGGTCACTTAAAACGCGCTGTGGGCAACAAAATCGATGAACTAAACGGAGCTTTGGAATTTTCGCGAAATGGAAAATTATGACATGGAGAAAAAAGTTTTATATGTTCAATTAAATTGTAAATTTTTAAATAATACAATTTAAAAGGGCGTAATTTGTACGAATTAGCTTTTTAAGGTTATAGAGTGGCTTGCCCGAATGTTGCAAAAAATTTTCGAATTCGACTTTGCGTTGTTTTTATTTTTTAACGGCCAAAAATTGGATGATTTATTATACAAGAGCTGCACTTTGATATTATTACACCCGTGCTCTTTCGGGACAGACAGTTGGAAGGGAAACGAATAGAAAAAAATAGGTTCGAGTCTTGTGGGAAAACGCGTCGTTCGACAAGCGAAATCCCACTGTAAAAATTTGTTTTTCGTCGAACGACTCTTATAGGTGCTAATAATAGTGACAAAGTCTTGTCGTCGGTACTTCTCCGACTACAATTCTACACGGTTTTACTACTTATTTGTTTTCCACCTCCAAAGAAGGCCAAATTTTTATAAAGAAGTAAGCAATTTAGCAACAAAATAAAGTTTTTGAAACCATTTGTTTGTTAACCCCACAGAAGACATACAGATAGACAGACGGACGAACATACGGACGGACAGACAGACGGACGGACTTAAAGACAACAAGGCAGATGGGCGGGTGAACAAACGGACATTAAAACGGAGGGGCCGGCGAACAAACAGACAAGGTAAACGGGCAAACGGACGGACGGGCGGACGGACAGATGAACGAACGGATGGGCAGACAGACCGAACAATCGATGGCCGGACGAACGGACGTAACAAATATACACACAGATGGACAGAGTAAAGAGACACACAAACGTACAGACTGACGGACGGGTGGAACAGACAGAAGGGCTGACTGAACAATTTCTTCGACGTTACAAAACTACTTCAACTTCGTCCGCCGTCGGTGCATTACGCAAAAAGGTGTAATTTAGAAGAGTTTAAATTTAGAATCGCGAATTGCCTTCCTTTGTTTACGTTTCTGAATGTTGTTGTGCTATATTTTACGAAAGTGCAACGTTAAAAGTTCCAATTTTCAACCGGGAGCTGTACTCGTATAATGGCTCATCTTCGTGCACAATGAAACGCATTAAAAATATTTTCAGTGCCAACTTTTCTAAACGTCCGAGCTAAATTGTTCCAGCAGTCTTATAGGTGCCATTCGACACCGCATTTAGTATGCACTTTGAAACTTTTCACTCCGAACGAATGCAATTTTCGTGACGTGGAAAGAAAAATAAAGAAGCGAAACGGGATGGTAATTAAACGGTGGTTATTAAATCAACAACACTTCTCCTCTAATTGGAAGTTTAACTAAAAACAGGTTACTCCGATTCTCTCTATTATGACCTACATATATCCACACCGACACTTTTCGCTCTGGTGCTTGCAGAAAGATGACTGCGCTCTTTCCGCTTGATAAATTACTCGAGACTTGGCCCAAGCTTTGTTTGTTACGAAGAATTTTATTTATTTGCGGTTTGTATAAAATATTTTTGACTTTCAATAATTCCGTTTGGCTACAAAAAAATTAATTTCGCTTAAGCACTTTCTAATTCATTTATTTCGCGAAAAATCAAATAAAAATGTAAAACTGGAAATTTTCCAAATTCCGCCGACGTAATAAACTATAGGGGTACTTTTCAAAAATATCCGCTTTAAAATTGCGGCTGTAAATTATAGACAACAATAGAATTAGCTGACCAGCACAATTTTCTATCAGTTTGGACGAAAACAAAAGAGTGTACCTGGCACTTGTACGAAAAATATGTAGAAATAGGGGATTTTAGTATTTTAATCGCGATGTGGATGTTTCGAAACAAAAATTTTCAATTAAACCGTAATGGAGAGATAAACCCACAGCAAAAATTAACGAACTAAATAAAAGACGACTCAAATTGAATTTTAAAGAGGGAGCGCAAAATTAAAGCTATCGGTGCTTCCCCCGCTGAATAATGTACTATGAAGAATTATTTCAAGGTTAAGTGGGCGGTCTTAGTAACGACGAATCAAAGAAAGAGGACGCAAGTGGCTCATTTACAAAAGTACTCTTCACAAAAAGCTGAGCGCAGAAAGTTCTAAAGACGGCTTGAATTTTTATAAAAGTGTCGACGTTCTAATAGAAAACTTCAAATTTTATCAATTAAAACGGTAATTAAGGAAGAAACAGTCTAAAGCGTGCTCATCTGTGTTGTGGTGCCGAACGCTATTTTTTGAAGGAACCTATTAGCTGTTTTAAATCTGCCGATCTACCGATAGATACAATGAAAAAAGTAATACAATTTTACCTAAAGTGGTCGCTCTTTACCTGTCTGTTAAATAATCGACGTACATTACTTCGTAGACGCCCTATTTTTAATTTTATTTGTTTCAACTTGCGTCGAACCACATAAAAACGCAGTTGCTGCTGCTAAGTATTATTGAGATCGGTGTGCTCTTCCGACTACTCACTAAATATCCCGTTTTATTATTTTGTTTTCGTCAACTCAAAAAAGAGCGCATTTAACGAAAACAAATGCGCTCATCTAGAAAATGAACGTTTTTACCTCACACTTCTCCGTCAAGCCCAACACTGGATTGAGACAAGATTACAAATTTACAAAAATTTTGACTAAAAGTCAAAGTCATGCTCGGAGTGGGTTACATTTTTCAAGGGGTAACCAAATCAGCATACCTTCAATACACCGGTGTATTGTTGGTTGCGTTTTCGTAAAAACGTAAAAACGCAAAAACAGTAAACAGACCCAGATTACCCAGCTCCCATTAATGGTGGAAGTTGAACTTTGGCACTTTGGTACAGAATTCATACCGGGTGTTGACCAAGAAAGGTAAACATAAGGATTTCAAACGTTTTTGCTGATTTCTGTTCTCTAGCTCATCCCACTGCAAAAATAAGAGTATCAATGGGAAGGTAAAGTTTTTGTGCAAAAGATAAGTATTGAAAGGACAATTTATTATAGTGTTCCCGTGTTAAATTACAAAATTTCAAAGTCGTAATGGTGTAATTTAAAATATTCGCTTAATGAAATAATAAATTAATGTCGTCGCATCTTTAATTGGACGACTACAAACAGTCTGGCTCTGACTAATTATTTTAAATCAAACACCAATTTATGAATAGTTCGCCAATTTTGTATGCGGAGCTGTAAACTTGTACCTCACTAGAACACATTAATTAAATCGAAATAGCATTACGTTATTATGAAAACATTCACAAATTGCCTGCGAATGTAGCAATAACTAGTTTTCATCGCGTAGTATTATAATCAAGACTCATTACGATACATAATTTCAATTCTACACGAGTATTTCTGTGTTTCCTAAAATTGCTCTTAATTATGGTGTCAAATTAACAAAATTAATTATTTTGAGGTAATTTGATTTGAAAATAAGTTTAATGGTGCGTACGGACAACGCATCAATACCACACTACACCACACCGATGGACATTTCATGAGAAACTTTTGCAAGTTCTGTTTTAAAATTTTACAAATTACGTAAATGTACAATTATAACAATTACTTAGAGGTATGTGTACGCTTTTAAAAAAATAATTTTTATTAATTGGTGAACGATTTCTTCACCACGTAGGCTCACCAAGACCCAACAGGGTTGCCAGAATGTCAAAATTCTCAAATTATCCCCACTATACTCTTAGTTAAAAATAAAATAAGAAAATCGAGTTCAAAAACAAAAGAGTACAAAGATTTGACGTCAATTATTTAAATCTAATTAACAATTTCTTGTTGAAGCAATATTTGTCCTTCTTTCGACAAAAACAATTTCCTTTTTCGTAAATACAAACTTCGTTTACGTAACAGCTACGTGTTCGTTTAGTCACGATGTAAAGAATAAATGAGTATATTTTGCATTGCCAAAAAGCGGAACTACCTTCATTACAACATTACAGGGGTTATGGGAGCTTTTCGACTTTTTGGTTTGGTAAACCTTCTCGACGTCTTTATAACGCACTAACACATGAGAAAAAGTTTGCAAACGAGTTTACATCTTTGTGTAATTTCGAGTTTTACTACTTTTGTTTAATAGTGTTTTTTTAATATTACTTTACACTGTAAAAAATGTAATAAAAGAGAGATTTGCAAGTAATTCCTCGGCAAATCTCTCGTTGGTTAATTAAAAAAATTAATTATCGCAAACTTGATGTTTATTAAATTTCATGTTTGGGGACTAGCCACTTAGCGATTTTATGGAAAGGTAGAGAAGAACACAAATTGCGAATAATGAGCTAAACACTATTCGTACCTACCTACTGAATTTCAGCAGTTTCAAAAATGTTACATGAGAAAGACTCGAAATTAGTGAATTAATTTGGAAATAATTAACTTTAAATAGCGGAAGCTTTTAAAAATAGTTTTATCCGTCGTATTAAGAGCGCTAAACGCGGAAATCCAATTGGACGAATTACCCTGTATCTGAAGAATAGGTTAGCTTAGTTCATTGTAGTTAAAGAAAATGTTTACTTTGCTTTGTACAAATGAAAATTGTTGAAAATTCCTTCATTGCCTTTGCTGATAAATGCAGCTAACTGCTTATAATGTAAAGCTTCTTCTCCAGTAAATCTAAAACGGAAAATGAATTATTACTACCGTAACGATATTAAAAATAGCAGAATATTTTCCGGAAACAAAGGCAGCTAATTCCTAGCTTTCCCATTTACTTTATGTTTTCTTCTTAAATCCAGCATTAATTTGTCTAATTAAAACAAAAAGTTTTGCACCAAAATTTTTTTTAACCACAACAAAAATGAAAAACGTCCTCACTAAAAACGTGCAAAAAATCGAATTAACGAAACGTGAAAATAAACTCTTAATTAATAAAAATTTAAGCCCAGGACAGTGTTGCACACGGTTGCACGTAAAAAACGAGATCTGCGTAAATTTTAAATTTCTCTTAAAAACATAAATAACGCCGTAATTACTTTATTAAAAATGAATAATTATTACGACGAAAACATTAAATGATATTTTATAATCCACAAAATTAAAAAAGAAGGGAGTAATTAATAACACCTAAACCATTGATGACACAATTTTTTGCTTATTACATCCCTCGCTGGAAGACAAATCGTTTATTTTTTAATTAATAGTTGCGACAATTTTTTCAAGTTTTCCCACAAGGTTGATCAACTCTGTAAAATTAAAATTAAATGGACGTTTTAAATAGTCTCATAATCTTCTTTAAGACGCGAAGCGGGTAAGCTTGCACTCGCTAGAGGATCGAGTTTACCCTTAAAGCCGTGTAGGTACTGCCCTATCTCTGGCGCGAGCAAAGCGAGCCAACTGCGAGTAGTGTGAACTGTGAACATTTCTGCGGATGGGATCACAAAAGGAGCGTTCTCTTGAAGCTTCGGGATATACGCGGTTTTCTTTGTGTGAGCCGATTGTGAAGTCAGTACCCAGAGTAATAGTGCAACCTCTTTACCACGAGATGGATGGATCTAGTCAGTCGGAGAGAGGGGGGGAGCACATCACGGGTTTCCGATCGGGAAGTACTAAAACCGTGCAAGGCGACACTAAGCTGGCAGGGTTATCCCAGGCCGTCGGTCATTTAATACCAATTGTTCGTTGCAAACCACCAGGCCTCGGACAGGCTTATCTACGCTACGACGCTACTCTAACTCAAACGGGGCATGTGCTAGCGATGATGTGGTATAGGAGTAATGACCTCGAATCGTAATCAGTCGGTAGGTTAATGATGTTGTCAGTTCTCAGTGTACTCCTTGAGCGGCGACTTGTACATGTTGACGTTTCGGTATTTGCCTCATCATGTCCTGAACTGGTACCGCGAGTCAGATGTGTATCCAAACGACTGTGTTACTCCTGCCAGGCTCTAGAGGTCGAATTCGTGGATGCCTCAGTTTCTGCGCTAAGTAATGTTAAGGCTGTGTCTCATATCTACACATGTGGTACGCAGTTAAGAAGGAGCGTCCCATAGAAGGCGGTTCCCGCTTACTGCATTGAAATTGGTCTTACGGCTGGGTTCGTCGAGGCTTGGTGCAGTCGGTCCGAACGTGGACGGAGCATCTCCGTAAACTACAAAGCATAGTTGTGGCGCCAGAAGTCCCTGAATTAATCCTTGGCGAGATGACCGGGGCTTACTTGAATTTACTCGTTGTAAACAGGGCCGTCTATATCCTATTGGGCAATATCTTGGGCACATAAAGTTATTGGGCCCCTATGACCAGCACTCTAGACTATAATAGTCTCAGCACTTTATTTTAAATTTGTGTTTGAGAAGGAAATAGAATAAAACAGCAATAAAATTTTTTGATTGTTCAAGGTCAAACGGCTTAAAATGAAGTTTAGGAATTTTAGTAGCTATTGATAGTGTCTCCAGAAAAAAAGTTTCACAAAAACAAAGTAGGAAAATTAAATTACAGTTTGTTGTATTTTATTATTAAAATTTTATTTTCATTGGTAATTAGCGCCCCTTTTTAACTACTACAGCCTCAGTAGCCTAGTGGGTAATCCGGCGCTGCTTATAACCTTAACAGAGCCCTATTTTGATAGATTAGACATAGAAAGTAGATAAGCAAGGTTCTAGATTTATTTTAATTTTATTACAGTCACATTAAATTAATAGATGTTCAGGCGTATTCTGTATCATGACCTCTCTAATAATAGTGGAAAACTTTTACATTAAAATTACGTTTTATCTCATTCAGTCACAGCTAAATAAAAAAAAATAGAACGTGAGTTTAACGTAAAAGTTTTCCACTATTCTTAGAGGTTATGATACAGAATAGGCCTGAATAGGAATATAATCCACAAAAATAACTCTTTTACCATTCACAGGTAAAGGACTTTTTTTGCACACCTTATTGTTTGATTTTTTCGACGTAGGTAAATAAATTTTTCGGTAATAAATATCGATTCTCGTTTTGTGATCTGTCAGGAACAAGGGGGCCCCTATCGATCGCGGGGCCCTGGGCAAGTGCCCAGAGTGCCCAGTGGGAAAGAAGGGTCTGGTTGTAAACCCATAACTTGATAATGAAGAAGGGGGTTATCGCAAAGAGTTTTTGTGTGGTGGGACATTGCCTTTCACTAAACTCAACTTCCCTTCTCAAAGTTACAGAAGTGCGATTTTTGAACCATTAAAAAAGTCTTTATACGAGTGTTATTTTTTTCAACCTCCGATGGGCTATATAGAAAAGACAAGCTTTGAATACACTCTTCATAAAATGTTGACGCCAATGATTGGAAACTGTAAGTTAGTTGTGACTGTTTCCTAGAGCTCCACGTCAGTTTGGAAGCGAAGCCCCTGCTTCAGTTCAGGTCGGGACTATGGTAGGTGTTGGAGTTTTTTGTATATTCACCCGTCTTTTCTTTATTGCCCATCGGAGGATGAAAAAAACAACCCTTGTAAAAACCCTAAAAAAAGCACTGAATTTATTAATGACCCCACTGCGCCGTATAAAATATTAAAAAATACCTAAGTAAACCGCTTTTAAACCTCTTTTCTGGCCGTACCTTTGCACCTACACAAAAATGTTTTAAAATCAAATTTGTAGAGAATTAGATAAGCTACAATTTTTATTAACACTATTTTAGCATAAGTGGGCTAGTTTTAGAGAGCAAACGTGATAAGTCTCCGAATTAATCATTGGCCTTTCACCAAACTCGACCTCCCCTCTTAAGGTTACAGAAGTGCAATTCTTTAACCACCAAGAGTTTTTATTAACACCCTAAAATAGCAGTGAGTTAATTAATGTCCTCACTGGGCTCTATTAAATATTAAAAAATGAGTAAAATGCTTAAGGTTACCCAATTCTCAAAACGTGAGATTAGTGATTGATGTGCTCCATGATTCCGTCAAGAGCAAGCCCGAAGGCAAACTCTTGGTTTTTGGCGGTGGTGATTTAACTACAAGTTTACCTCCCTGACAATTACAAAAAGAGGTGCAGCAGCTACCACCAGGAGTAGTTATCAACACTGAGCTTCCGTTTTCGGATCCAATCTCCGGATTGCAGTCTCTTCTTTAGGTATAAGGAAGGGTAGCTCTTAAGCAGTACGTTCAGTGCTACCCTGAGCAATTATCAATCACCCAATTAAACCTACATTACTACAGGGCGGGTGTTGCAAATTTTTGCCGCCACCTTGACACTGCGAGGGGAACAATAACTTTTCTCCAAGAGCCATGGGCAATTAAATCCAAGATATGTGGTTTATCTAATTTATATAAAAGGTAACATTTTCTCAGGTTTCTCAACAAACAAATCGCGGCCATATCCAAACCAACCTATTGCCGCAGTTCAGCGACTGTGATCAGTGATTGGACAGCAGTTTTTTTGGCTGCGACTTTAGGCAGGGCCCAATAATAATAGATGAATTTGTAGAGAATTAGATATAAGCTATAATTTTTATTGGCACTATTTTGGCATAGCAACAAACAATATTTGTAAGATTCGAAAGTTTCCCAATAAAATTTAACTAAAGCAGGTGAACTTGTTAGTGTATCGCTACCCTTAACCATATCATGAAATCGCCTAATACTTTTACTAATCTGCCTTAAAACCTTATTAGGAACAGTGGAAATAAAAAATAATAGTTGACTCTCAGAAAGTTATTATAGACATAATTATTTAGGATAAATTTGTATCGTTCTTAGTTTTAACCATTTCATCCCTCTGCCCATCTTACAAACGTCTCTGCTCAAATTGAAACGTAAATTTATTATGAGCTCAATTAGTTTTGATATATTGGGCACAATCTTCCCCTTGTCTCTATTAATCGCGACCATAATACAATGGCTCGTAAAAATTTTTAACATTTTTCTCTTCTATTTTCAGATAAACGAGAAAACGAAATGTGGACATGACGTGACGATGACAGCATGAAGAGCCTAGTGGGGATCATGTGG
This sequence comes from Malthinus flaveolus, assembly GCA_950108345.1. NCBI lineage: Eukaryota > Metazoa > Arthropoda > Insecta > Coleoptera > Cantharidae > Malthinus > Malthinus flaveolus. The sequence continues at coordinate 21,793,515 of OX467286.1, read as the reverse complement.
ATCGTCCTAGTGCTCATATCAGGTCATAATCAACATTATGTAATAATTAATTTAATTTAATTTATGTTTTTGCTATATTGTCACATGCAAGGTACAAAGATATTACATTTATTACCTCTGTCACGTTCAGCTTATCCAAAAGTTTATAAAACTCGACGTTTACAAGTCTCGCTTTTCTCCGCATTAATTGTCACAATCACAAGAGAACAAGAGCATTTTATTTAGGGGTCTAAGAAAAGCTGCTTTAGTTATAATAAAAAAACATATAAAGTGTATAAAGTGTCGACTCTTTGAGGCAAAAAGTTGCGAATAAAAAAAGCAAATCAAAGTAGAAAAGGTTTGTTTTATATGGGATAAGAACCTATTAAAAGATGAGTGTGCAAAAACAGTGTCAAGTGGGACGAAAAGGAGGCCGAAACACCAATTATAGGTTCAAAACATTTCCACCTGGAGCAACTTAGGGATCAAGTTGCGATGATGGATATATAAGTTGCAACAGCTGCAAAATTATATCAAAAAATACTCGAGCGGATGCGCGAAACTAATAATGAAATTAGCGAATGTAAGTGAAAGTCGTGGAAGAAAAGAAACTCGATCGCATTTTTATTTGAGAGAACAACAAACAACAAGCAACAAGGATGAGTTTAGTTGCAATTTAAATTGGAATTTGCTTTTGAAAAGCAGACATGGATAGGATTGAAATGTTGAGCAATTTCCTGGATGGAATACTTTCGCGAAATTATTTTTAAAAAGCTCTCGCTGCAAGAAAAGAACAAACGAATATTTCCCAATAGACTTAAAATTTACACTTTGTAGATCCCAATCCCTTTGCAACTTAAAGAAACAAACCCCTTCATATTTTTTAGTTAAATTACTTCTTGATTTAGAGTTGTTTCGAATACATTACCCTTTGAGAAGATTAATGGAAACTTCTCGAATCGCCGCTGAAAGCTTCGTCAAACCTTAATATTTGATATGGCGATCGATTAGACCAAAATTCATCTCCTGAAAACCGATGAGCCGTTGACATTGTAGGAGCGTCGTGCAAAAACCAGTAAAGATTAAGATTAAGTTGTTTCGTAGCTTTAACAAAAAGAACGCGAATTTACTTACTTACCCTCATCATGTATTTTCCGACATTTCAACCTCCTGAAAGTCCCCATGTAACTGTTTGAGACTGGGAGGAATTACTCTAGAGGCCCCTCCAGAGAATAAGATAACCCCGCTGTGTCTGTTGTGAACTAATGCATCAGGTAACGATGTTAATTGAATCACTCTGCTAAGAACTACAATCGCCTAGTTGCTGCTCGTTTATTTTCACCCCCATCGGTGTTGCTTTCGAGTTAAATTTTATTTAAAATCCACACCAACCCAATTAGACCTCAAAAATAGCCAGAACGAAATAAATTCCTATCGGGAATGAAAAGACACTCTTTTTGTGGGTAAATATTATTCTGCTAGTGTGTTGTTGACGTTAAATTCATCGTTCGCTTTCCACAGTAAATTAGTTTTTAATGTTATTTGTTTAGTTAAATCGATATTTTGTTCGACAATTATTGTTAATTTACAGCTTGCCAATTATTCGTGTTGACATTGCTTTGAAACTAGCAAATTGGACACAAAAGAGGTTTTTAAAAGTCAAAAAGGAGCACCTAACCTCACTTTTGTTGGGAAGCCATTTTACTGGCGGCCATTTTGGAATTCTTTCAAACTGCTCCAATTTAATTAAAAATTGAAGTAAACTAACCGCTTCTTCTTTAGGACGGTGATACTTTTTTAAAACTTTTTAAAAATCGTAACAAATGAACGCATTAGTGGAAGTGCAATTACGGTGTAAAATTTCTAAGCATTAGATACGTACGTACTCTAATAATAATAATAACTTAAAAATAACATTTTTACCTTACAATTTATAATAAAGGCGTTTGAAAGCACTAGAACGTTAATTTCATGAGCTCGGAAAAATAAAAACAGTCAAAGGAAAGTTTGTTGAAAACTCTTTTTCGAAACACGACTTACCTTTCATCTAATTTTACGCTTTTACACCTTTTATTTCCTTTTTTGTGACAGTTGATACACCTGCCCCATTAAGTCTTCGTGGGGTTTTATTTGTGACAATTAAAGACCTCTTCTCTCTGACCACATCAATCTCGCAATGCGGTTTTAGCTACTCGAAAAAAAAACATAAAACAGAATACACACCCGTCCGTTGAACTAATTACGAAAATATTAACGGTTTGTTTGGTGCCGTTTAAGTATACGTAAAGGAGAAGACAAAAATAAATTCGGATATTCGTAAGCTGGCGAGTTTTGTTAAGGAGCGTGTTTTGGTAAAAACTCAATGATTATTGTATTGGTATTCCGGGCTCGTCTTGTTCTTATTTGTAAAAGGCACCTACATCGGAATCTTGTAAAAGGGTGTATTCCTTTTACGAGTGTTAAACTTCCGGTTCACCTCATCTTTACTGAATATAAGATAATGCCGGAGGCATTTCATTCGGAAAAGCCTTTGCAATTTTTATTTAATATCGGCCTCACTTTAAAACTAACTCTTGAGTTGGGAAAAGCTCCTATTAAATAATTTAACGCCAGAATTGAATTTATAAATAATAAAAAGTTATACCCGGTTTTACTTTAAAGGAAATTAGGGAGAGGATAGAGGGGAGAGAGGTGTAGGTTAATGTTTTTGAGATAAGTTAAAGATGTGTTTGATTACATGTCTATGACAAGTCGTTACTGGCTCAAATTGTACCTCATCAGCAACCCTTATCTTTTAACTCAAGTTCGAGTCTGTATAATGACTCTCCTGATGACCTTATCTAACTCTTTCTAAACTATAAACGACCTGCTCAACGCAAGTAATGCTCAAAAAAACATAAAATGCGCTCTGTTAGGAAATTCAAAGATGTTGTAAATTTTTAGTAAGTACGAAGATCGTTAGTTTTCAAACAAGAAAAGTTTACAACTTGTTGTATACTAAAACTTTTTCCAAGTTGTTGGATACTTGCGAAAAAATCCGATTTCTTTCCACAATAAAGACAATAAGGTTTACAATATTAAAAAAAACAAATTTCAATATTGTACTTTAGGGGTTCTTTTTCAATATTAATTAAATATACGAGGTGTGGTCAATGAAAACTTTTCTGAAACTACATCTCAGACAAGGCCTTTATTTTGTAAAAGGCTCGACGCAATTTGTGAAGAAGATCAAAGACACCCGCCTTGGGCCCAACCCTGGGCACCCTAACCAGCTTTGATGTAGTTCACAAAGGTTCCTATTCTGGAAACCCTATGCACTCATAATAGACAAGTTTCCGACAGATGTAAGCGCACTGTAAGTACTATGACGTACTTTCAGTGCAAAAACAAGTTCTAAGAACAAACCGACGGAGGTTCAATGGGAAGCTCAATAAGCCGCCCGGTTGTGGAAAACACATGGAACATTTTGAGGAAACGGCCCGGTTAAAACCGAGAGTATGGTTGAGATACGTAGGCGACACATTCGTCGCATGGAGCACGGAAAACACGAGCTAAGTCGGCTTCTTGCAATACCTAAACAACGTCCACCACAACATCCAGTTAACTATGAAATCGGAGAAGGATAAACAGTTCGCTTTCATGTATGCATTGGTGATACGTCAGAGCGATGGGACACTGGGTCACAAGGCTTACAGAAAACTCACACACACGGACTAAGACTTATACAAAGAGTCAAACCATCAACCAACACCAAAGAGAAGGACAAAGGACCTGCAAGAATCCCAATGGTTCTAAAAAGAGTACCTAAACATGGCCTAACAGTTCAATGGTTACACGGAAAAAGAGGCAAAGCGCGTATTCCACCCAAGAAGAATCACTGGCACAAAACCACAAGACCAATCAGTACCGATAGGCAAAGTGTTTGTCCTAAAATTACTGGACAAGCACAACTGAACAGTCTCATTAAAAGACTCCAGAGACCCTCTGTGAAATAGGGGAGTCTAGAAAGTTCCATGCTCATGTAGCCAAGTGTACGCCGGGATTAGAAAACGGCGTATCAATACCAGGACAACGGAACATAAAAGAACTTGCCTGTTACATCAGACAAAAAAGTCAGCAGTGGTAAAAGTGGTAAAAGCATTTACAAATCTAGGATTTGTATGAAAAGACCGAAGGACTCTCAATCACGACTCACTACTATGTCCGATTGCAAAGAGAATCTCACAATTTTAACAAAAAATAGGAAGACCTGGTTCCCAGCCCTAAGAATTTCAAATACCCTAACAAGACCTCCACATCGAATTGAAACACCAGGCAATACTTAGACAATTGACCAATCGGTAACATGCAGAGAACTAAACCAGATATCGACACCCAAATTAATCTCAGCACTTTGAAGACGCCTACCACAAAAATAGGTGAAACGTCGGCTATCCCATATAGAACCTTTCAACCACGTCCATTAGCCTTGAATTGTCTACCACCAATGACGCGGGCTGTGAAAGCCAAAATACTCTTACACCTGAAGAAATGAAACTGAGGGTAGTTTGTTTCGTAGGTAATGGGTCTGCGTACAAAAAATGCATAATAAAGAACACTAGACGACAACTCTTTGAGACACTCTCGCATTAATGAAGTAAAGTTTAAGTTAGTGCACTTGCTTGGTTGTTTTTTAAATCATTTTGATCTGATATGACCTTCGCGAAGTCCACAATAATGGAGATGCCAGTTAAATGCCTTCATATAAGAATCGTAGGGAATGGTTCAAAGGGGTTGCTCGAAATGTTCTCCAGATCACCAGAGGAAATGGGGTCTTTTTACCTTCTCGAGGAAGAACAAAATTGGGGAAAAAAATTAGCGGTCCAATGAGAAAAGACAGGCTTTCCACGAGCTATCCCAGTCGTCTTAAAGGGAGTTAATTGAAAAGTTTCTCTTGCCAGTTTTCTAGAGGAGATGGAGCTCTTTTAGCTTCTTGAAGAAGAACAAAATTGGGGGGAAAATTCGCGGTTTAATGGGAACAAAGACGGCTCTCTGCAAGCTATCCTAGTCGTTCAAAAAGGAGTTACTAGAAGCACTTCTTTTACCAGTTCCCCAGAGGAAATGGGACCGTTTTACGTTCTAGGGGAACAATAAAATTGGGGGAAAATATTAGCGGTCTAATGAGAAAAGACAGGCTTTCCACGAGCTATCCCAGTCGTTCAAACGGGAGTTGATAGAAAAGTTTCGCTTGTCAGTTTTCTAGAGGAGATGGAGCTCTTTTACCTTCTCGAAAAAGAACAAAATTGGGGAGGAAAATTCGCGGTTTAATGGGAACAAAGCCGGCTCTCTGCAAGCTATCCTAGTCGTTCAAAAAGGAGTTACTGGAAACACTTCTTTTACCAGTTCCCCAGAGGAAATGGAACCGGTTTACCTTCTAGAGGAACAACAAAATTGGGGGAAAATATTAGCGGTCCAATGAGAAAAGACAGGCTTTCCACGAGCTATAACAGCCGTCCAAAAGGTGGTTGCTCGAAACACTTCTCTGTTAGTTTTCCAGAGGAAATGGAGTCCTTTTATCTTCCCGAGGAGCAAAAAATGGGGGGGGGGGCGAATTTGCAGTCCAATGGCTCTCCGTGGACTATCCTAGCCGTTCAACTGTGATTTTGGACCACCCTTAAAATATTTAAGTCAACGACGACCCAGGGGACCCACAAACGACTCGGGGCAACCAGTAGCAAGACCCAGTTTCAAAAAAGTAAAAAGATCAGCGCAATTTACGCCCCAAAATTATGTAAAAAGACAGACGTTTAGACTAATGACAAATTGGTTTATAAAATACCACCATTACGTAAAATTAAATATTTACACACCCTAAGTGCTATTTCAATTTTCATGCATTCATTTTATTTATTTGTGACAATAGTGAGTTGTAAATGAAACGTACCTAAGCATTATGTTTTATAAAGGTTGAATGTGGCACACATTCCGTATTACACCTCTACTTGTATATCTTGGTATTTCAAATTTCACCCTTGCGTTTAATAAAATACGAGTAGTAGGTATATTATAATGTGAGCCGAAGTAATTTATTACAAATTTAGAAAAAAAATCCTAAGGAAGAAGAAGGGGACGACTTTTGAATATTAATTTCGTTTCGAACATAAATCATTTTTTAAAAGTTTTTGAATTAAAGTCGTTTGTTATCGAATCAACTCGAAAGTTGGCAAAGGATCTGGGGCTTTTTTGTTCGCGTATCGATTATTATTAATTTTTTTGTGCTCCAATTGATAAATCCGCGCCCGTGAGGCCGTGCAACGTGTCTAAAGAGACGGATTTAATTTAGATGAAAAATGCGACAATTGCTTGCGAGCAGAGCTGTGTATTTTAGGTCCATCGGTAAGCATAAATGGCGTGAAATGCCCCAAAATAGCATTTTAATCATTAAATTTGAAATTTGAACAGAGGTTGACGTGCAGTGTAAATACCTACATTTGACTTTCGTATAGAAGCTTTTGTAATATGACACCTATTGTAAAATGTACATCATATTATAGCCATTTTAATGGAAAATATAATTTTTAGGTGCTAAGGGCTCAGAAATTTAACAAATTTTTTCGATTCGTCGCATTTTTGCCATAATTTGTAGATATAAAGAGAATGAAAAAGACTTATACGAACGCGTTCACATGTATTCTTAAAATTTATAAATAAAGAAGACGGCACTGCAGAGAGGGTTGTAAAATTATATTTTACATCAATTCGAAAAACAACCGTTGTCGTTGGCATCAGATCAATATCTGATAACGTGTTGTCGTGTTATGACTTATGACACCCTACTCAATTGCTAGAAATGGAGAAATTATAAACACAAGCTGTGTGTAATAGAATTGACGAATGTACGAGTCCAAATAAGATTGTTAGGTAAAGAGAGGGGGGAAAAAAGAATCTGGATATGGATTATTTAGACAGAAGAAGCAAGCTCTCTGCACTAAGGCCACTTAATCGAGCATATTGTACTTCCTCCAAGGGGCCTCTTCGTGCCCATCAGATCTCGAACCATTCTAGTTGTAGGATAAACTTCAGGGCTCTGGGGGAGGAAAGGAGAGGAAATAGTTTGTTTTTCTCTCAGTCCAAACAGGCTCCTTTGTCTTAACAACTACCCGCTCCAAGCGTTAGTTTACCTGTCAGTCGAAACAGGCTCCTCTGTCTTATAAACTACCCGATCCATGCATTAGTTTTCCCCTATTGTTCCCAATATGGCGAGTGGATACACTTTCACATTCTAAGGAGCCGCATTCTTGAGAAGTATGGAAGAGATTATTGAAGAACGAGGAGAAGTTTGCTCCAAAGAGAGGGCGACGTTTCATTCAGTCTACTCTCTGGGATTCAAATGCGCTTAAGTTTATAACACCCCCAAAACTGTGTTTTAGTAACATTACGTTACTGCATGTTGGTGTTTTACATCAAAACAGGGGCACTACTGGGTGTAATTCCGCCCCTTTTAAGCGCTTTATAATGGATTTTAGTTTAATTTGTTTTGTGCAACAAACTTCTCAATAAAAATAACAATCGACGAGCACTAATCAATACTTGGGTAGGTAGACTAAGATTATTTTGAAAAATGCTGAGATGATGTTGTTGGAACTTCCAAAAGAGAAAAGAACGTAGATAGAAGTAAAGAAATATTTTTGATAATTTGATAGATAAACAAAATGCTCGAGAGAGAAATCAATACGCCATAATTCTTCACACTTGATTATATTTTTTCATCTTAACCAAACAAAAGTAAATTGTGGAAATAAGTTGTAAGTGTCAATACAAACCCAAAAATATATTTCCTATTTTTCGTTTCCGTCAACTGACGTAAAGAAAACGCATAAAATAGTTGGAAACGATTTTCAACAAAAAGGTTGTATAAATGGGCCAGAAGCGGAGGTACATCAATTGCGACGCAGTCAAACTTTTTTCTCGATACAATTTTATGAAACAAAACATCCCTTATTTTTAAGAAAGTTTGAAAATATTGAAAAATAAGTTTGAAACATTACGTTTTTCGAGTTATAATACGTGCGCCCATTTACTAATCGATATTGAGTAGCGAAAAAGCAAGTAATCATTCTGTTCGGAGTTTTTATTCCATTAGAAACTCGATACACCGTTTAATAGTTAATGGAACAGTTCAAATGCCTCTGTTAAGCCTTTAAATTGAAATTCTATTTGAACGACTTTTTAACTTATGAAAATAGTAAATTCGAGCAAGTCGAATAATTTATTTTAAATAAAAGAAACTCGAAACTATACGGACGGCAAAAAATTTATTTTAAAAGGGCAGCTGCAAAATGGCGCCATCGGTCCCAAGTTAATGTTTTCTCGTCCCCCCAGAGATACACAGTACACGGGCACAAAACTTTCATTTCACAAATGGCGATTTTGTTATTTTTTGATTACAAAAGTATCGTTTGTTTTGGCTTTTGGCTTTTGGGTCTCTGGTAAACCAAACAGTGGCGTAGTCAAGCTAGATGTTCGAAATGGAAAACTTAAAAAATAACCTCCACGCGCCATACTATTGTAGACTGTCTCTGTTGGTTTATTTAACGTACTTCAAGTGTAAACTTTTGCAATAATTCAGGAAGTTCCTGTTTGGCAAAAAAAGAGGAACAAAAACATTTGAAGCTTTTATTGCCTTTTACGGGCTTTGTAGTGCATGTCTTTGTAGCTGTATATTTTAGCGTAATGGTTTTTTAAAAGCCCGAAAGTTGTATCGACATCACGTAAAATCGTAGATGAGTTCAATTAACTTCTCGTTCTTTCAAAAATACATTTTCTTCCAGTTTTCGCGTTATTAAGAATTTTTTTTATTTATAGAATTTGTTTTAGTGTTCCGTTTAAAAATGATCTTGTCAAAATTCTGAAACAGATTTATATCGAGGCAATAAAGAGCATTTTCTTCGACTTTCTCTTTTGACGATATTTTATCGCAGTTCTTTGTTAATGTAACTAAACAAATTAAGAAGTGCTTAAGAGAAACAAAAAGTTTTTTTCTTTTTCATAAATTAAATACTTCTCAGCTTTTCACAGATTACAATAAGTACGTCAATCATGAAATCATTGTATCTTATAACGAAGATACAACGGATTATGACAGATAGAAGGCACATTTAATTAAATTTTAAATATCTTGTTCCATTTATATTTACTTAATTAAAAAAAAATTAAATAACGGAAAATTGAGTAATTACTTCTATTGGTGTAGATCGGAAAATTTTCTTCAAGAAAGCCCGAGACGACTCTACTCTAATATTAAGAGTTTAGAGTTTAGACGCGAGAGTTGTCCAAATAATGTGCGTGCCTAAAAGCATGATTTTTGCACCTGCTTAATTAATACTCAAAAGAAAATACATAAGCGACGTCTAAAAATTCAAAAAAAAAACACCGACGTAGATGCAATAAAAAGTCATTTGAGACTATTTTCGACTATTCATCATTTATATAAATATTCCCTTTCTCTTTTCTCACTTATTATTCTAATAATTATCGTTTTACTTTAATTATTTATCGTTATTGTAGATCGTTCGTAAAAAGCGATTTATAACGGTCACATTTTTTTAGTAGTCACCTCCGTCGTTCGTCCATTGAATATACTTCATTGCTCATTGTTAATCGTTTATTTTTTGTCGATTATCGTTAATCATGATTCGTTAATCTTTAATCGTCGATCATTAATCGCTAATCGTTAATCGTTAATCGTCAATCGTCAATCGTCTATCGAAATCGTCTATCGTCTATTGCCAATCGTTAATTATTAATCAATACTCATTCTTACATCTTTATTTTGTAACTCATAACGATATCGTTAAGTGATGATTGTCTTTAGTTACCGATTTTGATAAGTTAGTTCACATTTAATTTTGGCATTGTCAAACTCATGCCAAAATTGTTAACTAACAGCAAACGTCACTTATCAATGTCGTTGTAAATTGCAAAATAGGAGTGTTAGTTAATCTCCATTAGTCGTCAGTCGTTAATCGTTAAACGCAGTCAGATACTCATACATTTACTAACGATAAACGTTAAACTATAATATTTATCGTTAACGTTTATAACAATGCTTGTCAATCGATATTTGTGCACAATTAATCGCCATTTTAGTCGTTTGTCGTTAATCGTTAATTAAACTCAGACATCCATATAATGACCAACGATGAACGTTGAACGATAATCGTTAATTGTTAATAATTATTATACATATTATTCACCATTAAATTTAAGAAGGTAGTCACCATGTGTCGCTGGGCCATTAAATATAGTTCATTGCTCATTGTTAATCGTTTATCAATTATTGTTTGTCGATATCGTTAATCGAGTACGATTCTCGTTAGTCGTTATTTGTTAATCGTCAATCTTTAATCGATAATCATTCTTAATTAATCGCTATTAGTCGGTAGTCGTTAGTCATTAATCGCAGTTAGAAACTCATACATTCACCAACGATGAACTTTATTTATTATATTATTTAGCAGTAAATTCAAGAAGGTAGTCACGATTTGTTGTTCGTCTATTGAATGTAGTTCTTTGCTCCTTGTTAATCGTTTATCATTAATTTTTTGCCAATATCTTAATTGATTACGATTATCGTTAATCGTTATTCGTTAATCTTTAGTCGCCGATCATTAATTGTCGTTTATCGTCACTTGTCAATCGTCAATTGTCAATCGTCAATCGTTAATCGTCAATCATTAATTGTTAATAGTTAATAGTCAATCGTTAATCGATAACTATTTTTATTTAATCGCCAATAATAGTCGTTAGTCCTTAATCACACTCAGGCACCCATACATTCACCAACGTTTATTACAATAATTGTAAATTAATAATTGTGTACACTGTACAGTTAATTACTAATAATCGTTAATTACATTCAGACCTCCACACGTTCACCAATAATGAACGTTTAACGATAATCGTTAATCGTTAAGTTATTATTATTATAATATTATTTAGCATTAAATTTAAAAAAGGCAAAGAACTAATTACATGCATGTATTACAAAAAAAAAATTGCCGATAATCTACAAATTAAACTCATTGAACCCTTCAAATCTGTCACCATGGAGAATTCAAATGCTAAATACAGGCCCTCCCCGTAGAAATCGTTAAAGGTTTAAGTTTATAGTCTATCGTTTATCGTCCATCGTCCATCGTTCATCGTCCATCGTCCATCGTCCATCGTCCATCGTCGATCGTCGATCGTCGATCGTCGATCGTCGATCGTCGATTGTCCTTTGTCCATTGTTCATCGTCCATTGTCCATCGTCCATCGTCCATCGTTTATCGTCCATCGTCCATCGTCCATCGTCCATCGTCCATCGTCCATCGTCCATCGTCCATCGTCCATCGTCCATCGTCCATCGTCCATCGTCCATCGTCCATCGTCCATCGTCCATCGTCCATCGTCCATCGTCCATCGTCCATCGTCCATCGTCCATCGTCCATCGTCCATCGTCCATCGTCCATCGTCCATCGTCCATCGTCCATCGTCCATCGTCCATCGTCCATCGTCCATCGTCCATCGTCCATCGTCCATCGTCCATCGTCCATCGTCCATCGTCCATCGTCCATCGTCCATCGTCCATCGTCCATCGTCCATCGTCCATCGTCCATCGTCCATCGTCCATCGTCCATCGTCCATCGTCCATCGTCCATCGTCCATCGTCCATCGTCCATCGTCCATCGTCCATCGTCCATCGTCCATCGTCCATCGTCCATCGTCCATCGTCCATCGTCCATCGTCTATCGTCCATTGTCGATCGTCGATTGTCCTTTGTCCATTGTTCATCGTCCATCGTCCATCGTCCATCGTCCATTGTTCATCGTCCATCATCCATCGTCCATCGTCTATTGTTTATTGTTGGTAAATATCTGGGTGTACTTATAAAAATTATGGCTATTTTGAAGTAAACCACTTAACGTACGTTAGCATTAGTTATTGAAGTACAAGTTGTTTTTTACAAACAAATAAAGTTCTTGCCAAACGTTACCGACCTTAGAGAACGAGGTTGAAAAAGACGCCCAACACACGACACGACACGACGTTGTACGAAATTTGGATTTTTGCGCAGGCCGGTAACTAATGGCAGGAAGTCAACCTATTTGGTTTCAAATATTTTCACAGCACTGTATCTTCCCTATTATAGGCGAAATGTTTAAACAAGTCTACGATTTCTCTCAGTACAAACAATATTTGACTGAACGATTTTTGAGATTTTAGTCATCCGAGTATTAAATTTTCTACGTCGTCATGCAGAGACCAATTAATTTGAATTTTACTACGAGACTCGACTGATTTCTTAAGGTAAGTTCCGAGTCTCTCCACTTGAAAGTTTAACACTCAATAACGAAAACTTTCTCTTAAGAGACTTGCATAGCCATATAAGTTGAATTTAAAGTAGTGAAGTACTCGAGTTTGTATTACAGAACGTAGTAGTTTTGAACTTCAAGCTCGCGCCAAATGCATTAATATAAATTTCAATACCTACTGTACTTATTCTAGCTCTTCGATCAAGAGTCGAGTACCTACTTCATATACAGTGTGTCCAATAATAAATATTATTGTATAGTTATTAGTTATTAAAGAAACAGATTCGTTTAAATAAGCAATTACTGCTGCAACGGAGGTTAAATATACAAACTGCTCAAGCGTTATAAGCACTGTTGATTGTTTAAAAAAGTTTTATTAAAATTCATTTGTTCTCTTATGCAATGCACTCATGGATTGACTACTATTTTGAACAAATACAAAAGGAAAAGGTTTGGATTTACCTGTAAATTTATGCAAACCTTATTTTAGAATACCATCTATCTGTTTTCTTAAGAGATACTTCACATAATAGCTCAAGACGTCGTAAAATAAACGAGTCTAGTTTTAATTGTAGTCTGTTAAGGTGCCAATTAATAATACTACAATGCGAGCGAAAGCGATCGATGTGTAAATTCGAATTAGTTTGTTCAGTCTTATCAAATCTACCTTGTAGATATTAGGTATATTTATGGATAGCATAAATACACACACAAAAACTTGCAAACACAAACTGGGCAAAATCCAAAGACAAAGACTGGTATAACTGGGGCAATGCGTACGACGCCTACAGCAGCAATGGAAACAATGCTTAACCTCCCACCCTTACACCTGGTAGTGAAAGCCAGGGCGTTAGGGGAGGCGTACAGATCTAAAATTCAATCCTCCACAGGCAAGAATGTACAAGAACATGTCTCAATCGTAAGAGAGATGGCAGAACACCCCATACTTAGTATGTGGTCTGATAGAATAGCCAGAGCATATACCATCAAAAAAACCTACGGAGTTAAAATTCCGACAAGGGACGAATGGGAATGCAAAGCAGTCAAAATGAATGGACTTGTGTTCTACACAGACGGCTCTAAAAGCTCAACAGGCACAGGAGCCGGAATCAGCGGGGCCGGCAATTTGAGGCAAGGGTAAGCTTCGGCCTCGGGGAGCACGCAACCGTCTTCCAAGCAGAAATTTACGCCATTCTAACTTGCGCGCAAATACTGTTAGATCAAGGCTATCACAACCAAAGAATCTTTATAGTATCTGACAGTCAAGCAGCCCTTAAGACGCTGAACGCCTGTGAGGTGGGATCCGGACTAGTAACGGACTGCATCCGCAGGCTGAACGAACTAGGGGGGAAAAACTTCGTCAACCTGGTATGGGTGCCAGCTCACGCCGACATACTAGGGAACGAGAAAGCGGACGGTCTGGCCAAAGAGGGCAGCAAAATAAGACCCATTGGACTAGAACCAGCCTTTGGCATTCCTTATGAAATGGCAAAGAGAGATATACAGTCACTTCTAACGAAATGGCAAAACACTGGAGGGAGACTCCTGGACAGGGCCACTCTAAAGTCCTACTGGAGAAACCCTTAGACAGAAGAACCCACTCCCTACTCAGAATGAGTAGAGGTGAGCTACGACTGGCAACGGCACTGATAACGGGACATTGCCAGCTTAAAAAGCACCTGTATACGATGGGACTAGAAGAAGACCCACTATGCAGAGGATGTGCAGAGGCGGAGGAAACTCCAATTCATCTTCTGCTACATTGTGAGGCTTTCACAAGAAGTCGTCACAGCATTCTCGGGAAGGAGAAGATGCTCCAAGGAGATTTGTCCAAACTACCAATAGAGGAAATTCTGGACTTTATTAAAAGTACAGAGCTCACATAAAGGGAGAGTACATCCGAGGCGCACAATAGACCCAAGAGGTCGCAGTGCAAGGAACCGCCAAAGGGGCCAGCCTCAGGGAAATAATAATAATAATAATATGCATAGCGATCTTTTAATATTTTGACAATTCAATTCAATCGACCTTTTTCAACGATGAGCCGATGTGTTAGCTTTATAGTATATGCGTCACAACTGTATTTGGCGAAATTGTTCGATTAGCCATGAAAATTTAATAATTTACGCTTTACATCCTATCACATCTCTATTTTGTTGAGTTAAATATCCCGCAGCTAAAGTATGAACCCATAAATTAAAAAATAAGGGTCTAAGTCTAATGGTTACTATTTCTAATAATTTAAATTAGTAATTCGAAACTAGTAGCTTAACTCTAATGTTAGTTACTGCAATTTTCGTATAAATTAATAGCATTTCAAAGTTTAAATCTTACCTGTGCTCTCAATGATTAAATATTCAATAGAGAAAGTTTTCAGTAGATAAATTGTTTGATTCTTTTTAATGACTATACTTACGGACGTCCTCTTTAAGACTAATCATCCCTAGGGCGAAGCCCGGGGCGGCTGATATATTGGGGCTTCTTTAAAATTTAAGTTTTCGGGATTAGGCCGCGCAATGGCGTAGATACTTGAAAGAAGTGGTTAAATATCGTGCGGAGAGTAATGAAGTGAAATAGCAAGCAGGCAAAAACTTTTTGATTGCTCAAGGTCAAACGATTAAAAATGAAGTTGAGTAGCGATTGATAGTGTCGTCAAAAAAGAGTTGGCATACTGAGGCTCTTAATATTGCTAGCCGACCCCCCTCCCTTCCGCGATGGGCCCTGACCATCGCTAGTGGCATCGTGATGTCTCTATAATAAATATGTTGTTCGGACACCAACAGTTTTTCCACGATTTTAGAAGCGAGACAAGATTTTTTAGATTGTGAAGAAGACTGTGGCCATATCACAAATCACGAGACAAATCAAGTAGCTTCGAAAGAGCAGATTTGAAAGAAAATACAATTTTAACGCAAAAAGAGAACCGAAAGTTAATTTGATGTGCATCAATTTTCTTGAAGCGTCGAAATAGTTTTTAAATTGCAGCTCGGAAAATTTAAAAAGATTCATTTACCTACTTTAGAGACGGACATTATTCGCGTGAAATATTTGTGGAAATAAAACTTTTATGTAGTACAATTCATTGTGCAACTCAAAACTTTCATACTAATTATCTTCACTTCGTTTTAGAATTTATATCTTCAACAATAATTATAAGAAAATTGTGTTTTCTTATTAAATGTTATATTAACTCACTCGTAAATTTATTATAACTATAAACGTTAAGTTAGACTAGACTTATTTAAGATGTTGACTTTTGTTCATCTACAGTCTACAGTCATAAATATTGCATACAGATTAAAAGCTGGCACCGTTATTTCCGTCGGAAATTGCAGTTATATACGTGAAATGTTTCATGCTTAACTACGATTACAAAATGCAGTTTTCATAAATTTGTAAAGTTTTTTAATACCTTTCAAATTGCATTTGACTAGTTTACGGATTAAAATTGCAAGTGTTTTTTAGAATTAGTTTGTTCGCGTCCGCGATGCTTTCTCGAGTCAAAATACTAACTTGTCAACACACTTTTACAAATAAACAATTTAACAGGCTTTAAAATTAACAGCTTTTGCATAATACCGCCCCATGCACGATGAAGGAACATTGCAAATCAGTAATAAACCTGCTTGCTAAAAGTGGCAGCATTGGGAAGCATTGGGAGCTTGAGGAGGCTCGTGATTTGGGCTATTTTTTTCGATTTTTCGTTTATAACTCGAAAACTACGCACTTTACGAGAAAAGCTTTGCTATATGTTTAAATAAAGTATCAGATTTTCTACAAATGACGTCTTTTAACATTTTTTTCTCAGGTAAACAATTTACGCGCTAGCGCGCGTTAAAGTTCAAAAATCTTCCAAAATTGACCCAAAAATCTTTTATCGCTCATAACTCAAAAACTACGCACTTTAAGAGAAAGGTCTAGCTATACAAAAATAAGGTGCATTTAATTTCCTATAAATTATGTCATTTAAATTTTTTTGTCAAACAAACAGTTCAGGTGGTAGAGCGCGTTGAACTTTTGGGTATATCGGACATAGCGTATCTGGAAGGCAGAATGCCGAAATACAAAAATACATAATTTTTGATTTTGACCGATGCAGGCTAAAAGGGCGTTGCAAATGAGTAATAAAAGCGGCCGTCTGTTGTTTTTTAAAAGTGGCAGCATTAACTTGGAGGCGGCTCGAGAAGGGTGGGTTTTTGCTCTTTTTTCAGTTTTTCGCTTATAACTTCAAAACGACACCTTTCCTGAGAAAAGTTTATTTATGTAAAAGTAAACTAAATAAAATTTCCTACCAATTATATTCGAACGGTTTTTTCCCTCAGATGAATGGTTTAGGCACTAGAGTGCGTTAAAATTTGACAAAGATAAAAAAAATGTTTTTTTTGTTTATCGCTTATAAATGGAAAACTGCGCGCATTTAGTAAATAGCGTTTCTGTACCAAAAGAAAGTAAGTTCCATTTTCTACAAATTACGTCTCTTAAATTTTTTTGTCAAACGAGTAGTTTAGGAGCTACAGCCCGTTAAAATGAGTAGTTTTTGAGGGTAACACTGAACCGTATAAGGGCACTTGAATAATTCTTATGCCAAAAAATTGTATTTTTGTGTAGAATTCATACATATTATTGTAGGAAATCACTGTAAATGCCGTCTTTGTAATAGTGTGATAGTGAAGTTTGATGAACGGATATTGCCGAGCGAGCGAGCGAGAGACGATAATACACGGAAGTACTCGAGAGGTTGGATTGTGGCTCATTTATAAGTTTTTCGAGTATAACTTGCAAATTACGCAGTTTATGAAAAGAGTTCTTTTATACAAAAAGAAAGTACATTAAATTTTCTATAAATTACGTTTCTTAAGCTTTTTTCTTCGGGTGAACGATTTAAGCGCGAGCGCGCGTTCTAACAATAAGTTTCAAAATTTATTATAATTGAAGAAATCTTTTACTCATACCGAACACCCTTAATAATGTTTAATATAATTATATTCGTACATTAGTTAGTAGTAGGTTAGCCGTCAGACTAGCATTACGCTTTACAACAAACTGTCAAGGCGTTCAAAATTTGATATTGAACATGCTATGCTAGAGTAATACCTGGGTTAATACATATCTGATCTGCCTTTTGTCAGTCATGTATTTTACAACAAACTTATCCACATAAATTATTCCCGTATCCTTTCCACGTAAAATAAAATTGCACGTACGTACAAACTAAATCTTTTAAACAACATTTATAAGCTCGAAACTGCCGCAAAAAAACTTGTGTGTTAAAAATGAGTTTATAGTTACTTCTTTCTCTCTTTTTTGGCTCATTTTTGTATCTTTTACTTTGTGCATAATTTGCGGGAAAGCTCTTGGAAACTCGGTCTTTAGCTCATCAAAGTCAAGACGGGAGTTTTGTGGCCAGATTAAACTTTAGGCCTTAACATATTGTTAGAAACTTTCCTTAACTCTCCGTTGTTTGTTTGTGATCTTAAAACTATCGATACTCAGACTAAATTTGTTACTCGCAAACTTTTTGTGTAACTTTTTTGTATAAACGTAAAATTTTCTTATTGTCTATACCCTTGACGACCTCAAAAAGTTATTGCTTTTTGCAGAGTCTTTTGTAGGCGAAATACAAAGCCTTTTTATAAACACTTTAATTTTCGATGAGTAGATAGATCAAAAGAGGATGGACAGAGCTAGGTTGCTCCGACAAAGTGAGAAGGTAATTAAATGATACTCCACTTATTAAAGTTTCTAATCATCAGTCTATGCGACAGCCAACATTTATCTAAGGCGCCGCTCTTTAAAAAGAGACCAAGTGCTGTTAAAGCTAATCTTAGCAGAACACACTTTTACCAGCTCATTTTTAGCCCATATCTTGTGTCGCTGTTACATCTCCGAAACCAGGAAGCGTACAAAGAAGAGACATACCCTTAATAATAGGTCTGGAAAGTACAATGAATCGTTGGGTTAAAGAACCTCCGGAAAAATACAAAGGAAAATCATTAAGTTCCTCTACGTGGGAGTATGAAGTTTCTGCGTTTTTGAGTCCAACAGTTTGGCACCCATGGATGGGCAAATTTTGGTTTTTACCCTACATTTTTTCGTACAGTCTTTTGTTTATTTGTTTACCGTCAGATCCTACTTTAAGTCCCCAACTTTTAAAATTAAAACAAGATGCTTCTACACCAAAAGAGTATTTTTTCGCGAGGGAGACTTTCACGACTGAGCCCACTCCAACTTTTTAGAATTTGTAAACATTTTTCCAACGACGTGTAAAAATTAATTCGATTTCTATTAAATTTAACGCAATTTACAAAACGGTGTAAGTTTTAAATTCGTATTAGTAAAATTTATAGATATCACGTATAACTTGCGGTATCTTTCCGGAGAGATTAACCGTACCTGTCAAATTCCGATAACGGAAGTTTAATTTCGGAACTCGGTAGAGCTCTCTCGGAAAATATCCGACGTAGTTTGTCACTAAAAGACTTCATTAGATGCATCCTATCAAGAAGGGATATTTCCTTCATTAACATTCTTTATATTCCTTTTCGCATCTATTCGTCTAAATTATCTTTTGACGCTCAGTACGCTCGAAATACGTATAGTTTTTAAAAGTAATTTGGCAAAGTGTATTTTTGTTTTGATTCTTTTACCGATTTATGACACGTTCATTTCTATCCAACAAACTTTCTTCTCCTAAACTACTAAGCGCCTTTCGGTATTATTTTAATAAAATAAAAGAAAACTTTTCAACAGACTACGTAAGACCAAGTTAACTGTAGTTAAGTTTGTTGGTGCGATGCTTCAAAATAAAGTCTCGCGAGACGTCTTTTGAGTCGAAATCAAAAATTCATGCCTAATTTACGACATAACCATATACGTGGCACTTAATTGTGAGTCATAAATAAACATAAACTCGAGATGAGATTATTTTGGCGTATCTGAACGGATTTCGAGTTTAAACATTTTGTAAAGTTGAAAGAATTCAAAATTTAGTCGTTAAACTTGAGTTAACAAGCCGTCCAATGATATGTCGACTATAATTGAATTCTAACCCCCGAATACAGTATAATTGTCGAGTTTGGAAGTTAAAATAGAAATATAGTATTATATTGAGATTTAAGTCGTAATACATCTATCAAAATTATGAGTACACATCCGAAAACGACTACACAGCAGGCTTCAGTCTCTCGACGTGGAATACGCTCGCATGCACTGCACAACGCGCTCTACCAGCTAAACTGTTTGTTTGATGAAAAAAATTAAGATAATTTTGTAGGAAACTAGTTTCTTCAAAATTTCTTTTTCCATAAAAGTGCATAGTTTTTGAGTTTTAAGCGATAAAACAATTTTGGCCCGGTTTTAGAATTTTTGTCAAACTCTAACGCGCTTTAGCGCCTAAACTGTTTGTCTGAGGAAAAAATCCTAAAAGGCATAATTTCTAGGAAATTGAATTTAATTTATTTTTATATTAAAATACTTTTCTCTAAAATTGCGAAATTTTTAGTTATAAGCGATAAACAGAGAAAAGAGTTTTTAGACCGATTTTGGATTTTTTTGTCAAACTTTAACGCGCTTTAGCAGCTAAGCCGTTTGTGTTAGAAAAAATTATAAGATATATAATTTGTAGAAAATAAAATTTAGGTTATTTTTACATAGAGACACTTTTTACAAAAATTGCCCAATTTTTGTGTTATAAGCGATAAACAAACAATACAGTTTTTGAGCGATTTTAGAATTTTTGTTAAACTTTAACGCGCTCTAGCGCCTAAACCGTTTGTTTGAGGAAAAAGTCTTAAAAGAGCTAATTTCTAGGAAGTTTAATTTACTTTATTTTTATAATAAAAACACTTTTAAATTTTTGAGTTATAAGCAATAAACAAAAAAAAACTGTTTTTGATCGATTTTGAAATTTTTGTCAAACTTTAACGCTCTCTAGCGCCTAAACTGTTTGTCTGAGAAAAAAATCCTAAGACGAATAGTTTTTAGAAAATGGAATTTGTTTTATTTTTTTAAAAAACACGTTTCTCTAAAATTGCAAAATTTTCGAGTTATAAGCGATAAACAAAAAAAAACAATTTTTGAGCGATATTGGATTTGTTGTCAAACTTTAACGCTCTCTAGCGCCTAAACTGTTTGTCTGAGAAAAAAATCCTAAGACGAATAATTTTTAGAAAATGGAATTTGTTTTACTTTTTTAAAAAACACGTTTCTCTAAAATTGCAAAATTTTCGAGTTATAAGCGATAAACAAAAAAAAACAATTTTTGAGCGATATTGGATTTGTTGTCAAACTTTAACGCTCTCTAGCGCCTAAACCGTTTGTTTGAGGAAAAAGTCTTAAAAGAGCTAATTTCTAGGAAGTTTAATTTACTTTATTTTTATAATAAAAACACTTTTAAATTTTTGAGTTATAAGCAATAAACAAAAAAAAACTGTTTTTGATCGATTTTGAAATTATTGTCAAACTTTAACGCTCTCTAGCGCCTAAACTGTTTGTCTGAGAAAAAATCCTAAGACGAATAATTTTTAGAAAATGGAATTTGTTTTATTTTTTTAAAAAACACGTTTCTCTAAAATTGCAAAATTTTCGAGTTATAAGCGATAAACAAAAAAAACAATTTTTGAGCGATATTGGATTTGTTGTCAAACTTTAACGCTCTCTAGCGCCTAAACTGTTTGTCTGAGAAAAAAATCCTAAGACGAATAATTTTTAGAAAATGGAATTTGTTTTATTTTTTTAAAAAACACGTTTCTTTAAAATTGCAAAATTTTCGAGTTATAAGCGATAAACAAAAAAAAACAATTTTTGAGCGATATTGGATTTGTTGTCAAACTTTAACGCTCTCTAGCGCCTAAACCGTTTGTTTGAGGAAAAAGTCTTAAAAGAGCTAATTTCTAGGAAGTTTAATTTACTTTATTTTTATAATAAAAACACTTTTAAATTTTTGAGTTATAAGCAATAAACAAAAAAAAAACTGTTTTTGATCGATTTTGAAATTTTTGTCAAACTTTAACGCTCTCTAGCGCCTAAACTGTTTGTCTGAGGAGAAAATCCTAAGACGAATAATTTTTAGAAAATGAAATTTGTTTTATTTTTTAAAAAACACGTTTTTCTAAAATTGCAAAATTTTCGAGTTATAAGCGGTAAACAAAAAAAAACTGTTTTTGATTGATTTTGAAATTTTTGTCAAACTTTAACGCTCTCTAGCGCCTAAACTGCTTGTCTGAGAAAAAAATCCTAAGACGAATAATTTTTAGAAAATGGAATTTGTTTTATTTTTTTAAAAAACACGTTTCTCTAAAATTGCAAAATTTTCGAGTTATAAGCGATAAACAAAAAAAAACAATTTTTGAGCGATATTGGATTTGTTGTCAAACTTTAACGAGCTCTAGCACCTAAATAGTTGATTTGAGGACAAAAACCTTTGAAACATACTTTATAGCAAATTTTATTTACTTTATTTTTATATTGAAGCATTTTGCAAAAAAACTGCGTAGTTTTGAAGTTATAAGCAAAAAACGAATGAAGAGAAAAATCCAACCTTATTACTCGAACGACCTTCAATTTAAGATGTCATTATGGAGTGGCAGACGTTTAGTAAAAGCGCTCGCTGGCTCTAAACTCATTATAGTTCGGCTCTGGACTAAGAAGTTTGAGGAAACGGCTTCGACGTATGCTTTTCCCTTGCAGAGCGAAATCACAACATTGCTCTTATGCTCCAGTCCTCTTATTTCTAAACATTTCTTGTCACTATGGACTAAATGGACATACTACGCAATATATCTTCCAAAAGAAAAATATTGTAATTTCAGTTTTACCAGGGAAAAATTTTATCGTTTCTAAAATACTATAAAGTAGGAGAAAAATCCAATACTTTAACAAACTTTTAGTAGAAACTTTTTATTTAAGCCCCTTTTGTAGTTTAACTCAATAGGCTTACACAGTTGTTATTAATAAACGTTAGTTTTAGAATGGTTTTAGTTTATTGGTTTGTTTGTTAGTAGAGTTCATCACCTGTTTAACCCAGCTCATCACTAAAAGCATTTTCGTGCACGTATACTTAAATTGGAAAGTTTCAAAGTAGTAATACCGAAGTAACGGGGCAAAAATGGGGTTTACTGAAATAAACCGAACTAGCAACTAGCACACCAGACAATAGTTGTTATCGATTCATTAGATTATGGACATTGCGGAATATAAAACGATTTTCTGTACAATCATCAAGAAATTTTCGAGACAGATAAATTCCAAAGAATCGATTTTTATGAAGTAATAACTAATTTCGCCAATAAGTGGAAGTTTTATCTACAATTTGTGTTGTTCGAGTGTCGCAATACCTCCTCATTAGTAGTAGTAATAGCTATCAATACGCGCGAGCACTTACTAAATCATAAAGTACAAAATTTTTGACTATGCAGGTTGAAACAACATTGCAAATCAGTAATCAAACCGATCGTCTGTTAAAAGTGACAGCATTAACTTGGGGAGGCTCGAGAAGTGTAGATTTTGGCTCTTTTCCCGGTTTTTCGCTAATAACTCAAAAACACGCACTTTACAAGAAACGTTTTTTTACATAAAAATGAAGAAAATTAAATTTTATACAAATAATACCTCTTCAGTTTTTTTCCTCGGGTAAATGATTTAGGCGCTAGCGCGCGTTAAAGTTGAAAAAACTAAAAAACTGGACAGAAATTCCAAAAAACTGTTTTTTTTAGTTATCGCTTATAACTCATAAACTACGCACTTTCAGTAAATAGTCTACTCATATAAAAATAAAGTAAATTCAATTTCCTACAAATTATGTATCTTAGATTTTTTTGTAAAAACAAACAGTTTAGGTGTTAGAGCGCGTTGAAGTATGAAAGGTGTTTTGTTTTGGAGGTAAAACTAAACCATTAGACTCTAATATGGTTTAGTTTTGCATTTTTGGTGTAGATTTTATATACAATATTGTAGTAAACCGGTTAAGTGTAGTGGTAAACGCTTTTGAAGATTGATGGGCGAATATCTCAGAGCGAGCGAGCGAGAGACGATAATACACGGAAGTTCTCGAGAAAGTTGGATTTTGGCTCTTATATAGGTTATTTGCTTATAACTTGAAAACTACGCACTTTATAAAAAAGTTGTTTTATACAAAAATAAAGAATTTTAAATTCCCTACAAATTATATCTCTTATGTTATTTTCTTCAGGTAAACTATTTAGGAGCGAGCGCGCGTTAGAGTTAAAAGATCTTTAAAATCAGCTCAAAAACTGTTTTATCGCTCATAACTCGTAAACTGCGCACTTTTAGAGAAAAGTCTTGCTATACAAAAATAAAGTATATTCAATTTCCTACAAATTATGTCTGTACAATTTTTTAGTCAATCAAACAGTTGAGGTGGCAAAGAAAAAATAATTTCAGAGACACAATTTGTAGAAACTTTATTTATTAGTTTACTTTTACATAGATGCACTTTTCTCAAAAAGGGTGCAGTTTTGTGCAGTTAATGTTGCTACTTTTAACAGATGTTAACAGTTCAATTACGAAATTTTGTAAATCTCAGCATCCACAAGTAAGCGCTCGGCTAAAATAAAATGTTTTGTTTGAATTAACTCTTTTTAATCGTCAGTTTGTTGAAATCGTACAAAAACTGTAATCATAAGCTGCCCCTCCCAAGAAAAAAGTTCTTTTCATGTAGTTTACAAAAATGTGGATATATCCAAAGTATTCCTTCGGACGTGAATGACTGAACGTTCAAACAACTGAAAACACAAAAATTATTGTAGGTGAGACTCTTTCGTCATATTTGTCGATTAATCGATAATCATCGATACTTATTAATTAGATAGGCACTCACTTGTAGCACTGACATAATCCAAATATGTGCCTAATGACTAATGACAATGAATTGTCGAAATTTTTAGTCATCCGTCAAGATAAAAGTTGAACAGCGAATACTCCTCCTTTTGGTACGTATTATATTCCAACGGGTACATTCTTTTTCTAGAAAATCAAGCACAATAGTTGGCGTTTGCTCGAGGTGGAGAGTGCAACATTACGCACTTTTAGAATGCTTTTATTTAGCCGATTATAAACAATTATGACTTTCATTTGGAGCTCAAGACTTAAAAATCTGTAAAGCGCATATTAGTCCTAAACGCATTATTGATACTAAACAAGTCAAAACTTCAATAATACCAGAGGTTTTAGGCACCTCCTCTCGTCTATGACAAAATTTCGGTTGGGGCCTCCACTGCATACACTAGCCTGGCGTTGTTTAATGGCTTTGTTTAAAGAAAAAAATATTTTTGATACAGTCTTCTGTAGAATTAGCGACAAGAAGAAAAAATGAGAGCATCATTTCAAGGAGGGGTGCTTCTGGAAAGCCTTTAGCGATCCAGAGATGGGTATGTAAGAGAGGGAACACTAGTAAGTTTGTCTACCGCTATAGTGTATAGTCAAAACCAGGAGAGATGTTCTATGACTCGTTCCAAATAACTACGTAGTTGAAGCACGCTATCCTTGTTTATGAGTTTGTTTTTGCTTTGTGGGAATGCAACAGAATATATTAATATGTCATAGAACACCTCTCCTGGTTTTGACTATACAGATGTAGAGTGTAGAGTCGTTCTGAACATTTTGTATTCGCACTTTTATTCTAAAGCGTATGAGTTGTCGAAATTGCAGTGAGTACCACTGTTACCAGTTACCATAAGAGGGTCGAGGTTGAATTACAACAGTCACACCCACTAGGAGTTTTTGAAAAGTTGCCCATTAAATTTTTATTTTATTAATTTGATAAACTAGAAAACGTGTGTTCGTTAGATAGGCACTTGTCAAATTTCTTCTTCGTCTTTACGCTTCTTCACGCTTAAATTTCATATAAATGCTGTATATATATATCATCACAATAGCGATTATCACTATAAAATAATTTTATAAACAAACGTAGGTCAACTCAACAAAGTATGAAGAATTATACAAATGCCTGCAAGGCCCTCCATGAAGTTCGTGCAGGGAGTATCAGTACCAGTATCTTTTATTACAAAACATTCTATAAATCCAAGTATCATTATTGAAATACCTATTATCGGTAGACAAATTAGGTGTATAAGAACCAAATTGGAGCGTCTCTAAAAGAAAAATAAAATATAATTTTCTAATTAAAAATGATGTTTAAATTTACTCACTTTTAGAACTCCTATTAGGCATATAATCAAAGTAATAATGTCTAAAGCCATGAGTGCAAAGGCAACCCAATAAAGGACTTTGACATTACTGTTCTTTACTTCGTTGATTAGTAATGGGATTTCTATAAGTTGTGCTGTTTCAAACACCTTAATAAGGACTGATCGAATCGAAAGGTCTCTAGAATATTGTTTAACTTACTAGAGTCAATAAGCCGAATATGAAAAAACCCTTCACCAAGTCGAAACACAAGCATTTTTCTACTTCCATTTTAAAAATCTGTTTGTCAGTTCGCTGCCACAGTAATTAAAAACTTTGACAACCGCGGACAATTGTAGTTTTACAAAATAGCAACGCGATAAATACACGTGACGTCAGATTGTCAGATAGATCCTTAATCTAAAATGGACTTAAGAACATATGCAACCCATCGTACAATGCTGTATTTACGGTTGACGCTGTAACGATGTGGATTTCTTATACAGCTCAGAGTAATATGAATCCCAAGATTCTATCTCTGAGCTGGTCCAAATCCGCATCCGTTTTGGTTGTCCACCTACTACCCTTAAACCTCGACCCAATATTTCTCCCTTGTTCATTTTCTCCGTTGTTAATTATTAACAAAAATTAACAATTATTAAATTATACCGACATCTGACCATTATCTTGCGTACATTCGTTCAAGGCGCGCGAGGTCGATCATTTTAACGTCCGACCTTCGTATACAAAATGTAATAATTTAACAACTTTGATTTAATTTTGTCCAAAAATTAAATTCTGAACTTCGCCCCCCCCCATTTCTTTTGCTCCCCTAATCTTCTATTTACGTCCCCTGATGGCCCATAATTAATTTTATTAATTACTAGCCCTGAATTTAATTTTTATTTCTTTTTCGTCCCCAAATTTTCCCCGATTACGACGAGACAAACACCATTCGAATGCCCTTTTTACAGCGCATTTTTCCCGCGTCCTAATTTTTCCCAAAGGCCACTAATTACATTTTTATAATTATAATAAGTTAGTGGATGATAGCCCGTCCGCCAATACTATCCCCATTCATTCAATCACAGCTAGTTGGTTCCCAAGGAGGGGAAAATTTAATAAATAGCCGTGCGCCGGAAGAATCCGGAGTCTTCATAGTAGTCCGTGTTAAGTCTCGTCTTGTCCGTGGTCCCAAGTGTGGCAACCAAATACATCCCTCACGAGTGGTTAGAATTTCGTAGTGGTTCGCAAGAGCAGCTGTGGAATTTTTCCTAGCCGCCGTATTCCCTCCCGAGTGGCTACTGCTTTGTGGTGGCCCGCAAGAGCCGTCGTAGAGCCATATAGCCGCCGTCTTTGTCACTTTTCCCCTGTTCCCTGCCCGTGCTACTGTAAATTTGTATATGTCCTTTATTGCTTGTAATTATTACATTTTATTTATTATTTGGGTTTACAATAAAACATTTTTTATTTGTGGTATGTGTGACTTTTATTCCGACGTCGAACCTACCCCTCAACCGACTGAGCGACGCTCCAGGGAAAATAAGTAAGCTACCGGTTTCCGGCTTTACAACGCAATTTATTGTTTAATAAAATATTTTAAGAAACTTGTGTAAGTGCGATAAAACTCTAGGAAATCTTGCAAAAGTCGCTTGCAATGCACATTTACAGTTCTGCAAGACTTCCTAGAGTTTTTTACAGTCCAGCTTAAGTTTCTATCTGACAGTTTGCCCAGCTGTGTCGATTTTCGCATTTTGCCGTCATTTTAGGGTTGAGTCATAGGACACCTCTCCTAGTTTTGACTATAGAAATGTATAGTATAGAGTCGTTCTGAACATTTTGTATTCGCACTTTTATTCTAAAGCGAATGAGTTGTCGAAATTGAAGTGAGTATGGTAAAATCGCTAGGTAAAGTTCTTGGTGACTTACGCCACCAGCAGAGAGGTTACAATAGTGAATAGGGGCCTCCCTTAGAGAAGTCAAATAGGTAGATAATTGTTAAAATTTGCGTATACCTTTTAAGGATTTTTACCGCTTATTTACGAAAACTAAATCCGCTATAATGTATTTATGCAAGAAAACAAATTTACCTGCCTGACACCCCAGATGTTGTCTTTTCAAACACAACCACACTTTATATTTAAATATAAGTTTGGTTGAAAAAAGTTTAATTTGGTTGAGACCCGAGCTTTCAATGCAGGTATATGCAGATTTCAACAATTACCTATCTACTTGACTTCTCTAATGTATGCCTCTAGTCTCTATGGGTGGCGTAAGTTGAAAAGAACTTTACAAAACAAACTGAGTATACCACGGTTACACTGATATCATAAGAGGGTTAAGGTTGAATTAAAACATTTTACACCCACTAGAAATTTTTGGAAAGTTGCCCTTTATTATTTTATTTTTGTTTTATTAATTTGATAAACTAGAAAACTTGTCAAATTTCTTCTTCGTCTTCACGCTTCTTCACGCTTGAATTTCTTATAAATGCTATACATATAAATCATCACAATAGCGTTTAAAACTATAAAATAATTTTATAAACAAACGTAGGTCAACTCAACAAAGTGTGAAGAATTATACAAACGCCTACAAGGTTCATGATTAAGCCGTAGCAAGGATTATCAACATCATCATATTTCATTAGAAAACATTCTATAAATCCAAGTACCACCAATGAAATAGTTATTATCGGTAGACAAATTAGGTGTATAAGAACCAATTTGGAGCGTCTCTAAATGAAAAACAAAATATAATTTTCTAATTAAAAATGATTAGTTTAAATGTACTCACTTTTCGAACTCCTATTAGGCATATAATCAAAGTAATAAGTTCCAAAGTCACGAGTGTACCGCCAACACAAGAAAAGATTTTGACAGTACTGTTCTTTATTTTACTAATTCTAAAAGGGATATCTAAAACTTCTGATATTCCCAACACCTTAATAAGGACTGATCGAATCGAAAGGCCTCTACAATATTGTTTAACTTACTAGGACAATTAAGCCGAATACGAAAAAACCCTTCTCCAAGTCGAAAATGAAGCAACACGTTTCTACTTCCATTTTAAAAATCTGTTTGTCAGTTCGCTGCCACAGTAATTAAAAACTTTGACAACCGCGCACAATCGTAATTTTACAAAATTGCAATGCGATAAATACACGTGACTGTAAGTGCGATGAAACTCTAGAAAATCTTGCAGAAGTCGCCCTAGAGTTTTTTACAGTTCAGTTTAAGTTTCTATCTGACAGTTTGCGTAGCTGTGCCGATTCTCGCATTTTGCCGCGTTTATTAATCGTGTCCGCTTATTGCGGCGGACAGCCGAATTTCACACAGCTGGGCAGACCGTCGGTTAGAAACTTGAAAAACGTAAAACTTGACTGTAAGTGCGAGAAGACTCTAGGAAGTCGCTTCCAACGCACATCTACAATATTGCAAGCGACTTCTGCAAGACTTCCCAAAGTTTGATTATTTAAAGCTTCTATCTGACAGTCTGTCCAGGTGTGCCGAATTCGGCAGTCCGCCGCGGACAATCCTAGCAATCTACAGCTTGATAGCGAACAGATGAACTGCTTTAAAACATCATTTTTCGCTTTCGGTTTGGCCGAAGATGTTATCAATTCTTTACTTTTAACAGTGCAACCCCTAGTATTTATTTATGTACTCTTGAACTCATCCTCCTTAGCCATCCGCCCGAAAGTTATCTTGGGTTCGAGTCCCATTAAAGACACTTTTATACTTTTTATGTGTCAATGCTTTAACCATAACTTAACTCGCCTTAACTCGGGGGCCACCAAACTTTTTGAAAAACGGAACGGATTGAAGTATTCCAAAACATTATATTAGTCCCCCAGGTTCTTTGGCGGGCCGTAGTTTGGTGACCGCTGGCTTAACTTATAGATGATTAATGAGGCGAAATTTAAAAGATACTGGGTACCTCCACTTTAGAATATCTGGCCAAATTCAGACAAACTCGAAAAAGAATTTCTGTATTTTCACGTTGAATAGAACAGGTTTGACTTTGAGACCCTTTATTTTAAGGACATCGTTAATATTTTATATTTTAGTACAATTATACTATTGTATTTTAGAATTTGAACGCTTGGACTTAGGTTTTCCGGTTCTTGGTTCGAATCCAGCAGGCACCTCTACATTTTTTGTATGTGCCAAATATCTTGGTCGGGGGTAACGAAAAATTTGTTAGCCTTTCCATTTTGCCAATGTTTTTTGTGGGCCTCTACCGGCATTGAAACTGTTTTCAATTCTCCGATACGCTATTAGGATAGTCAGGGATACTTTTATTTTCCTGAAAATAAGGATCTGACCCCCACATTTCAATATTTTCAAATTTGGCTTTCGGGTTGAGGTTAAATAACAACATTTTACGCAATTTTTGAAAAGTTATCCATTAAAGTTTTTATTAATTGTATTAATTCGATACTTAAAAAGGTGTGATAATTACTACACTGACTTGTCGAGTTTCTTCTTCGCCTTCACGCTTCTTCGCGCTTAAATTTCATATATAAGCTATATAAGCAAACAAGAATATAACCGTATAAAACTATAAAATAATTTTATGAATAAACGCAAGTCAACTCAACAAAATGTGAAATAGCATACGAATGTCGAAGAAAATGATGAAATCTACTTCGACGATGAGTTTGGCGTAATCGGGTTCTTGATCAAAAATTTTTTGAAAACAGTCTATAATGTCTTTAACCAGTTTATGACAAGTCGCCATTACATCTAAAATTAGGTATGGAAGAACAAAATTGGAACGTCGCTAAAAGAAAAACAAAGTATTATCTTCTTAATCAAATAAGTTTGAAATTACTCACCTTTTTAATTCCTATAAGACATAAAACCAAACAAATAGTTTTCGCGATCAAGACTACATATAGAACACTCAAATATACTTTTTTTAAACTGTCACTTGCGTCATTGATAGATGAGGGGCTCAGGCTCAAGTCTATCACATATAATATCTTAATAAGAACTGATTAAATCGATAGGTTCTTAGAATTGGTTGTTTAACTTACTAAGAGAAAGGAGCCGTAGATGAATAATCCAGGCTCCAAGTCACCGCAGCAACACTGTTCTACTTCCATTTGAAAAATTAGATTGGTAGTCCGCTGCCATAGTAATTCAAAACTTTGACAACCGCAGTTTTACAAAATAGCAATCCGAGAAATATAGTCAAACCAAGCAAACAAAGCTGACGGAAAATATACAAACTAATATGTAGTTAAAATTCGTAGGGGTAAAAGTTTAAGCCAATGCCTACAAGGCCCGCGTGTACTGTCCGTCACAAAAGCAAACTGTAGCAAAACTGAAACTATCGCATAACCTCAAAATATATTTTTGACACGGGTGTAGCTTTCAAAATAGAGCGGCGTCTTTGTTAAAGCGGCGCGATTTTGTTGAATCAGCGGCCTGCCGTCATCGGCCGCGTTTCTACGCAAGCCAGGAACGAGTCGAGACGTGGACGCGTGCCACTACAATAAGTTAGTCCTGACGAATAAGTAATTATTGAAGATATTGGGGTATACAATTTCCCAGAGAAGCTAATAAGCGACTGCAAATCCTCTCTCACCAGAAGGTATCCTTCTGCCCGTAGTATCAATACGAGAATGAGCATGCTTATTGAGACCGTCCCCCACATGCCGAGGAGCGAACGCGTGGAGAGCGGGCCATATTGGCCTGTAACGGGCGGGATGAGGTTAAATCATCACCCTATCACCAGTCGACCACAAAATCGCTTCCAGATCACCCGTGGCCTTAATCAGTCCAGGTTATGCCATCACGATGCGCCAGGAAGGAGGGTCAATAATTAACCACCATTGCGCGCGCTCCAAGAGTGGGGCCGAGTTATCATCATGGAGTGGGCGCAAGAGTGTGCTAATTAACAATCATCCGGGAACACCAAGAGCGGGTCTGAGCCTGCAACTGTGTAGCTAAAGCACATACTGCTGGTTCTATCTGTTTAATCCAGGCTATGCTGAGTGTAAACCCTCCTACCAGGACTCGTGTCCTCCCGTATTTACAACTACAGATAGACTAGTTTACATCTTCTCCGATACGGAGACTGTACCAAGGGTCCAGCGCACAGAGATAGCGGGCAG
Source organism: Malthinus flaveolus (assembly GCA_950108345.1). NCBI lineage: Eukaryota > Metazoa > Arthropoda > Insecta > Coleoptera > Cantharidae > Malthinus > Malthinus flaveolus. Next base: position 21,761,931 of record OX467286.1, on the reverse strand, counting down.
AGTTAAATTGGGCATGAAACGTTATACTGTGGGAATTTTTACTTCCAGGAAATTACGCCGGTGCTCATCAACAAGTACAGGATTAGGTAGAGCAATTGACGTCTTAAGGATAAGCCCTTGGAAGTACCAAACTTGCCCTAATGTAGCATATAGAATTTTGTTAAGTTGTGACGCTCGTTAGAAAATGCTAAAAAGTTCAATAACTTGTTACGAAGTGGAATTCCAAATAAAAAATTAGTATTCACACACCCTGTATACCAGTTGATTGCGTACTCAGTGCTACTAACTTTATTACAGACTTCTTTTTTATCGCCGAATCTTTCTATCTATAGTCTATTCAATTTCAAGATGCAGTGGACATAAACAAATACACGCAGGCTGCAGGTGATAATGGCGGACACATGGAAGAGCTAGTAGATTGAACAGAGGCGGATTTAGGTAGAAGTGGGTTTTAATATGTTACGTAGTTATTTTTTCTACTCGGTTACCACTCGGCAGGTGTTCGTCGGGGGCCCAGGCTGAACTCGCGGAATGTGGTCGTGAGTTTCAAACAACAGTTGATAAGGTTGGCTGCCAAGCAACCGAGTCCTTGGGGCCCCCAGCTGGTTACTGCGCCCAATAAAGAATAACAATAAATTTATAAATACACTCCAACGGGGTTCACTAGCAAAATAACGTGCTCTTATAGAAACGAAGCCTTGCCTCCAAAGACGGGCTCCCGTGGCGTGTGTTGGTGACCTGGATATGTATAACAGTATACTCTCGTGTCGGCGTGAATCTCCTCCAATCTCGTGGCGTGTGGGGCACGGACCCTCCGGAGGTAGACAAGAAGAAGAAGACGCCAAGGAAAAACCGCCTGTGGATCGCGAAAAAAGGTGGTGATAACAGCGAGCAAACACAACAAAAAAACCACTTACCTCCTGCAGAAAGTGGTTTATTAAAACAGACAATGAACACGTCGATCCCCTGAACGGGCGATCGGAACACCGGTAACAAAGTAACGAAACGAAGGAAATAGAGAACCGGGTCCTGTTTAACGGCGAGGGGGTATATTGAAAAACTAAGAAAACTAATGAAATTTTAACTAGTGATTTGCACCCCACTATATGCCGACGTGAATCTACAACTCTCTGCCCTAAAACGTCGAGCTCACCATTATCAACCCCACGTTCTCGCGGTCGTGGCGAGAACAATCACAATTCGTTATTTTCCCGCTTATTCGGAAAAAGGACAAAACAAATATTATCTAATCGCTGTGTCTTTAGCCTTAAAGAGTTCTATAATACTTTACATTTTTACATTTTGATGCATCTAAAAATTCTCACTCAGTACAGCCATGTACGGTCTAGAGTCTAAATATTTAGAGGGCGGAACTAATACCTGCAGCCAATTGCGGTCGAGCTCGATGCTAACATGCGGTGATCACGCAATGATTACTGTTGACATTTACTGCATCTTGAATTTGAATGGACTATAGTGTGAAGTGTACCAATCCATTATTACCTACTTTTTGTCGACTCAATACCAGCTCCTTGGTGTCTCACAACTAATTAAAGGGTTTTAATAATATTTTTAATCTGTCGCTGGAATAACACCACAATTTTTGTTTACCTTGAAACTTGCAAGACAAAAAAGTTAGTACGACCTTTTGTAAAAATGTGAACTTGGAATTTAAAGTGATGTCGAGTAGAAAGACTTTTCGATATTTGTGAACGAACCCATAAACAGCAATTTCCCACATTTTATTTTACATCCCACATGCTTTCGTTCCCATTTTAAGAAACTATAAAAATTCAATTTTGTAGGATAACAAATTTTATAGATAACAAATGTCGCGGACGCCCGAAGTGCTTCTCCACCTCTTCTTTTGTGAGGCACAAATATTACCGCTGTTATAGGAAAAACGCAGCTAATAGGTTTCGAAAAAAATTGTTATGCCCCGTCACGCAAAACATCGAAAATGTGACAATTATTGCGTCTTTGTCGTCGTAAGTTGATTGCGAAAAACGATTAACCGTGCGATTCTTTTCACACACGTGAAGAGAAATAGGATTTTAGTGTTTGGTATTTGTATGTGTAACGCTGCGTGGTTCGTAAATAAAACGACACGCCCGGTTGTTAAGTAGCGCTACATTGTCGAGTAAAGTACTGGAAAACTGTGATTGACACCGTACATTTTCCTTCTCTTCGAAAAAGAAAATTTCTCGCGATTTGTTACTTTAACCTTTCAAGGGGCGCGTATACGTTGGGCGTTCAATTCCATTATCTTAATAAAATTTATTTACTTATTGTAATTTTATTTACAGGATGTTCGGGTAATCCAGATGCCAAACGTCTCTACGACGATCTTTTATCTAACTACAATAAATTAGTACGACCCGTAGTGAACGTCACCGATGCACTTACAGTTAAAATTAAGCTCAAATTATCTCAGCTCATCGATGTTGTAAGTATTGACGTAAATTACAAACAAAGGCGTTTCTAATATAATAGTTTACAGTAGAACAGTGTAGAACTTATCGATTATCAAACTCTACAATTTTATCCAAAACACTACCCATAACACTTAAAGTCTCCGTTATCTGTTACAACCAAACATGTTAGTTAAATGCGAAATACTCTTTCACGTAAAGAGGTAGTAAAAATGTTTTGATAACAAGCACTCGAACTAATGTTAACTTTGGAAGGTAGATTAAACTAATTTAGGTTAAGTGCGTAAAACCCGTGCTTGCTATACTATGATGAAGCAACTTAGGTTCAAAACCGTAATTTTTATGCAAAGCTGTGTGCAAAGCAAAGAAGAGGTATTCTATGATGCAAAAATGGTGTAGAAGCTTTTGTTTTTTAACTTGTTTATATGGGTGCTAACATGTAAAAAACAGCATGCTAACACCGGCGACCCCGGGAGACTTTGGCAGCCCAAAAACCTCAAAGTTTTAGAGATTTTTGTTTTCTCGTCTATAACTCCTAAACGGTGCATCCTAGCACAAAAGTTTTTATATTACAAATTAAAGAGCATTAAATTCTGCGTCGAATGAGTATACAACTTAAAAATTCGGTTAAATGGTATGGTTGGAAACCGCGGTCAAAAGCCGAAGATTTTTTCCAACTTTTTCAAAAACTGAGATATGGCATTGTGTATGGGTCTGCAGTTTCGAAATTAGTACTCTAAGAGAAAAACTCATTCAATGAAAGTTGTAGAGCATTAAATTTAGCGTCCGCTGAGTACAAAAATTTTTAATTCGGTCAAGGATACTTTTTCCAAATTGGCAATATTCTGATGTCCGGCAATCGGCAATTGGCATATAGTAGGAAAATAGCCCAGTCAAGTTTTTGTCAAGATTTGTCAAGATTTTTGGTCAGAATAATTCCTACAAAGCTGGATTTTAGTATAATTCTAAAACTTTCGGCGGCAATTTGAAATATTCAAGTCACAAAAATAGTGCTTTGCAAATAACTCGCCTAAGTCAATGGGGGGTTTTGCCCTACAAAAGGTGGTGTAGTTATGATTTTTGAATATGTTATTGGGTTAGAGGCCCTGATAAAAAATCCAAATTTTCGACCTTAAGGGGAGTCTGCGCGATCCGCCATCTTGGATTAAAGGTACAAAAAATTGGTTTCTCCGATTTAACTTCTTAAAGATTGATGCCACGACAAAACTGTCATATCCAACTTTGAAGAGGACAAAATTCCTTACAATAATTATTCTATTCATTTTTTCCTATCCGTTACGGTTTCTGAGATATAAGTTGAAGAAAATCGTTATTTTTAGAAAAAATGAATTTTTTTGGTAAACTTTGCTTGGAGACTTTTTAACCGTTCATATGAGAGAAAATTCTTTGGAACAAAAATTGTAGAATTTTAAACTGCCTTCAAACTGAGGGTATCACTGATATTTTAGCTCAACCAGATCCAAAGTTAGAGCAGCTTTATGATGACCTATAAATGTCGAAAAATGAGTCATAAGTCATGAGTGTTCGCAGCTCGAAGTTTTTGTTACAGCTCCCCCCCCCCCTCCTCCCATATCAACCCATAACAATTTCTCTTTTTGTACTCAGTGGACGCAGAATTTGATGCTCTACAACTTTCATTTAAAGCAATTTTCTCTTCGAGTACTAATTTTTAAGCTGCAGACTCATATACAATGCGATATATCTCAGTTTTTGAAAAAGTTGGAAAAAATCGTCGGTTTTTGACCGCGATTTTCGACCATACCACTTGACCGAGTTTTTAAGTTGTTCTACTTATTTGACGTAGAATTGAATGCTCTTTAATTTGTAATGAAAAACTTTTTTGCTAGGATGCACCGTTTAGGAGTTATAGGCGAGAAAATAAAAAAAGTCCTTAAATTTTGAGGTCTCTTGAGGTCGCCGGTGTTCGCATTTTTGTTTTTTAAATAAAATAAAAGCTTCTACACCATTTTTTGCATCATACCAGGGGGTTTCGGTTCTTTGCTGACTGGCCTATCTGGGGAGTTTTAGAAAAATACCGAAAACGTTCCAATAAATTAATTTTCTGGCGCTTTTTTGGTGGTGTGGGAAATGCAATAAGTGCATTGAGTGTTATTTATAGGTGTAAATATATGCAAGTCCTGCCCTTATTTTATTAGAATCGTTGAAATCTTGGAACGTTCTTTAAAAAATTGCGCGACACTTTAATAATATATTAGGCTTTGCGAAGAAAATAAAAGACAATAAAGGGCTTTAAGCACTTTAAGTCTCACAACTTTAAATAAAAAATTGACGCTATACCGTTTGATGTTTTGTTCACAAAAACTTTGCTATTTTAAACAAAAAAAACGGTTGAATGTGACCATACAGGACATATTCGTACAAGTTGGGAATATTAAAAAAAAATTAGAAATAGCACCAAACAATAGCATGCTCAGAAGCTTTCCCTGATTTTAAAAATTTAAAATTATACCGGGTGTTTCTATTTGAAATGGGAAAGATGATCGCATCTACCAGTCCCATACACACGACCTGACGCGGTCGGCCTGACAGTCGGTCCGACCAAATCAGGTGTTGCCTATACATGACTCAACTTGTGATCCAACCAGCCTCCTACAGACGACCTGACGCGGTCGGCCTGACAGTCGGTCCGACCAAATCAGGTGTTGCCTACACATGACCCAACTTGTGATCCAACCAGCCTCCTACAGACGACCTGACGCGGTCGGCCTGACAGTCGGTCCGACCAAATCAGGTGTTGCCTACACGCTAAATCGTCTGACAACGCTCCACACGATCTGATTTGGTCAGGTGCTTGGGTAGTCAGGTGGACGAGCCATCTGACAACACCCGACGACCCGACACAATAAATGTCAGACGACAAGCCTACACACGACCTGATATTCTACCTGATCTGACCAAATCAACCCGACCGCCTGACCAAATCAGGTTGTGTGTAGGGGACTTACGGCTAAACCCAAAGTTAAAATGTAAAATGTTTGGTACCGCTAATTAAAAATAATACCAAAATGATTTCTGATACATTGTCCTCCATTTTTGAAATATTTGAAACGTCTCTTTTATTTTGCTTATCTATAAACTCATCAACGAGATGCGAGTTTGTTGTTATCGTAAGTACGGAGAGTTTCTGAACGTAACTTAACGTGAAAATAACATGTAAAATTAATTTCGAAATTTATCCACAAAAACCACTATAAATAACCATTATATTACGAAAAATTGCAACTTTTCGAGTAGATGTTATCAATTTTAATGTTTTTCCAACTTCTCTTTACGAGTTAGTTACAAGCAATTTCTAGTAAAGAGCTCACAATTTCTAAAAAAGACTTTACTTTTACCAAGTAACAAATTAAAACTTGAACTTGTACGTACCCCAATAAATCACCTTAACAAAACTTTTGGGTAACAACGTTTCGGGTTTAATATAACGATCCTCAGTTCACAAACTTCGCCGTACAATTATTACAAAGTAAAACTTCGGAGGCCCAATTAAAAAATTAATTTTTGTACTTATTTAACGTTTATGTGCCAGTCGACGGAGGAAGTGAGTACAATAAATTTTATCTCGATTCGACCGTCGTATTGGAAAAAGAGGACGCAAAAAAAGACACTTTTATATGAATATGCGTGAATATTTCGGTTTATGTTCACTTTAAAGCAAAATCTCAAGTTATCGAAAATAAAGTAGAGTAAATTGCCCACAAAAAAGGTTTTATTCTTTTGTTTTGTAAATCGATCGGTTGCGGAGTTACAGCTATCAGAGCGTGCACTATATATTTGTCGTTCTTTATATTCCTTTCATTACAACATTCTGGGCGTTCCGGAATATTTGTTGCGGATTTTTTTATTAATACTAAATACTAACCTAGTGTAGGCGATTAGAAATAATTTTGTCTCAATTTTTTTTCCATTTAAAGCAGCAGTATACATTTTAGTTCAAATAGGTAATAGGATAGGTAAAACATTTAAGTTAACCTTGTCGTTGCGTGGGGAGTAGTTTTACTCGAAACAAAGCGCGTAACGATGTGGATGTTGTAAGAAGTTGTAAATCCTGAGACCTGAGATGCTTACTTCGAACTGGCAAAATCAGCATCATTTATACGCTATCACTGGGAAGATCAGTGTATACTGAAAATATCCTTGTTATTTCATCTTTTCAATTGCTCTCGTGTTCAAATTTCAATTAAAATATTTCTACGGTATGTAACCCACAAGTGAAAGCGTTGATGTAAAGCTCGACCTACATGCTTTTCTTCAAATTTTAATTTTACCACTGGCTAAATAAAAAATCATAATTTGTTTTTGCTTCTATTTATTATCTATCAACATAAATATGGTGAGTGAAATTTTACCTCTGTGCGGTAGTGTAGCTGCCGTTAATTTAGCATGTAGGTACCTTACCGGCGTTTAAAAAGCCCGTCGTTAATAAATCTTTCACATTTCTTTGTTTAAAATAATTTCATTTGCGTCCCCGCCCCCTTATTAGTCACTAGTCTTTCACTTTTTACTAGGTACTAATTTTAATTATTCTGTTGTTTCGCTATTAATCATTCTTTTTTAATTGTATAATTTATATCAGTGTGTTCCCAATTTAAGAGCGCATTCAGTCCTTCTATTACTTTCGCCAAATTTTGATCTCTCTAAGCATTTTCTCTACTATTACCACCACTGAGGTACGCTCTGATTAGTGTAGTTGTAAATAGAAGTGTAACATTCTTGGGAGTCTTCTACCTGCCCACCCTTTTTGTTTGTCGTAGCCATTCGTAGTGGTAGCAGCTGTGTAATTGAAGCTTCCGCCTTAACCCTAATCTTTTATTGTAGCTGCTCTGTTCTGCTTTTTTACTAAGCCGTAGTAGAGCCTAAGCTTCTGCATTTGTCTTTTTTGTGGTGTTGTTTTGTAGTGGCTATTTCGAAGCAGCTGTAGAATCACGCTCATTAGTGTGGCCGTAGTCACAGCAAATGACCCGTAGTAGAGCTTAAGTTTCCGCCCACCCCGACTTCGTCTGAAGGAGTAGAAGTGGAGATTCTTTTGTTGTTATTTTATTACCAAGAACTTTATTTGTTTAGAATAAATTGTGATTTTATTCTTTAATCGCACAATTTTATTGGGATCCGCACCTTGCCCGTCTTCGACTTAGAGTTAAGTCGTCGCACAATAATAACTCAATACAAACGTGGTGTGTCTCTCAAAATTATATTCGATTTGCTTACATTCAAGGTCTCGCTTTAAGTTTTTCCTTTCATAATCTGTGTTAGTACACACGTCTCGTAGGGAGTAGCGCGTGTCCTACGCTCCATGTAAACTGATGTAAAGGATATTTAGCAGCGCGCAGCGCCAAGTTACATCATTGAAGCAAAAATTATATATTTTTCTGATCTTTGACGTTTCATTTCTGATCGCATAATAATGAGCAAATTTTAGCGAATGTAGGGAAATTTTCAAACATCAAAAATGAGATTCCTTTGACGTTTTCTTTTAAAAATAGCTTTGACAGGAGAATTTTTCAGTTTATCATCAAAGTTTTCACATCTCGCATCTTTAATCGATTTTTGACGATTAACTTGAATGTACACGCACGCATAACGAGAAACATTTCAAATCGTTCTTTTGCCAAATAAGGCGTGTATAGAATTTGAAATAAAATTTCGTAAATAAAATTTTACTTTGATGTACTTACTACATACAGCGTGGGCGAAAAGTTTTCTTTTTCAAATAAGAAAACTGCGCGATTATCAAAATTTGCGTGATGCGTGTATCGTGTGTTGCAGCAGTACTAGGCGTTTCGTGTTAACTCGAGTCCTTTCGCTCACTGTTCGGTGTAAGTTTAAAATTTTTGGGCCTTTTAGACGAGTTACCTTCTAGTCTCTTTTACAAACGTGATTTTACGTAAATTATTTTTTTGTCAACAGAATAGAAGCACTTAGTTACTGTTTTAAACGTTTAGAATAACTAAAAGAGGCCCAGATTCACGACTCACTCAAGCTTTTCACCCATTCAAAAGGCACTGTTCGGTAAATTAACTGTAGCGTTAATGTAGAAACTGAGGTATACGCTTGAGCTATTTCATTCTTGGCGTTTGTACTTTGTACCGTACCTACTTCGTCATTTCTGCTTCCTTTTTCAATTTTAGCAAAATTATTTGAAAGTGTCTCGTAAGAAAATAAAATCAAAAGTGCATCCAACAGTAAACGTCCGTTAAAGTTGAATGTAGTGTGACTTAGGGGTGCAGAAAGGACAACAACCATCAGCCTAATGCGTGCGTGCGTTTTATAAGAGAAACGTACAACTTGTTAAACAATCTGCGTGATTGTACAAGCACCACTTTACTCACAAGGAGGTCTTTGAAACGAATAAACCGCTCGGGGCGTTCGTCCACCCCTAATTTACCATATTTTTCAAATTTGATTTTTTTAAAGTGGAAACGGATATAAAAACAAAGTACGCGTGTGTGATTACAAAAATCCATAATTGTTTGAGGTCGATTTACGACCTTTTAGACGTTAAAGTGTATATACAGCTTTACCGCTTGGGGACTTAAAGCGATGTTAAATAAATCCACCCAATCTCTCCAATTTATTCAACTATTCTAAAAGCTTTAAATACATTTTTTTGCTCTTCTACGTGTCTCGATCGATCACGTTGGTAGTATAGTGGTAGCGGAATCACATAGAATTTAATATTCCAACCCTTAACAATGCCGCTTTAGAGAGCAATATTACAACTCGTAAAAACAAATGTAATTAAATCGGTTTTGATATCTTGTACATTAGGAAAATTGCAGTCGAGACATTAAAATTATAAATTTAATTACTTACGAAAATTGGCTTCTTTGTAATAAGTTGGGGAATAATTTTTATTAATTTCAAAAAGTTTTCAGTTCGAAAAGTACGAAGGTATGATTAAAAAGGAAAATACTTTGGAACGTATCATTTAAATTTCCCACTTGCCCAAGTGTTTCTTTTGAGTTCTTGTGAAAACCATCAAAGTTTTGTTTTTGTTGTTGTTTATATGTCAATTAAGTCCGGTACAAAACATGAAACTCTAGCCTCTCTTAGGTCGTTGAAAAGGTACCAAAAGCAAATTAAGAGAATGATGCTTTATACTTAAAATTTAATTAAACTTTTTACACAAAATGCCGCGCTTAAAAAAAGAAATGCAACAAAATAAATCGACGGAAAACCTGTATTAATAACTCAGGCAAATAAGACAAATTAAGGGAAAAAATGCGGGAGTTTTGAAAATTATTTTTTCCACTACTAGCCTCTCATCCTGTCATTATTTACCGATATTTGACTTGAAAAATTGTTTTTCTTCCCCTCTTGTACATTAGGTTAATAATAAATAATGAAATTTTACCTAGGGAGATAAAAAAAACTGTCAATCAAACTCCAGGATTGCAACTTAAGTAGTGTTATCGGCGATAGACACGCCCACATTTTATATTTGAAAACAGCAAAACAGTGCTTTGAATGTTCGCTGATGTTTCTAAAAATGATACATTTTTGTGCAGCCCAAGTTTTTCATTGTTTTAATGTGTTTCGCAATAATATAAATGATTTGGAGTTTGTCCTATTCGAATTATTTGCGCCAGAACACCAGAAGTGCAATTATTGCAAGGTTGGCAATCATGGATCTGTTGTAAAAATTTTCAAACTGTCATTCGAGATCGAGTCGTGTTTTTAGGTTATATAATTAGTATTTAATTTTTTGTTTGTACCCTATACTTGGAAATCTAGTATAAAATAATAAAATCGACGGTTATTTAACGAAAATGATTATTAATAACTTTATTCAGATAACCAAAGCTTTGGAACAGGTACCTTATTTACAGTAATAATTAATAGTGTAGTTAGTTGTGACTGTTCATGATTTCTTTTACCTTCATTACACATAACAACGAAGTACAAAATGTTATTACAATGAAATTACCGAGGGCGAAAGCGATTCCAATACTTTAAGCCACATATGCGCATATTATGGGGTGTCGAATTTCGATCACGTGATTAATTTTAGAACCAGGCGACGATCGATGGACGGTCAGAGGGCACGATTCTATTTAAGGCGAATTATTTGCACTTATTAAATTATTTTGGGGATTTAATTATATTAATTACCTGTGATTACGTTTATTTTATGTAGTTCAACAATAAATTTATAGAACTGTCATTGAAAAAACAAAAGAATAAACGACTTGATTTAAAATCCAAGCTGCATGACATTTGTGAATTTCTTTTATTTTCTTAAATTAATCGTAAATAAGACGTTTTTGGGAGTTTGAGGTGCTAGTAATGGAAAAAATAGTATATATACTACGGTTGGAGAATGCTATTATAGCCTTCGCAACATATATTTATTTATATATATTTAAACGGTGCTCACGCTATAATAGCTTACTTCTCCACCTTAGTATATAATATACTAATGGTTGTTCGTTTGAACCTGCAGTATGTACAACATACTAAAAATCCCGGTAGGAGGGAGTGAGTAGGTCGAGGGAGAACCGTTTACAGATTTTACTCGTTTTTTGCTTATATTTCCGCAACTATCAACCCTTTTAGTACCTATGTTGTACTGTAGGTACAAACAACTACCCCAATTTTCAAAACTTGGATTTTTTTCCATCAAATGTTGTCTAATTTATCTGAATTGTAATTCAACAAAATATTTAGCACAATCGCTGACCTTCTGACTTTTGACGCCATTTGTTGAATAAAATCTAATTTCATTAACTGTCTTACCCAAACCCAACAGCAAAGTTGTAAATTGCACACACAATTTAATTTAATTGAATAAAACGTATGCGCTAATTATTTTTAAATTGCATTTAAAAAAATATATTTATGCGAGGGTAAAAAATTAGCTCAATTACCACACGTCTCATCATGCTAAAACTGACGTTTTGGGACTCCACACGCAGGTCATGTCACTTCAAATATAAATTTTCGAGACTCGAGAAATAAACAAAAATTAGTCGAGCTCATGGCGACCTGTAGTCTTCGTCACGTCTTCACGCAGCCATCCAGAGTGGCTGGAGACTCCAGTAATTTCATCGACAATGTCTTTATGGATCGAACTGTCTGATCTTCTCGCTCAGAAAGTTTGCTTCGCAGTTTCGACTGTACCTACGGAGGTTACCTTGAGACGCTTTGGAGACATGTACAGACATTTTTATGGAGAAACTTAAGAATGCGGACTGGAACTGTATTTTCCGTGAAGGAGCAGAGGATTCTTTATTCTTACGGTGGCTTTCACAGTGTTTTGATGACCCATTTTGAGGTATCCTTTCCTGAAAAAAGAAGGTTGCAAAGTAATCGAAACAAGGTTAGATCAAGTCTTATTAATATTACACTACAATTAAAAAATCAACTAGACGCTAGCTGGACAATTTTTAAACCTCACAATAATTACACCGCAAATTAAAAGCAAATTTTGGAAGACACTTAGAGAGCTAACGCAAAGCGGAAAACCTGCATCATATAGAGTATAGAGTATGGAGTAAGCAGGAAACAAGCCAAAGGCAATATGGAAGGTAATTAACTCGAATATTAAGCGTCTGGCGAAGAGTACTCATAGCGAATTGACGTCGGAGGCTCTGAACTGTCACTTTGCAAATATTGGCAATGCACGTAAGATCGCCGCAAGGAGGAGAGACGCGCATACAGACTCCTCAAGACTACAAATCGAGGCAATTACGCTGAATCTATAATGTTGAGTGGCGCAACGCCGGAAGAGATCGTGAGAGTGGTGTTGTGGGACATTAAACCGAAGAGAACGGCAGACACTTATGGCTTTTTTTGGCACTGTTGAAAACAGTGGTCCACGTGCTGGCTGAGCCACTGTACTATGCAATGAACAAATGCTTTAGTCATAGTGTATTTCCCGAGAAGTTAAAAATCGCGACAGTGGTGCCAATATACAAGAAAGATGATCCAAATCAGTGTGATAACTACTACAGACCTATGGATTTCTGTTTTGCCGGCGATGTCTAAGGTATTTGAGATTCTGCTGAGAGGTCGACTTCTGAGTTACTTCGCAGCATGGTTTTCGAAAGGGGAGATGGACCACTACCGCTCTGGTGGATGTGTTGGATGTGGTGCTTGATTCTTTTCATCGCAGACAGGAAGTTAGTTTGTCATGTTTTGATCTCAGTAAAGCTTTCGATTGCGTAAACCACAGTTTGCTGCTGCGAAAGTTTTACGGTGTTGGGCCGGGCATGGAACATGCTTTGATCTTATGTGGCGCACCGTTGGCAGGTTGTGTCGTGGCGTGGTGACGTGTCGTGCGAGCGGACGTTGGATCTTGGTGTTCCTCAGGGTTCAATATTGGGAGCGTTGTTGTTTTTAATATATGTAAACGACCTTGTTAGAAATGTGCGGGCAGAAGAAGCATGCGTGTATGCGGACAATTCATCTCTTATGAGCTGCTCCAGCGATAGGTTTCGGGTGTGTGAGATATCGGAGACGGCTGTTTCGAATGCTAGTGTTTGGTTCGAGGCAAATGGGCTACTATTAAACCGGAATAAGACTCAAAAAACGATTTTCACCACAAAAAATTTAGCTACGCATGAAATAGTTATTTACGTCATTAGTCCGGAAAGTGACCTATAGCTGAGTTCGGAATTTCAAAACGAATGCTTTAATAATCACTTCACGGACGTATATCGTATAAAATTTTATTTCATACTGTAAAAACAGTTTTTTTTGAAAAATTTCTTTGTATAAAAACGTAATTTTAGAAATGTCAAATTAAACACTCGCAGTAGGTATTTCAATTTAAATCACATCATCCACTTTATATTCGTTACTTAGCAACAAATAACTACTTTATAACTTCAATCTTGATATACATTAATATAGGTGTTCGTATATTGTATTAGATAACACTCTTGCATTTCATCCAAAGGTTCATAGATTTGATCCCTGTTGCCGGCAAGCTTTTTTCAAGCTAAAATTTGAAAAGGATTTTATTTTTTAAATTTTAGCTTGAAAAAAGCTTGCCGGCAACAGGGATCAAACCTAGTGATGTAATGTGCCATTTCCCGGACTCAAATTAATGACGGAAAGTAGCAATACCCGTACAGTATGAAATAAATATAAATTTATTTTGTTTCCATATTGATAACACACTTACTTGGGTGAATTAATATGTGTTCTCTACATGTTCTCTACAAAAAGTTGACCTCAGCGGTCTACGCCATACGTAGAATATGCCTGGCTGTATTGTATACGGCTTCATGCTGTGGTACTAATTTTTTAAAAATGTGTAAAAATTCAAAGCGCAACTTTAACGTACCTACATCACGTGGTGGGTTTTTCTTTCCCTGGAAATACTTTACTACTCTCATTCTTAGCCTAGTTATAAGCGCAAATTTTGTAGCCGAGTTCTGTTATGGCCACATCAGGGATTTTCTACAAAACCAAAAAGTCGCAAAATAATGCAAATGCGTAGTAGGTGTGAACTAATTTTGGTAAACATTTTTTACAAAAGTAAAATCAATTTGGAACACGTACATTCGAGCATTGGTATGTATGTGCACTTAATAGTATACTCGTTTGGTTTTTTATAAAACGTGCTTTCCGCGAATATTTGTGAATATCTCGTGAGCATATTTACATAGGTATTTGAAATCAGAATTTTCTCTCTCTATTCTCTATTCGATGGCGCATATAACGAAAAAAGTTTATTTAGGCAGAAAACAAATGCATAGCTAACAAATAATATAGGTACAGAAACTTGATTGACACCTACCGAATGAACGGAAAAAGTTTCTTCAACAAAGTTTTTTCAGAATTTGAATATCTTTTCAAATTCTTTCTAGAACAAAGTAAATTTTATTTTTTCTCCATATTCCAGAAATTATTTAGACAAGAATTATTTTCTGGTCTTAGTTCGCCTTAAGTGTAGGATCATTTTTCTCCATTTAACCGGCTCTCTGTTATCTGCTAAATTTACTAATAAACAAGACAGGGATTGGATACATCCGGTATACCAAAATTAAGCTATCGATCAATTCTTTCCGCCATTGACATCAAAATGTCCAAAATGACTGAACTGTACAGAATTTTCATAACCAGATAAAGCTAGTTGCAAATTATAATAACCGTTAACCCGTCGAACGTTAAGCGATTTTCGTGTAACGCCTTTAATAACTAAAAAGTAAAGTAAAGAAAAGGAAAAATTTAACACTTGGACTTTATTTAAAAATTCAACTCGAAGCGAAATTAATCTATCAAAGACAATAGTCACTTTTAAACGATTAATAGCCGTCCTGAAACGAATGAGAAAAGAAGAAAAAATGCCCTCCGGAATGGAAAATAAATAACTTCACGAAAAAACCATTTTGTTACAAGACGAATTGATAAATCTCAAGTTGGTAGCATTGATATTTGACAAACGATTTCAAGCGGTAAAAAACTAGTGCAATTTTTAACAAAAAACAAGACGTGTCGTCGCGACTTTCCCGTTTGCTTAACCTCAAAAATATTAACATTAACTTTTTTTAAAACAACGCGTTAGGAACTTCGACGTCGCGTCAACGTCAAATCTGGCAGTTATGCAAAATTATTTACATAAATCGAGGCAGACTCGTAAAAAGTTTTTTAAATAAAACTAAATTAAATTGTTTTGGGCGCTTTGGCCAACGAAAGAACCGTTGGTAGGGGTAGTACAGAACTCTGGTTACATTCGTTTTACCGGTCCACCGTTAGAGGGCCGAATTATATGCCAATCGACTTGGTTTTTAATTTGGAGTCGATCCCCGTGACCTTCAACGTCCGCCAAGGTGAAATAAAAAAAGTTGGCCGCATGGGTCACATTCGTTTTACCGGTCCACCGTTAGAGGGCCAACCTATATACCAATCGACTTGGTTTTTGATTTGGAGTCGATCCCCGTGACCTTCAACGTCCGCCAAGGTCAAATAAAAAAGTTCGCTGCTTTTTCCCGATTTTTTTTTGAACAACGGAAAAAGTGATTTTTGTTCAGATCGAGATCCTGGCGCATTCGATTATTCACGCAATCCGAGGCCCCCCGCGTTAGGTTACGAGGAAGGAACCGATTTTTTTTAGAACAACGGAAAAAGTGATTTTTGTTCACATCGAAATTCTGGCGTATTCGATTATTCACGATAGCCGAGGCCCCCCGCGTTAGGTTACGAGGAAGGAACCGATTTTTTTAGAGCAACGAAATCTTTTCTGATTAGGATAATAGTGTTCTGGGACATTATTGTAATAGGATTTTTTTGTATGGGATATTTTGACTTGGGATAATAATGATCGGGATGTATTGACTGGGATTTTCTTACCGGGATTCTTTCAAAGTATGATTAGTTTCAGGTTAGGTTAGGTTAGGTTAGGTTAGGTTGGTCAGATTAGGTGCGGTAGCAGGTTAGGTTAGGGCGGAGCCGGTTTTTAGTGAAATTAGACGTTTTCGAGCAACTTTTTTATTTGACCTTGGCGGAACTTGAAGGTCACGCCAATTGACTCTACTCGAAGAGTAGAGTTCAAATATATACATATAGTGTTGCCCCCTAGCGGTGGACCGCTAAAACAAATCTTTACTTAGAACTCACCCAAGTTGTATGTCCCATCTGTAACAAGTAATAAGTTTGGCACGTCAGTCTTGCCGGTGTTGCGCCGGGTGCTCTACCACCAAGCTACATCGGCCTTTGCGCTTAAATTGTAGTTCGCGCGTGCTCACATTAATCCTAAGTCGCTACAGTACTCTCTTGCTCAGACACGTCGTTCGATTCGATACCATGTGTGTATGTGTCGACGTTCCGTTGATCGAAACCCCCACCGCGGGGGCGCCAAATGGTGAAGAACATGCGTATGTGGTAGTTGGATAGAAGCACTGCTGACTCATTGCGTCGGGGTTGTCACTTTGGCACGCGTTAGCCGGACGTCGGTGCTGCGCTATTTATCTAAAAGAAACTTGGACTTGGGAATTGAACCAGAGTTTCGCCGGGTGCTCTACCACAAAGCTGCCTCGGTCCTTGCAATTCTCTTGTACTTCATGCGTGTTCACGTTAGTCCTGAGCCGCTGCAATACTCCTTCGCCCAGAGACGTCGTTTGTTTTGATACCATGTGTGCATGTGTCCGGAGTGCGTCTTTCGTTCTTATGATTTTTGATCGGAACCTCCACCGCGAAGGCGACGGAAGGCGGGGAACATGCGTACGTGGTAGTTGGATGGAAGCACTTCTGGCTTATTACGTTGGGATCGCCACTTTGGCACGTGTTAGGCGGTCTTAGACGACAGAGGTTCGTTCTACGCTATTTATCTAAGAGAAAAGTTTGGACGATCGGGAATTGACCCTGAGTCTCGCCGAGTGCTCTACCACCAAGCTACGTCGATATCTTGTATTTCACGCGTCCTCGCGTTAGTTTTGCGTCGATACATAAGTAAATAACTAATAATCTTAGCAGTTGAACGGACGTAAAATGCAATGCGGAATGACGAAGTTTTGTTTATAAAAGTGTTCCGGCTTCTTGAGTCGCTTGGAAAAAAAATACTCAGAATGCATTAATAAATTTCCTATACCGTCGTACAGTATACTGAGTAAATTATTGTGATTTAAAAATTAGATAGTAATTTTTTTATAATCCAAAGAAAAATAGACGTGCGAGTGAAAGCCTCTTAAATCATCCTGACTCGATATTTTATTTATTTTTAAAATTTTTTGCGACTTGACAGGTGACAACTCCATCAAAAATTGTATGCAAACAAACGCGTATGTATAGTGACGTTAATCTGAAAATATGCGGATTTGTAACGTAATACTACAGTGTAAGTCCCATTTGTGCACTATAATATTCACTATTAATCAATTAGTATTTGACTCTCGAACTCCGCTCACAAAAAATATAACACAACCTAGCTACTTTCGGCTACTTTCTTGCTTATTTCATGAAAGTAGGTGAAATGTGATCAAAATTTGTTTTATATCTTCGAATGTCGGGTAAATAATTATATTATTAAATATTTATGAAATTAATCGATCGTTAACAAGATTTTGTCCTGTTGCTCATCTCTTGCACTCCATGCTCGATTACTCGATAAAATCAAATCGCACTAAAAGTCCCCAAAACATATTATTTTGTTACATTACGACAATCCACTTATGATTAACTTGGATGGTAAATTGTCAACATCTACCGATTAACATCTTAAACTAGTTTAGTTGACCACTTTAATTTTGAACTAATTTACCTTTCTCGCCAATGACGCGCTCGATGATTGATGGTGGCCTCCCGTGTAGTTCAATAATAATAAATTATCGATAAGCCGCAAATTATCTGAAATGGTAATTGTTGTAGTTTAACTAAACGTTTAATTGATTTTCGTTGTACACGGCACAGGGTGGGCGTAATTGGGTGTTATCGTAAAGCACCTCGGTAATTTACCGAGATCAATTTTTGAGATCAATTAGCGGACTCGAGACTCTCAAAAACTACTTGGCTCAAGGTTACAGCACACAAGCTTTGTTGCTCTTTGACCGAAGGTGATTTGTTTTTCCAGGGAGTGCACTCTATCGCACGGATGCTTATCTTGTAACAAAATGAGGTTCGAAGCGTAAGGCTGACCACACTACATTCGGTACAGTGGCTGGCTTACGTTTACGTTATAAAACTGCGCTAATTACAAATTGATTTTTATAACAGAAAGTTTGGGCTAAAATTAATCATTGCAGTAGAAGAACAATTAGCTTACGATTAAATGGCGTATCCCATTTTTTATATCCAATTACGTTAAATTAAACAGTTATTAATTGGAGTAATTAATTATTTAAGAAAATTTTAACGGATTAAAAAACTTCGAAATGTTTGTGATTAAATCGCGATCAAGTTTCATAAAAAATGCCGCGCAGCTTACGTCTTGCGAAATTATTCGTGGAGTTAAAATCGTAATTTGAATTCTATGGGGGTGTGCGCTAGCTTTTTCATTTGACATTTTTCTAGCTGCAAGTAAATAAATCACGTAACTAATTACTAAAATTTAGTTCGCCTTTTTGGCCTTTAATAAACTGGTCTCGTTGCAAATTTCTAAAAAAAATAGCGGCAGATACAGTCGGTATAAGTAGCAGAAAAGGATTAAGAAAACGCGATCTCTGATTTATCTCAAAATTGAGGTTTAGAAATTATTGTACAGGGTGAGCAAAATTTGATGATTCTTATGGAGAAAACGTTAACTAGAAGAGATAATATGGAAAAATGGACGCCGGATCTTCGTTCGCTTTTTTGGAGAGCAACTCAATGACGAAAACCGGAATTCGCGATCTTCTTTTGTTTTGAAGCTATAACAAAAGTACGATTTTTCAGTTTTTTGCTAAATGTTAATATCTCGGTTGTTGTGAAGTTACAAAAAAAATATTAGCACATTCTTCGGGTACCTTTTAAGGGAAATAAAGTGAGCTAAAGAGGTTTTTAATATATTCGTTAGTTTCTGGTTTATACCACAAAGTTGTTTTTTTAAATGTAAAAATTAGATGAATGTGGCATATTTGAATACCGTTTTTTGTCCTCTTTTTAATGATATATAACATGTAGGGTCCATTATTTAAGGTAAAGAAATAAAAACTAAAAAATTTAAATACAACAAAAATAAAAAAATAAAAAATATATAATATTATATATCATTGAAAAGAGGATGAAAGACGCTACTCAAATATGTCAAATTCAACTATGGTTTGTATTTAAAACAACACAACTCTGTGTTATAAACCAGAAACTAACGAAGATATTAAAAATCTCTTCTTCGGCTTATTGTATTGTCTTAACTTCACAAAAACCGAGATACCGACATTTATCGAAAAATTAAACTTTTGTTTAAGGTCAAAAACAAAAGAAGATCGCGAATTTACGTTTGCGCTATTGAGATTGAACAGAGGCGCATTTAGGTAGTAGTAGGTTTCAATATTACTAAAAAAACATTTTTAACATTTTTTTGTTGTTTAATCTAACCGCACTCGGTACGGCCTCGATATTTAAGTGGGCGAGACTAATACCTGCAGCCAATTTCAATCGAGCACAATGCTAACATAAATGAATGTATGAATAAATGAATTTGAATGGACTATGGTTATCAATTTTTTCCATATGACCTACCGAATTTTGCCCAACCTGTACTTTTAGTGGTATGTATGTAGACTGTAGACTGTAAGCAGCCCCAACTTTATTTTTTTAATAGCTCCACTAGCTCGTAAAAGAGCCATACAAAAATACATTAGTTATTGGTTCAATAAAGTTAAAATATGATTTTTTCAACGCCAAAATGACACATCACTTAGGTACGAGTTATATTAAATTAAATTTTAATTAAAATAAATTAAATTAAAAATTTATACGAGGTTGGCTCGCGCTTTTATTCTATTTTAAATACATAAAACACTTTTCGGATAGTTTCGATCAACATTTCTCTGGCATAATTAATTTATGGTCTATTTGTATAAAGCTACACCACTGATTAACGAGATTAAAAAGGCCTCTTCAATCTTAAAGTATAATGAGCGATTTAGAAACAGTTGAGAGAGGATTTAGAAAAAAATTTCCTTTGTGCGTGGAGAGGGAGTCCAGCAAGAGTATTCTTATGTTTTGAAGGGATCGAAACTCAGCATGTCAGCGTAGGGGGACGCAATTTTGAGAATTAGAAATTTAACCGAAAGGGTAAATAGATGTCCCACACAACGGAAAAGTATTAATAAAAGCGAGAAATTACTAGAAACGTAATGAATTTAATTTTGATGTGACAAGTCGAGAACAGTCGAGAAAAACAAATGGTTTTCTTAAACAAAAACGTCTCCCGAAGCTCGCTCTATTTCAAAAAGCTCTATACGAAGAAAAATGTCACCTTTTATGAAAGTTGCTCCGATAAAAAACTTTTAAAAACTTTTTAAACCTTTTGCAATTCGTACATTAAATTCGTAAGAAGCTACCGAAAAAATGTCGAAGCCCACTTCGTCGACTCGATTTTTAAATGAACGGCAATTTTTCTTCAAGTTCCACTCACAAATGACACTCGGCGTAAAATAAGTTGCAAACTTACTTGAAAAAGAAAGTCGACGAAAGATAAAATTTTCTTCTTTTGTCTCTTTAAATGTTTTTTTTTTCGATTGAGCTTCTAAATAGTCTGTAAATTAATTAATTTGTGTGTGTCACCAGCCATTTCTCATTAATTGATAAGTGTTTGCTCCACAACTACCTATCACTTTTAACGACAATATATTAAATCGATTGAAATTTAATTAATTTTAGACGTAAATAGAATTGTGCAATTTTGCAAATTTTAATCAAATACTCTTCACGGAAGTGTAGTAGATCACCTTATTACTTACCTCAGGAGCTTTCGGATGAAATTGACAAACAAGGGGGCGTAGTACCTACTATAAAAGATGGTCCTTTAATAAACAAAGATTATTATAAAAGAACTTTAATTAAGAACAGGCCTGCAGGCAATTAAACCACAATCTGCTTATTAAGAATTTCAAACCTGACCTAACCTACTAAGATCGATATTTCTGTATAATTATTGGCGAGAAAGACACCACTTACTCGAAATTATTGAGTACGGCGACCATCAATAAAATTAGTCGTTCGAATGTGGTAGACATTGAAACTGCAATGTGCTAAAAGCGGTGCACACTTTAAAGGGAAAGCTTTCCTAGACACTATATCTTTTCTAAAAGGGGCGATAAAATGCTTTTTAGAGATGATTTTAGATATAAAGTTGTCGATAAAATATTTCAGTTACAGTTTATAAACTTTGCAGGGTGGAAGTTGCGATTTTGTGAGCTGGTTAAAAGTAATTGCGAAGAATGCGAATGAAATAGTTGAATGGATATTGATGATCGATTGATTTTTTTACGCAAGTTGTTTACAGTTGAGAAAAGTGGAGCTTAAGGATCGATTTACTAAATAAGAAATAAACAAAACGGAAATACTATGAAGGATGGCCAATTAAACGTTGCTAGGTGGCCACTTCGCACGTACAAAAAATATGCTCATTTTGTCCTTACTGTGCTGCTCATTCAAAAATCGTAATGAGGAGCAGAAGTCCGAGTCAAGCGAAGAGTCATTTTAAAGTCGATTTAATTCAATTTTCTGCCACAAAAATCAACCGACAACCGGTTCTTTTTGAGAATCTTTGAAGTTTCTATTCGTTTGTTTCTTTTGGGCGTGGCTTATGATACTTTTTATACGTAGAAATTGAAGGGAACAAATCCAAGAGTTTTGAAAATTAGTACGGTTGTTTGTTGAAACCCGCAGTACAACATACTAAAAGTCCCGGAGGGCGGAAGCGGGCGCGGGGAGGGGCAAACTATTTAAAGACTTTTTTTCGTTTTTTGTTTATATCTCCGTAACTATCAACTCTACAGAAAATTTACTTCTATACAAAATGAAAGTAGGCAAAATTTCGTACAAAAAAGGTCCTATTCATTTTTTTCGTGCTGAGCAAAAACGTAGAGATACGACAAAGATCGCATTTGACATTTATTTTAGCGAAGACACGACTGTGAACGTTCAGCAAGATAGTTGCTTCACTGTTGGGATTATGCTCAAGTCCACATCTCACAACGGTAATATCAAAATTTGTTGGCTAATTTTTGACTGGACTAGCCGAATATTAATGATTGTGTACATGTTAGGTTAGTCCCTTCGTAGAAAAATACGACTAGACGTGTCGTTTGTGCGAAAACATAAATATGAAAGACACAGAAGAGAGAAGAGTCGAGTGTCTCGTAAAAGAGACGCAAAACATCCATTTTTACTGATAAAATAAAGACTTTTCTATTCATCTTTTTTTTTATTATCTCGAACGACTCATCGCGTAATTTATTTCAGACTCATTAAGTCGAATCTGCTTCTTTCAGTATCCCGGTCTCGCTCCTAATGGCAACATTAAACAAAAACCAATTTAATTGAAATTTTAACTCAAAACGATAATGAGAAATTCCTATCGAGAAACGAGAAATCTCTTTTTTTTTCGCGCTGGTCGCAAAACAAAAATAAGTCAGTTTATCGAAATTGTCGACACGTCAGAAATGTGAAACAATTTTTGAATAATGCACTAAATTACGTTTTGTACGTGACAATCTGAATAACAAACGAACGAAGTGTTTACTCCATTTTTCACAACCGAAGAGAAAAGCGATCTTATTGCGAAACTTTCGAATTTGCTCCATCTTAAACCTATTACAATTTACGAGTTTGCTCGCAAGTTTTATAATTGAAGACGTCAGGTTTGACAGTCATTCTGAACTAGTTGTTAAAACAAACGCTTGTGGTGGATATAATGAGATGAGCTCCTGTGAAACTTGTCAGCTCAATATTTTAAAGGTGTTACCACTAAGAGCTTGTACATGTACAGTCGGAGAAATAATTATTGGGCACTATAGGCTGTTTGGCGAATACTTATGTCGGCCAGTCGCAATTCTGCATTAAAATTTTTACGAATTACAAAAATGGGATGTTTTATAGCTACTTCACTCTCACTTTGTATGCTAAAACAATTCTTTGCTAAAACGTGTATGAGAAGAAGAAAGTTACCATTTACTAATGACATGACCAATATATTTTTCTGCGGCTGTACAGGACTCGGATTTATAAGCGCTTAAATTAACCCAATTTCTAGTCACTTTCTTTAAAAATTTATTACTTTTGACGCGTGTAGGAAATTCTACTTCTGGAGAGTACGAAAATTCCAATCGTTTCCAATCGTGATTCCAATATAGTTTCGACACCGTGCTTTTGTTATAAGAATTCCTTCCAGGGACGTTTTATCCATAAGGAAAATAGGTCATGTCTCATAATAGACTACAGCAATAGACAGGCCAAATATTGTTAGACAATGAAAAAATTACTGCCTATACCGTAATGCCGTTCGTTTGTACCATAAAAGTTTGAAAAGGTTTTGGAAAAAATTTCGAAGATTTATCTCAAAATTGAAGCTTAAAAATTACTCTACTACTGCACTATACAAAAATAATAAGTATATCAGTTTGTTTAATAAAGTTAGAATCAAATTTTTTCAACGTCAAAATGAAACATATCACTAGGACAGATTAGGTTAGGTTATGTTAGGTTATGTTAGGTTATGTTAGGTTAGGTTAGGTTAGATTAGGTTAGGTTAGGTTAGGTTTTTGGAATCTTTAAAGGACGCCCCCTGTATTACCAGGGAGAGTGTTGGATTTAGTAAGGATAGATATTTCTACCGGCTACTAAGTAAATCCTGTCATCTGTCGAAGTTTAACCTCTCCTGGTCCAAGAGAGGGGTCCTTTTGTTTGTTGTAAATCTGTCCATGTTTGGTTTTTCAGGGGCAAGTTTGATCATGTCGAGGTAGATTAGGTTAGGTTAAATTAGAAATTTATTTAACCTCTTCTAGCATACTAAACTGGTTTTCGCTTATATTTCATTAAATACGTAAACCACGTTTCGGATAGTTTCAATCAACATTTCTCTGGAATAATTAAGTTTTTGGTCATTTATATAAACTTACAATACTGATTAACGATGTTAGAAAGTCCTCTTCGATCTTAAAATGAAATAGGCGATTTTGAAGCAGTTGTGAGTGGTTTGTTTCCTTTTGGCATGGAAAAGGAAGAAAATATCGATAACAAAGTTTAAAAAAAAACGTTTTAGAAAAAAGTACGAAAATTTAAAGTTTTTAAAAATCAAACTAAAAGCTCTCCTTGTTATCTCTATAGGTAGTGTTTGCTGTTTGCACGTAAAATGCTATAATTTTATCAGTAACTTAGGTGTTCTACCGTGTTAGGGGTCATGTAGGCTAACGAGCGATTTATCGCAAGCTAAAAGTCGTGAAAGACCAAGTGAAAAAATATTCAAACACTCATCACTCGCTAAGCAATATGTTTTGTTTCAGTATGGTCGCTTTAATTTGATGTTACGTGTTTAAATTAATTGTTTGTCACTCTGCCGCTACGACTTTTCGCTTGCGATAAATCGTTTGCCAGCCTGCCCGAACCCTTAGATGCACTTATTACGAGGATGTATTGATAACTAGTTAGCCTAGACCAGTTCCACGCAAAAAAAATATTGCGTTACCATAGCAACGAACAATAACTTATTAGAAGTGTCAGTGTAAAGTTTCACGTCAAAAAAGTAAACCAGAGTTAAGCAATAAATTAAAAGAAAAAAGATGTCCACCGAAATTGTGAAAATCGAAAAATTGGAGTATCGAGCCATCATCAAGTACCTGTATTTAAAAGGGTTAAGAGGTAAGCAGATTTACGAAGATATGGTTAATACCCTTGGTAATCATTGTCCTTCGTATGCGACCGTGAAAAATTGGACTGCAAGCTTCAAAAGAGGTAAATTTTCAATTGAAGATGATGACCGATCGAAAAGTTCTTGCTTCAGTTTTTTGGGATTGCCATGGAGTAATCATGATTGATTTTTTGGATAAGGGTAGAACAATAACTGGAGATTACTATTCGACATTACTGACCACTCTACGGGAAAAAATTTAAGAGACAACACGCGGAGAGCTATTCAAAGGTGTTTTGTTTTTGCAGGACAACGCACCTGCACACAAATCTCATGTTGCCATGCAAAAAATTCGTGATTTAGGGTTTGAATTACTAGAACACCCCCTCTTATTCTCCAGATTTGGCTCCGTCCGACTATCATCTCTTTCCTCAACTGAAAAAAAGTTTAAAAGGTCGTAAATGCTCTTCCGACGAGGAGGTAATAAAAGCTGTGAACGTCTAGTTTGCAGAGCAAGAAGAAACTTTTTTTTTGAAAGGTCTAGCGACGTTGCAGGTTCGCTATAATAAATGTATCTAATTAAGAGGAGAATATGTTGAGTAATAAAATATTTTGACATTGAAATTTTGTTTAGTTCTATAGTAGGCTAAGAATTTTTCAATATAGTATGCTGTTTATTCTTTCTCACTTTGCATATTTTAGAACATATTAGTGTCTACCTACTTTGCTTTTGAGAAACACCTTTTTTCGAAACACTGTCAATCGCTACTAAAATTCTAAAATCTCATTAAGGCGTTTGGCCTTGAACCATAAAAAGTTCACGCACTGCTTGCTACCACGCCCTAAAATTTCTTCTGTATGGATCCGTATTTACAGGCTATATACAATCCGATGGCTTACAGATCAGAAAAGATGAAAAATGTCTTTGATTCCCGCCCCCCTCCTCCCCTCCGTAGGACAGCCTAATAAAAAATTATTATAAAAATGCAATCTAACACGAAGAGATAATTCGTAATTTAGCATTTTACTAAATTAACGTAAAGGGGGGGGGGGACACTGGCAAATAAATGACCTCCTTGAAACTTCTAAATCAAACAAAAAGTTCTCCTTATTATCTGTATAGACCGTATTAGATAGCGATTGCTGATTGCACGTAAAACGCAAAAATTTTATCAGTAACTAAGGTATTCCACCGCGTTAGAGCTCGGGCACTCTGGCGAGCAATTTATCGCGAGCAACAAGCCATAAACAATTGAGCGACAAAAAGTAAATTCACTCAAAAGTGACACTCGCTCAGCGATATGCCGTTTGCGTTTGGTGTCTTTCTCACTTCGCCCGTTTTAGAAAATATTAGTGTATATTTACTTTGCTTTTTTAAAACACTTTTTTTGGAGACACTATCAATCATAAAAAGGTCATGCACTGTTTGCTACCACACCCTGAAAATTCTTTAGCGGGGCTTCATGTTTACAGGCCTTATACAAGCTGATGACTAACACAGGTCAGAAAAGGTTCAAAAAGTCCTTGATCTCCCCCCTCCCCCGGCCCTTGTAAGGTACCCAAATAAAAAATTATTCAACAAGCAGTACTAACAACATATCGGTGATTGGTTTGAATCATCAAGTAAATATTAGATCCACCGAGCTAGTGATGGCGTTTTTAGCTAAGAAGTTGGACACAAAAGCCAAAATCCTTTTGCCTCATTTGTAAAGGTAATCGCAACTCGCAATTAATAGTCTGATAAAAATAGCTCCTAATACTTGGTATGAGAAAGCAATTTTTCTTGAGTTTAAATTTACATATTTCGGTAACTTTTGAATAATTCCAAATCGTTCCAGTTAGTTTATGGTTAAGGTAATGTCGTAAGGAAAAACTAATTTGCTAACTTCAAGTTAAAATTCGCCCCAATTCGTATAAAATAATTAATTTCGAATTCATTACGTCAAATTTTTGTTTAATAGTTGGATTAACCGAAAATATTAATTTTATGAATGTTAAAACAATGAAACGTAATTTGAATGCATGAAAAACATCCCTGTGGGAAAATGAATAAACGGTTAGTAAAACAAAAGGTTTGAGGCAGTGTTGCATAAATCATGCGTTAGATACCGAATATTAGTAATTGGAAAATTTTTCTTCTCTTTTTTTTGACAAATGCGGCTTATAAAATAATTTTTTTTTGCTATCGCAGAAATCAATTTAATTTGGGTCACGTAAAAAAATTGTTAACCACACCTATCCTCTAATAACAAACGAAAATGAATTCTACGGTCATCGTTAACCAACTCACGAAAATGCCCTCTACCAGTTAAAATTATGTCACGCGTTAGGGATGTAATTTAAAAAAAAAATTTCAAACTTCTCAAACCTTTTACGACCAAATTGTAAATTTAGGATAAAATTTAATTTAAACAAGAAAGCGTCCCAAACACTATTAACTCATTAAGTTAGATATCTAAAGTACTTTTCATCCCCCTTTTTGCGTAAATTACTTCATCACTAAACGTATTACTTTCGAGTAGGTAGGTACCTACCTTAACATATTGCGAAGATAATTTTCGTAACGTGCGTACCCACTGGGCGTTTTCTCGAGCTAATCAAATTTGGTGCGAAATTGCCCTAATTGCATAAACCAAAAATTAATGCTTTGTTGGTTTCGCGTTTAAGGCACACGATGTAAATCGCGTAATTTCTATGTTTTCGATCTGAATAAGATTTATAATATTTATGTTGGCGCGATGTTAAAATTTTAAAAGTCATTAATTTTAAGAGTTAATTAAAATTTATATTAAACGTTTGTGACACACTATGGGTGTGTACTGGGAGCGAAATTGGAAGAAAAGGGTGTTAAACAAGTCAAAATTCAAATTTTAATTTTGTTCGGCTAACTCAAGACAGGGTGTCTCAAATCCTAAAATCTACCCACGTTTTATGACCAACTTTGTTATTATTATAATAAAAGGGATTTATTAAAGGTTGGTTAAATTTATATATTTGGGCAGAATTACATCAGGACTAATCAAAACTAGAAGCAAATTTTAAAAAATACTAAAGAACAAAATGCAACCAACGCAATTTTTTGTTACTTGGTAGAAATGTAGAAACAAAAGAATATGTTTCGGCGTATACAAATTGTAAATCTAAATACGTTTTCTTCGTGAAATAGCACACGAGTGCAACACTTTTAAAGACTGCGCTTGCATTATTTTAAATCGAATAATTTCGAGCCAGATTACTTCCGCGTGGGATAGCGGGAACATGACGTTTTAAAAGATTAAATAAAACTCGAAATGTAAATCTTTAGTAAGAAGAACAAAATACTTTTTTTGTGGGAAATAATTAAGAAATTAGAGGTATTTGGCCGAATGGGTCACACAAATGCGATGAGAGATTATGGAAGTTGTCCCCACTAATAAATAGTGTGGAAAAGCGTGCACTTTTACTAAACAATAAAGTACCTACACAATTTTTAACGATGCATGCTCAAAGAGCATAGAAAAAGAGTAATAAAACCGACCATCTGTCATTCATAAGTGGCAGTTTTAGCTTGAGGAGGACTCGAGAAGGGTGGATTTTTGCTCTTTTTTGAGCTTTTCGTGTATAACTTCAAAACTACACACTTTTTTCAAAAAGTGTTTCTTTATAAAAGTAAACTAAGTACATAAAATTTCCTACAAGTTATATTTCTAAGATTTTTACCGTCATATGGACTGTTTAGGCGCTAGAGAGCGTTAAAGTTTGAACAAATTCCAAAATCGGCCAAAAAATCGATTTTTTTGTTTATGGCTTATAACTCGAAAACTACTTACTTTTGGAAAAAATTTGAACTATTTAAAAATAATTCAAATTATATTTTCTACAAATTATGTCTGCAAAATTTTTGCGTCAAACCAACAGCTTTGGTGCTAGAGCGCGTTTAAATACAGAAAAATGGCTTTTTGAGGGTCTAACTAAACTAAAAGAAGTCCGAAGGCCGAATTTTCTTCATCTTCAAAAGAGGCTGACACCACGAAAGCTGCACTTAAAACTGTCTGCCACAATCTATTTAAAATCTACACCAAAAAGACAATTTTTTGGGGAATATCATAAAGTAACTAATTACTAATTACTTACTCTATGGTAATATATAAATTTATTGGGTTTAGTTTGACCTTCAAAATCTCTCCCTTCTATAATTTAACGCGCTCTAGCACCTAAACTCTTTGTTTGACAAAAAAATTTGACAGGTATAATTTGTAGGAAATTTAATCTAATTTACTTTCCTATACGTGCACTTTTCTCTATAAGTAGGTAGTTTTTGAATTATAAGCGATAAACAGAAAAAACAGTTTTTTGGCCGATTTCGGATGTTTGTCAAACTTTAACGCGCTCTAATGCCTAAACAGTTTATTTGACAAAAAATTTTGACCATCATAATTTATAGGAAATTTAATCTACTTTATTTTTCTTTACGTGCACTTTTTTCTTCAAGTAGGTAGTTTTTTAGTTATAAGCGATAAACAGAAAAAACAGTTTTTTGGCCGATTTCAGATGTTTGTCAAACTTTAACGCGCTCTTATGCCTAAACCGTTTATTTGACAAAAAAATTTGACAGACATAATTTGTAGGAAATGTAATCTAATTTATTTTTTTTTACGTGCACTTTTTTCTTCAAGTAGGTAGTTTTTGAGTTATAAGCGATAAACAGAAAAAACAGTTTTTGGTGGATTGTGGAATTCTTGTCAAACTTTAACGCGCTCTAATGCCTAAACCGTTGATCTGATGACAAAAATCTAAGAGATACAATTTGTAGAAAATTTAATGAAGTTTATGTGTTTATACTAGCATTTTTCTCAAAATTTGTGTAATTTTGGAGTTATAAGCAAAAATCTGAAAAAAGAACAAAAACTCTCCATCTTGAGCCGTCCCCAATTAAATGCTGCCACTTTAGAAGTGAAAGACGACCGGTTTTATTATTCTTTTACTATGTGAATGTCAACAATTATATCATCTGCACTTTTCCTCCCGGATTACAAATTTTTAATATCAGTTCACGTATTTTCCGGGAATCATGTTTACTTCACAGCGCTGTACTAAATTTCAACGCTCTCTAGCTAACCTGGTCGTTTGAAGAAACAAATCTAAGAGAGATAATTTATAGAAAATTAAATGCTTTATTTTTTTTTGTAGAAAAACTTTTCTTTAAAAGTATTTTTAAAAGTTTTCGAGTTCTGAGCGATGAAATACCTTTTTGGTCAATTTGGGAATTTTTCTCGTACTTCAATGCACTCTAGCGCCGAAACAGTTTAGCTTAGAAAAAAACACGAGATATAATTTGAAGAACAGTTCATACAATTTATTTTCATATAAAAGCACTTTTCTCGTGATGTGCGTAGTTTTCGAGTTATAAGCGAGCAACTAAAAAGTAGCTCTTTCGGCCGATTTTGAAATTTTTGTCAACCTTTAACGCCCTTTAGCATTTAAACCGTGTGTCTGAGAAAAAACTATTTGAAATATAATTTGTAGGAAATTTGATGGAGTTTATTCTTATATAGAAGCACTTTTCTCATGAAAGGCGTAGTTTTCGAGTTATAAGCGAGAAACTAAAAAATAGCTCTTTCGGTCGATTTTGGAAATTTGTCAAACTTTAACGCTTTTTAGCACTTAAACTGGGTGTCTCAAAAAAACCCTTTGAGCAAAAACATAAAAAGAGCAAAAATCTACTCTTTTTTAGTCACCCCCAAGTTAATGCTACCATTTAGAAGTGACAGACGGTCAGTTTTATCTTATAATTATTATCGCCAGTTGCACACTCCACTAACAGTGTTGACAATGAAACCACAAACATAGTGGTGGGAGCACAAAATTTAATTAGAAATTAGAAATTTTTCTCAAAACATAAAATCGATTGAATCAGAGAATCAAATTTGTATTTCTGGATAAAATTTTTGTCAAATTATTGTTAAATTTTTAAACTTTAATTTTTAATTGATTGTTTTTTGAGGAGAAAAAAAACAGCAACCATGGATTACTTTTTAGTATTTTTTAAAGTTTGTACTTTTTTAACCAAATGGTGGTCCTTTAGGGGTTCTTTTAATTTTATAATAAATGTTTTCTTTGTTTATTTATTTTCTTACAGTTGTATAGTGTACTAAATTGATTTGTGTCATTGGAATTTGATTGAACGTTGAATGAGTGCATGTGCATTAAAATTAGTTCTCCGAATAAAAATCAAATTTGTCTAAGATTTTTGATGATATAAATTTCGAACTTTGCAGCAAGTGATTAAATAACAGATCTGCAACTGTTTCTAGTGGACCGAAGTGCGATAAGAGTGTGATTAGGGTGAGATATTTAATTTAATAGTGAAATAATTAATAATATTTCGAACAATTTCAATAAAATCAGTATCGCGTAAATATTAGAAGGTCGAATTAAATTAAATTGAATTTAAATTTAATATATTATATTATTATATATTCATATTATTCATATCTTAATCTGAGAAGGGATTAAGGCGGGTTTGTGTTTGCGTAACTAC
Source organism: Malthinus flaveolus (assembly GCA_950108345.1). Lineage (NCBI taxonomy): Eukaryota > Metazoa > Arthropoda > Insecta > Coleoptera > Cantharidae > Malthinus > Malthinus flaveolus. Next base: position 21,730,721 of record OX467286.1, on the reverse strand, counting down.
TGCTATAATTATGCCGGTGGTGTGTCAGGTGTGCACAAAAAATGTTGCCAATAACCACTCAAAGATCTGTTGCTCGGCTTGTAGGAGAACCTATCATGCTTCTTGCCTAAAGCTTACATCTAATGATATTACCTACATAAATGAGAATAAGGACAAGTGGACGTGTGCCCTATGTAACGAGGTATTAAGGAAGTTGAGGAGTGGCGCTAATGATGACACCCTGGCGTCGCCTGTGCAATTGAGGAATGCGGCTGCACCTGCGGATTTGCAGAAGGCGGAGCAGATGGTGGTGGATAGCACACCAATGTTGGAGAGAATTCTATCCGAAATTAAGGAGCTACGCAATGAACAGAGCTCCTTCCGAGATTCCTTGACGTCATATCTTGAGGAAATCAAGGAACTCAAAGATCTCATAACTAAGCAGGATAAGAAGGTGAAGGACAGTGAGGGCGTGGTCGCTGAGTTGGCGTCGAAAAATGATTGTTTGGCTAAAGAGAACGAAGATCTGAAGTCGAGGCTGAATGACTGTGGGCAGTACTCTCTTGTGAACTGTTTGGAGATAAATGGAGTTCCTGAGCCCCAGCAAGAGAATGTCTTAACGACGGTTCAGCTCATCACTCAGGCAGTTGGGATTCAGTTCGATGCAACATCCATCGACGCTTGTCATCGTCTGAAGGCCAGGGATGCATCACGACCCAGTGCAATTATGGTCAAGTTTGTCCGTAGGTCTGATAAGAACAACATGTTGAAGGCGGTGAGAGCCAGGCGTACACTGTCAACTAAAAGTTTGGATGCCAGTTTGGCTTCACTCACTGCGCGGGAAGAGCCGATATATGTCAATGAATCCCTCAGTCGGGCTAACCGCTACTTGTTTTTCGAAGCTCGAGAATTTAGGCGGTCTAAAAATATAAAACACCTGTGGACGAGAGACGGGAAGATTTTTATGAGAGCCTCCGATAAAAGCAGTGTATACAGAATAAGAACCGTAGCCGATTTAAACGATGTCCACTAATCTTAGTTTAATTTTCAATTTCTACTATCAAAATGTACGTGGTTTAAATACAAAACTAACTAACTTTAAAATTAATCTGCTTTCGGAGGACTATGATGTGATTGCGCTTTCAGAGACATGGCTAAGTGAGAGTGTGTGCGATGGTGAACTTTTCGATGATCGTTATGTTGTATATCGTCGGGACAGAAATGGGTATGGCGGCAGATTGCGTGGCGGGGGTGTTTTGTTGGCAGTGAAATCGAGTATTTCCTCACGAAGAGTCGTTTTGTTCGAGAGTGAAGTTGAGGATGTATGGGTGAGGGTTACTGTTAATGGAATATCAATGTATTTATGTTGTGTATATATTTCTCCGGGTTCGTCCTAGGACCAGTACAGGCTTTTTTTTAATGCATTGGAAAGAAATCTATTAGGTGAGAACTCGAAAATAATAATATTTGGAGATTTTAATATGCCAAGAGTAGCGATGCCGGAGGGTGTGAATCCTACAGCTAAGGAATTGCTTCTTATTGAAAGTCTGGAACTTTTTAATTTTACTCAATTTAACGCGATTGCTAATCGAAATTGCGTGATTCTTGATCTTGTAGTTGCTAACTTTAGGGTTGACGTGAGGAGATCGGATTCTCCTCTTGTGTTGGAGGACGACCACCATCCGGCTATAGCGTGCTCATATTGTTACCAAGGCTGCTCAAATTTTAATGTTTTCAATGAGCCTCAGTTTAACTTTAGAAGGGCAGATTTCTTGAAGTTGTACGCTGATTTGCGTGGGACGAACTGGGGGGAGGTTGGTGTGACTTTGAATTCTGACGAGGCTGTAGATGTTTTTTATAGGTTGGTGAATGCCGCTTTGCGGAATTCGGTGCCCAAGACATCTTGTCTGAGGAGGCTCTATCCGCCATAATTTACGCGGGGTATAATTTTGGATATTAGAAAAAAGCATAGATATCGTTTAAAATGTAAAGCTACCAAAAATGTAAATGATGTTCTTAATTATACCCTGCTTCGGAACAGAGTTAAGAACAGTATAAGAGACGCTTATGTTGAATATGTTCGGGGGGTGGAAAGCGGTTTACAGATGGATCCATCTCAATTTTGGTCATATGTTAAGTCTAATCGGCGTCACTCTGCTTCTGATAATTGCCACATGTCGTATGGTGACTCGGTTTTGGGGACGGATTCGGAGATTGTGGATGCTTATTCTGAGCATTTTCGTTCTGTGTACAGGCGGGAGGGTGCTTCTTACCGTATCGATGGTGATTCGGTAGCTTACGGTAATCGGATGTTGAGTATAGGTTCTGTCACAAGTGAGGAAGTTGAAACTGCGCTTAAAACACTGAAGCCTAAAAGATCCACTGGTCCGGACGGCATACCGGCGTATATTTTTAAAGCTTTATCTGAGTTTTTTGTTGAGCCTCTTACAATGATATTTAATTCTATTATACGAGATTCCAGATTCCCAACTGTTTGGAAATTAACTAAAGTATGTCCCATCTACAAATCGGGTGACAAGAATGACATAACCAATTACAGACCTGTGGCGCTTCTGTTTGTACCAAGTAAAGTTTTTGAGATGGTTCTTCATGCTAGAGTGTTCGCACATGTGGCTCCGACATTGTCTGTCCGCCAGCACGGGTTTGTGCCGCGCAGGTCAGTTTGTACTAACCTTGCGTGTTTCACGCAAGACTTATCACTCGCGATCAATGATGGCTCTCAGGTGGATGTTGTGTATGCGGACATGGCAAAGGCTTTTGACAGGGTCCATCATGACGTGTTGTTAAGGAAACTTTGTAGATTTGGTTTGTCCCGACCGCTACTGGAATTATTTATATCTTATCTGAAGGACCGATCCCAGTATGTTGTATTTAATGGTCATAAATCTGCCGAGTTTAGGGTCTACTCCGGGGTGCCTCAGGGATCCAATTTGGGGCCTCTTCTGTTTTTATGTGTAATGAATGATCTTCCTGATGTTATACGATTTTCTAAGACAGAGCTGTTTGCAGACGATTTCAAAATGTACAGAGAGATCAGAGATATTACTGACTGTCTGCTTTTGCAAAGTGATATTGAAAATATTTTGGAGTGGGGGGCTCAAAATCTGTTTAGTTTCAATATAAAAAAATGTTACTTCATGAGGTATACAAGAAAGTTTAGCTTTGTTGATTTTAAGTATGACATGCGGGGGGAGGAATTAAAGAGTGTTTCTAGTGCGAGGGACTTGGGAATAACTTATGACAGTAAATTAACATTCAATGAGCACATTTTGCAAATAACTAAAAAGGCAAATCGAACTCTTGGTTTTATCATTAGAAACTCATGTGATTTTAGAAACATTAAATCGTACGTCAAATTATATGAATCATTTATTCGTTCTGTTCTTGAGTATGGGTCCATCATATGGTCGCCGCATTACAAATTGTACATATCGCAAATTGAGAGGGTTCAAAAGCGATTTTTGCGCTATTTATATTTAAAAAAGCACGGTGTTTATCCGCGGTTTATGGAATATACGAGCCTTCTCAGGGAATTTAATTTTGACTCTCTATTGGATAGACGTGCCATGGCCTCTATAACGTTTATATATAAGGTTGTGCATAATATTATAGACGATAGTCAACTATTGTCGAACCTAAATTTCAACGTTCCTTCTTATAACTCGAGGCGTGGCACGGTTTTTTATTTGCCTACTGTGCATACAAATCATAGTTTGAATTCACCAATCTATCGTATGTGTGATATTGTCAACCGATGTCATGAATTTGATTTGTTTCAGGATGTAAGTTTGCCTGTGTTAAGGAGATTGATTTGGTCAGCTTTTAAGACTTAGCCTTAGATTTTTCGCATGTGTATTCATGCGTTGCATGTATTTATATTTGTTTATTTTTTTTTTTTTGCGTTGTGGTCGGCACGCGCACATGTGTATTTATATTTTGTTTTTTTGTATTATTGCAGCTTGTAATTAGGCTTTAGCCTGTTAGCCGCAAGTTAATAATAAATAAATAAATAAATAAATATAACCCACTGTAATAATAGTAAAATTAATAGTTGGTATACTAAATTTTAGTTTGTAGAATTCAGTTATTAGTTGTTAGTTTTCCCTTTTTATTTCTGGTTAATTTTGAATACGTGTACGTACCGTATAAGTACATTTTCCGTAATTTACAGTTTAAATTTATTTGTGTTGTGCTTTGTGTTGTTTATCATTATTATTTTACTAAAATATTAAATGTTGTTCTACCAGGTTTCCTTATATTTATACATTTACGACTTCTTCCCTCGAACGCATATTTTATTTTTCATTTTAACGCAATTTTTCTTTTAATTATGATCGGTCATTCCAATTTTTGGAAATTGTGGAAAAACAAAAGTAGTATAAGATAAACAGTCCAAACTTACAATTTTAAATAAAAATATTATCATAGTAAAATTAAAAAAGTAGACGAGTTTGAGTTGACAGTATAAAGTATATTAAGTCAAAAAAAATTCTGCAAACTTTGTCTTACACTCTTGTTCAACTTTCTTGTTCTATTAATAAATAAAGAGATACATTGAAAGTTTTGCCGCTTTTCCGTCTTTTCTAATATATTAGAAACTTGGACAAAGTTTAATTTCCTCAGCGGTTATTGATTAGTTTTGTAATTCAGCTCACCTTTACTAATTAAGCAGTTACGTAACTCTTATTGTAGTGTTACTAGTATAGCGTTAGCAGATCTTAGACACCCTGTATATATAGAAAATACGTATGTATAAACAACAGACAAACAATTTAACGGACTGGGAATCTGCGAGTCAGAAGAACGGCAGGCAGAAAGACCGTTGAATTCACAAAAATAGAAGTGTCCGTTTTTAAATAATTTTTTTGAATTATGTCTCATGAAACCACGGGGTTAATACGCAATTTAACTTTGAGAGTTTATAACTTTTTTGAGGTGCATTTGGAGATCAAGAAGGGTAAATGTCTTAATTTGGTCCTGGGAACTCACGACGATTTTCCGGGACACCCTCCATAGGTTTTACTTGGGGTCGACAATGACCCCACTGGTATTGCATGTAGATGAAAAGTTACGGTGGTATAAGGATTGTTACACTGTTATACTTCTGGGGTTGTTATTGGCAATTAAAATCAATTTTTAAATAACTGATAGAAGTAACAAATACGCCGCAGACTTATTTTCTAAGTTTCTTTTTGACACCTCTGTGAACATTTTGTACTCAAATCAGTCATGTATGTTGGGTTGCATACAAACTCGATTCAATCATCGCTACTGAAAGACAACATTAGTATCGGCTGCATTTCAAATTTTAATATAAAATGTTGGTTGATACGTTTGAATAAATCCGTTCACTACTAAGAAAAAAAGAACCGGCTTTTATAAAAATCACAGCTGACAGGGCGTTGTATCCCACTTGATCCTATTCCATTTTACCTCTACTTACCAACCGAACGAAGTTAAAATAGAGAATAGAATATTTATGTTGTGTTATTTTTATTGACTTTGTGACTGACGCGAGAGATTTGCAAAAAGAATTTATTTGAAGAAATAATTGGGTCGGATTTATCGGCCTGGCGAGAAAGGGTGCAAACTAACGGCTAAGAGGATTTTTTTGGGCTCAGGTAAAAATGTTAGGAAGAGCCTAAAAATCGTTTGTTAACCACTGAAAAATTCGGCACTTGGCATTACTCAAATATGCTACATACAGGGTGATTAAGATGCGGTAATATTCTGATTTATAATTATTACACTGTGGTGGAATAGAAATTAATTCGCCACATCCGCGCGCTTAATTAAAGTAACTTGAGTGTCTTTTAAACTAATTTTAAAATTTCGAAACTTGCAAGATAAGACACTTCAGAAGTATAACAAATTGTAAACTTAATAAAAGCCACAAACTTCGTTACCGAGGGTAAACATATCAAATATACTCTAGAACTGTCTTTACACAAAACTAAATTTAATTTGCATGGTTTTTCACCACCAGAAATGTACATTAGCGAAAACGGGATAAGAAGCAATTTCCGACTCTCCTTCCACTTATTGCTTATTCACTTTTCTTCGTTAAAGTTTCATTTGTAAGTTGCGCGAATTTTTTAGTTCCGCTCCGGGAATAATTCGACGTAGGTGATTAGAGATGCGTAATAAAACTAAATAAAAATTTAGGTGGTTGTTCTTTTTTTTTCATTTTTATGTGGAGGTAATCAAAACAAACTAGCCATTTCAAAGAAACATAAATGGATCACAGAACACGGGACGCTTAAATCTTCTCGTGTAACGAATGGCATACGTCCGTGATCCAATCTTTATCCTGGTAGTTTACTCTTACGTCTTTTATTACATTTTGTTTCGCACATACGTGTTTCTGTTTTAACATTTTCATTCGTATAAACAATGTAACGGCAATTAAAATATACAATAGGTAGGCCTACCTCAAAAATATATACAGGGTGTTTTCTTTTAATTCTCTCGAGTGCTACTTTCCGATCCTTGCTCAAAAGAATTAAAAATTTGAATTTGTTACTACTAGCACCGACTAGCGGAATAATCTAGCGAAACAATGTACCGAATACTCTTAAGAATAACTCGTAATGAGTCCAGCTGACCAGCAATTTTGAGTTACAGCTTACTGCTTGATTTTAATTGCCTCGAACGATTTGCAACATTTAAACCGATTGTCGAGTATTTAATCGATGATTTCGACTGCAAAATAATTACGGTTTGCGGTTAAATTGCGAGTAACTGGCTGGTTAAATTTTTAATTTTTTTATTTGCAAAATCCGGATTTTGTCGCTTAAGGAAGTTGCGAGATAATCTAATAGAGGGGCGCCTTCGAACCGCATCGTATTTAATTTTTGTCCAATAAAGAAAAAGAAAACCTAATTTAAGCAATTATCTTGTGTGTTCGTTTATGATTTTACACCTCAGTGTACGTATTTCAAGGAGCGTAATTGAAAAATAATAAATTTATTATTTAATTAAGCGGTGCACTTACCAGGATTTGGTTTTAAAAAAGGATTAGCTTTTCTTAGTGAGCTCCACGAGAAAATTTTAATTGTTCGTCAAATATGAAAGTTTTAATATCGTACCGCGGGCAGTCCGCGCCCCTCTTTTATGCCTTTTAATTGAATTGAATATCAATAATAGCTGTTATATTCAAATCTCTAAATAGGTATTGAAATTTAATTTATTAAACGGCTCGTAATTGAATAGATACTGAATTCGCTTAATTAGACAGTAATTACGTAATTAGGCAATGAAATTATTAGCGTGTGGGATACGTAAAAACCTTTTACTTTTAGATAGGGCTATCAAAAGGGCACTATTTTTTTATTAGGTACTTCAAACCGCTTCAAACTAACGACGTTACAAAATAAAATACCGCACGGTACAAATTAACCAACTTTCATCTTCGTAGCCGTTTGATTGGGTAGACCTCGTACGACTCTCCTCAACCGAATTTTTTGCCTTAAAAGGTATCTGCCGTCTTGAAGACTGTATTAAAAACCGTCTATTACAATATATTAATATTTTTCCTGTGCTCTCCAAAAATCCACTATTCTCGAGGCCCTAAACTGTGGGTTTGACAAAAAAACTTTAAGAGACATAATTTAAAGGAAATTGAGTTTACTTTATATTTATATAAAAATTATTTTTTTCTAAAAGTGCATATTTTTTTAACTATAAGCGATAAACAAAAAAATCCTTTTTGTCAGATTTTAGAATTATTGTCCAACTTTAACGCGCTCTAGCGCTTAAATTCCTTGTCTGAGGAAAAAAACTTAGAACACATAATTTTGAGAAAATTGAATTTACTTTAGATCTATATAAAAACACTTTTCTTTAAAAGTGAATATTTTTTTAATTATAAGCTATATACAAAAAACAGTTTTTGTCAGATTTTGAAATTTTTGTAAAACTTTAACGCGCTCGAGCACCTAAATTGTTAGTCTGACAAAAAAAACTTAAAAGACATATTTTGGCTGAAATTGAATTTACTTTATTTTTATATAGAAACATTTTTCTCTAAAAGTGGATATTTTTTGAAGTATAAGCGTTAAACAAGAAAAACAGTTTTAGTCAGATTTAAAATTTTTGTAAAACTTGAACGCGGTCGGCACCTAAATTGCTTATCTGAAAAAAAAACTTAAGAGACATAATTTGGAGCAAATTGAATTTATTTTATATGTATAGAAACACTTTTCTCTAAAAGTGCATAGTTTTTGAATTATAAGTAATAAACAAAAAAAAACAGTTTTTAGACGGATTGTGGAATTCTTGTTAAACTTTAACGCGCTCTAGCGCCTAAACCGTTAAGCTGAGAACAAAAGCCTTTGAAATATAATTTCTAGAAAATTTGATATAGTTTATTTTTATATATTAGCGCTTTACTCAAAAACTGTGTAGTTTTGGAGTTATAGACGAAAAACTGAAAAAAGAGTATAAATCTACCCTTTTCGAGTCGTCTCCAAGTTTATACTGCCACTTACCAATGGTAGACGGCCGGTTTTATTACTCATTTGCTATATTATATTCTTGTTCTGTGCTCCTGCAACGTCAACGCTAAAAATTTTGTATTTTAGTATATAGAGGGTGATTGAAATTCGTTGTGCAACATGGGGATCTCGCTTATTTTAAGAGCTGGATCATAGTTTTAAATTGGGCAAAGTTGCTAAATCTTGTTCTCGCGAAATTGAATAAACGAAAATTCTCATTTCCTTTTTTTAGCTATAACTTTTCTGTTTGTTAACCATTTTTAATTCTGTATATACATTTTCAGTACATTTTCTCCTCCTTTCGAATCCGTAGTCAGCATTTTGATTAGTTGATTTGTTGTTGGTCCATTAATGTCAACTTTATTTTTTCTTTTGGAATTTTTTTAGTCGGTGCACTTAAAAAACGCAATTTTGGGGGTATCGTGAGGGCCGTAACGCAAGTGGCAATTTTTTGTTTACGTGAAACGGTTTAGTTTCAAATAAATCAAGACCGATCGTATGACTAAAAAAGAGCCAAAAAAGTCGCATTTTCCCAAAAAATTGTAACTCGGCCAATTTTTATCGCAGACTAATAAAATAGAAACCAAATTAAAGGAAAGTTTATGAGCTTTATAAATTGTCTTTTAGTATTTTTTTGTAAAAGTGTTATTTTTTCAAAATATTTGCCGAAAACCCGCTTAGCTGTCTTTCTCGTCTCCGTAACGTCTTCACTACCACCCTACAACGGTTAGACTCATCTCATCTTTTTCGGTTAAACTGTATCCAAACTTCAGTAATAATTAGCTTTAAGTAGACAGTGAGAGGTGCAAAAAGCAAAATTATAATCTAAAAGTGCAGGGTTTAGTATAATATTTACGCTCTTCCCATGTATAATAGAGCTGTTAGAGCAAGAAGGACAAGAAGTAAAGTAGTAAATTTTCATCAAAGGTACCGATATTTACAGCTTAAGCCTTAAATAACGCTTTAGTAAAGATAATAACCAAAATATTATATACGAAAAGGTTCACAAAAGCCCAAAATTTAATTTTATACCAACATAAAAGCTAATCTTGGAAAATTATCTGAGAAACTTCGAATATTGCACATCTTCAAAATTTAATTACATAACTTTGCTCAAAAGTTGTATTTATAAGCAAACAAAGATGCATTTTGTAAATTTTCCGTTATTTTTTTGTAAACCCTATAAATTGCGTACATTAAAAGTTACTTAACTGTATTTTAGGGGTTAAAAATAATACAAAATACACAAACACAAATTTGCAATTGTAAATATGTTTATAAGAGCCGCGGCCTTTTAATTGGTTATATTTGTTTTGTAAACAACATCAGTGTAATAACGTAATTTTAGTAATCCTCGCGATTTTGAAATTTTATCGAGCGTTAAATGGAACAACGACAAGCTCCGCAACAAAACAACGTTTTATCGCTTAAATATTGTGCAATTAATAGTTCAAACATTGACTGTTGGTTATGCAACCAGAAATGCAAATATTGTCTAATGGTTATGCAACCAACGGTGCGAAGACTGTAATCTAAGCAATGAACTTTTGTAAAAACATTTTAGTACACAGAAATAAATAAAATGTGGCCGTTTGTGCAAAATTGTAGAAGGCACTAAAATAAACGAAGGTGCAATAAAACAAAGAGATCGCATTCGGTGTAACATGGCCGTGGAATATTGGGTGGTTACTAAAAAATGACAAATATCCCTAATATAGTTAGGTCGCTCGTATGTTATCCAATAATTTTGTTTCAAACTTTGTAACAATATACAGGGTGAGCAATTGAGCATCACGTGGTGGCGCATACCTTTCAAAAACTTTTCTCAAATTCCTCTACAATGTTTGTTTAAAATGCCAATTTACACGTGTTTAGTATGCGTATTAAACTCGCTATGTCTACACGCAGCAAGCGTTGGCGCGCGTATTAGTGGAAACAACTCGACTCTATTTACTCGCGCGTGCTGCTCTTCTCGCAGCGGCACTCATCCCGTGTAAACACCCTGATTAGTGTTTCGCAACAAGTAAACACACACAATCGCAAATTTAGCACGTGTTATTCCAAGACATCCAACTGAAACGCCATTCTTTTAGAAGCTTCGCTGCGGAATCGTTGAAAAATTTACAAAAATGGGCAAGGTTTTCTTACTTTTACTACCTTATTAGGTTATTAGGAGATAGCCTATGCGAGTTCTGGCTCATTTTTAGCATTTTTTGCAAAATCAAATTAAGTAGCGGTGTTTCGTGGACGATTACAGGTTTTAATGTCGGTAATTAGCATGTGTGTACTATGTATGTATGTTTACATTGCAAAGGCGTAGAAACTGAGTTAGAACCCGCATAGACTATCTACTCAAATTATTATTTTGTTGCTGCTGTTACTCTCAGACAATTACCAGGGCGCAAAGCACTTTATTTGTGAACTTAAAAAAATTAACAAAGATTTCGAATGCATATGAGCAATTTTCACCAAGGGCCAATTATGGACAAGTTTTTTTTTGTATTGAATTATCTGTTGGCTTTTGGATACCACTAGTTCTCTTGAAAACTTTTAAAAACTCCTATAAGGAAGTTTCTCGAGTTTTTCCTATAACTCAATATATCGCCCATTCGTACAACCCGAGCCGTCTCAATATGCGCATTTTATTAATTAATTACGACGTTTGGAATTAGTATTCCACTCGTTTCGAAAATATTCAGAAATTAATTACGCCACGATATAAACAACAATATCGTATAATCAACTCCATTAGCTAGGAGCGCGATCTAGACAATTGTAAATTTATCGAAACACACAAACAAAATTTTAATCAAACTTTACAGAGTGATGTAAATTAATTGAATAAAACGTTAACATAATGTAGGTGAGGCTAAAGGGGCGCTCGTAAATTGTTAAAAGGTTGGCTCATTCAAAGGCAAACTAGAGAGTTTATGTAAATACCGAAATATTCGCGAGATTCTAAAACAATTAATTCAGAAATAAATATTAAACTTCATTTTAGGTACTTTATGTACTGACACAGTAAATACACACTTCTGGCAAACTAACAAGAAATTTCTAAGCCACGTTTTACACGATGCGAAATTTTCTTTTGGCGTTCCTAACAAAAATGTTAAATTTGGTATGACGGTCGGTAAAAAAATTAATTTTAAATTAATTAAATTGCAGTTCATTCGAGACTTTGTAAACAATAAATGGGCGGGCACATGTGACGAGGAGAGAGCAACAAATTCGTTTGCTTTATTTGTTTACGTAAGTATTTGCTTTAATAATTAGTTTTCAAAGGCCGTTTGAAAGTTAAATTAAAAACGTAACCACAACAAAATGTCAAATTGGCAATTTCATTTTTTGCAGTGTAAAATGGTCTTCGCGCTAAATTTTTAATTGGGAAAATAAACTTTAAAAAAGGGACTAATACGAATTTAAAGAAAACAGCCAGAGTAAATATTAAGTGTGTAAAACAACCTTTAGTACGTAGGGTAGTACCTATGCGATTTTCATTTTAAAATGTTCTTTTGTTATTTTAGTGAAATTTCGCTCTTAAATTTAATTTCATCTTTTAATACGCCTCACCTGTTTAAAGTTTTAAATAATTTACGGGTTAACCAATTTCTCATTGCAATTTATACGAGTGCCTAATAGGTGCTTCGCAAAATTTCTATTTGAGAGCACAAGAAAGTATACTACGTGACAAAGTTTTTCTAAAACTATTAATTCTTACCCTCTTATCCTTAAATCGATATTTGTTGAATAAATATTTAATCAGCTAAACTATCGTGCTATAAAGTTTAGCCTTTACAACATAACACCCTCTTGATCAGCACACCTAGTTACAAATTTGTTTATAATTAATTTACAGATCTGTCGTACTGAATTGTCGAGTCTTCTTCGCGTCCATCTTGTTAAACTTGCCAGTTTCGTCGAAGGCCTTCATTTACACCATTGTTCGCCATATTGGATCGGCCATTCTAAAACACTCGTACTTAACGTTTACCAGTTTGAACTCGCATTTTAAAGCGCTCTAGCGCCTAAACCGAATGCCTGATGAAATAAACCTAAGTGATATAATTTGATGGAAATTTGATGCAGTTTACTTTTATATAACAACCGTTTTCGAGACGCTCCCAACTATGGAATTTTTGACAAATTTTAACGTGCTGTAGCACCTAAACTGTTTGTCTGAAAAAAATCAAATAAACATAATTTGGAGGAAACTAAATTTACTTCATTTTTGTATAGACACGCTTTCATATAAACATGCGTAGTTTTTGAGTTATGAGCGATAAAACTGTTTTTGGTCAATTTTAGAATTTTTGATAATCTTTAACGCGCTCTTGCGCCTAAACCGTTTGTTTGACAAAAAAATCAAGTAGACATAATTTGGAGGAAATTAAATTTAATTAATTTTTGTGTAGGTACGCTTTTATCTAAAAATGCGTAGTTTTTGAGTTATGAGCGATAAAACTGTTTTTTGGTCAATTTTGGAATTTTTGACAAATTTCAATGCGCTCTAGCGCCTCAACCCTTTATCTGACAAAAAAATCAAAGACACATAATTTGGAGGAAATTAAATATACCTCATTTTGGTATAGACACGCTTTTATATAAACATGCGTAGTTTTTGAGTTATGAGCGATAAAACTGTTTTTGGTCAATTTTAGAATTTTTGGTAAGCTTTAACGCGCTCTAGCGCCTAAACTGTTTGTCTGACAAAAAACTCAAATAGACATAATTTGGAAAAAATTTAATTTACCAAATTTTTGTATAAGTACGCTTTTATTTCAAAATGCGTAGTTTTTGAGTTATGAGCGATAAAACTGTTTTTTGATCAATTTTGGAATTTTTGACAAATTTCAATGCGCTCTAGCGCCTCAACCGTTTATCTGACAAAAAACTCAAAGACACATAACTTGGAGGAAATTAAATATACTTTATTTTGGTACAGACACGCTTTTATATAAACAGGCGTAGTTTTTGAGTTATGAGCGATAAAACTGTTTTTGGTCAATTTTAGAATTTTTGAGAATCTTTAACGCGCTCTAGCGCCTAAACTGTTTGTCTGACAAAAAACTCAAGTAGACATAATTTGGAGGAAATTAAATTTACTTAATTTTTGTATAGGTACGCTTTTATTTCAAAATGCGTAGTTTTTGAGTTATGAGCGATAAAACTGTTTTTTGATCAATTTTGGAATTTTTGACAAATTTCAATGCGCTCTAGCGCCTCAACCGTTTGTCTGACAAAAAAGTTAAATAGACATAATTTGGAGGAAACTAAATTTACTTCAATTTTGTATAGACACGCTTTTATATAAACATGCGTAGGTTTTGAGTTATGAGCGATAAAACTGTTTTTTGGTCAATTTTGGAATTCTTGTCAAATTTTGACGCGCTCTAGAGACTAAACGGTTTTTCTTAGAAAAAACTTAAAAAATATAGTTTGTAGATAATTTCAAGTAGTTTAGTTTCATATCTAATCACTTTTCTCATGAAGTGGGTAGTTTTCAAATTATAAGCAAAAACCAAAAAAAGAGCAAACACCTCACCCTCAAATTAATGCTGCCACTTTTGAGTGGCAGACAATCGGTTTTCTTACACTTACAATGTTCTTTCCGTCTCAATTGTTAAAAAGTTTGTACTTTATCGTTTAGTAAAAGTGCACGCTGCTTCCCGGACTAGTAATATCAACTGCTCTTTACATCGTTATACTTACACTTATGAGTATGAGTAATACCACAAGTGTATTCGGTTATAAATGCATTGGAGTTGCCCTCGTATTTTCGATTAAAAGCACTTAGGAGTAACGGTAATACCGGAGATCAAGACGCCCTTAGGCGGGAAAGCAATTAGTGTCATTAAGACTCAAACTGCATCGAATTGAATTTAGGCGCCTCTCAACTAAAATTAAGTTCTAATCTCTCGCAAGGAAAATTTTGCTTCATACCCTTTTTGTAATTTTTCCTGGTCGCAACTGAAAAGATCTTTGAAAAACCGCACATTTTATTTTGGGTATTATAACAATAGCTTCAGTGTACGTTTTACAATACGCACCCAAATTGTTTAAAAAATAATTAGGTTCGTTAGGGCATTGATGTGAAAATAAATTGGAATGAAACCAAAATTGGCTTTCATAATGGAATTTCGCTAAAAGTTAATTATTTAATAAATTACTTGAAAAATAAGTAATAACTAGATGAAATTGAGAGGTATTATAATAGGCTCAGGTTTTAATCTTGCGTTCACTGAACTAAAAAGTTAATCGAAACGTGTCACAGTTAATTATTTACGCTTGCCCCAAGTTTGTAAACAAAAAAGTTCAAGATTTCTTAATAAATTGGAAATTTAAAGAGAAATCCTTGGCTTTTCCAGTTAACGTAGTTTTAGTCGGCCGTAAATTGAAATTTGCGCAAACGGAATGTTAGAAGCAGTTCTACGACTGACCCTATCAACCTATGACTATTTTGGGAAACATCAAAACAATGATGAAATAAGCAAAATGCGAATTTTTATGTAAAATATGGAGCAAAAGGGCAAAAATATGCTAATTTGGTAAATTCCGCTCTCTACTGATGACACATTACCCAGTTTTGGGGATTAGTGCACGAAATTACAATCTAAAATTTAAAAAAAGCAAGCAAATTTATTTTCTCAACGTTAACGCCATTTGTCATCCCGATGCTAGTAAACAAATTTACAAATTTACAGCCAAAAGTGTTCAAAACAAAATGTTACTTTCGCGCAATCAGTATTCCATTCGGGCACCGCATCTCTCGTTTCGAAATACAAAAGTTTCTGTGATTGACGGTTTTCTGAAAGAGAAATGAACGAAAGTAACGCCTAAACGATTACAGAAATACAATTTTTAATAAAGAGCAACTGTCTTTTTGATAAAACTCCCTGATCGATTGCCCATTTAAGAGGCCAGTCGCGTTATTACCTGCTACTTAATAATAAAAATTGCTTTAAAATTTTCTTCGTATAGCCTCTAACCTCGCCACAAACTGCCTCGAACTTGGAACTGAAACGCGAATTAATAATTTCAAACTTGGAGGCATTAAATATTTCAAGGAGTAAATTTTAGAGGATTAACATTTAACATCGCGGAGCAAAACGGAAGATAAATAATAGATGTCGAGTATATTCTAATTTCAAATAATAACGACAATTGTGTTAAAATACGTAACAGAAGTAATAATTCGTATTTGAACTTAACTACAAAAGTTTTTTCCCAAAGTGTATTTTTGCGAGTCTGTCCAATTTACGTCTCTCGAGTTTGTGTTGTTTCGAAATAAGTAATTTATACTAAAAGGAAATCTGGTTTGTGTTTGTTCGTTTTTGGATTGTTCGTTCGCGTTCGTAAAGTCGTAGATTGAAATTACAACGGACGATTAACATTTTTGCTAATTAAAAAGCTTTTATTCGGTGAGGGGAGAGTTGGACGTAAAAGTGTGAAAATTGCCATTTAGGTATTTTAAATTGATTGCATTGAATTTAATGGGGAAATTGTTTCCTGGACTGAACATTGAAAACAACATCATACATGCCCAAATCAAAATTGGATTACCTATCACAAAAGTGTATTTTGATTTGGCTCAACATTTTTAGTCGTTAAACTCGATGAAAAAGTAGGGTCGGTGAAGTTGTGCTACCCACATTGGAATTTCGATTTTTGAATAGCCCTTAGTTAAGTGCAATTTAATGCTTCTACAAAAAAATTTAGTGCTCCCTTAATTATTGCCATGGTGAATATTGCAACCTCACGCGTAATACCCATATTTACCAATGACCTTGAAAATTATGTCTTAACTTTGCGCTACTTAAGTGCAATTTAATGCCCCAAAAACAAAATTTAATACTCTCTTACTGTCGAAGTTATAAGAGCTGCAGAACCTTCACAGATGATTTTGAAAATAGCATCATAATTTAGTGCAATTTACGCCTCAAAAATAAAATTTAGTGTCGTCTTACTGTCGAAGTTATAAGAGCTGCAAAACCTTCACAGACGACCTTGAAAATAGTATCATAATTTAGTGCAATTTACGCCTCAAAAATAAAATTTAGTGTCGTCTTACTGTCGAAGTTATAAGAGCTGCAAAACTTTCACAGATGACCTTGAAAATAGTATCATAATTTAGTGCATTTTACGCCTCAAAAATAAAATTTTGTGTCAGCTTATGTCGAAGTTATAAGAGCTGCAGAACCTTCACAGATGATTTTGAAAATAGCATCATAATTTAGTGCAATTTACGCCTCAAAAATAAAATTTAGTGTCGTTTTACTGCCGAAGTTATAAGAGCTGCAAAACCTTCACAGATGACCTTGAAAATAGTATCATAATTTAGTGCAATTTACGCCTCAAAAATAAAATTTTGTGTCGTCTTATGTCGAAGTTATAAGAGCTGCAGAACCTTCACAGATGATTTTGAAAATAGCATCATAATTTAGTGCAATTTACGCCTCAAAAATAAAATTTAGTGTCGTCTTACTGTCGAAGTTATAAGAGCTGCAAAACCTTCACAGACGACCTTTCAAATAGTACCATAATTTAGTGCAATTTACGCCTCAAAAATAAAATTTTGTGTCGTCTTACTGCCGAAGTTATAAGAGCTGTAAAACCTTCACAGATGACCTTGAAAATAGTATCATAATTTAGTGCAATTTACGCCTCAAAAATAAAATTTTGTGTCGTCTTACTGTCGAAGTTATAAGAGCTGCAGAATATGTATAATACAACTTCACGCTAAATATCTATGCCGATGACTTTGCAAATAGTTTCACATTTTAGTGCTAATTTAGTGCAATTAATGCGCTGAAAATAAAATGTAGTGCTCTCTTAATTTCAAAGTTATAAGAGCTGCAAAGTGTGTATATTACAACTTCACGCTGAATACCTACCCATATTCACCAATGACCTTGAAATGGTCTCATATTTTAGTACAATTAATGCCCTGAAAATCAAATGTAGTGCTCTTATACTTATAAATGTAGATATTATGACTTAAAGCTGAATACCCATCTTCACCGATGATCTTGAAATTAATTGTTCTCATGTGCATTTTAGCCCTCTAAAAATTGAATTTAGTGCTCTCTTAATTTCGAAGTTATAAGAGCTGCAAAGTGTGTATATTACAACTTCTATTAGTACAACTAATTTAGTGCATTTTAATGCTCTAAAAATAGAATTTAGTGCTCAGTTAGATTCTCTAGACCAGGGGTTTCCAACCGGTGGTACGCGTACCACTGGTGGTACGCGGGAACGTTTCAGGTGGTACGCGTGAATGATGTGAGCAACATGCTATTAATAGTAATAGCTGTAAAACTGTAAATTAATATCATTTTAATCTTTCTATTTCTCCTTTATTGTAAGCACGATGTTATAATTAAGCAAATATCTAACCATTAAATATGAAATTTTCTCAGGAATTTAATTCAAAAAGCCTCTGAACACTTTTAGAAGAGTAAATATTATACGTGTATTAAAATATTTAGGTCTGGTGGTACCAGTGCAGCGTTTAGGCTTAGGCGCGCGCCTAGGGTCCCGTGTTTTTGAGGGCCCCAAAACAAAACAAAAAATTCTACAATAATATTTTTTGTTTACCTGAAATAATTTCCCTACTTTGTTTTTGTGAAACATCATTTTTTGGAGACACTATCAATCGCTCCTAAAATTTCTAAACTTCGTCTTAAGCCGTTTGACCTTAACCAATCAAAATTTTTGGCCTGCGACGCTATTTTATTCTACTCTATTCTTCAAACAAGGGGCCCCAAAATTTGGCAGCTCCTAGGGCTTCAAAAACTATAAACGCACCTCTGGGTGGTACGCCAAAATTTCTCAAAAAGTCAAGTGGTACGCAGGAGCAAAAAGGTTGGGAACCCCTGCTCTAGACGGTAACATTTAACATTATGTAAACGAGAGTGTTATAAAGCGTAAAGTTGTGATACCTTTAACTAGCCTTAACTAGGTGTTATAATTTAGTGTAAAATTAGTGCAATTAATGCTCTAAAATAAAATGTAGTGCTCGCTTAGATTTTCTAGACGACATCATTTAAAATGGAGATGTACTATAAAGCGTGAAGTTGTAATACCCACCTTCACTTAAAGGTGCCTTGAAAATGAGTCATAATTTAGAGCTAATTTAAGGCAATTTAATGCTCTAGAAATAAAATTTAGTGCTAGCTCTACCTTCATCCTCCACCTTCAGGCCTTGAAAAGGTGTCATAGTTTAGTGCTAAATTAGTGCAACTGAATCATCTAAAAATAAAATTTAGTGCTCGTTTAGATTCTGTAAGAAGCCGCATCTAAAATGGAGATGTTCAATAAAGCGTAAAGTTACAATACCTACTTTCACTGATAGCCTCAAAAAGGTGTAATAATTTAGTGCAATTTCATGCTCTTAAGAAAAATTAGTGCTCTATTACTATAGAAGTTATAAGATCAAAATATGGATATTACTATTTCACGTGTAATACCTATTTTCACTGATAACCTTGAGGAGCGTCTCATAATTTAAAGTAAAATTTAGTGCTTGCTTAGATTCTCTGGAATCTAGAGAATCTAGAGTCTAGATGATAGTATCTGATAGCAACTAGCTGGTTACAGTCTCACAGGTACGATGCCATTAAGTTCCATGAAACACCCCTAAAACCATACGCATTTTGCTTATGTGTCAGTATTCGGTGATCTATACAATCGAAGGCCTTGGACAAATCAAAATATACACCCAACACCTTCATGCCCCGATCCAAATCTCTCACCACAGCACTTAGAGACTCAAATATGGCCGTCTCAGTCGATCTCTTCGGAACGAAGCCGTGCTAATTAGTCGATAGAATATCATTTCTTAAAAAGATGTTTCATCACTCGTCAGTATATTTTTAATCTTCCCGTAAATTTTTGAAAAAGTAGGCAGGAAAGAAACGTGCTATAACTGTTTGGATTCATCTAGTCACCCTTTTTATAAATTGGCACAAACTTTGCAACTTTAAGTACCTCCGGGAAAGTACCCTCCGACAAACAGGAGTTGATAGCATCACTCAAGGGATATGAGATTATTGACTTCACCTCCTTAACTATGGTAGTAGGTATACCATCCAGGCCACATGACAGTTTTGATGGCAACTCCGCTATCACGCTCTCCACCTCCACAGGATCGGTTGGGAAAAGATACAATGTATTAGCAGTTTGCAGCCCTCCCCCAGTGAATTCCAATCGCTGTCTCCATTATCCCGCATTTGTGCTGCATAATAATCACCGAATGTCTGAGCAACGCCTTGCGAATCGCTTACAATCTGCTCTCCTTTTCTTAAAGAAATATTGTCAGGTGTACGAGAAGGCTTTACCACCTCGTTGAATATGTTAAAGATCGTTTTAGGTTTATTACTAGAGTCTTCTCGAGAAAACAAACTGTTTTAAATTCCTTTTTTTGTCTTTTGTAGTTCTCCAATGCCTGTATCCAAATAGATTGTGTACAAATCTCTTATTTCCCATCTTCCTCTCACAAAATCACTTCATCCCATCTTTCGGCTTTCAATTGCTTCACAAATCTTTGACTATTGGCTTTATTAACCCATTTGATACCAGCGGGTCGAAAACGACCCATCCGACTTATTAATTGATTGTAAACTCAATTTTTATTAGATTCCAATAAAACTACGAAAATATGGTTAAGAAAGGTTGTATCTAGTTGAATTAAAAATACCATTAATATTTTTTAACAATAACCATGTTAAAATATTTATTGAAATGCGATCATGTGATAAGCTGTTGCAGCGTTGCTTTGTGATTTATTTTTTAAAGTAATTGAATTATTTATTGCTAGTTCTGATTATAGGTTTATAATCTAAAAGATTCATATTACCTATTTGCAAAATTGAATTTATCATTTGTTGATAAATAAATCCCCAGTAGTTGATAAAACATAGGTGGTTCGAAAACGACCCGCTGGGATCAACGGTGTCTGAGTATAGCATAGATTATCCCTTAGTACGTTTTAGTTCTTTTTCAAATTTTGCCTAAAATGTGTGTTTTGAGTGCTTGCGCTAATACAACAATTAATTATTTTGATTTTTCGTTTACTTACTATACAGTGTGTTCACCGATAGTGGGAACAGTGAATAATTCTTCTGTCGTAGCTACTAGATACAAAAAAAAGTTTAAATATTTTTGTTAAGCTCCAAATTTACTATCGAAAACTGCTGAGGTATATATTTTTGTACTTCAAATTTAACCGGAAGCGTAGATGAATTATTTTTTTCAAATCATTATATTAATATATAGGAAATAAGGAAATCATTGGCGACGATATTGAACATGTAGTAAAACACCAACAACATCGAAAGTCAAAAAAAAGAGCAAAAATCTCACTCCCTGCTCGTCAATGGAGCTCTGGCGATTTACTGTTTGTTGGCGGGTCAACCAATGACAATAATTCGTATGCACGACCTCTAACTCTCAACTCTAACAGCCACCCTCTTGAGTTTTTTCAATTGTTTTTAAATAGTGACATTTTAGAACTTTTAATCGAACAAACCATGTTATATTCATCTTCTCGCAATAGGCCTATTACAGTTTCTAAAAATGAAATGCTGACATTTTTGGGAATTTTATACCTAATAACTGGGTATACCACTGTGCCGCGCCGAAAAATGTATTGGGAGGAACGTGAAGACGTTGCTAATAGTTTAGTATGCGTCCAAACAAGTTCACCGAAATTTTTCACATTTACATTTAGTAGACAATTTGACAATATTCCAAATAATATTCCAATGCCTGTTAGGGTAGAAGGAAGCCACATCTTCCTAATGTAGTTTTGCATGATAAATGCTTTGCCACTTATCATTCTAAATAAATATTGTTTATTTTTTAAATAACTTAATGAAATTAGACCTTACTATTGCCCTTTTACTATTACTAAACTAATAAACAATTCTATACTATAAGTAAAATGAACTTAAAACACGAGATATCTTTAGAACGCGCTATATAAGCACTTGTGCCCAGCGGTTCGTTAACGACCCACCCGTTATTTTGGTCAATAAGACTTAATAAATTTTTTTAATTATTTTTCTGGTCATCTAAGATGTCCAAATAAAGAGATTATTAAAGAAAAATAACATAAAACCGAAAAAAAAGTTACGGTCCTAAATGGGTTAAAACAACGAGACCGCTTGTAAATATTTTTCTTTTCAGCAACGATTTAACCTCAAGAGTCTGTGCAAAATGGACCGGCAAAAAGGAAAAAGAGAATCGACCAATTAATTTAAAAATTGAAAGATAAGAAGATGTGTAACAGTCCTTAGGGCAAAATTAAAATATTCTATCGTCATTAGGGGAGTACTAACTTGTTGGACGCCAGATGATACAAAACGATCCCAGACTCAAAAATGATCAAAACAGTGCCGTTACACTCCACTACTGTTTTACTCACAGTGTAAAGTGAAGTGTGGTGGATTTAAATTTGACGCTTGCCGCTATTCACGCCTACTAGCGGAATGATACGGCATAACAGTGTACTGAGCATCCTTGAACGAGTTGTTAAGAGCATATAAATCCGATCCCTACTTATGAATATTAAAATAAAACTTAAATAGAAAGAATTTTGTTCTCTTTTCTGCATCGGCACTTGAACTAAGTTACAAACAATACTTATTTTAAAAAAAGGGAATTGAAAAAGTAAAATACAAGTTCTTGGTTAAACAAAAACTCTTTTAAACTTTTAAAGTTGCCATGATATGTGCAAATTAAAAATACGTTTAATATTAAAGTTTTTCAAGCCTCATATTATTGTGTACGCAGATTAAATTTAAAATAACTTTAAAATTAGTTTTGCAAAGTATGAATGGTATATTGTGTACTATAACATGCACTATGACATATTAAAACCATAAAAGCCATTTAAATGTATTAAACTGTTCCAAATCATATAATGCGGTCAAGTGTAATTATATAAATTGAGCTGCATTTAAATTCAAATCACAAATCTCTGCTTGGCGTATTGTTACATGAACTACTAAAGTTTACATTTCAAACTTTTATTAATTTGCATACGAATACAGCGGTGCTTGTTTTATACGGAACATGCATAAATTCAATCCAGATTGAGTCGGTATAATAAAATTTAAAATTATTTCGCAATTGTCAATAAAATTTGCTTTCGGAATGCACTTGTTTGGATGGAATAAATATAGGCACATATCGCGCAATTCTCGATGCTGGTCTAAATTGCCGCAACTGCAATTTGGACGAAACCCCCAGCAAAATACGTTACAATAGTTGGTTTTTAGTGTTATTTACGAACGACTACAAAATTTCATATCTTGGTCTCAAAATTGAATTTAATTTAATGTATTCAACAGTCTCATCGTCCCCGAAGCATAAATATATCAATAAATTATTGCTAGAAGCAAAAGCGTGCCTTTGAGTTTGAGTTGTAACTACCATCTATGTAGATTTGTAGATACCTATCGTCTAGCGTGGCTTCTGTTAGGCATCAAATTCTATTTTGCTTTCGTTTTATTTGAGTTGTAAAGCAACTTCGTTTATTTAAAAGTTAAAGTAAGGGCGAGTTTTTTCCGTAAACATCTTCTGGAAGCTTCGGAAGGAGTGTGCTCGGATTCGTCTCTTTTAGCTGTGTCGAAACCCGCATTAGACTAGCCGTTAGGGGTTTAAACATGAAAAAAGACCATCGGCGCTAAAACAACATTTTTTAAAAATTTAAAAAATTAAAAAATTGTTTCGTTGCCCGTAGTTATTCAAAAGCGAGCGGTCTTATTCCCTCGCTGTTACAATTAATATAAATGATATAAACCTCCCCTGTGTAGGTAAAAATGTTTAATTAATAGAAATTTTTATTTTCAGAATCTCAAAAATCAAATCATGACAACAAATTTGTGGGTCGAACAGGTAATTACTTTTATTTTTTATTATTAAGGTCTATAAGTACACTCCTAGGCCAAATTAACGCGCCAATTAATTAAACTTAAAAGTTAAATTGAAGTGAGATTGCCTCGGCGGGGGCACTGTGCGTAGTACATTAGAGAGGGGAGAGTGTCAGACAGCTCACATTTTCGATGTAGCAGATTGTAGCGCATTGCATTGCATTGGCTCCGCCCGGGCAATTCTTAGAACTGGTGAAAAGTAAAAACAAACAAAAATCGTTAACAATAGAGTTAATGGATTCACTGCAATATTAATATCGTATAGATCTAATACGTTGTAAATGAACCCCAACATACACACATAAGTGAAAAAACTTTAAATGAGAAAATTTGTTTTCCACCGAGTGCCTCGGGAATCGAACCCAAGACTTTGCTATTTCCGGTAGCACGCCTATACCCAATACACTACGGAGGTCAACATACTTTAACATGCAATCCGGCATTGTTTAAATGCGTCGAGAAAGCGAAATATATATATAAATCAAATTAGTATGCATACAACAATCATACGTGAATAAATTACAAATTTTTAAATATTTAGGGTTAATTAGTTAGATAGATCTAATACGTTGTAAATGAACCCCAACATACACACATAAGTGAAAAAACTTTAAATGAGAAAATTTGTTTTCCACCGAGTGCCTCGGGAATCGAACCCAAGACTTTGCTATTTCCGGTAGCACGCCTATACCCAATACACTACGGAGGTCAACATACTTTAACATGCAATCCGGCATTGTTTAAATGCGTCGAGAAAGCGAAATATATATATAAATCAAATTAGTATGCATACAACAATCATACGTGAATAAATTACAAATTTTTAAATATTTAGGGTTAATTAGTTAGATAGATCTAATACGTTGTAAATGAACCCCAACATACACACATAAGTGAAAAAACTTTAAATGAGAAAATTTGTTTTCCACCGAGTGCCTCGGGAATCGAACCCAAGACTTTGCTATTTCCGGTAGCACGCCTATACCCAATACACTACGGAGGTCAACATACTTTAACATGCAATCCGGCATTGTTTAAATGAAAAAACTTTAAATGAGAAAATTTGTTTTTCTCATTTAAAGTTTTTTCACTTATGTGTGTATGTTGGGGTTCATTTACAACGTATTAGATCTATCTAACTAATTAACCCTAAATATTTAAAAATTTGTAATTTATTCACGTATGATTGTTGTATGCATACTAATTTGATTTATATATATATTTCGCTTTCTCGACGCATTTAAACAATGCCGGATTGCATGTTAAAGTATGTTGACCTCCGTAGTGTATTGGGTATAGGCGTGCTACCGGAAATAGCAAAGTCTTGGGTTCGATTCCCGAGGCACTCGGTGGAAAACAAATTTTCTCATTTAAAGTTTTTTCACTTATGTGTGTATGTTGGGGTTCATTTACAACGTATTAGATCTATCTAACTAATTAACCCTAAATATTTAAAAATTTCTAATTAATATCGTATACGACCTCCTCTAATACTAATTACCGCATTCATACGTCTTGGCATAGTAAAAATCTCCAATTCTGCAAATACTACATTTACCAGTTGATTGTGATCGACAGGTAGGGATGTATGACTTGGGACCTTCTTTTTAAGAGCATCTCACAGATGTGGATTACTAGGTGGCTGCTCCATTAACGGAACATCAATAGCATTCGAGTAATCAATAACCTGTCTAGCTACGTGGGGACGAGCTCCATCTTGCATTAATAAGGAACTGGGTTCCACAAAACAGCCCCGCCGTCGAAGCAGATTCCGCTCCAAAACATAACAGAGCCACCTCTAAAAGGGATTCTTGGAGAGATGTAGCAACTTGCAAATCTCTCTCCTACCTTTTGCCACAGACTCTAAGGTCTTTCGGGAGATTTTAAACTCATTTGCGTTTCATCTGAGAATGCAACTTTCTTGAAATCATCAACAGTCTAATATTGATGATTTCCAGCAAACGCAATCTTTGAATTTTGTGCTGTGTGGTAACCAATTTTTTCTGTCGGTCTTCTGCTGGATAATCCGCTTTCATTTAAACGTTGATTGTTAGAGCCAATATTTGGGGTCAAGCAGTTGGAAGCTCAGTTTTGTGCACATTACTAGTTCTCCAAGTTCTCAGAGCTCATTTTTTGGATTAGTACATCGTTTACGCTCTTGTTCTGGTCTTCTTAAGTATTATTATTATTGCTCTGCGGCTGACTCCCAGTGGTGTCTTGCACCGCGACCTCTTGGATCTATTGTGCGCCTCGAATATAATCATCTCCTTTATGTGAGTTCTGTGCTTTTAATAAAGCCCTGAATTTCCTCTATTGGTAGTTTGAGAAATTCTCTTTGCAGCATCTTCTCCGCTTTGAGAATGCTGTAACGACTTCTCGTGAAAGAGTTTTCTCTGCTTCTGCACATCCTCTGCATAGTGGGTCTTCTTCTAGTCCCGCCGTAGACAGATGCTTTTTAAGCTGACAATGTCCCGTTATCAGTGCCGTTGCCAGTTACAGCTCACCTCTATTCATTTTGAGTAGAGAGTGGGTTCTTGTGTCAGAGGGTTTCTCTAGTAGGACTGCTGTCCGGTAGTCTCCCTCCAGTGTTTAATACGCCATTTCGCTAGAAGTGACTGTATTTCTCTCTTTGCCATTTCATAAGAAATGCCAAAGGCTGGTTCTGGTCTGGTGGGTTTTATTTTGCTGCCCTCTTTAGCCAGACCGTCTGCTTTCTCGTTCCCTAGTATGTCGGCATGAGCTGGAACCATCAACCTGGAACCACAAGCGTTCAGCGCCTTAAGGACTGCTTGACTGTCAGATACTACAAAGATTCTTTGTTTGTGATAACCTTGATCTAACAGTATTTCCGCACATGTTTAAATGGCGTAAATTTTTGATTGCAAGGCGGTGGCGTGCTCCCCCAGGCTCCATTGCCTCAAGTTGCCGTCTCCGATGATTCCAGCTCATGTGCCTGTTGAGCTTTTAGAGCCGTCTGTGTGGCTTTCATTTAAACGTTGGTTGATTGTTAGAGCCGATATTAAGTTACAAGCAGTTGGAAGCTTAGTTTTTGGTACATTACTAGTAACTCTCCTAGTTCTCAGAGCAGACTGCCAGAGAAAACGCTCATTCTTTGGATTAGTACATTGTTTTCGCTCTTGTCCTGGTCTTCGTAAGTAAGATCCAGTCTCGTTAAAACGTCTAACCGTGCAACTTAGGCTGGAATCATTCCGTCTTAATGCATTACCAACATACCGCACTGAGTATCCATCTTTTAACAAGATCTTGCTGCTGCTTCTTCCACTGAAAAATTTCTCGTTAGCAGAAAGTTACTTATAAATTGAGAATTTCGATTTTAAAACAGCAGATTTTGTAACGATATTTGCTTGACGTAATATCCGAAGAGATCATTAGTAGCCTAAAAACACCACCAATCTTGAGTTTAAAAATCACATTGATGCGCTTATTTTGTCCTGGAGTGTTGTAGTAGGTACGCCCAATATAAGAAAACTTTTGCCGAACACCCGCGACTTTAGTTTAGACAACGTTCGTTACTTTGAAGAACAAAGGGGGCGTGGCTTAATTTATTCCAGCACCATAATACGCACATGCGGTGTCTTGTTAATAAATAGAAAATAAAGTCGCGAACACCTCAGAATAACGAACGGTACCGAACAAAGAAAAATCACCGATATCGGAAAAGGTGTTCTCCCATCGTGAATACCACGCCTCATCGTTCTTATTTCCCCCCTCTGCACTTAATAAGTTTTATTTTAAATTTGCAATATTACAAACGCAATTACAAGGAAATTAAATTACTTAAGGCTTGTTACTTGCGAGTCGACACTTTTTGTTCATTTTAACGAAGATTGAATGAGATCCGAGTTGAAATTGTAAACGACATCGTAATGACGCTCTCATTAAGTTGAATGGCGAAATGTGAAGTTTCCCTAATGCTTCTTAACTTAGTTACGAAACTAATATTTTATATCGTGTGCATTCTCAATAGTACTATTTTGTGCTAATAATAATAAATTGTTTCAATTATACTTCGTTATAAATTATAAATTAAATTACACGAGGCACGTCCTTTAGTAAAGTGGTACCTTCTTAGTACCTACTACCTACTATACAACGTAGTACAGTCCAGTCCAGGGGTCGGCAACCTATTTGTACTGGCAGGCACATTTAAGAATTTTGAAATATCGGCGGGCACCTCGGATGTAGGGAGGGGGGGGGGGCAAAAAATGTGAGAAAAAATAGCGCCGCAGACGAAAATTTTCGATTGTTCAAGGTCAAACTACTTAAAATGAAGTTCAGAAATTTTAAAAGCGATTGATAGTGTCTCCAAAGAAGGTGTTTCACAACAACTAAATATCTGGGTACCTACTTACTGTACTCGGCGAAATGCAAGATCGCAATTTAAAAAATTATAAATTTCTCCGACATCTAAGATTTTTTCACTCTTCATTTCATGATTTTTGTTAAAATCGTCTTAATCATTGTATCCTACCTTATTTTATTGTGAATATTTTTTTAAACCCCCCACCCTAGTCCGTAGTTCTATAAAACCTTTAGTGATACGGGTGGAAAAGAGGTAAAAAAATGTATTTTTGATTACCGCCTTTACTATAATTCTGTAAAATGTACATTGTGTACTTAAAAGGGTTTTTGCATCTATTTGACCAGGTTAGAGGCGGGCACTTTTAAAAAGTCTGGCGGGCACCAAGGTGCCCGCGGGCACCAGGTTGCCGGTCCCTGGTACAGTCCATTTAAGGTGGTAGGTGGCGCATGACTCATCTCCTTGCACTGTAAGGATCAATCCATATCAAACGTATTTTTGGGCATTGATTATACAGGGTGTCAATTTTAAAACTTCCCATCTCCGACATCTTCGTCTTAGTATAAAACATCAAAATTTTGCGAGACTCGTCAAGTTTATTCCTGAGGGGACACCTTAATCCAGTGTTTGCGTTCTTCCTAGATCAACTCGCAAAGTGGGGTAGACTTAACCCGTTAAATCTTAAATTGGAAGAAGAGTCGAGTGGCACGAAATAACTGTAGGCAATACACATTATTGATGAATTGATTAAAATGTTCTAAACGTGGAACTTTCAGAAAAGGTACCACTCGATTCCTTTCCTATTTAAAATTAATGGGGTTAATTGAGCTTCTTTGGGAGTTAATCTAGGGAGAACGTAAACACTTAAAAGTGTCTCTCTCGGTAGTAAAATTGGCGGGTTTCGCGAAATTTAAATATTTTATACTAAAGCGAAGATATTGGAGATGGGAAGTTTTCAAATTGACACCCTGTATGTAAGTGTATTTTTGAGGCTAATTCTTAGTTTGCATAGCGATAAGTCATGCGATGCGCCACTTTATTTGGACTGAACTTTGATAACCTGCAGATAATTTAATAAACTTGGATTTAAAATCAAATGTTTTTGCTACTACTAAACGTATTGTTTTAGAACTTGAAGAAAAATCGATTAATCGATTAAAACATCGATTAATCGATATTTTTCTAGTTTTTAACCCGTCAGTTGTCGCTATATGAGCAAATTGCTCACGCTTTAAAAAATTGCCGTAATATGATAACACCGTCTAGTTCAATCTTCTTCTTCTGACTAGTTGACTTTTTAACCTTTCTAAATGCAGTGTGTATTTCGTATTCGATCCAGCGATTATCAATTCCAAGTATCTAGCCCTTTGTTCACGGCGAGTCATTCGTCCGAATAATCAATTATTCGAATAATCAATTGTTCGATTAATCGGAAAATTGATTAATCGAGCAATCGATTAATCGTGGCAATCGATGTTTTTGAAACAATCGATTGTCGATTGTGAAAATTAACGATCGCCCAGCCCTACGTATTGGACCTAAAGAGATTATTTACAATGAGTGTCGCTGTAATCGTCATTTTTATTTTTATAAGCACCAAAGTCAACCAAATCATTTTTAAATAACTGTCACTGATTTATTATTTTTTCTTTAAGTTCATTATTTGTTTATGTAGGTATTTATTGTAAAACTAATTGTTGCTAAGTGTATGTGCAAATAAAAATAACCTAAACATCGCAATAATTATTGTGTCTCGGCCACAATAACAACTTATTAGTTAAATTTAAATTTTTAATTAAAAACTCAAACAACGAGCCCAACACTCAATTATCAGCTAATTCAATATTAACAATTAATTACTTGTTTGTATTTTAGATGTTCAAGTCAAGTTTGTACTATTAATTAATTTAAATTATTGTATTATATTATCAATGCTTGGTTTATTTTAATCAATTATTTGTGTTTCAATTTTCAATTAGTTTTTCAAAAAGTTAATGCTGTCTCTCGTTGTACGTTTGTACCTCGCAGTTATAGGCAAATTCCTATTATTTATCTACCCATTGTGTTTACATTTGACACTATTTGTTTAATTCTTGGAGTACATATACTATATAGTTGATTCACAAATAGCGCTTAACAGAAGCATCAAAGAGACAAATAAAACTTATGATATGATAGAGTTGAAAAATATGAGGTGGGGAAGGGGACGGGGGTGAGTTTTTAAGGGTAAAAAACGGCTTATCTCGATTTTCGGCAAAACTGCAAGTCCTATGAAAAAAAGTTAAATTGCAAAGTTGTAGGTAATTAAAAGATCTACAACTTTTGTTTTTACACTCTTTTCACATAACCTCACAATTTATGTGAAAAATTCAAATAACCAAGTTTTTGGTTTTTTATTTGTATCTTGTGCAAAAATTTTTATTTTTTCACAAAATTTGGTGAAAACTTACCTTTTTATGTCCCAAACATACAGTAATTTTTTTGATTTAAAATATTCATTGTTTCACCTTATTTTGACTTAATATCGAAAAAGCACCCCAATTTTCAATCAAAAATTCTCACGTCAAAATATCTGCTTTTTTAAAAAAGTCGGTGGGCTTTTTGTTCGTTGAAGTCTCTACTTTCTGTTGGTATAAAAAAATATATACATTACTATGGTAAATGTTCTCAGAAAATGCAAATAAAGAAAAAAACCTCGATTCTAGAAAAGGAGCTAGGAAGGTCTGAGCCGAGGTCCAAAATTTCAATATATCATTAGGCATACTTAATAGACAAGGTACCAAAAAATCAGAACTATTTAGATATATTAAATAGTGTTTGCGATATCGGCCATTTTTTTCTTGAGTGATGCCCTCAAACGCATCATTTTTGAGAGTGCCAACATCAAAATTATGTATCTTCGACGTCAAACAAAGAAATTGAGATCAATAACATACTTGCTTCATCAAGGTTCCGACGGGAGCCTGGTTTTGTACAATTACAAGGGGGCTGTAAGCTTTCTGAGAAAACAGTTAGTCCTACATAAAAATTGGTAATAACCTTTTTTGTGTATAATTGTTGTAGCAATATTTTGTATATTAAACTTTTTTCGTAACACCAATGGTTACTCAGATAGATTGGAAAAAGTGTTTGCTACGTTAGCCATTTTGTTCTTCACGCACAGCAGTCAAACGCATAATTTTCGAGAGTGCCAACATCGAAATTATGTTTTTCCAAGTTCAAATAAAGAGATTGAGATCAATGCCACACTTGCTTCATCTAGGATCCTACGGATGTACATTTGAGAACGCACTAATAATAGGTGTGATCGACCAAAAATTTTGGAATATCGTTTTGATATTTTGGAATCCGGCCCTGCTTAATCTGAAAAGATTACCGATAAAATTTTTGATTTCAAAAAATCAAGGTGGTCATGACAATTGAGAAAATTTCTCAAGGTGAACCAATGTTTTTGAAATGTTGCCTCGAGTCATAATTTCATATTCTGAACAACTTTTCCTAATAATATTTTGTAATATCGATAACCAAAAGGGCACTTTAACTAAACAGAAAATAGTTTTTTCTCAATTGTCATGACCAACTTGATTTTTTTTAATCAAAAATCTGCTCGCAATACTTTTCAGACCAAGCAGAGCGGGATCCCAAAATATTAAAACGATATTCCAAAATTTTTGGTCGATCACACCTATAGCGAAGTCAACCGGGGACACTCTGTATTATGAGATTTTCTATGCATAAATGTAGTAATTAGAATTTAATAAATCAACTTTATTACTGAAAAAAATTGCAGCAGTCACATTTTTTAGATGAAATCCCCTTTAAATCCTATTTTTAATATTTAGAACAACTATTTTCGCATATTTTTTGCAATCTGTATGTTTTATGGATTTGTAATTTTTTTGTTTATCAATGTAACATGAAATCTTACGTTTTTCGAGTAATTAAAGTGTAAATTTTATCTAATAGGTCAAAATTGTACATAATGATTAAAAAAAAAATTTCGGATTCGAGTTTTTTTCTTTATTTGCATTTTCTGAGAATATTTACCATAGTAATGTATATATTTTTATATACCAATAGAAAGTAGAGACTTCAACGAACAAAAAGCCCACCGACTTTTTTAAAAAAGTAGATATTTTGACGTGAGAATTTTTGATTGAAAATTGGGGTGCTTTTTCGATATTAAGTCAAAATAAAGTGAAAAAATAAATATTTTAAATCAAAAAAATTACTGTGTGTTTGGGACATAAAAAGGTAAGTTTTTACCAAATTTTGTGAAAAAATAAAAATTTGTGCACAGGATACAAATAAAAAACCAAAAACTTGGTTATTTGAATTTTTCACATAAATTGTGAGGTTATGTGGAAAAAGTGTAAAAACAAAAGCTGTAGATCTTTTAATTACCTACAACTTTGCAATTTAACTTTTTTTCATAGGACTTGTAGTTTTGCCGGAAATCGAGATAAGCCGTTTTTTACCCTTAAAAACTTACCCCCGTCCCCTTCCCCACCTCAGATCGCCCGTAATTTATCTTTTCTTACATTTTTGGTAAATTCTCTACCTTTTCCAATGGGTTTCATCCTACTATAATTTCTTTTCACTTTTTGCCATTTTCAAAGGTATGGTCTAAATATACATAACATTTTTTGTGCACCTCAGCCAAAAAGTAGACTTCCATTTAGTTTTGAACGTAATATCCCTTCTCAATACCAGTATTATACGTATTGTATAGGCACGAATTTTTCGAAAAATGAATTTTTTAGGTTTCTACTCAGATTTTCACGTATAAAAGATTATCTTAATTTACTACCGAGACATTTCCAATTAACAAAAATTCCACAGAGACCGGACGCAAACAATTCAAATGGCCCAATTGCGATTTTTAAAAGACTCGCTAACTCATCTGGATCCCTATTATTCACTAAACTCGTTAATTTCTTCTCGATTAATTCTGAAAATCGTGAATTCTTTTTAATATACAATAACAACCGACTTTCATTTAAACCGTGATTTGTGAGGCTTTTCTCCACCTATAGGTTATATGTACACATGTACAGATGTACAGTGTACAGGTCAAGTGTGAGCAAAATTTGATGGTTCTTATGGAGAAATCGATAATTAGAAGAGATATTGCAAAATGGATGCTGCATCCTCGATCTCTTTTATTCAGAAGAACTCAATGGCAAAAACCGGAAATCGCGATCTTCTTTTGTTTTGGATCTATAAGCAAAAGTTCGATTTTTCACGTTTTTGTTAAATGTCGGAATCACCAGTTCAGATGATTAAAGTTTGGAGACCGCGAAGCCTATTTTTGCGGTTCTTCAGGTCCGCGTTCAATCCATCTTTCGGAATAATGTTGTTGCAAATATTGGCACCCCACGGTAGCAGAAAAATGGAGTGATGCGCCATCATTCATGAGTCACATCTTTTGACGTGCTTCAATGAAAACTTCATCTTGTAATAGAGGCAGCGCTTTCCTCAAAACCCCAAGATATTTTTTACCATTAAGTCGGCAATTCAAATGGCCCAATTAAATGATTACCTTTATACAGGTCCATTTTTAAACTGCCGTTGACAAAGCTTTGTTATTACAGCACGAGGATTTTTATCCTTCCATTCATGAGTAACTTATCCAGAAAGATTTTGTATGACCGAAAGTCGGTAGCTTATCATTTATCCCTTTATCCTCGCTCAGTCGGTAATGGGGTAGGTTCGACGTTAGAATGAATATACACAGATACCACAAATAAAAAATCGTATTGTTTTAACAAATCACCACCATAAATAAAAACATAATTGCGTGCAAACGATATATTTATACAAAAGCACGGGCAGGGAACAGGGGCAGGAGGCGAAGATGGCAGCTAGAGGTCCCACAATGGCTCTTGCAAACTACCACGCCACACGGGAGAGACAACGGCGGCTAAATAAGTTCCACGACGGCCCTTGCGAGCCACCAAAAAACAGTAACCAAACGGGAGGGAGTATGGGGTCTAAATAGGTCACACGACGGTCCTTGCAAACCACCACGAAACTATAACTACACGGAAGCCATGTAGATTTGGTTGTCACTGGTATTCGCCACACAATTAGGGAAAATCGAATACGTGACGGACACTCTCAATTTACAACCAACCAAGACGAGACTCTCGAAGACTCTACACACGACTCTCCGACTCTTTGGTCTCACGGTTATTTATTAATTTTTCCCCTTTTTGGGAAACAACCAATCACAGCGCCGGGCGAGACTAAACGTAGTTACACATGCGTATCATCTCGAGGTCTGATTTTTAATGTCTTTAGAGCCGAATTCAAGAATCAAACTCAACTAACAACAAACTCACACTTTTCTTAAATTGTTGTTAACTTCGCCCTCTTGCACAAATGCCCAAATATTAAATATTCTAGAATACCAAATAAGCAATAAGAGCAAACTTGAATTTCCTTTTCACTCTCCACTTTACTTACATGAAAGTTAAATTACGATGACGATAAAGATGCACTCAAATAAAAAAAACTTGAACTTTTCTTTTAATCTTGTCGATTTTTCCTTTAGTCGTGGTTTGACTATAAACTGAAATGGGATCCGAGGGAGTATGGAGGAGTCGAAATGCTTCATGTTCCGTCCGATCACATCTGGCGTCCCGACATTGTCCTTTATAACAAGTAAGTATTGCATACTAAATAGTTGTTTTGGGGTCAAGTTGTAACGATTTCTCACTATACAGGATAGCAAACAAAAGCTTGTCCATTAGGGAAATTTAATGCAAAGAGCGTCAATTTGGGGTAAATGGATGGGGCGGTAGACGGTTGTAAAAAAAGAAAAGTTTACTTTTTAATGTATTAAAATTTGTGGGAATTGTTCCGCAATAAAAGATATCAGTAACTAACGTAACAACGACACTTAAGCAGCGCTTACATTTCCTTTTATTTGTATTACATTTTCCCCCGGTGGAAAACTCTTTTTGTGCTTGTAACAAAATAAAGTGTAGGAAAAAACCATAAATCTTAATAAAAGACGGACTTCTTGCACGATAAGGCACTGAAGATGATGCAAGTTGAATTTTCTAGCAGTTGATCACAACGTTTTGATCTAAGAAAAGTTACTTTTACACTCCAATTCCATCGACTAATTTCCATAATGTTACTTTCGTATATATAAAAAAAAATTACCACCGTTCCTTCCGTGTCTTGGCATAAAAATTTGTAAAGCGACGACGAAAAAAATTGACTTCGATTTTTCTATAAATCGAAAATTTGCCCAATTTAGTAATTTCGTAATAATCAAATAAAATTTCTTACAGTGCCGATGGAAACTTCGAAGTGACGCTAGCAACAAAGGCCACTTTGAATTTTACGGGTCGAGTCGAATGGAAACCTCCCGCTATTTACAAGTCTTCCTGCGAAATTGACGTAGAATATTTTCCATTTGACGAACAAACGTGCGTTATGAAATTTGGATCGTGGACGTACGATGGTTTTCAGGTAAATACTATAATATTGCTTTCTTATTTTTTAAATAAAATATTTTTATATAAGAAATTGATGAGATATAAAAAGACAAGTACGTAAAATAATGGCGCGTCTACACTAGGAGAAAATATCAACAAAGCCCATTTCAATATTAATAAAGCCAAACTCCTAAATAGAGTGCTTAGATGTTTTTGTTTCTCTCACTCTGTAATTTAAATTACCCGCCTATTTCGACAGTCTACTTTATTAAACTATAAAATACAAAATCTTTAACGATCCAGGTAATGAGACCGATCGTCTGCCTCTCCGAAGTGGCAGCACTAACTTGGAGATTGCTCGCGAAAGGAGGTTTTTTGCTCTTTTTGCGGTTTTTTGCTTATAACTCAAAAACTACGCGTTTTTTCAAAAAAGTGTTTCTATAAAAAAATAAACTAAATTAAATTTTATACAAATTACATTACTCAGTTTTTTTCTCAGATGACCAGAATGGGCGCTAGAGCGCGTCAAAGTTTTACAGTTTGACAAAAATGACCAAACACTGTTCTTTTCTTGGTTTATCACTTATAACTCGAAAACTACGCACTTTTTAAAAAAGCGTTTTTATAGAAAAATAATGTAAATTAAATTGTATACAAATAATATTACTTAGTTTTTCTTCCTAGGGTGACAGGTTTAGGCGCGAGAGCGCGGCAAAGTTTCACAGTTCGACAAAACCGGCCAAAAACTGTTCTTTTCTTGGTTTATCGCTTATAACTCGAAAACTACGCCTTTTTAGAAAATAAATGTTTATATAGAAAAATAAGTACATCAAATTTTCTACAAATTATATTACTTAGTTTTTTTCCTCAAGTGACAGGTTTTGGCGCGAGAGCGCGTCAAAGTTTTAAAGTTTGACAAAATGGCCAAAAACTGTGCTTTTCTTGGTTTATCGCTTATAACTCGAAAACTACGCACTTTTAGAAAAAATGTTTTTCTAAACAACAAAAATAAATTAAAGTAAATTAAATTTCCTACAAATTATGCCTCTTAGGTTCTTTTAGTAGAACAAACTGTTTGGATGCTAGAGCGCGTGGAAATGTAGCCTTTTTACAAGGGTGGGTTTTTGGATTTCAAACTAAACCATAGGGTACACAAACAATTGATAATTTAAAATATATAGTCCGCAGAGATATTTTTGCCAGGGTGTACACAAGGTGTAATTTCATTAAATGAATGAGAAATAAATTGCTCATATAAGAGAAAATAATGTATTTTAATATCCTAATTGGTTAATAAATTAACAATATACAGTGTAACTTTGAAAATTTGCATAAATATTCATAACATGTTACAAGTTTAAATCCGTCTTTTGTTACCAAATAGTAAATTAAGTAAATGTATTACGTATAGGGGTATAAAAACCTTTTGTCTCTACCTTATTTGCTTTATCCGATACTAAATAAACAGAAAACTTTTCTTAGGACTACAAAGTCTCTGTCACTTACAAAATAAACTTTCTACTTTAATCCCTTGTTCTACTCTCATTAATTTAACCAAAACCAAAGTCTAATATCTTGCGAAAATTTATTTTTAGCACGCCCGACGTTACTTTAAAACTCTAATAGACCTGCATCCAGCATCATTTAATTACGCGAGGTTGTGTTTATTCAGGTATTTTTTCAAGAAAAAGGTGATATGCCCCTATATTTTATTTTGTACAGATGGATTCATTTTTTTGTAATTTTGGGGGAATTGGGGTAGATTTTCAGATGGTGTCGATTAATTATTCTAGTCACTTGCTCTCGCAAGGTAAGGGCTACCCGTCAAGGCGTGTGAGTTCATTTGAAAAAATGTATTTATCCAAAACTAAGAATTTGTAACTTCTCCACCACTGTACCGACTCAACAACCACAGCGTTTCCTGTGATGGTGGAACTAGTGGGAACTAGTCACTGGCAAGGATAAAGTATGAAATTCATCTAAATAGAAGTGTAAGGAAAAATTCTAAAATTGAATGACTAAATACGCTCTTAAATGAGTAACACAGGGAGATATCAAAGCATAATTAAAAGGAGAAATAAAAAAATTAAGAACTTATTAATGAAAAAACAAGGAGCTGGGACACAATTAAAATTTAAAATTGAAAAGGCCTGGATTTATTATTTATGACGGGGATTTAAAAAATATATGGTAAGGTTTCTGTTTTAAATTGTACGGCAGCTTATCTACTATGCAGAGATACCATTAAACTCACCATATATTACAGGGGATAATGCGTAGAAACGAAAAACAAATTATAATTTTAAATTTAACTATGATAATTAAATTAAAACTGAACGAAAAACGTGCAGGGTCAAGAGGTGACCTCACCGCTGCACTTGAGAGTTAGATAAAGGCTTGGACACGGTAAAAATATTAAATTTAAATTTGAGTTTGAACACGGAAAAAATTGAAAAGGGTTTCAATTTAGAAATTAAGGGTCTTTAAAACAATGAGAATCTTAGAGTCCACCGATCTTCCTCAGAGATAGCGTATAAACGATGCCGATTTTGCCACTTGGGAGTATTTATGAATCTCAAGATTCATAACTACCCCGAGCCATAACAAAATCCACATTGTTACATTACTACGAATCTAAAATTTATTTGAAATTGAGGATGTGTTATTAAATTTAAGCGTTAAGAGCAGGTCCTAATACTGTGTCCACGTATCGATAGAGCTCTTCGCATCTATCTTTATTCTTCACGTCGTTACTGCTTCCCCATATGATCACACCGTCGGTGTTCAATCGCCTAAAATTTTGAATTGAAGCGTCAACGTCTTCCTAAAAATAATATTTTTGAAATAAAATTAGGAGATACGAAAAGGCGCACCTCACTTTTGATAAAAGTCTGTCGGAATCGAAGTACATGTACCAAAAATAAGGCAAAATTAAAGGATCTACGGGTTTCTTTAGTTTTTCTTTGATTCTGTTCGCTTCGTTTACACTTCCAATTATTATTCCTTGCCTTTCTGCGGGGGTTAACGAGAACTCGCTTAGATAAACCGAGGGGTTAAATGTGTCTTTTTCTCTAAACAGCCATTCCATTCTACAAAATTAAACTGTCAATAAAATACTACCCAAAATAAATAAGCACAGAGACTAGTAGTGAGTCGCTTACCTGTCGTTATCTACTTGAGCCGAAGGTAAACATTCGAGGTGCAATCTATGGTTGTAACATTCAGGATAAATGTAGTACCCCCAAGTAGCACCAGGACGCAACTGTTTGGCGTAAATTATAGTTTCTTCCATAAACTGCCGTCCGTAATAGTTGAATCTTCTCTCGGCCTCTTTTTTTATTAAAGATTCTGACCAGGTCGAATGCAGTTCTCTTTCAATTTCATACGAAAGTTCCTGGTAAGGAGCTAAACTGTCAAAATTTTGATTAAAGAGTGGACGCCAACTTTCAAAGTCGATTATTCCGAGCCCTGTAACAAATTGGCCGAGAATATTGTGGAAATTAATTAAAAATGGAGCAACCTTTAAAGTTTACGTCTGGAATGATTTTGTTAACCTGGTCTCTGAAAGTAGTCAAGTGTAAACTTAAGTTGCCTTGTTGAGGTACTCCTCCATTACTGAGACTGCCCGACTTTTCAATTATTGGAAATAGACCTGGATTGTATATTAAGGTTATAACGCTGCCCATAAATCTACCGTTAGCGTTTTGGATTATGTTGTGTTTTTCAAGAACAGTCGAAAAATTTAGGTGAGAGTCACATTGCTGTGTCGGTGAGTTCCAATAAGCTTTGAAGTTTGTTCGTTCTGGAACTCCAGTTTTCCTAAAAAGGTATCACTTTCAGAATTCTTTTTAATTTGCGTCTCTTTTAGAGAACGTCAGTAGTAATATACGACTAAATAAAGGCTAAACTTGAGCACCAACAACTACACTGATGCCTTCCTTACCGATTCATCTAATTATTTAGATATGGTGTCATTTTAAAAAATCGATAGTAGGTGTTGACAGTGCTTTTCTATTAGCAACAAAATGAACATAAATATGCGTTGTATGTTGGTGAGGACACCTTCATTATCAAATTATATTTTAAAAACTTTTTTCTATCTCTATTGGGTTTCATTTAAAACCGCCTGTGATAAGTGTTTGACCACCCTGTATGTAACTTATTTCTCAAATTTTACCCCTCGGGAGAACAAAATCGGTAATACCTCCCAAGAGGACTTTGTTTTTCATGCATTATGTTATGTAATAATTATTATTTATATTATTCTTTTCAGTTTTCGATACGTCTTAACAAAATATTAAATTGCCCCTCTTAATGAATAGGTAAACCCGATAATATCTAAAGCACAATAATTACTGATGTAGTTCCTGCAAAAGCGCCTAAAATGTAAAAGGAGCCACCAATTACGCTCTTTTTTGGTAAATTCGAAGTTTTATACGCAGCTTCTGTAATTATCTACGCACATAAAAAAAATAAAATTCTAATAATAAGGTACATACCCTAGTTGGTGATGACTAATGGCGTTAAATAATGAAAGGTTTAAGAAAAGCACTAAAAGTATACTTTTAATGGCCATATTTTCGGGACACTGCAAATCGTATTGACCAATTCTACTTTATTTGAGGCTCAACAAACTATATACTACCGTAATACCATATACCGTAAAATGAATATCAACCGTAAACCTATTTATTAGCGTTAAATTATTTTGTGTCTATCGTTGAGTGTGTAGGTTGACTTTGATACGATTAGAGGTTAATTTATTATTGTGATAGTAATTAGATAAAAACTTTTTTTAAACTACATAGGTACTATAGCGCCACCTTGTAATAACTATTAAGCATTTTTATTTTAGACTGGCACTACAAAAAAAGCAATTTTTGGTATATAAATTTTTTGTGTACCCTATGGTTTAGTTTGACCACTATAAAAACACCTTTCTAGAGGCGATATACTTCAACGCCCTTTAGCTTCAAAACTGCCCGTTTTACAAAAAAAATATAGGAGAAATAATTTGTAGAAAATTGAATGTTTTTATTATTCTATAAACACCCTTTTCTCAAAAAGTGCGTAATTTTCGAGTTATAAGCGATAAACAAAAAAACAGTGTTTTTGACAAAATTAGGAATTTTAGTCAAACTTTAACGCGCTCTAGCGCCTAACTCGTTTGTCTGACGAAAAAATCCTTTAAATATAAATTGTAGAAGATTTGTTTTAGTCTATTTTTATATCAACGCACTTTTCTCCAAAAGTGCGTAGTTTTCTAGTTATAACCAATAGAATAGTTTCTTGGCCAATTTTAGAATTTTTATCAAACTTTAACGCGCTCTAGCGTCTAACTCGCTTGTCTGATAAAAAACCCTTGAGTATATGTTAAAACAACTTTGATTTAGTATACTTTTATATCAAAGCACTTTTCCCATAAAGTGCGTAATTTTCGAGTTATAAGCGATAAACAAAAAAACAGTGTTTTTGACAAAATTTGGAATTTTTGTCAAGCTTTAACGCGCTCTAGCGCCTAACTCGCTTGTCTGACGAAAAGATTATTTAAATATAAATTGTAGAAGATTTGATTTAGTTTACTTTTATACCAACGCACTTTTCTCCAAAAGTGCGTAGTTTTCTAGTTATAAACGATAAAACAGTTTTTGGGACGATTTTAGAATTTTTATCAAACTTTAACGAGCTCTAGCGCCTAACTCGCTTGTCTAATAAAAAAAACCTTAAGTATATGTTAAAGAAAATTTGATTTAGTATACTTTTATATTAAAGCACTTTTCCCATAAAGTGCGTAGGTTTTCGAGTTCTAACCGATAAAAAATAGTTTTTTGGTCGATTTTGGAACGCTTGTAAAATCTTAACTGTTCGTTTGACGAAGAAATCTAAGAGAAATAATTTATTTAAAATTGAATGTATTTTATTATTCTATAGACCCACTTTTCCCTAAAAGTGTGTCACTTTTGAATTATAAGCGATAAACAAAGAACAGTGTTTTTGACAAAATTTGGAATTTTTGTCAAACTTTGAAGCGCTCTAGCGCCTAGCTCGATTGTTGACAAAAAATCATTTGAATGTAAATTGTAGAAAATTAAATTTAATTTACTTTTATATTTAAGCACTTTTTCCATAAAGTGCGTAGTTTCCGAGTTATAACCGTTAAAATAGTTTCTTGGTTGATATTGAAGTTTTTGTAAAATTCTAATGCGCTCTATCGCGTAAACTGTTCGTTTGACGAAAGAAATTTAGGAGACATGATTGTTAGGAAATTACATTTCCTTTATTCTTTTATAAAAACGTTTTTCTAGAAGTGCGTTGTTTTTGAGTTATAAGCGATAAAACAGTTTTATGGCCAATTTTGGAATTTTAGTCAAACTTTAAGGCGCTCTAGCGCCTAAACTATTAGTTTAACAAAAGAAAATTAAGAAATATAATTTGTAGAAAATTTAATTTACTTTAGTTTTGTATAGAAATACTTTTTCTATAAAGTGCGTAGTTTTTGAGTTATAACCAATAAAATAGGTTTGTAGTCGATTTTGAAATGTTAGTAAAACTTTAACACACTCTAGCGCCTAACCCGTTTATGTGAGGAAAAAACCCGTTGGATATAATTCGTAGAACATTTGAGGTAGTTTACTGGTACATCGATACACTTTTCTCATCAAGTGCGTAGTTTTCGAGTTGTAACCGACAAAACAATTTTTTGGTTTATTTTGGAATTTTTATCAAATGTTAACGCGCTCTCTAGCGTCTAAACCGTTTGTCTGCCAAAAAGACCCGGTGCATATGGTTTGTAGAAAATTTGATGTAGTTTACTTTTATATTAATGCACTTTTTCTATAAAGTGCGTAATTTTCGAATTATAACCGATAAAACAATTTTTGGAATTTGTGTCAAACTTTAAAGCGCTCTACCGCTTAGGGAAAAAATCTAGGAAATATAATTTGGAGGAAATTTGATGTAGTTTATTGTTATATAGAAGTACGATTTTTGTAAAGTCCGTAGTTTTTGAGTTATAAGCGAGAAACCGAAAAAAGAGCAAAAATGAACCATCGAATGTACTCGGATTTGTTTATGTTACGATGTTACGAATAAGATTATTGTCACAGAACCAAGTGTACTTACACATTACATTAGCAAGACCAACATTTGCATGTCTAAACCGTTGACTAACATCGTTTTGCCATGAATAATATACCGTCGTCGACAAAGCTCTTCATCTTTGCAAGTTTTTTGTACATCCAATCATTCAATGGTGCCCTAATATATCGGATAAAACTGTAATCAGGCTTACAGGCCGCCCCTTTTCTAAAGCGTTCTTTTATGACCGAAAAATGTTATCCCAACTTGAGTTTATTTTCTGCAAGTTTCGGTCATCAGTTGTAGAAAACCTTCATTTCTTACCAATAGTTTCGAAGACGTTTAATAACATGGTTATAAGGGACTATTTTTACAAAAGGACAGAAAACTTCATTTTGCATATTTTAAAGTGTAGAGATACTTTATACCTAAGGGACAGCTTTTCAGTCAAAATTCAAGTCTGAAACTATTCCTTCATTTTAAAAATCCAGGTCTACGTCTAGGGACCATTTCAAATCTCGACTTAGACATAGGTACTATAAATTTTCCTCTTTTCCACCTCTGGTTTTTAAGAAATTGTCGCGAAAATGTGTATGTATGTCGACGGTTAAGTCTCGTGCATAAATTTGATCATTTCTAGCCACTTTTCAGTAAATTTTATATCGATAATGAAGTTTCGAACAGTCGCAAAATTTAAATTTAATTAAACAAAGGCGACTATACGAGAAGAAAATTACAATTTAGGTAAAAGTGCGTAATGTGACATGTAAATTTGAAATAAAAAATTTAAGAGAAGAAAACGTAGTTGAAAATGATATGAAAAGTCCCTCGAGTGCGTACGAAAAGTTTCACCTTAACTCTCCGATATTTTATTCAACAACCCCCTCATATAAGCAGGCACACCCCATATGCTCAGTTAAATGTGAAAATGAATTATTAACTAGAGAAATGCTCAGCTTGCT
This sequence comes from Malthinus flaveolus, assembly GCA_950108345.1. NCBI lineage: Eukaryota > Metazoa > Arthropoda > Insecta > Coleoptera > Cantharidae > Malthinus > Malthinus flaveolus. The sequence goes on along the minus strand of OX467286.1, from coordinate 21,687,479 downwards.
ATTATAAACTACACAGTTGTTGATAACTTAATTATTTTTGGTTAAGATAAATTGATAAGTTCCAAATTTGCGTTTGGACTTCGTAAAATTGAAATTAATTCGTTTGCTTTTATAACGAACGAATTTACGTTGAATATCAATGCCATATTGTGTATTTCAGACGATTTTTCTAGGTAAGAAATAGTTTTTTTCATTTTCATATACTTGTCAGGAGTGTGGATCAGAACGAAACGGTTTTGTTATGCCCAATTTGTACAATGTTACTGGCATACATAAAAGGCTACATATAAATGCAAAATAAAACAATTTTTTTAAATACCTACGCACTCACGTGCGTTTACCAACGCACATCAGGCAACAACGTGAAGTAACGTCACGTACGTCATGTACAGTCCATAAGTCCGCCTCGTTAATTTTTCTACTCTTTTGCTGGAAAAATTAAATACTATAGGTGCTGTTTATTAATTTTTTTAAATTTCGAAGCAACGCGTTGTAGATAAGTTGAAAGCAACTCACGTGCAATGGTATGCAATTAACTTTATTCACTAAGAATTCACAATAACGAGCAAAAATCTACTTAAATTCCCATTTTAAATCGCAACCGCAACCACATCAGCCACGCGAGCCTCTTTACATCTTGTTTGAAACTCGCCCTTTTATAACGAGTCATTAAAAATATATAAAAAGGTGTTGAAAGCACTCAAAGGTTAGGGTCATTACTTCAATAAAGCATCTACCCTATCTAACGTCGACGTTAGAAGGAAAATTCAAAATGAAATGCTACTAAGAGACTTGATCTTGTCTCGGTAAGCTTCCAATTTTTCCTACGAGGCATTAAAATACGAAACATACATTTTGGGTATTAATTTTTTCACTTTGAGGGATTTAGCGCACCAAACACTCTCAAAGTGTTCTTTCAAGTTAACAACTTAAGAGGGAGGGCTTAATTCAAATAAAAATAAGTCAAAAAGCCCCAATCAAAGTATCCTCAACCAGCAACTTTTGAGGTTTGTAAAAAGAGATTTGTACACCTTCGCGTTGTTGATTTAATCAAATAAATTGATTTCTTCGGAGACGAATTGCGAAAGTTCCATTTAAAACGAAATAGCGCCCTAAAACACTTTATTGAAATTTAAAAACTCGTCATCAATTTAAGAATCTTCTTAAAAGCATTTTGAGCCCGCCAAATAAAGTTCGTTTAACGATATCTTCTTTGTTACTAAAATTGCTTCATCTACAACTTTCTATTCAACTTAAACGAACTGACCAATATCTTACAGCTTTTTGCACAAATTCCCTTATCGTCGGAGACCCTAAACCCAAACGTTACATTTTAAACGTGTCCGCTAAAGAAAAACCAAGCCGTATATGAAATAAATTATAGTAGCACTTTATATTTTTTATTCCCCTCGACTCAAATCTAAATCTGCTAACTGATAACTAAACTTAGAAATGTGCTTAATTAAGGGTTAATTCTATTCCACTGCACGTTCTGAGCGCAGATGATAAAGACGAGTCGAGTAAGTCCGATTTGTGAATTATTTACGTCTTTCCTTCAAGTTTCGGATTCGTTTTAATCAGATGGAGGGGGAAAGAAAGCTTACAATTAAACAGTTTGGCAAAGTTTGTTTGAGAATTTGCGAGAAAATTAGTTTCCCACAAAAATTCTAATTGAAATCCACGAAGAGTTGTCATACGAGCACACCAAAAGGTGGCCCATTCTTTTTTAAACACCATGTATATAAGATTTAACCGATGATGAATTATTGATGATAATAATCATGGGTCGTCGGAAATCTTATTCAGTTGTTCTTAAAATAATATTATAATAGCCCAAAGCTCGCTAAAAAACAAAACTTTTAAGTAAAGTAAACAAATAATTAAAACGTATATTTTGATAATAATTTGACTAATTTGCATTCACAACGCTAATAATTGATTCTCTAAACTTAATTAAATCAATTAAATTGTTTGCAATATGCTACAATTACTGCACGTACCTATAAAGAGGCATTATCACATGCAATTTAGCAATTTACGGGGTAAACTTATAAAACAAGTCTACAAAACGTCTCAAACATTTTCTAGTCTGGATCAAGTAAACCAATAAATTGTTGGCTTATCGGGTTAAAGGTTATGCAGATAAAGATATGTAGAAGTAAAAATTAGCGCCCATGTAGAAATTTGGGCGTCTTGCTTCCTTTCTATCGAAATTTTGGCTCTGAACTACAAACTAACCTACATTACGTGACGCTACGCCTAACACATAGGCAACCCATAAATCAGTCAAACAAGGCGAATTTTATTCCAATTTTTTAAAAGCTGGAAATATCTTCCTAACGTATTCTATGTAGTAGGTATTAATCGTATAAATAAGAAAATTGGCGCATTTGTAGGGAGATATCCAAATATTATAAAGAATTTAGAATACTAACTATAAACAGTATCGTTCTGTTGAGGTTGTACAATTTTTTGCCACAGATTAAATTCGGTGCACCTGTCAGATACTGTCCTAGCGCCGAATGAAAATTCATCGTTTGTAACTAAACTTTTAATCTCATTAAACAATCAAAATTACAACCTATTGGGTTACCTATCAAATATTTATAACATTACGAAGCAATTACAAAATCAAAATTGAAGTTATGTATAACTAATTTGCAAATAATTAAATTTTGGGATAATAATTGTTACTTAGTAAATTTTATGGTATTAACACCGCCGCAACTATATTGACGGCACTTTACTTTGCCGATAATTAAACTTAAATTTAATTACAGGTCGACTTGAGGCATGTGGATGAGGTGAAAGGATCAAATATTGTAGATATTGGAGTCGATTTAACAGAATTCTACACATCCGTCGAATGGGATATATTAGAAGTGCCCGCTGTTAGGTATCTAATTAATTATTTTAATTAAATTACCGGTCGTAAAAGCAGACAGAAAACAAACGACATTTGAAAATTTAAATATAAAGTTTTCCGCTTTTTTATATACATAATAAAATTTATATAGTGCATAATATATAAAAAACGAAAACATTGAGTTTTTGGTTGCCACTTTGTTACCAGTATAGGAAACTCAGTTTATTAGCTAATGAAAGTCCACGACCCACGATGATATTAATGCAAATCACTTTTTCTGTTTTTCTTTTTTAGAAACGAAAAGTTTTACACGTGCTGTGATGAGCCCTATTTAGACATAACGTTCAACATAACAATGAGAAGAAAGACGTTATTTTATACCGTAAACCTTATCATTCCCTGTATGGGAATTTCGTTTCTTACAGTTCTCGTCTTCTATTTACCATCAGATAGTGGAGAAAAGGTAAAATTAAGATTAATAATTGTAAATTAGCCTTGTCTTGCCAAAATAAAAGTATATAGGTACCTACTAAAGTTTCGAATGGTGTAAACAAAAATTTATTTGCGAACAGTAGAGCCAAGAGCAGCATCGCGCTGGATATTAGAGCTAATTGCTGCCAACTTACTTACTTTAAAATGCACTCCTAACAACATCAATTATTAAAGTCTACATGTGGAGAATTTAAATTAGATTACAAATCCTAGTTTGATTTTGTTCCTCAGCTACGAGTTGTGACGTTACCGTCGTTCAAAGTGCACGTAGCTTTAATTCACGTAATATCGTAATTGTTTACCTTAGTGTTCTGTTTGAGCTACATTACCGGCTAAACTAAAGAATGGGTCTAGTCGAAAATTAAGCCTACAAAAGTATACAAAATTTAAAGAGCTTTCCACATATTTTGTTGATTTTCTTCTATCTCCATTAGTTTTGGCGTTACAGTCCTTCAAAAGTGCACGTAGCTTTAATTCACGTAACATCGAAATTGTTTAACCTTAGTGTTCTGTTTGAGCTACATTACCGGCTAAACTAGAGAATGGGTCTAGTCGAAAATTAAGCCTACTGTATACAAAATTTAAAGGGCTTTCCACATATATTGTTAGTTTTCTTCTAACTCTATTAGTTTTGGCATTACAGTCCTCCAAAAGTGCACGTAGCTTCAATTCACATAATATCGTAATTTTTTAACTTTAGTGTTCTGTTTGAGCTACATTACCGGCTAAACTAGAGAATGGGTCTAGTCGAAAATTAAGCCTACTGTATACAAAATTTAAAGAGCTTTCCACATATTTTGTTGATTTTCTTCTATCTCCATTAGTTTTGGCGTTACAGTCCTTCAAAAGTGCACGTAGCTTTAATTCACGTAACATCGAAATTGTTTAACCTTAGTGTTCTGTTTGAGCTACATTACCGGCTAAACTAGAGAATGGGTCTAGTCGAAAATTAAGCCTACTGTATACAAAATTTAAAGGGCTTTCCACATATCTTGTTAGTTTCCTTCTAACACTATTAGTTTTGGCGTTACAGTCTTCCAAAAGTGCACGTAGCATCAATTCACATAATATCGTAATTTTTTAACTTTAGTGTTCTGTTTGAGCTACATTACCGGCTAAACTAGAGAATGGGTCTAGTCGAAAATTAAGCCTACTGTATACAAAATTTAAAGAGCTTTCCACATATTTTGTTGATTTTCTTCTATCTCCATTAGTTTTGGCGTTACAGTCCTTCAAAAGTGCACGTAGCTTTAATTCACGTAACATCGAAATTGTTTAACCTTAGTGTTCTGTTTGAGCTACATTACCGGCTAAACTAGAGAATGGGTCTAGTCGAAAATTAAGCCTACAAAAGTATACAAAATTTAAAGAGCTTTCCACATATTTTGTTGATTTTCTTCTATCTCCATTAGTTTTGGCGTTACAGTCCTTCAAAAGTGCACGTAGCTTTAATTCACGTAACATCGAAATTGTTTAACCTTAGTGTTCTGTTTGAGCTACATTACCGGCTAAACTAGAGAATGGGTCTAGTCGAAAATTAAGCCTACTGTATACAAAATTTAAAGGGCTTTCCACATATATTGTTAGTTTTCTTCTAACACTATTAGTTTTGGCGTTACAGTCCTCCAAAAGTGCACGTAGCTTCAATTCACATAATATCGTAATTTTTTAACTTTAGTGTTCTGTTTGAGCTACATTACCGGCTAAACTAGAGAATGGGTCTAGTCAAAAATTAAGCCTACTGTATACAAAATTTAAAGAGCTTTCCACATATTTTGTTGATTTTCTTCTATCTCCATTAGTTTTGGCGTTACAGTCCTTCAAAAGTGCACGTAGCTTTAATTCACGTAACATCGAAATTGTTTAACCTTAGTGTTCTGTTTGAGCTACATTACCGGCTAAACTAGAGAATGGGTCTAGTCGAAAATTAAGCCTACTGTATACAAAATTTAAAGGGCTTTCCACATATATTGTTAGTTTTCTTCTAGCACTATTAGTTTTGGCGTTACAGTCTTCCAAAAGTGCACGTAGCTTCAATTCACATAATATCGTAATTTTTTAACTTTAGTGTTCTGTTTGAGCTACATTACCGGCTAAACTAGAGAATGGGTCTAGTCGAAAATTAAGCCTACTGTATACAAAATTTAAAGAGCTTTCCACATATTTTGTTGATTTTCTTCTATCTCCATTAGTTTTGGCGTTACAGTCCTTCAAAAGTGCACGTAGCTTTAATTCACGTAACATCGAAATTGTTTAACCTTAGTGTTCTGTTTGAGCTACATTACCGGCTAAACTAGAGAATGGGTCTAGTCGAAAATTAAGCCTACTGTATACAAAATTTAAAGGGCTTTCCACATATATTGTTAGTTTCCTTCTAACACTATTAGTTTTGGCGTTACAGTCTTCCAAAAGTGCACGTAGCTTCAATTCACATAATATCGTAATTTTTTAACTTTAGTGTTCTGTTTGAGCTACATTACCGGCTAAACTAGCGAATGGGTCTAGTCGAAAATTAAGCCTACAAAAGTATACAAAATTTAAAGAGCTTTCCACATATTTTGTTGATTTTCTTCTATCTCCATTAGTTTTGGCGTTACAGTCCTTCAAAAGTGCACGTAGCTTTAATTCACGTAACATCGAAATTGTTTAACCTTAGTGTTCTGTTTGAGCTACATTACCGGCTAAACTAGAGAATGGGTCTAGTCGAAAATTAAGCCTACTGTATACAAAATTTAAAGGGCTTTCCACATATATTGTTAGTTTTCTTCTAACACTATTAGTTTTGGCGTTACAGTCTTCCAAAAGTGCACGTAGCTTCAATTCACATAATATCGTAATTTTTTAACTTTAGTGTTCTGTTTGAGCTACATTACCGGCTAAACTAGCGAATGGGTCTAGTCGAAAATTAAGCCTACTGTATACAAAATTTAAAGAGCTTTCCACATATTTTGTTGATTTTCTTCTATCTCCATTAGTTTTGGCGTTACAGTCCTTCAAAAGTGCACGTAGCTTTAATTCACGTAACATCGAAATTGTTTAACCTTAGTGTTCTGTTTGAGCTACATTACCGGCTAAACTAGAGAATGGGTCTAGTCGAAAATTAAGCCTACTGTATACAAAATTTAAAGAGCTTTCTACATATTTTGTTGATTTTTTTCTATCTCTATTAGTTTTGGCGTTACAGTCCTTCAAAAGTGCACGTAGCTTTAATTCACGTAACATCGAAATTGTTTAACCTTAGTGTTCTGTTTGAGCTACATTACCGGCTAAACTAGAGAATGGGTCTAGTCGAAAATTAAGCCTACTGTATACAAAATTTAAAGAGCTTTCCACATATTTTGTTGATTTTCTTCTATCTCCATTAGTTTTGGCGTTACAGTCCTTCAAAAGTGCACGTAGCTTTAATTCACGTAACATCGAAATTGTTTAACCTTAGTGTTCTGTTTGAGCTACATTACCAGCTAAACTAGAGAATGGGTCTAGTCGAAAATTAAGCCTACTGTATACAAAATTTAAAGGTCTTTCCACATATATTGTTAGTTTTCTTCTAACTCTATTAGTTTTGGCGTTACAGTCCTCCAAAAGTGCACGTAGCTTCAATTCACATAATATCGTAATTTTTTAACTTTAGTGTTCTGTTTGAGCTACATTACCGGCTAAACTAGCGAATGGGTCTAGTCGAAAATTAAGCCTACTGTATACAAAATTTAAAGAGCTTTCGACATATATTGTTAGTTTTCTTCTAACTCTATTAGTTTTGGCGTTACAGTCCTCCAAAAGTGCACGTAGCTTTAATTCACATAATATCGTAATTTTTTAACTTTAGTGTTCTGTTTGAGCTACATTACCGGCTAAACTAAAGAATGGGTCTAGTCAAAAATTAAGCCTACTGTATACAAAATTTAAAGAGCTTTCCACATATTTTGTTGATTTTCTTCTATCTCCATTAGTTTTGGCGTTACAGTCCTTCAAAAGTGCACGTAGCTTTAATTCACGTAATATCGAAATTGTTTAACCTTAGTGTTCTGTTTGAGCTACATTACCAGCTAAACTAGATAATGGGTCTAGTCAAAAATTAAGCCTACTGTATACAAAATTTAAAGAGCTTTCCACATATTTTGTTGATTTTCTTCTATCTCCATTAGTTTTGGCGTTACAGTCCTCCAAAAGTGCACGTAGCTTTAATTCACGTAATATCGAAATTGTTTAACTTTAGTGTTCTGTTTGAGCTACATTACCGGCTAAACTAAAGAATGGGTCTAGTCAAAAATTAAGCCTACTGTATACAAAATTTAAAGAGCTTTCCACATATTTTGTTGATTTTCTTCTATCTCCATTAGTTTTGGCGTTACAGTCCTCCAAAAGTGCACGTAGCTTTAATTCACGTAATATCAAAATTGTTTAACCTTAGTGTTCTGTTTGAGCTACATTACCGGCTAAACTAAAGAATGGGTCTAGTCAAAAATTAAGCCTACTGTATACAAAATTTAAAGGGCTTTCTACATATATTGTTAGTTTTCTTCTAACACTATTAGTTTTGGCGTTACAGTCTTCCAAAAGTGCACGTAGCTTCAATTCACATAATATCGTAATTTTTTAACTTTAGTGTTCTGTTTGAGCTACATTACCGGCTAAACTAGCGAATGGGTCTAGTCGAAAATTAAGCCTACAAAAGTATACAAAATTTAAAGAGCTTTCCACATATTTTGTTGATTTTCTTCTATCTCCATTAGTTTTGGCGTTACAGTCCTTCAAAAGTGCACGTAGCTTTAATTCACGTAACATCGAAATTGTTTAACCTTAGTGTTCTGTTTGAGCTACATTACCAGCTAAACTAGAGAATGGGTCTAGTCAAAAATTAAGCCTACAGTGTACAAAATTTAAAGGGATTTTCATATCTGTAATTTATTTTGATCTAACTCCATTAGTTTTGGCGTTATAGTCCTACAAAAGTGCACGTAGCTTTATATTACGTAATATCAGGATCGCTCTAACTTATTAGTATGTTTATGCTGCTATACCGGCAAAACTAGAGATTGGATCTAATTTAAAAACAATTCTCCTTTACACAAAATGATGGGCTTTCCATATATCTAGTTAATTTTGCTCTAGTTTCACTAGTTTTGGAATTATAGTCGTCCAAAATAATCTACGCGATAGTTTGAATGGTTGCATAAGTACCAGGAGTAAAAATGTTTTTTATACTTTTCGTGCTTATATTTCCTAATCTCGTTCAGTTTTCAAGATCCTAATATTTCCATCAATGATAGAAGGTGAAACTTAAATTTTATAATTTGAGAATCGTGTATTACCTCCACAGAAATGTTTTTTACGAAGCTGGTAAATTTGTACCAGTATTTTCTCCGCACAATAATCTCCAGCGATGTAAGCAGTAGCTACTTCGTAAACGTATTAGAAGTGCTCTTGTTTTACCTTCTTATCCGTCATACAACATGTGTATTTAGAAAAATAAATAAATTTTAAAGACCATTTCTCGCAAAACAATATTTGACGTAATCAGAAAAGCATCAAATCTGAGCGAGATTTTGAAAAATATTTATTTTAAAGAGGTCGGTTTTTAATTCGAATGTACGCAACCGTACGCAAGGAGTTAAAAGAGAAAATTTATGGAACAGTATATGTAGTGTATCCTTATATAAATTTAAAGCTCCCCAGAAAGCCACAAAACGTCCAAGCAAGACCGTTTTCCTTAACGTTTATAAATGAGCAAAATTTGCTTTTAGTTACACTCAAAGCTGGATTTTCTTCAAGTAATTTCATATTTCATCTTTAATTTTAAATTATTTAATATAAACAGCCATTCTCTTCATTGCCATCCAAAAACGACAGACAGGCAAATATATATGAAACAGGAGGGAAGGTGGGCACACACACGTGCAGACAGATCAATTTTCACACGAAAAAAGTGAAGATTTATAAAAATCTCGGCTAAAAATATAAGCGTAAAAGAATAAAATTATATAAAAGCATTTTCACTGCTATCGTATAAAAGTGTAAAATCTTTTCGCCTCATTAAATTTCCATTCACGTATTTTCAAGTTTATATTTTTGAAATAATCTTATTTTGGCCGTTAAAATTAAATTAAATCGAGTTTTTTAACTCTCTTTTTTTATTTACTCCGTTTCTAGGTTAGCTTATCAATCTCCATTTTGTTGTCGCTCACTGTGTTCTTCTTACTGTTGGCCGAGATCATCCCACCCACTTCGTTAGTGGTTCCTCTTCTCGGCAAATTCGTACTCTTTACCATGATTTTAGACACGTTTAGGTAAGTTAACGACTCGCCTTTTTATTATTAAATTTATTCTTTCCAATTTCTTCAGTATATGCGTAACAGTTGTGGTGCTCAACGTTCATTTTCGATCGCCCCAAACCCATACGATGTCACCATGGGTACGTAGGGTTTTTATACATATTCTTCCACGACTATTGGTAATGAGAAGGCCACATTATCAAATAGATAGAAGAAGATACGTTTCGTAAGTTTAATTAATTTGTAACAAATCGTCACAATTTTAGTAAGGCGTTTTGAACGTCCTCCTTCGGCTTTTTTAAATAAAATGTTTAGTTTGAATGATATTTTTCAGTCATCGCGTCATGGTGAGGACGTGTAACGGCTTGGAATTAAGAGACGCCGATCTGTATCCCGATTCGGGAAATTTTCCAGAGGATCCTTCAGGACTTTTTCCAAGTGCAAGCTCAAGAGACGAACTCACGCCGAGGTTAGTTAGATTTCATCTTACGCTTATAAAAAAATTAATTAGCAGCTCAAAGCTAAGAGTTGTCTAAGAAATAAAAAAATTTACAAATTCCTTGATGTAAATTGAATAAATTGCATAAATTACAATTTTCTTCTTGTTCCAATTACGCAGAGAATTAGAAGCTGCAACGTTAAGTGCTTGTCGAATTCACGGGACCACACCGCCTCCATCCTTTTCGGCTAATTTGGCGGAAGATTTAGGTAATGGTATTCTTGAGGATGTTTTATGTAAAGGAAAACATTCTTGGCATCATTGTCCGGAAGTACATAAAGCTATTGACGGTGTTAGATTTATAGCCGATCATACAAAACGCGAAGAAGATTCAACACGAGTAAGTAAATTCTACCTTTTTCAATTTAAAATCTATTTTATACCAAGTTTTGCGCAAATAAAACAACCGGTAATTGTATTTCTTCACAAATCGTAGTTTTAGTTAGCAGTAGTAGGCCACACGCAATGCACCAAAATGATATATAAGTTTACTACCGATAGACGGCCTATCGGGATCGGTTGTAAATTATTTCAGTTTATAGATCACTTCAGGTCGTGTCAAGTCCGCTACACGCAAGTAGAAGTTCTTGGTTGCCCACAAAACAGTTCTTATTATAGAAACAGTCCGGTTCAAAGTTTGATATTTTGATTTCAACAATTTTCAGTTTTAAGTCCCTGCTCGGGCGCCAAATCGTTATTTTATTTAAGCGTTTCTATCAATTCTATTTATTTTAGTTTAAAATGACCCTTACCTTAATAACGAAGCTTGAAGTACGGACATTCTTCAGCTTAAGCTGAGATAGTATTTCTACTGTTTAAAATGAGAATCGCATTTTTTTTAATTCCTGTCGATTAACATGTGTTGACAGTACCCTGTCCAATTGATGTAACAGCCGTTCTAACAAAAATTAGGTTTTAATCTTTGTTTTATCTCCACTTAAGTCTCTTCTAGCTCATTCAAACAAAGTTTGCCTAGCATATAGTCATAACACCGTCTATTACTTTTATTCTGATCAAACGATAACCCTGTGGACCCAACTAAGCCTCGATACGTGTCTACTTTTTAAAGAGGGAGAGAGAGAGAAGCTGTGCATAATTAATTTCGCTTAACATTAAAACTAAATTTCAACTTTATAAGTGTGTCGCGCACAACTAAAACTTCTAGTCGACTTTTGCAGGGGGGGAAACAGTTTAGGCTCTATAAAATTTAAATTAATCCCATCTACCAACCAAACGCGCATTAACATTTCTTTTGTAAACGTTATGACGTTATATTATATTTTTTTCGCTAATTAAGTTGCGAAAGGTTTCAACCCATTGTTGGTTTGTTTTTTCAACTCTCTATACAGAAACTTGTATCGAGAGAAAAACTAACTAAAAACCGTAATTAAAGTTTCTCGAGAACTTTTCGTATGCACTCAGTAATTAAGTGAAGGAAGAAAGTGGGGGTAAAAGTTTTCTATCACTTAACTTTCTTTTCATATAAATGATGGGTTCTCGAAATAAAATCTTTTATATAAAATTAATTATTCTCTTTTTATTTATTTATACTTACCAAATAAATATTTTGAGAGCTTCACGTAAAACTCTGACTAAAATGAATGACACAATCAGCATTTTGTATTACGTGATTCAATTTAAATGCAAAATATTATAAACATATGTCAGTTGTCTGTAATTTTCTTTTGTTTTTTAGTCTCTTTGTCTAAACAAAAATCTTTTTATACAGTCAGTCGTGCGATACATCCACCCACACTCTATTTTTTGTGTACTCTATGGTTTAGTTACATATGTCTCAGAAGCTTGCCCTTCAAGAGGCGCTATACTTCAACGCGCTCTAGCGCCTAAACAGTTTGCTTGACGAAAAAACTCTAAGAAGCATAATTAGTATAAAATTGAATGTACTTTATTTTTGTATAGGTACACTTTTCTCATAAAGTGCGTACTTTTTGAGTTATAAGCGATAAACAAAAAAAAACAGTTTCTTGGCCAGTTATGAAATTTTTGTAAACTTTAACGCCCTCTAGCGCCTCAACGGTTTGTTTAAAAAAGAAAACTCAAGAATTATAACTTGTAGAAAATTTTATGTAGTTTACTTTTATATAAAAGCACTTTTCTCAAAAAGTTTGTAGTTTTGAAATTATAAGCGAGAAACTTAAAGTAGAACCAAAATCCAACCTTCTCGAGCCACCCCCAATTAATGCCCCAGTAAATACTCCCCCACTTTGGAATAGCAGACAGTCGGTATAATTACGACTTTACCGGACTTTACTACGCTCTTTTAGTATGCATTGTCACACTCAACAATTTTGTATTTTAGTATACTTGCATTCGGTCTCTCGGGCACGTTACGTCCGCTATACACTAAACTTTAACGCGCTCTATCACCTAAACTATTCGTTTCACTAAAAAATATGACAGGCGTAATTTATATAAAATTTAATTTACTTTATTTTTGTGTAAGAACACTGTTCTTTAAAAGTGCGCAGTTCCCGAGTTATACTCAATAAAACGGTTTTCTGATGATTTTAGAATTTTTGTCAAATTTTAACGCGCTCTAGCGCTTAAACGGTTTATCTGAGAAAAAACGTTAAAAATATAATTTGTAGGAAATTTAATGAAAGTTATTTTTATATCAACTCATTTTTTCATAAAATTCGTAATTTTCGAGTTATAAGCAATAAATCAGTTTTTAGCTGATTTTGGAAATTTTTACCAAATTTTAACGCGCTCTAGAGCCTAAATCGTTTGTTTGAAGAAAAAAACCTAGGAGATATAATTTGTTGAAAATTTAATGCAAGTTATTTTTATATTAAGTCATTTTTTCATAAAATGCGTAGTTTTCGAGTTATAAGCAATAAATCAGTTATTAGCCGATTTTGAAATTTTTACCAAACTTTAACGCGCTCTAGAGCCTAAACCGTTTGTTTGAAGAAAAAAACCTAAGAGGTATAATTTGAAGAAAATTTAATGCAAGTTATTTTTAAATTAACTCATTTTTTCTTAAGGTGCGTAGTTTTCGAGTTATAGGCAATAAATCAGCTTTTAGCTGATTTTAGAATTTTTACCAAATTTTAACGCGCTCTAGAGCCGAAACCGTTTGTCTGAGAAAAAACATAAGAGATATAATTTGTAGGAAATTTAATGCAAGTTATTTCCATGTAAACTCATTTTTTCTTAAAGTGGGTAGTTTTTGAGTTATAAGCGATACCCCAAAAAAAGAGCACTTTTCGAGCTACTCCCAAAATGCTGCCACTTAGGAGTGGCAGACTGCTTCCCGGACTATGATAGAGCGACAAATGACCTGAACTGGCTATTACAAATGTTCAAAGTGAACTCTAGTCTAGCTTGGGATCTTTAAGCATTTTTGATAACCTCAAAGGTATGTAATGGACTTGTATACTTGTAACAAAATTTCTCTCTTTTTCAAGGTCAAAGAAGACTGGAAATACGTAGCGATGGTCTTAGATCGGTTATTTTTATGGATTTTTACATTAGCCGTTCTCGTAGGAACGGCCGGAATCATCCTTCAAGCACCAACGCTTTACGACGATCGCGTGCCCATAGACGTGCGTTTATCCGAAATAGCGTCGACTACAGCTAAACCGCACATAGCTCCGCCACTTTAGAACCGACCCTTATTTAGTGAAACGCTAAAAAATGTTAAATTTATTTATTGCCTTGCATAGAAGAAACCTACTTTTGAGATTGTTAAAAAAATTTGTTATAAAGTTTAAAAATTAGAACGAAAAAATTTGACTAATCGTTTTTAAACTCCCTGTGCAAGTGCTTCGTTGATATTCCTTTTATCTTGTTGATTTTTAATGGTAGCAAAAACGTACTGCCATCAAAGCCACTTTACTAACGTTGTTAAAAATTTAAATACTACCTATACAGGGTGATTTATGACGTCGGGGAAAAACTCCACAGGGTGATTCCTATGGGTAATTCAAAGAAAAGACTTCAAATAAACATGTACCCGAAAATGCTTTATAAAGGAGCTATAGCCTGTTCAAGTTTATTAAATGTTGAATGTGTTCAACATCGATTCGGGCCCATTTCCCATTTTATTAGTTACATATGAAAACAATCGGTCTGTGACATCAAAATTAAGTTAATTATGGAGGATTTCACAGTACAAGAGTATGCTGATATCATTTTTATTTATGGTTTTTGTGATGGAAATTCACTTGAAGCTTCAAGAGAATATCATCTCCGATTTCCTGGTAGACGGCAACCGAATCACAAAACATTCACTAAGACCTTTCAAAGACTTAGAGAGACAGGAACTCCTGTTCCACGCAAAATTGGTGGCCCCCAGCAAGTAAATGTGCAGGACGAAGAACATGTCATAGATGCAGTAATCGATGATCCCACAGCCAGCACTCGACGTATCGCAAATAATTTGGAACTATCCCAGAATTTTGTATGGCGGATACTGCATCGTGAGGTCTTACACCCTTACCACTTCCATTACGTGCAAGCGCTGCATCCGGGAGACGCTCAGCGGCGACTATTATTTTGCCGATGGTTATTACATCAAACCGTCGATAACGTTAATTTTATATCAAATGTCCTATGGTCAGACGAAGCCACATTCACAAAAGATGGTATCAACAATAGACACAATGAACATGTATGGTCCTTAGAAAATCCACGTGTCATTAGACAGCGTCGCTTTCAACAACGATTTAGTGTTAATGTTTGGGGTGGAATATTCAATCATGTTTTGCTTAACCTACACGTAATGGAAGACCGATTAAATGGGAATTTGTATGAAAATTTTCTCAACAATACAATTTTCGAATTGGTAGAAGACATGCCGCTGCATTTGCGTCAACGTATGTGGTTCCAACACGACGGTGCACCTCCCCATAGAGCAAGAATAGCGACAGCGTGGTTGAACGTTCATTTTCCTGGACATTGGATTGGCTACGGAGGTCCTGTTAACTGGCCGCCAAGATCACCAGACCTGAACCCAATGGACTTCTATCTATGGGGACATATGAAGCAACTTGTGTACCATGTGCCAATAACAACTCGAGAACAGTTACTCGAACGAATACAGAATGCCGCAAATGAAATTAGAAATAACCCTAATGTGCTTGCTCGAGTCTGTGATTCACTAGTCCAACGTTGTCATGCTTGCATTCGTACCGAAGGAGGACACTTCAAACACTTACTTTGAGTTTAACCCCAGGCGTTCTTTCTTCTCTTACATTTTAAAGTTATAAGTAGACATTTAACATTTAATAAACTTGAATTGACTATAGCTCCTTTAAAAAGCATTTTCGGGTACATGATTATTTGAGGTTTTTTCTTTTAATTACCCAAAGGAATCACCCTGTGAAATTTTTCCCCGACGTCATAAATCACCCTGTATAGACTTGCAGCTTTAAAAACATTTTCCATTTGTTAACAAAATATTTTATTATTTTAATACGTAAATTATTCATCGTGCTAAAGCATCGAGTCGAATTATATACAGGGTGAGTTCCTATTCGTTAATTGCAAGAAAAAGAACTCATTAAATAGCCGCCTTTTGGTTAATTTATCGAAAAAAGCAAAAAATAAATTACCAAATTATACAGGGTGTTTAATTCGAGCATCTCTATCTACTTTTCATTTTTATTTGTATTTTAACATATCATTTGAATCGAAATGCCATACAGGTACTGTTAAAACTTACAAACAAAACGCCCTTTGAATTTTGAATAAAAAATGGTAAACAACGCACTATTTAATTTGCCTAACTTTAAGACTTTAGCAAAAATAATTCGCTTACATTTATATGAGTATATACAGGGTGGCTTTAATTAACTTGCACTATTTTTTCAATGGCCTATAATGTAGGGTTGTATTGAAAAAAAATTAGCTTTCTCCACAACGCACCATCGATTGATAATGTGTGTAAACCTTGCGCTAGTAAAGCTGCCATGTGTGTAATTAAACTGTCAAAAAAAAATTTTTTTTTTGACAATTCGACTAGAGCTTTATTAATCAGTGCCAGCAATACGAAACAGGTTATTGTTGTTTGTACGACTACGTCTGAAAAAGAATAAATAGTTGAATTTGAAATTTTTTACCGGGTTTTTTTGAAAAAAATTAGTAATTAAATGTAACGAAAAAAAATTTATTATCAAGTGTTCGTTCTATACTGTATAATTAAAAAATTAAAATAAAACAGTTGGTTAAATTAATAACCAATTTGGTTTGTTAGCCAATTGGCCTAGTCGCAAATGGAAAGCCGCGTAATCGGATGGTTAAAAAGTAGTCCAGTGACTGATCCTGTTTGATAACGACCCCAAAAAAAAAAAACTTAGCGACACCGCCACTTTTTAACCCCCTCTTCATCAGCGCCACCTACAAATGAGTGAAAAGTGGTGCCCTCGCTAGACTTGTCTCTTTTGGGCCTAGAACAAAAATCAACCAAAAAACTGCTTCTAACGACCCTCCGACTACACGAAACCGATATTTTAGCCACTTGCGACTAGACTAAATTCGTGACTATGTTTAGATGTATAAATTATATTTAGAATGAATTTTGTAATAACCAAAAATAGTTAAAAAAAATTTAACCGATTTTTACAGTGTAAACATATCTAAAAGTTTTGTTAAGCAAATATTTTTTGAAAAACGAAAAAACGATTCCTAGAGGCCTATTTGTAAATCGTGAAGATTTTATCCCTATACTATTGTTGAATTTTTGTCTAATTTATTACGATATTACGAATTACGATAGCTGGGAGCTGCTCAATTTCAGAAATTTAAATAAAGTTAAGTTAGCAATCCTCATTGCTAATAAAAAAATAGTTTGTGTCCATCGACTTATTGTTATTGTTTATTATAGGAGGCGGATTTAATTGATAAAAAAATGTGAGTTGAAAGAGCGCCTTTTAATTTTTAGGAAGAGTTTAATTAAATTTGATTTAGATCCGCTTCGGTGCTCTTTGGTTAGGTAAGTCAACAGAATGTAATTTTAGTGAAAATGTAATTAAAGTTAAGGATAGCGAAGAAAGAAGTAGCTTGCATTTAATTACACGTTTTGTACATTTTTTTAAATTAGTTTTATCTTTGAAATGTACAAAATAACTTTTAACAAGCTGCCAACATTATTATGCTACAAAATAAAATGACCTAAATAATTTCTATGTAAAATGTAAAAACAAAACAGATTTATTATTAAACCTCATTTTGTAACAAAATGTTTTCTCTGTATCGTTCGATCCACTTTCAATTTTCCAACTTCTAGGCCTAGGTTGTTGCCAAAAGTACTACCGAAGCACCTGCACGTTAGGCAACTTTCCTTACACGTTTGTTAAGTAGGCTGCCTAATCAACCTCTTCTGTTTTATTGTGCACAAAAGCTACACTTTAAATTTTTTAATGGTCATTGGTCTACCATGTTTCTTGTCTCTCCAAAGCGTATTTTTAATTGTTATCGGTTGTCGTCAAGACACTGGTGTAACAGCCCAGAACTGCCTGCATGTATGAATGCGTGAATGTATGAATGTTGAATGTATGAATGTTTGTTTGTGTTTGGCGGTAGCTGGGTGATTGGTTGGGCGATGTTTTTGGATCAGGGGATCGTGGAGTGAAAATAGTTGAAAGGTGACGGTTGATCGAAAAATTATGAAGGAAGGAGGTTTTTGAATTGCTTCTCTTTGATAACTGAAAGAAGGTAGAAATAATAGGGAAAGAAATAATAAATAGTAGTAATTTAGAGGAAAGGGAAAAAGTGGTTCGAAGGAGAAAGAAAGTATTAGAGAAAGTGGAAAGAAAAAACGAAAGAAGATTAAAGAAGGATCGATTGGAAGAAAACTCAATAAGTATTGGAATTGAGAAGGTGATTACGAGAGTTGGAATTGTTAAGGGAGAGAAATAATAAATAGTAGTGATTGAGACGAAAGGAAAGATTGGTTTGAAGGTGAAAAAAGTATTAGCGAAAGTGGAAAGAAAGAAGATTTAAGAAGGATCGATTGGAAGAAAATTCAAAAAGGATTGGAGTTGGAAGGCAAATTTTAACAAGAAGAAAAGACCAGTATTGGAAAAAGGTTAGAATAGTGTTTATTGTGTTAATTATAAGTTTGTTCTTAGATTAATTTAGCATGTTTTGTTAGGCAGGTCGGCCTGACATTAGGTTTAAGTTATTCGATATAAAATAAATAAATAATAAAAAGCCTTCTTTCTAAATCGAGAACCCACGACCCTGGAAGATTCATCGTTCGATTAGTTGTCGAGCTGGCGCCCAACAAAGTAAGAAAGTAAACTAGTTGAAAGGTAGGGGGTGTTACACTGGGTCAAAGATACTCGAAAAATAAACTCGACAATTTCTAAGTAAAATCAAAGAACATAGAATTATCAGAAAAAGCAACCAATGTAAAATTTTAAAACCTTTTAAAGTGTAGTAACACAATTGAGCTCCAGATGTCTCTGCTCAGTTTACAGTACTTTCGAGAGTGTGAGAAGATGAAACATTTAATTTTAGTATGTCCAAACTTGAGTTTAAATGGTTTAAAAAAGGTCTATTCGAATGGTATTTTAATCCTTTTGTAATAGTTGAAGAAAATAATATTTTTACGACCCAGTAAATTTAGGCAGGTAGTTTAACTGTGTAAATGCAAGTTTCTTTTCTTATGTACAGTAAAAATTTTATTGTAATTAAAGCATTATTCATTGGGTTCTGATTATTTAAATAACCGATTAGGTAATTAAATGAAAAATCAAAAGATTCAAAGCTTAAAAAACCAAATACATTTTCTTATTGTTTAATTGGGCCAAATTGGGTAAATTTCAAATACCTACCTACACAAAGACAATAGGTGTATGTATAGATACTTAGATTTTTTTTAACAACATTACTAACAAAAATCAAGTTTTCCAAAATTGATAAGTAATTCTTTGCCTTTAAAATATTTTTTTTGTTTTTATCTATATTAAATTATGATTAAATTAATATTGTTATATTTTTTTTCTAATAATACCAAAGACCAAAGATTTTGAACTTCCTATCAACAAAAACTTTCGTGGCAATAATATAACCATCATAAAATAACAATAGAAAAGCAACTTTGCCCCTTAGTCGTAAATAGTATTGTAAAAATCCTCTTGCTAGCTATCTACCTAAGAATTGAGAATAGACAAACATTTTATGTATTTTTGTACCTATCTTTGTTACTCTTACGTAGGTATACGAAAAATTGTGCTAAAATGAGGAGCGACATCTGAATCTCACCGGTGTACTACGTTTAAAAGAAGGCGCAGAGATCCCATAAGCTTAGGATTTCTGATAATTCTATGTTCTTTGGTAAAATGTAAAAACATAACAGGTTTATTATTAAACCTCATTTTGTAACTAAATGTTTTCTCTGTTTCATTTGTTATTTAATCTATTTCTAAATTTTCAACTTCTAGGGCCTAAGGCTGTTGTCTACCTCTGACAAATATTTTCTCGGAGAAACTGAGTAAAGTAGGTGCATAGGTATTTTTCGTTTTTAATCTTAAAAATTCTTCCTGACGAGGTGCTCAACTTGTCGTCGCCAACCCAAACGTCCCAAACAATATGAGTGGTTTTAAAGGGTCTCCACTCTCCACTCCCGCTGTGAGGGTTAAACGGTTACGTTACTTCATTTGAAGAAGTGATGTTGGTTGCCTAACATCGTATATTGATATCAATTTTAATCGCTTATATCTGCGATTGTGGCACATTTAAAAAAATAAAATAATAGCGGGCAAGTCCACAATGTATCTCAAATGATGATAAAATTTGAAATATCTAACATTAGTAATTTAGGCGTCAGCACTTTCTAAAAATTGAAGTTTTAGTCTCTTTTTATTTAAATTAATCAAATTTTAAAAAAATTATTACAAATTAAGAATATAGCGGGGTAGACATTGAAATTCTACACATGGCTAGTCTGAAACAGAAGTAATCTAAGTGACATTTTTTGTAAAATGGAGCTAACACCATTTACACACTTGGGAATATATAACTTAAGCAGTGCAAAACAGATCCAAGTGTTCTACCTATTGCATCAGTGTAATATTGAATTAGTTCCTCTACTGTTCTCGACGTTTTAGATTTTATTTTCTGTGCAATAGTGATCTATGCCACGGAATGTTACTTGGCTCTCTTTATTAATTTAAAAATATAGTGCAGAAATGATCTATGTGGTATAATGCTACTTGGATCTCTTTAGCTGTTTGAAAAGAAAAGCTCCTATGAGGCAATACAACGTTGGAAGCCCATTCGAACGGATAGCAATCGACGTGGCTGGTCCTTTTCCAGAGACAGAAGCCGGTAATAAATACATCTTGGTGGCTATGGACTACTTCAGTAAATGGGTTGAAGCTTAATTTAAAAATATAGTGCAGAAATGATCTATGTGGTATAATGCTACTTGGATCTTTTTAGCTGTTTGAAACGAAAAGCTCCTATGAGGCAATACAACGTTGGAAGCCCATTCGAATGGATAGCAATCGACGTGGCTGGTCCTTTCCCAGAGACAGAATAAGCCGGTAATAAATACATCTTGGTGACTATGGACTACTTCAGTAAATGGGTTGAAGCTTATGCTTTGAAGAATCAAGAAGCTGCCACTGTTGCCGAAGTCTTGGTGAAGGAATTCTTCAGTCGTTTTGGCGTGCCGTTAGAGCTACTATATTCGGATCAGGGTCGAAACTTTGAGTCGGCTCTATTTCAAAACGTTTGTAAATTATTGGGAATCCATAAGACTAGGTCGACTGCCTTACACCCTCAGTCCGACGGCATGGTCGAGCGAATGAATAGGACGGTGGGAAAACATCTTTCCAAAGTAGTCTCGCAACAGCAAAGAGATTGGGACGAACATCTACCCTTATTTCTCATGGTGTATAGATCGGCAGTACATGAGACAACGGGTCAAACTCCGGCTAGCGTAGTGTTTGGACGCGAAATGAGATTACCATGCGATTTGAAGTTTGGAAGTAAACCTGGAGAAGAAAACGTTGCTGGAGGAGAATATGTGGTAAAGTTACGTAAAAGACTGGACAACATACACGATGGCGTTCGGGAAAACATACAGATCGCCAGTGACAGAATGAAGGAGCATAACGACGTAAAGGCGGAAAAAGGCGGTTTCCAAGAAAATGACAAGGTGTGGCTGTTTAATCCTCAAAGACGCCGAGGCTTGTCTCCTAAGTTGCAAAGATCATAGGAAGGCCTGTACGATGTGGTCAAAAGGGTAAATGACAATTTTTTACCCAATACAATGGGAGACGATGAAGAGGAAGAAAACGAAGATTAGGAAGGAGGAAGGAGGGCTTCGAAGTCTTGGTCACTTTTTTGGTAGTATTACTTTACTAATTTTTCTTAATTTTGTAATAATAATAGAGGAAAAATACATTTTTTAGTTGGCGCTTTATTATTTTACTCTTTACTCCTTTTTGAATTCTAAAAAATATGTATTCAACTAAAGCAGAAGTGATCCAAATGAGGAAAATTACAAATTTTCTTAAGATAAATATAGTTTTTCCTAACTTTTTATATACAATATATTAATTTGTATGAATCTAATGATATATAAGGTAGTTTAACAAAAAGTTTATAAAAAAGTAAGTGCACAATTTAAAAAACGCGTTTTGCTTATTATCTCAAAACCATTCAACTGTTACTTGGATTACTTCTGTTTCTGACTAGCCACATATGGAAACTTCGACCGACCTTTCAACTATTATAATAAGCAAAAAAAGTCGTATGAAAGTTCCTATATAAAGTGCATACGCTGTTTTTTAGATGAGCAGGGTCTCTAAAGCCTGAGCAGGCAGTTCGCAAAGCTGCTATTGAAACGCCTGTACGTTAGGCAACTTTTCTTACAAGCTTGTTTAGAAGGTTGCCTAATAAACTTGTTATGTTCTATTATGCATTGAAACGCTTTTAATTTAATTTTAATGGTCATACCATGTTTCTAGTTTCTCCAAACCGAATTTTTAATCGTTGTTGGTTGTCGTCAAGGCACTAGGTCAAAGATACTGAAAAAATAAATTGGATAATATTTTTCTAAAGCAGTCCCATTTTTACAATAGATACACTACATCCTGCATCTACATTAATAAGGCAGACCATAACGCCATTTTCAATGAGCCAAAAACGATAAGAGTTGTATCTGGAGAACTAGACGGTCATCAAGATACTGAGGCTCTATTAATTGTCAAATCTAAATTTATATTATTATAAAAAGGTTTTTTGTTTGGTCCATTTTATATTTTTTTTAAAACATGAACTTTTGAAAATATTATTGTATTTTAATTTAATTTCGATCACTCTGCACTTGTATGATGTGTTAGACTTAGAAACAATGCAAAGGATTTAAAAAAAATAGATATAACCGTCTGTACTAACACTAAGTCAATTATCTGCGTACCTTTACCTTTAATTGCGTACCTGATAATTGGTATTGGCCCTTTAGAATAAATTAGTGTTCTAGACTCTAGCTAGACCCTAGACTAGACCACCCAGTCTCCACCAGTCCCCCATTTTGATTGTGCATACGGATAACTTGTTCTACTCCACAACGTGACAGTTACATATTTCATTTCTTTTCGCTTTTGGGTCACCCTCATCAGCTACAAAATTATAAATACGGGCCTGTATTACGTAAATTTTATTTTTATGTAGAATTCATTTGAAGTGAAGCTTTGATATGCCACACTTGCGTATTTATAGATATTTTGATAACGAAAACTTATTATTAAAGAGGTACTACTCACTACTCGACTAATATATCAATCGAATTGATAGATGCACGATGTACCTACCGGCGAATAATTTGTATAAACTCGTATCAAAGTGCAACCAAAACAGGAGTATTTTTTAGTTGGAGAAGACAAGAACGAGAGTCGATAAAGAAACACTTGAATTGAGATCGAAATTGTTTTTTTGCAAAACCCCCGACTTAAACTTTTGGGTAGGTTAAAAGGTATTTTAAAAACAAAGTGGAATCAAAGCAATGGTTTTAAATCCAACCCCATTTTGGTTATACAGGATGTATTTTTAAATCCCTGTACATAATGTAAGACGTTTTAAAATACATCCTGTATACTGTATTATTAGGTGGTAATGACTAATGACTATAATTACTGCATTTCTAGGTATTTTCATCCACACCAAGTTGAAATTAATTAAATATCACTTTGGGATCAAAAAAAGGCGAACCAATAATAGACAAGATAAAAATCAAACATGTATTTCTTATGTGATGCGTATAAAAAGCATTCTTTATGTAACATTAAATACTGTACAGACAACAATAATTAAAGAAAGATCACTCCGTGAGCGTCAGACTATTTTGCTCCGTACGTAAAACTATAAATTGTTAAATGATTCCTTATGTTTAGTTGTTAAATTTGTCAATTTTATGGTAAATAAGAGATTATATAAATGTGTACGCTTGTAAAGTCATTAAAGTATTTAATGATTGAATTTAAAAGATCGTCGCATCTCATGTTTCACTCTATCGAGTCAAAGTGCACTACGAGGCGTATCAAATGATATTAAAACTAATTAATCTTCATAGGTTAAATTTTTGAAGTACTCACGTACTTATTTGAAAGTTTTCCAATTGCGCGTTTCGTTTTTTTCAGTCGAGAAGACATACGGAGAGCGTATTATGAGCTGATGTGTATAATGTGTTGCATATCTTCAGGCGCAATTATAAGTGCATAACGTTAATTTTGATGCAGCTTTTAGTTTGTCTGTCTTTTACTAAAGGCGATACGCGGTAATAAATGAAGCGCTCTATAGTGAATGAATTCAAATTTCTTATCATAAAGAATAAGGGGTCAATAGATCGTGCATATGACACGACGGTTGCGCCAAGTAATTTAATTAGCTTATATAAGCGTATCATCTTAGCTCCTCGTGTCTCAATTGAATATAAAATAAAAGATTTCTCATCTGCAAACTCTTTATTTAAATAACAACAAGTATACATAATATACCACAATTTGTGCAAAAATATATAACAAGGAATGTGGGCCCCGAACCTTAACTAAAAATAATTTATTAGTAATTTTCGAAAAGAAAAATTAAGTTTGTTTATCCTTATGCGTAATAAGAGCACACTGCCTCTCTTCCTCACTTTGATCTTTATCGCCCCATCCCCAAATGGCGTGAGATCCGTCTCCAGTCCTTTTTACTCTCCTCTGTACCATTTCGGTCGATACCGATTTTAAGTCGTACGCTAAGCCCAACTTGGCCATCATATCGATAAAGCATGCAGTCGTGTTGGTACTATATTTGCCAAGTTCTGACGCTTTGTAGTCCCATGGGAAGGTGTGATGGTAGTTGTGCCATCCTTCGCCGTTAACCAATACGGTTACGAGCATGTTTTCAGCTGGATACAACGACCTAAAAAATAGTTATAGAAAAGAAACTCTTACTTAGCGTCCCTCGATAATAAAGAGCAGTTTCGTTTTCGAAAAAAAAACAGGCTGCTCTCAAGGGGTCAAGTTAACAAAACAATGCTTACTTATCGTAAGGTTTGCTTCCGTAGAAATGTGCTGCTGAATTTACAAGCCACGTGCAGTGTAAACTAATAAGATAACGGGTTAGATTGATGCTGAACGCGTTTTCGAAACTTTCGTTCCAGAAGTACATGGGCATCCATGTGGGAATTGCGAAGAAGATCACCATCAATAGCGGATAGTAGTACTTTTCTTGATTTCTAACGATCCAACAATCGTACAAGTCGGAAAGGTCTACTTCCGAGCATCTAGTTTCGAATTCTGGATTCTTCTTGCACATGGTCCATCCCATGTGGGAGAAGAAGAAACCGCGTTTAGCATTATGGGGATCGGCGTCGGTTTCGCTGTACTTGTGGTGCACACGATGGTATCTAGCCCAGAAGATTATATCGAACTAGAAAAGAGTAATTTAAAATAATTGCGCGTCAATTGAGGCGAAATTATGTACTTGGAAGGCTAAAGTTTGAATGTAGGCTAAGAATAACTTCAACGGCCATCTCGCTTTGTAGGAGCGATGAGCCCACAGTCTGTGAGCACCGGCGGTGATTCCTAATATTCCTAGATGGTAATTAACGAAAACTACAAAAAAAAACGAATAGTAATTATTGTTTTTTCAATTGTCACGCAGTAATTTACCTAAAAGTGAAGTCCAAATTCTAGCCGATGTAAACATAAGATACAATCCGTAAAATCCAATAACGTGGAGAACTGCGAATTTAATAACGTCCCTCCACACTAAAGGAAGATGCCTTTCCTTATTTTGTTTAAGTACGTTCTCGATTTGTTGTGCCGTAACTTCCGCATCGTCTTCGGCCAAAACGCCGGTGTTGTCTGCCGCGTTGGGGGCCATTGTTGTGTTCTACAAGTAAATTTAAAACAAACTTTAAATTCGACTCAATAAAGTGGTCAAAAGTCAAAACTAAACTAGCCCTCGACGCGTAAAAATGTAATTTGAAAAAAGTCTAAGCACCGATAGAACATATAACTCGTTTAAAAGTGACCAAATTAGCCATCTCCCAAAAATTTTTGATGTACAGTTTAAAATCACAACCGTAACCCCATTTTTTTTTGTAAACCGTTAAATTTAATAAGGTACTCACGTTTCAAAAAAATATATTTTTCCGAACAAACAATTTTTTTTGGTTTAGTGGTTACACTGCAAGTTATACCTCTAAACTGATTTGTCTAAAACCACGCTAGCCTTTTATAGGAAGCTCCGAATAAACGTAATTTACGATAAGGTCAAACTTCTCGATTTGCACCGTGTTTAAAGTAATAAAAAATTAACGAACGCCAAAGTGCGCCATTTTTTTAAAGAAATTTACTTTTAATACTTGTCCAAAGTCTCCCGAATTTTTGTTTCGGTGCAATTTTTAATTAAATTGGTATTATCGTCCGAAACACGTTTTTTTCGTGTGCGTCTAATGTGGTGTGATCGCCGATTGTCTAATCCAAGTTCAATAACTTGTAGCGAGATTCGACGATTTACATAAATTAAAAAATTTAATTTACCGCTGCAATTGTTACTCTTTAGTTGGTGCAACGTAATTTTGATATCTATTAAATTTTCTTTTGCGAAAATTTAGTGTGGAAAATTACGCGACGAACTACTTAAAAAGTAATCGCGAGACAGGCTCTTGAGATGTAGGCGAGTCTTCAAATTATATCTCATTATCTTTATCTCAACAATTTATATATGA
This sequence comes from Malthinus flaveolus, assembly GCA_950108345.1. NCBI lineage: Eukaryota > Metazoa > Arthropoda > Insecta > Coleoptera > Cantharidae > Malthinus > Malthinus flaveolus. Next base: position 21,661,149 of record OX467286.1, on the reverse strand, counting down.
ATAAGGCAAATTACGTATAGGTACTTAGTACTTCCGAGATAGAGAGTACAATTATTATTTACTTAAGCGATCTGAATTGAAAGTCAAAGGCGTAGTTTATTGCAAAATAAAAGAGTTCTCATCTTCATTGATATATTTTTAGATTTGAATTGTCTGTAAGCAGGACCTTATTAAGGAGAATTGGGAAATTTAAGGGCGCCTCATGGAGGGAAGCACGCATAAGAATCCAAAACGCAGCTGAATTGCACCACTAGGGCTGGGCGATTGTTAAATTTCACAATCGCGAATCGATTGTTTTAAAAATATCAATTAATCGAACAAACGATTAATTGGATAATCGATTAATCGAACAATCAATTAATAGGACAATCGAACAATCTGATAATCAAACAATCGATTACTCAAAGAATCGGATAATCGAGCAATCGATTAATCGGACAATCGATTATTTTAAAAGCTTAACCAAACATCGATTAAAACATTTATAATCGATTTGTTAACTCACTCCTAATGAGCAACACATAAACACACTCAGAGAATATGTTGATTAAAATTGTTATTTTTTTTAATAGCCTTATATTATTATGTACCTAACCTAACTGATGACTGCTAACAATTAACAATGCAGTAAGTAACCTGGTAAACACACTTTTAATATTAAATAACGTATAATGAAGCATAGTCTAGAAAAGATACAATTTAATACAATCATCGCTGTAAAACACTAATTAACCCAATAAACAATTAAGCAAACAATCGCTAATTGGTCATCGATTAATCGGACAATCGATTAATCAGACAATCGATTAATTAAACAATCAATTAATCCAATAATCGATTAATCGGACAATCGATTAATCGATCAAAAGAACAATCAATTATTCTAACAGTCGATTAATCGAACAATCGATTAATTGAACAGTCGATTAATCGGATAATCGATTAATCGGACAATCGGTCAATCGATTATTTTAAACATTTAATCGAACATCGATTAATCAATTAAAACATCGATTAATCGACTAAAACATCGATTAATCGATTATTTCCCATCCCTATGCACCACTACCTAAGAAAAAATTTAAAAAAATTTTTGAGAAGATCGATTCCTTCCAAAACTACTGTAAGAAAAGTTGAATTTTTTAGCGTCACGTTTTAATTTTTTTATTTAAAGTGGATTGAGAGCCAAAATTTCAACTTTTTGAAAAAAGTGTAAATCTATGTACCTATTCAACAAAAACTTAAAATATCCGTACACATAAATGCGCTGATAGGGTACCCAATTTACTGACTACTGACAGAGCAATGTTTCTATTCTATACCAGACCTGTTAACTACCTGCAATTAATTATTCCCAATCGTCCTACATGTATATTTTACAAAAAAATGCACCTACCAAAAATTGTTTATAAAATTCGTAAACATTGGTCAAGCTTTGAAATTCGCCTCTCTTTCGACCTTAAACCTCTCGCGTATGGCAAAGTAAGTCAGATATGGTAAAGTTGTATAGAACGTTTTTTATAGAGCAGAAAATTTGATACAAAAAAGTTCAGGACGACTTTCCTCTAATATCAATAGTTTAGACGAGAGAGTCGTCCACATTGTAAACAGGTGCCCCAAACTGTGAGTAGCATTACATAGCTTCTTTGTTATTAGTTATTATTAGTTATTGGACTTGTTTTTGTTGTCAAAAATGAGATTGTAGGTAATAGGTACTAATAAAATGTATTAAAATACTAAATTGAAGGAAATTATAAAAAATGTAAAAAATGTATAATTCAAAATATTGCGGATAAATAAAAATAAAATTTAGTATATGTAGCAAAATACGGAGTAATAATATAATATACAGTTCACTGAGATCCTTCTGGACTGGGCGAGAATCTTGTAAAGCTATTCTGCTGAAAGGCAATCTTTTGCCGACAGTGGGAATTTCCCCGAACCCCACTAAGGCGAGGAGGTATCGAGCTGGATGTCAGAGAGTCAAGTCGTTGAGTCGACTGGCCACGGATCTGACACCATGACAAGGTTGTTCATTACGTGGCGAAGTCAGTCCATACCAAGGGCCTTCTTCCGATGGTGGAGCCACAGCTTCGGACACGGCTCCAACACGATGTCGTTACCATGTCCGAAAAGGTCACTGTGGTTGTAGACGTGGGAACTTCGTGGGAGAGACCTAACTCGTTACCTGTGGGTGGGGCTTATGAAAGAGCATACTACGATTGCCTGGACGTCCGAGAGGCCATCTCACCCAGATATATGGTAGGTACGCTCCGTAAAGTTGTCGGTAACTTTACCACCAGCAGAGAGGTACAATAATGAATAATCTCTTTCTATTCTATTCTTCTATTGATTGTATTGAACCTCTCTGCTGGTGGCGTAAATCAAAAAGAACTTTACGGAGCGTACCTACCATGCCTAGTTTTCGCCCAATCATCGTGCGTGCCCGGGGAGTTTCGACCCGGAAATGCTGGGTAGCCGCCGACCTTTTTTGAGTCACCTCTTTTTGACACCAAAATACTTATAAGATAGGTATAGGTACCGAGTGTAAACTACCAAACGCAAACATCGGGATTTATTAACAATATAGTTTACGAGCCTAAATTTACGCGAAAGCGTTACCATTTTCCAATAACGCAGAAAATGCTCCAGTTTACTTGAGGATTTCGTTATAGTGCTGGTATCTAGAGGTAGTTTGGAAACATTGAACCAATCTTCACGCCTTTATGCTATTTATGTCTAGGTCAAATCTTAATCTTCCTGGCCAAATTCCAACATGTAATTTGCAGAATTTTGTTTTTTAATTTAGATTAGTTTAAATAAATAATAACTGGCGGCTTATAAAACAGAAAGAGGTTGTTGGTTTTGTTTGTAGAACCTAAAAATGATAACTTGGGTGAAATTAAAGACATTTTGAGAATGTGTAATTTAAAGTATTGCAAATAAATATACTAAAGTTCACTAATTTATTATTTAAACAATTTATTACCGTAAAAATCTAAATAATATATTTTTATTTTTGTATTTCCGCAACTATAGTCTATTCCACATTCGTGGATAGTGGATATAAATGAGAGTTTTTGTAAGAATTGTTTCACGTTTAAATATTTTAAGTTGGCGGCTCATATGAGATTTAGAAATACCTACTTTTATCATAGCTGAGCAGCAATATAGAGCTACATACTATTCTTTAAGACCCTGCAACGCTTGTGTGTTCAAACCACGAGGACCTCGAGTGCTTTATTTTATTTTATTTTTTGGTTTTTTGATTTTAATATTTAAATACATCAATTATGCAACAAGCAAATTTAATCTAGTATTTTTAATACCGCAGTACTGGATACTGATAGTCCTGAAAATAAAAACAAAAAATAAACCAAAATTGTCTGACCAAATTAGTAAATTTATGTCTTCCGATAATGATATGGAGACTGTGTTTAACGAAATTTTACTATACACCAGGAAGTACTTAATCCAAATCCAAATCATTAGGTATTGAAATTATTAAATAATATTGATAGGGCACCCTGGAAATACGTACTTATGAGATGAGTTATGGGTTATGGGTCGTTACCTAATTTGGAATGCACACAACTCCCTTTTCAAAGATTTCAAGCCGAAGGGTCTTAGAGAAAAGATTAGAAAGTATTGTTTCGAGTTTAAAAGAACCCCATAACCTCGTAACTCGTAACTAAAAAATATTGTGCGTTTTTTTTGTTTAATACAGTGTGTTTCCGGTCTAAAAATTTACAAAATCAAACTAAAGATTTGGAATAATGACAGCTCCGCTTATCGGAAAATAATTTTCAAATTTTGAAAATTAAGTCGGCCATGACCCACGACAGTTGTATAAAAACTAATTGATCTTTTTAGCCTTTTCGGTCAATTCAATTTGGGGACACCAGTAGACATCGTTCAAAACCTCACCGACCTGCGCAGAAACCCAAATTTCTAACAACATTGTAACCAAGGTTACACACCAACCTGAATACACAGATTGGGCGTCTCTTTTAACCGCTTTCTCGCTTCCCCTTCTGCGCATCTAGGGTCGGTGAGGTTTTGAAAGATGGTTATCGTATTTCCCATGGAAGTAGAAAATAAGTGGAAGGGTTGAGCCGGCGAAAAATATGAAGCTCTTGGCGGAGAAGAAACTGTCAGTTGCGTAAAGGAGGTCCAGGGAAGAGTGAGAGTGTACCTGAGCTGGTTTGGTACTTTTAGGGTCCAGCCCATAAAATGGCAGATACTTCTCCCTATCCTGCACTTGATTGGATGGGGGCAAAAAGAAAAAGCACTGACGAATAAAACTGGAAGTAAAGTGTCTCCACGTATGCGGTGTATGGTCAATTTAACTACACCCGCTGCGCCGGTACAGTGAAGCATTCGGCGGAGCCATACGCGATCCACGGATCAATTGGCTGCTTCAGTCTCTCCACCAGAAGAGCTGTGGACTAGTCTATCCGCAGTTGTACTTTAAATAGTAACGGGAAGACGTGAGTTCTGGTAGGAAGTTCTCGCACTTCCGTAGTAGTCATGCTCTAAATGATTAGGCACATGGGCACCACCAGTGCGTGTCTAGGCTCTCCGCTATCTACCTAATCCCTGTGGCAGACACAGCTCCGATGTTGGCGTGTGATAGAGGAACACTGAGCGCCCGCTCTCATGATAACTGGCCTGGAATAGGTCGTAACGGACGATCCGGAGGCGATTAAGTAGATTCTGGTGGGAGGGGAGTAGCTAACCCCGAACCAGTGACCAGTCTGGTTTAAACTGGTACTGCGGGCAGACATCTAAAGATTTCTGATGAGGTTGGATTCGCAGAGGCTAATGGTTTCCTGGGAGGTGAGAGATACCAATCAGCCTGCTCTCTTTATCCCCTGGTATAGCGAAAGCTGGGTACAGGGGGGAGAACAGGTGCATCCTAGATCCAAGATCAGGCTTAAAAATGTACCCTGGCGTATTACTCGACCGCGCACACTTCTGAGGAACACTCCCCTTACGTTACTGATGCTTCACTTTTAGATATACCCCCAAACCAGCTTGTAAGCATTCCACTTACTTTCTAGTTCCATGGTATTTCCCTTTACGCAAATTACGCAGCTGCGTAAAGTGACAGATTTCTAAGGACGGCAAAATTTTTTTCTTATATTCTTATATCTTCTATATTTTTATTTACATACTATTACATCAAAATTTGGCTGCCTCTAGAAACCCGACAAATTTTTGAAACACAAGATATCTTTCACAGATTCATTCACTTAGCTAAAATTATACGGAGCGTTTCTATTTGAAATAGGAAAGCTAATCTCATTTTCGGCCAAACAAAAAGTTAAAAATTAAATGTTTGGTATCACTAGATAGATAATTTTACAATAATTGCAAGTCACTAAAAATATACAGGGTGTTGTATTTAAAATAGAAAAGCTAACTCCATTTCCGGTTAAGTAGAAAATTGAAATTCAACATGTTTGGTATCGTTTAACAGCTAATCTTACAATATTTATAAAAACCTGAAAATATACAGGGTGTTTTTAAAAACTATTTTTCTTGCCTAATTTTCGGTTTAACTCATATCATAAGTAACCATCACCATAATCATAATTTTGGTTCCTAAAAAGTAGTCAATTTTGAAATTATTTTAAATATCGGCTATATCAAAATAAAAACCTTATATTTTGCCTAGATATACAGTGTGGCCCAAGATAGACTTGGCAAGAGAGAAAAAAACTTCATTATTGATTTTACGACAAAAAGTCATTCTTTACAAAAATGCCTGTATGCCGAAAAAATGATTTTACAATAAAAAAACTTGAGGTCAGATGTACAGGGTGTTCATAGATTTAAAAAATATCAAGAGAGTAATACCCTATTTGCTATTTTTTATTTTAGACTAAATATTTATGAAACAAATTTGTTTATAATAATTTAAATAAAGCCTAAATACAAAATTAGTAATTAGTATAAATTCAGAAACTTATGCTTTTATTTTTTTTTCCTCTTCGTTTATTTCTGAAGATCGCATTGAAAAACGCATTTGATGCACTTTTTAATTCATCTTTGACTGTATAGCATTTCTTTCAACTAATCGAGAGAGACAATATTATTTGCAACTAAGTACTACTATTAACTTTTGCGAGGTATAAAAACAAATTAAAAGACGCTAAGTAAAAAATGACCCGTTAAAAGAGTATAAGACCAAAATATGAACAATAAGCACTACAGTTAGAAACAAAAAATGTAATAATATACGATATATTCATTATTTATTCATCGATATAACCAAATACACTCGACTGTTTTGCTAGTTGAAATAGTGACCTATATGCATTGTTTTATTGTTTATTCGACGGAATAGATCCTGGCTTCGTATACTTTTTAGGAAGCAGGTAGTAGTAGTAGTAGGTAACTAAGGTAGTAAGTAGTAAGTACGTGCCTTCTTCCTACCTACCAACCTACCTACAAGCCCAAGGTATAGGGTTTTAATTTAAATACAGTAAAAACACCAAAGCAGCCAACAACAATTAGTTATAATATACTTCGTTAATCAAAATATTCAGTGGCAAAGCCTGGTGCTTTGCCTTAGTTCGCCTAAAATGGCAAACCTCCAACTCTAAGTTCTAAGTATACCTAGTATGTTGTACTCGGCTCACAGTAGAGAGTAGAGGTTAAAAGTACCTTCGCTGGTTCGTTGGACAGACGACCTGAGTCCGGGTAGATCAAACGGCCTCTGAATTAATTGTTAGTTTTTATCAGTTTAAATTGAATTCCTTTGGTACTACTTATGAAACGAGAAGCATTATAAGTAACTGGTTATGTATATCGCCGTATTGTTTAAACAAAATTACTCAATCGCAAATTTCGAATTAACGTACTACGTTGTCTTCACGTTTATGAAATCACGCAATTACAATAACGACAATAACAAAAGGTTATTTAAATTTAAAATAAGGGAAAAATTCACGAATGGCATAATATCCGCCCTTACGGAAGCATAGTTTAAGAAGAAGCAAGAGAAGCTTGTAAAACAATTTCAGTGTCCTGCGTCCTTTTGTCGGTGTGTGTGTATCGGAATTGAAATCGCAATCTCTTTATTCGGAAAAAACTGATTAAAAAGGAACGTACTTGCCACAAGAGTGACATGTCAATATTTTCAAAAAAATTCGTAATCTGTACGCTAGCTTCTTAGGACATAGTTAGTTAAAGATACAGAAAAAATATAACCCCGGATTCACAGATCGGTGCCTACGACGTTCGTCCAACGTGTGTACCGATAAAATCGAATAATATCTAGTTTCGCGCGAATGTTGACGCCAACATTGGTAGTGTTGGTTTTTTGACAAAACCTAATATGCCAGAACTTTTGTTCCTGCCCGGCTTGCCCTCCCCTGTAAATTTTTCTACGGACGCCCATGGTGTACTGCCAACGATTTGAAACACGCTTTCTATATCACACATCTTCACGTTGGTACTGAACGAAGCTAACTGAGTTTGGTCCCAATGTATACATGCTTTCACCAACTAGGTACATGACAAAAATGAGCCAATATTGGCCCCAACATTGGCACTTAGTGTGTGGATTCGGCTTCTAGCAGATTATTGCTTATATGTAGATACTTTCACGCAGTTTAGAAGAGCTTTCAGGGCTATTTTCATTAGTTTTGTTAATTGTCTGTCTGGGAGCGCAAATTCAGACTTTTTAAAGTTTCCCTTACCAATGCTAAACTAGAAACTAGCACAAACGAGATAAAAAAAGTGGTATCACAACAAACCAATACAATACATCCTTAGTGTGAACACAATCGGTTAAAAAACTAATATCTTTTTAATAATTAACAAATGTTTAGTCTTCAAGATATAAATACGATTTGTTTTTTTCCGTTTCAACGCAGTTAACTTTGGCAAGAGTTACAATTATTACAGTAGCCCTAAACGAAATTAGAATTAAAAGACCAACACCGAGCATAATAAAATTATTGCTCTGCTAGTCACTCGAGACTCGAGCCTTCAAGTGGTACCTATGCAATACTCAAAAGTACATTATTTTGTCGCTCATTAATTTTTGACAACTCGACTTTTGATCGTATTATGAAAAGAATAAAAATTCACTTACCCACTTAATTAACGTTTTGTGTTTATTTATATATTATTATTAAATAATTAAATGAACTTGAACCTTCAAATAACTTGAAACTTGTACAAGATGAGATATGAGTAAACTTGATAAGCATGATTTCATTCTTTATGGAATTGCTTTATTAATTTTTTGCTGATGAAAAGTTATTAGAAAGTAATTAAATATGGTAATTGTAGATATAAAATGGTGTAAATAGTTGTGAAGCAAAAACGTGCGCCAGCACGTGTTCAAACTCTGTCCTGTATGTTCGTGTTCGTAGCATGGTATCATTCATTATACTTTTGAACGTTTAATGAACAAAAATGTAAAAAAAAACAGTGGGATAATAGAATAAAAATTAAACAGTACTTTATAATCATTAGAATTTAATTAACTAGTTAACAAGAAACTTTACAATGACTAGAGGTTTAAAATCTTATTAATCTGTCGTTAAAGAATCATTTTAAGGACACTTTGAATTACTTGTATTTTTAGTTATCCTTCTTGTGAACTACCTACCTCATTATATTGACTAGATCTCACTACTAATGGTACCAAGACAAAATATTTTAATTCCAAAAAACTGCTAAACACTCAGTTACCCTCTACATCCACATTCTCATTCATTAAAACTGTCGTATCTACATCATCTAAAGATTGAGAACTAAGTAGCACTTCGTTTTCTTCCCCTTCCAAAACGTCTTCTTCTTCGTCGTCTATTTTATCAACGAACGATGATTCTTCAAACTCCAAGTCTCTTTCTCCCTCTTCTGAATTTATGGGTTCAGTTTCGGATAGGTCGACGGAAGCATTTTCGATAAGTTTTCGATACTTAATTTTACGATTAATCGCAGCTACGCCTAAAACAATCTGTTTACACACTGGATTTTCTTTTAAATACACAAAATGGCCCATTAATGAGTCAAAAGCAACTTTTCAGTTTGCTCATACGTTTTATTATCGATACCAAAAGAGTTATTTGACTCTATTGGACCGCCCTGTGTTAACTTACATTTTAAAGTTTGCATTAAAGCACTGGCTCCTCGAGGTTTCCGTAGGGCAATTAGGCTACAAACGGTTTTTCAATTAAAATGATAAAAATAAGCAAATTCGGCTTACCGATCGTGTCGTTGTTTAACTTCTTGTTTCATAATTCTAAGATTAAAGGCGACGTCGTCACGAGGAAAAAACAAGGCACACTCCGTAATGGCGCTCAAACATTTTGGCAATATTGCATCGTCGCTGTGATACCACCTATGTTGTACTAATCTGTATATGGGCTGAACACAAATTTTAATTTGGTACCAAGAAATGTGAGTAACTTACCGAAGTGTAAATTTCACAGATTAGCCATCCCCAAATAGTTATATTTAAGCCGGCCATGGTAACAGAATTTGGATTCTTGATTAATCCTCTTGCTAATGGAAGAATAAACGATGCAGGTATAACAACAAAATAAATCAGCCCCCTAAAAATAATTCGGTTAGAGAAATTAACGTTAAATGGTATTTTAAACTAACGAAGAAAGTACAGTAATAAAAAAGGTTAAATACATAACCAATTTTGGGAAGCCCGATTCGGCTTTAACCACACAAAAGATACATCTTGTAAATTCAGTCATAACTTGTATTAGACTGAAAATGCTTGCCAACAAAATTGCCAATTCGATGTATCTACAATCAAAATTATGAGCTCTTATTATGTAACGAAATAATAAAACAATAACACACCTAAGAAAATAAGTAAATGCCACAAATCCAAATAAGAACAAATACGTAAAAAATAAAAACGAACAATGCAAACCTTCCCACATTGAACTACTTGCATAAAAAGAAATCAATAAAGCGTAACCTAAAATTAAGTGACCGGAAATAGGCTCGTCCAAATCCAAAATTGTAAATTTATAACGATTAGGTAATTTAATGTTGTTTTTCCACAAAGTTGCGCCACAATACAAAAAGCAACAGCTATAAAAGCCAAGATACCAAAGCGACTTTTTTAGACGTAAACGTATGTACTCCTTGAAACGCATTTTTCTTAATATGGCCTACAATTAATTTACGACAGAAAATATACAAACCGGACCAAATTTTTAACTTACGTTAACGGAACAGTCAAAAAGAAAATGCATAACGTGTAAGAAAAAAATAAGCCAAGTTATGCCATTGTATAATGCATTGTTATAATGCTTGCCCACTATATTGTCCATTATGGAAGGCAGGTAAGTTATTTCGGTTTCCAAAAACGACTTTACGAACGAAGACATTTTCTTATTTCTTGCAGTTACATCGCTCTTAAAATAAATTCGAATTAAACTTGTACAAAATTAATTAATCAAGACTTACAAGTCGTTTCGTTGGCGTTGATTAAATAATTATGGAGAAACGGAAGCTCAAATTAGGCTAAAAATAATCTAAATTTAACATCTTGACATTTTCAATTTTGAAGTTTGAAAGTGAGGTTAGAACCGTATACCGTATTTAACAAGAGCGCGTATAGATGGCACTACTATTTTGGAATTTAAATAATTAATTTGAAAATTTGAATTTTTTATTTTATTGCACGTGTAAGACTCGTGCGTAAACGTGATATCCATTAATTGTATTTTAAACTAAGCACCTCGGCGCCTTGGGAAGATGTGGTTAAGTTTCAGAAACGCGCGGGATTTTCAAAATTTGACTACAATGCTACAATTAAAATTTGACTAATTTCATACAATTAAAAACGTATATCAACCCTTATTCGTTGAATAGAGCAAAAAATACACTCTCTAATAGAAATATTATGCAAAATAAAACACTTTTTGTTAGTGAAGCAAAAGTAAGTACTTTTACAGGGATCAGTAGCTCACTACTCAAAATTTTTGAATAATATAATAGGCTGGCGATTAGTATGCAATATTATGATTAAAAAAATAATTAGCACTTCATCATGTATGTAAAGTGGGCCCCATTAATTATGATTAACCAAGGATTATTATATTGACTTAAAGCATTTGCGTTTTACTAATCGAAATGAAACGTAAATAAACTATTCAGCCGAAGTGTTAAAAAATTTCAATACAGCAAATAATGTAGTATTAATCATTTTGTATATTATGACCTACGCCACTGATTTTTGAAAACTCTTGCCAAGAGTTTTGAACTATTTAACTGCAATAAACAAATACACCAAATAGGTGCTAAATATTCCTTTGGGTTACTACAAGTTTTGTAAAATAAATATTTAGTCTCCATGTCTCTATTATTTGAGTGCACGTATTATGTAACTTATTATTTAATATTGTTATTAAATATTACATAGAAGTGTGACTCAATAATTTTAAGTACGTACATACTTGGAAAATGAAAATTCTTGTATAAAAACTGCGCTTCTTCGGCTACAATGGGGGGCCTCTTAAATAAACTTTCTTGTAATTTTCCACCTCTTACGCCTTAAGGGGTAGTTTGGTTTAAACGTGTTTCTCTTTTTGATTCAATACAATATTTCAATACGAGGTCAAGACATCCAAAAACAAGGTTTTGGAATTTTGTCCCATTTGAAGCCCAAAGAGGCTTCTGAATTTCTGAAATTTGTTACTTCTCTCTGTATTTATTTCTTGAACTATTTAAAGTGTAGGTAGGAAAGTTTTATACTCAAATAGACAATTCAGGCACCCAGGACCGAGACAGACAAACATGCAGATTGACGACCGAATTTTGTAAACTTGAAAATGAAACTTCACGTTTCACGCCGCAAAAAGCGAAGGTTCGAAAAAAAATTTCCACTTCGATACAAAGCGCGCTAAGTCTGGAATATTATGACTTTTAACGGGTAAACAATTCATTCAAAATTTAAGGTAAAAATCGTTGACCTACAAAATAGAGGAAGTATTATATAGGTACCAGGTTATTAGAAAATTGGGCCAATGGTTTATTAAAATATAAACAGTTGCACCAATTTCTTCATGAATATTGTTTAATAATATTTGTAATTTAAAATAAACATAAAACAAATGCAACTTGAGCAAAAAACTAATACATGCAATTTGCTAAAAATTCCACTTGATTGTTAATTTATTCCCATTAGAAATAAAATGTCCCCCTGACTCCTGATCATCTCGGCTTTTAAAATTAATTTTTGTAGTGAAAGTTCTTTCAAGTGCCTTTTAATCCGAATTTGAAAGTTTTGTTTACAGAAGGTAAGTTCTTATTTTTTGCAAATAATAAGTATATTTTGGATAATTTTTCGGTTTGTGCGCGTACTCTTCACATTGTTTGTAAATTACTGCTCTGACAATATTTTTGAATAATATAAATTATTATCAAGGACATAGACAATAGTAACACATTCTTTTTTTTAAATTTACGTCTGCGTAATTCTCAATAAAGTGGTATAATACGAGGTGTTTTGAAAATAATGGGACAAAATTTTAGATAAAGCAACAACTTCTGATTTAAGAATAAAAATTAAAAAACAATCGATATATTTTTTAAATTCCATTAAATTAGGCATTCAAAGTCATGAGCTTTAAATTTTAATAGCGTAAGGTAAATATAGGTGTGTCATGGAAAAAAATTAAGAATTGACTCTGAACAACGGTGGTAATCTGAACTCATAAGTTGTTCAAAAGTACACGCAATTTACGTAAAATTTGACTTAACACAACATAATGCATTATGGTCCCGGAGGGCAGCGAGTACATTTTACTAAACCATAAAGTATAAAATTTTTGACTGCAGGATGAAATCGACCGCCTGCCTGTTAAAAGTGGCAGCATTCACTTGCAGAGGAAGGGGCTCGAGAAGGATGAATTTCGGTGCTTTTGTAGGTTTTTGGGTTCGCGTATAGCTCGAAAACAACGCACTTTACGACAAAAGTTCATCTGTATAAAAACAAATCATATCAAATTTTCTACAAATTGGTTCTCTTAAGTTTTTTTCCTCAGGTGAACTATTTAGGCTATAGCGCGCGTTAAAGTTAAAAAACTTTCGAAATCGGTCAAAAAATCGTTTTATCGCTCATAACTTTTCTCTAAAAAGATGCAGTTTTGAAGTTATAAGCGATAAACTGAGAAAAAAACAAAAAATCGCCCTTCTCGCTCCCCCTCTCCCAGTTAATGCTTCAAATTTTAAGAGGCAGACAATCTACACCGAAAAAATCAATTTTTTTATATACAAATTTTTCACGTACCTACTGGTTTTACTCCTCCAAACCACTATTACATACTTTAATGTCCTCTAGCACCTAAACTGTTTGACGAGCAAAATCTAAGAGACATCATTATTTGGAAATTGAATGTACTTTATTTTTTTATCACTACGTTCTTTACTAAAAGTGCGCAGTTTTCGAGTTATACTATAAGCAATAAACAAGAAAGCAGTTTCTTGCCGATTTGGAATTCTTGTCAAACTTTTATCTGAGCCTTTTATCTGCGAAAGAAACATTTCGAATATAAGTAATAGGAAATTTTATCTAGATTATTTTTACATAAATACACTTTTATCAAAAAATGCGCATAAACAAAAGAGACAGTTTTTTGCCGATTTGGAATTTTAGTCAAACTTTATCGCGCTCCAGCGCCTAAGCTTTTTATTTAAAGAAAAAACGTTTCCAACATAGGTTGTAGGGAATTTTATCTAGTTTATTTTTATATAGATATACTTTTCTCAAAAAGTGAGGAGTTTTCGAGTTATAAGCAATAAACAAAAAAACAGTTTTTTGCCGATTTGGAATTTTAGTTAAACTTTATCGCGCTCCAGCGCCCAAGCCTTTTATTTAAAAAAAAACGTTTCGAATATAGGTTGTAGGAAATTTTATCTAGTTTATTTTTATATAGATATACTTTTCTCAAAAAGTGAGGAGTTTTCGAGTTATAAGCAAGAAACAAAAAAACAGTTTTTTGCCAATTTGGAATTTTAGTCAAACTTTATCGCGCTCCAGCGCCTAAGCTTTTTATTTAAAGAAAAAACGTTTCGAACATAGGTTGTAGGAAATTTTATCTAGTTTATTTTTATATAGATATACTTTTCTCAAAAAGTGAGGAGTTTTCGAGTTATAAGCAATAAACAAAAGAGACAGTTTTTTGCCGATTTGGAATTTTAGTCAAACTTTATCGCGCTCCAGCGCCTAAGCTTTTTATTTAAAGAAAAAACGTTTCGAACATAGGTTGTAGGGAGTTTTATCTAGTTTATTTTTATATAGATATACTTTTCTCAAAAAGTGAGGAGTTTTCGAGTTATAAGCAAGAAACAAGAAAACAGTTTTTTGCCAATTTGGAATTTTAGTCAAACTTTATCGCGCTCCAGCGCCCAAGCCTTTTATTTAAAGAAAAAACGTTTCGAATATAGGTTGTAGGAAATTTTATCTAGTTTATTTTTATATAGATATACTTTTCTCAAAAAGTGAAGAGTTTTCGAGTTATAAGCAAGAAACAAAAAAACAGTTTTTTGCCGATTTGGAATTTTAGTCAAACTTTATCGCGCTCCAGCGCCCAAGCCTTTTATTTAAAGAAAAAACGTTTCGAATATAGGTTGTAGGAAATTTTATCTAGTTTATTTTTATATAGATATACTTTTCTCAAAAAGTGAGGAGTTTTCGAGTTATAAGCAATAAACAAAAAAACAGTTTTTTGCCGATTTGGAATTTTAGTCAAACTTTATCACGTTCCAGCGCCTAAGCCTTTTATTTAAAGATAAAACGTTTCGAATATAGGTTGTAGGAAATTTTATTTAGTTTATTTTTATATAGATATACTTTTCTCAAAAAGTGAGGAGTTTTCGAGTTATAAGCAAGAAACAAAAAAACAGTTTTTTGCCAATTTGGAATTTTAGTCAAACTTTATCGCGCTCCAGCGCCCAAGCCTTTTATTTAAAAAAAAAACGTTTCGAATATAGGTTGTAGGAAATTTTATCTAGTTTATTTTTATATAGACATACTTTTCTCAAAAAGTGAGGAGTTTTCGAGTTATAAGCAATAAACAAAAAACAGTTTTTTGCCGATTTGGAATTTTAGTCAAACTTTATCGCGCTCCAGCGCCTAAGCTTTTTATTTAAAGAAAAAACGTTTCGAACATAGGTTGTAGGGAATTTTATCTAGTTTATTTTTATATAGATATACTTTTCTCAAAAAGTGAGGAGTTTTCGAGTTATAAACAAGAAACAAAAAAACAGTTTTTTGCCAATTTGGAATTTTAGTCAAACTTTATCGCGCTCCAGCGCCCAAGCCTTTTATTAAAAAAAAAAGTTTCAAATATAGGTTGTAGGAAATTTTATCTAGTTTATTTTTATATAGATATACTTTTCTCAAAAAGTGAGGAGTTTTCGAGTTAAAAGCAATAAACAAAAAAACAGTTTTTTGCCAATTTAGAATTTTAGTCAAACTTTATCGCGCTCCAGCGCCTAAGCCTTTTATTTAAAAAAAAACATTTCAAATATAAGTTGTAGGAAATTTTATCTAGTTTATTTTTATATAAATACACTTTTCTCAAAAAGTGCGCAGTTTTTGAGTTATACGCAATAAACAAAAAAAACAGTTTTTTGCCGATTTGGGATATTAGTCAAGCTTTAACGCGCTCCAGCGCCTAAGCCTTTTATCTGAGAAAAAATCTTTTAAATATAGCTGATTGGAAATTTTATCTAGATTATTTTTACTTAAATCCATTTTTCTTAGTAAGTGCGCAGTTTTCGAGTTATAAACAATAAACAAAAGAAACAGTTTCTTGCCGATTTGGTATTTTTGTAAAACTTTAACGCGCTCCATCACCTAAGCCTTTTATCTGAGAAAAAAACCTTTCCAATATAAGTTCTAGGAAATTTTATCTAGTTTATTTTTATTTAAATTCACTTTTCACAAAAGTGTATAGTTTGGAAGTTATTAGCAAACAACTAAGAAAAGAGAAAAACCACACCCTTCTAGAGCCAAGTTAATGCTGCCACCTTTTAAGAAGCAGGCAGTGGGTTCTATTACTCACTTGCAATATTCTTTTCGTACGACCGACTCTAAAAACATTCTTTACGCTTCGTGAAGTAACGCCTAAAGTCGGACATTTTGATCGAGTTTGTTTTACATACAAGTATATGATCGTAAAAATTATACATGGACAGGTATATAACCAATAAGATACTTCACGGTTATATACTTTTTGTTTGATTTTGTGAAATTTTAATTTTATTCCACTAGATGGCGCACGCTCATTAGACAAAATTCAAACTTTGAATAATTATTTAGACAATATTGAAGTCGTAAATTAATTACTTATTTAACAAAATGCAAAATTGTGAAAGTACCTATTAGTTGTACTTATAATTATAATACGAAAGATCAAAACTCAAAACAGTTATTTGCTGGAACATTTTTAGAAACGTAATTTACGTAAAACATAACCTTACAAAATACAAAAGTTACTAATTTTATATTGCCGTCGTACGAAAAATTTTGTATGTATCTCGAGCAAAATGCGTTTTTGATGTTCGGTCGTCATTTAGCAGCTCAGCTCCGCTTCGCTGCTAAAAATTAGACCTCACATCAAAAACTCTCATTTTACGCTCTAGACACATAAATAACTATTTAACTCGCATCGGACAAAATCAAAAGTTTTGTATTTTTATATTTCGGCATTCTGCTTCCCGGACACGCTATTATTTTCGATATAAGTACCCTAAACTTCGGGTCCGTGAAGTTGGAGAAAAGTTGGAAGCACTAATTTAGTGACACTCATACACCAAAAGTGCCCAATTAGTGCCCTTTAGGGCCGTTTTAAAAATTTCAAAAATCCTTATACTTTTTGAGATATAAGCCGCGACTTTTTTTGGTGCCAACTTCCCACTTGGCACCAACATTTTTGAATTTCAAAAAAATTTCTGCGCCATTCAAAAGTGCCAGATAAGTGCCCTTTAGTGCCATTTAGAAAATTTCAAAAATCCCCATAGTTTTTGAGATATTTGCGATTATATTACCTCTTTGCTCGCGAGCACGGTATGTCATACCCCCATGTAAAATTTAAACGTGCTCTACCACGTCAACTGTTTGTTTTACAAAAAAAATGTAGGAGACATAATTGGTAGGAAATTAAATGTAACTTATTTTTGTAAAAAAACAATTTTCTTTAAAATGCGCATTTTTTAAGTTTGTTATTAGCGATTATAAATTTTTGAAGTCAAATTTGAAAATTTTTTAACTTAGCGCGCTGTAGCGCCTAAATCGTTTACCTGATCAAAAAAACTTACGAAATCTAGTTTGTAAAAAATTTAATGTGCTTCGGTTTTATGCAGATAAACTTTTATCATGAAGTACTTAGTTTTTGAGTTATACGCAAAAAACCGAAAAAGAGCCGAAATTCACTTTTCTCGAGCCTCTCCCAAGTGAATGCTGCCACTTTTAACAGGCAGACGGTCGGTTGTATTTCTATTCTTTTAGTCAAATAAAAATTTTGTAGCATGTACCTTTTTCAAAAAAAGTAAAAAGTCACACGTAATACGTTTGGGGTTACGGGTGGCCCCACATATTTAATTCTCTATACAGGGGACATCCCCGAAAATTACCAACAAATTTCTACAGTGAATTCCCGGGAACAAATTAGAACATTTGCCTTCCTTGAAATTATATTCCAATAGGAGCACCCCTAAAAAGGAATAACCTCTCAAAGTTCGAGACAACCTGCATGATAGATACGATTTTACCTGGGGTCAAGAACGACCCCACTGGTATTACGCGTTAGTTGAAAAGTTACGATATTATAAGGGTTAAACGTAAAATAACAAAAACGCCTATGATACATTTTTCAACAGAAACGAACGAGAGGAAAACTTATTAAAAACAAGACTTACCCACCCGCTTAAGCACATATCGTCACCTCATTTTCACTTTAATTTAAGTGTCGTTAATTTAATTATTTAATTGTGTTATTATTTATTATCTAAATTAAATCCTTGAGGGCTTTATAGTTTTATAATTACATTTTTTGACTAATAAAAGTTATAAGTTATAAGTGAAAGAGAAGTACTTCATTCATGGGACCTGCGCTCAAAAAATTAGGTAGATGCGTATATAACATTGATGATTGTAGAAGAGGTAATAGAGTTGCGATAGTTTAGTGTGTGCATAAAGATTACATTTTTGGATTTTTTTTAACGATACAAACAAGTGGTAATTACGCAATTAATTAATTACTTTAGCAATTTAAATAATTTTGATTTTCACTTTTATTAGTTTTGTTATTTATTTACTATTTTAAACCATTTTTTTTGAAAATTCTTAAGACAGCACAAAACTATCTTTAACTAATTAAAAAATTTTTTAATTATTTTATTTCAGACAGGCATTTTATTAATTTTTTTACGCAATTTATTATTTTTAATATCACAATATTTCGCTAAGTGGCTTTTATTACTTTAATATTTAACTTTGTTTATTTACGATAGTCCTTAAACGGTTCCTGTTTTCGATTAACTTTCTACATCTCACAAGTGTTTGAACAAGCAAAAACAGAAAAAAGCCAATTGCTTTATGTACCTACCCAAAGGTATTACAAATAATTTTTGAGCACCTTTTAAGTATTTTGTGAAAGTTCAAAAACTTTTTATTTATTTAAAAAAAATCCCCAACCCGTAATCGCTCGATTAATTTTTCAGGTTAATTTATAATGGCGCCCAATGGCACATTATCCGCAACAATAACGCCCGCCTTTTCCCAACACAAAGAAACAAAAATTGAAACAATAACGAAACAAGAACAAAAAGAAGTCAAAACGATAATCGGTACTTATGGGGCCGAACTGAAATGGATAAATATCATATCGATCGCAATCTTACACATGATATTTGTTTGGGGGCTCACAGCATTTCCATATAGCCAAAAGACAACTTTAATAGTGTACGGTGAGTTTAAAATTGCAAAAAATATTGTTTCCCAATAATTTGCAGTAAAACTTTCTTTAATTTGAAAATTGACGTTCAATAAACAAATTGTAAAGTAAGTGAAGAGGATCGATGTTAAAATTAAAAATTTTGGTTGACCTACCGAATGCAAACACAAACTATTTTGCATTAATTTTTTTTATAAATTTGCATACAATTTAATTATTTGTACCAGGAAGGTAAAACATAACAATTGACTATTTTTTTTTTCATAGTAGGCATGGGATGTTGTTAAGGTTGAACAACATTAATAAACGATCGAAGGAAACAAAAGTTATTGAAGGAACAATTCATTTTTTTCATTGACCCTTAAATAATAAATCTTCAATATAATAGCCATGAAGTAAAAGTTAACAATTTTACAGGCCATAACTAGTGGCGCATTATTTAATCTTCAATTTTTTCAATTCCTACCGAACACCCTTAATATAGTGCATTCAATAGTACAAATTGGGAAAAAAACTCTGAGTTTTAAAAATCGATATGGTTGTTCGTTGGAACCTGCAGTACAACATACTATAAGACCTTCAGGATGGGCGGGGGGGGGGGGGGAGTTATGAATAAGAAGCTTCCATAGCGCCCTCGCTAATTTTACAATTTTAAACAATTTTTTTTTCTTCGCAATATAGGCGAAGATGAAACTTAACGCGACTTTTCTTTTCGTATTAAATCTTGAATTAGTTCTTTAGTGTACCTCATACAGTGCTAGATTATCCACGAGTGGATAACTTAGGTGGCTGATTTCTTATATGAAACTTAGGCGTTTACTCCATACTATAGAACCAAACAAAATTTCAATGTCAAAATATTTTATTACTCAACATATTCTCCTCTTAATTGGATACATTTATTACAGCGAACCTGCAACGTCTCTAGACCTTTCAAAAAAAATGTTTCTTCTTGCTCTGCAAACCAGACCTCCACAGCTTTTATTACCTCCTCGTTGGAAGAAAATTTACGACCTTTTAAACTTTTTTTCAGTTGAGGAAAGAGATGATAGTCGGACGGAGCCAAATCTGGAGAATAAGGGGGGTGTTCTAGTAATTCAAACCATAAATCACGAATTTTTTCATGACAACATGAGATTTGTGTGCAGGGGCGTTGTCCTGCAAAAACAAAACACCTTTGGATAGCTTTCCGCGTCTTTTCTCTTTAATTTTTCTCCCGTAGAGTGGTCAGTAATGTCGAATAATAATCTCCAGTTATTGTTCTACCCTTATCCAAAAAATCAATCATGATTACTTCTTGGCAATCCCAAAAAACTGAAGCAAGAACTTTTCGATCGGTCATCATCTTCAATTGAAAATTTACCTCTTTTGAAGCTTGCAGTCCAATTTTTCACGGTCGCATACGAAGGACATTGATCACCAAGGGTAATATTAACCATATCTTCGTAAATCTGCTTACCTCTTAACCCTTTTAAATACAGGTACTTGATGATGGCTCGATACTCCAATTTTTCGATTTTCACAATTTTGGTGGACATCTTTTTTTTTTAATTTATTGCTTAACTCTGGTTTACTTTTTTGACGTCAAATTTTACACTGACACTTCTAATAAGTTTTTGTTCGTTGCTATGGTAACGCAATATTTTTTTTTGCATGGAACTGGTCTAGACTAACTAGTTATCAATACATCCTCGTATACAGCGCCATCTCGTAAACGAATTCACTGTAACCCTTTCTACGCGCTATATCTCAAAAACAGTTAAACTTGTGGAAAATGCATATAACCAATCTTGTAGCTAATGATGTTTTCTATAACTTTTATAATAACCTCTCTCAACGCACGACTTATAGAAAGGGAGTTATTTGCAAGAAACAAAGAAAACAACTCCCGGACTTTTAGTATCTTGTAGGTACTGTAAGGCCAAAAAGAACAATTTCAAAACATACTTACCACGTCTAAAATAATCACTCATGAGAGCCCCTTTCCCAATATTTAAATTTTTTTAGAAAAACTAACAAAGTCCATTTTCGTAGGTTTCATGGTTGGAGGTTTAAATGGATTAGGTGTGACGGGAGGAGCACATAGACTATGGTGCCATCGTTCGTACAAAGCTAAACTTCCATTGCGAATAATCCTAATGCTGTGCTACTCCATGTCCGCGCAAGTACGTAATTTGCCAAAATACCACCCCTCGAACTATATTACCTACTTATATTAATTTCGTTACAGAACAGCCTTTACGATTGGGTACGAGACCATCGAGTCCACCACAAATATACAGAAACGGACGCGGATCCTCACAACTCAAATCGTGGATTCTTTTTTGCACACGTCGGGTGGTTGATGATGCGAAAGCATCCTGAAGTTATACAAAAAGGAAAAGAGGTCGACATGAGCGACCTCTTAGCCGATCCAGTAGTGCAATTTCATCAAAAGTACGTAACGGGTAACGCCAACCAAATTTAGCAAAAATTCACTTTTTTTACAATTTCAGATACTTTATCCTCTTAAAGGTGATACTTGGTTTCGTAATTCCATCTATACTTCCGCCTCTTGTATGGGGCGACGGTTGGGTATGGTCATTTTTAGCAATGTCCGTCGGACGCTACTGCATAACTCTAAACATAACGTGGTCGGTAAATAGTGCAGCTCATATTTGGGGCAACCGTCCTTATGATAAGTAAATAATTTTCAAATTATTCAAATCAATTTCAACTAAAACTTCTAATTTCAGAAATATAGGTCCAGCCGAAAATTTGGGCGTTTCATTATGCGCTATGGGCGAAGGTTGGCACAACTATCATCACACATTTCCGTGGGACTACAAGACTGCCGAGTTGGGCAAATATAGCGTAAATTTAACTGCGTTTTGGCTCGATATGTTTGCGAAAATTGGCTGGGCTTACGATTTAAAACAACCGTCACCAGCTTTAATCAAGAGAGTGGTGGAAAAGCACGGAGACGGAACGCACGATTTTTGGGGCCATGTAGAAATACCACAGAGTGCAGAAAATGAACTGTGCAACGAAAATAACGATAAAAAATTAGAATGAGTTGGCTATTATTTAAGTTTAGTATCGATATATTAATAAAAATTTTATTGTTAATTATTTAAGTAGTACCTACAAACAAATTTTCGAATATTCATTTATATTTTTTATTTTTTTATTAACTTTGTGGCATTAAAAGAAATTCATATCTCGTTCAATTTTCCATTTTTAAAAGGCCCTCGTAACCATAAAAATATGGCACTCACGCACTCACCTGAGCACTTGAGCTTGTCTTCAAAATCATGGAGATATTACACTAGAAATGCTAGACAGGAAAATCCTAAACAACAAACGGGCAATAAAGTTGCAAGCCTTAAACACCTGTAAGATAGCCCCTGACCGAATGTTGGAAAGCATGGGCTGCTGAACCAGATATCCATACTCAATGCTCTTGGAAATTAAGGTAATGAGAAAGCAGGCGAGCTGGCCAAGAAAGGTTCAAACTTCAAAGAGCCTTCCCTGTGGCCTTGAGTCAAGCATCAAACCAGCCGTACCCACTGTCAACACCCTATAAAATACAGACTGAAAGAAAAACAAGCAACGCAAGCTGCCGTCAAAGCAAAAGAGCCTCTCGAAAGCTTGCAAAATATTGTCTACAGCTGTCTCGAACTAATCTACGAACAATTGCAGGGATACTGACGGGGCACTGGCAACTATACAGAGCTCCACACACTGAATTTAGTTCTGGCTCGACATGGCCAGAATCGTGGCCAGAATAAAAACCACCTCTCCCTCCAAAATTCTGGAATTTCTCCTATAAGTAGTGGGCTCGAGATATTAATTATTTTACTTTTTCAAAGTAGATGAAAGCAACGAAAAAGTAAAATTAGTAAAGTATTTTTTATAGAGGTGGGACGAACCCAAAATGTTGGGCAATAGAAACTCGAACCAGAAATTGAATGTATAGTCGGCGCCAGATTAACTTGGGTATGACTCATTTCTATAAAGGGTATGCAACAATCCTAGGGAACGTATTTCTGATATTAGATCAGAACTAATAATTCGAGATTTGACCATAGAGAGCGCTATAATAGCCGGAAATTTTGAACGACAATTTCTTTTTAAATTTATAATTTATCATTTTTTTTTAATTTTTATATTCTTTATAATAAAGAATGTTTTTTTATTATAAAGTTGTTATTTACTTACCTCTTAATAACGTAAAAAAATCTTGTAGTTTAAAAAAACTGATTTATTATAAAATATAGAAATATAACCTCAAAAAACACGTAAAACCTGAAACGTCAAACGTCAAATGAACAAAAACACTACGACATACGTTCTTATCTGGTTCCTATATTAACTAGAGCAGACATACTTGTTATCTTCTATTTCACTTTACAATGTACGTAGACAAAGACAAAATAATTTTAAGTGGTATTTCTTAGCACATACTGCAATGAGTCATACCCAAGTTAATCTGGCGCCGACTATATGATGTAAACCAACCCTAAACTAATCACCTAGTAGCGCGAAAAACGTTTTTTTAGAAGAAAAATGTTGAACGACCAAACGCCCCAGGAATTGAACCTGAGTCTGCAATATCCGGTCGCATGTACGGACCACGTACGCCAAGCCAGACAACTGTTTATCTCCCAAATTATGACTCAGGCAGACTCAGGTTCAATTCCTGGGACGTTTAATCGTTCAACATTTTTCTCCTAAAAAAACGTTTTTCGCGCTACTAGGTGATTAGTTTAGGGTTGGTTTACATCATTCATTCAATTAATTATTTCTACCCTAGTGTATATATTTGAAAAAAATATTAAAATTCACGTATAAAAAATCGAACCAGAAACTTAAAATGGTCTCAAAACTTGAAACCTCTCGAAACTCAAAACTTTCGAAACTATAGCCTATAGCTGAACTAATAAGTAGAATCAAAGTCGATCAGACCCATAATAACCCCATATAACATAATAAAACGTTTGAGACAGAGACAGATGCCTTTTGTTTTACAGAGACGAGTGAGTAGGGAGATATAGTACAACCGCAAGGTTGTGGTTGTGGCATCAGTGGCGGCTTTTAAGAAAAGGTTATAGAGACTCAGTCTCTCTTACCAAAAACAGAAAAAGAAAGAGAAAACAGAAAATTTACAGTGAGCAGTGCTGTTTAAAATTAAAAAGTAACTTAACTATTTTCACAAAAACTAAATTAGGCCACGCCCCCTTTTCCTGGGACGCATTCTTGTCCTCGCTCCGCTCGGAAGATTCTCTCTGGCCTCCTTAATTTTGAAATTGATGGGCAGTCACTGTAAATCATGTCAGATAAAAAATGTAATATTAGATGGTAGCGACTCCGCGTGAGCTCGCATGAAATACAAAAGAATTGCAAGGTCCGAGGAAGCTTAGCGACACCGAAGAAGCGCGACACCGTAGAGACTCGCGTTTGCGGTTCAAGCTTTCTTCTTAAATATCAGCGCACCTTGAACAATTACAGCCTACGACCACCTAATGAGTGCTAAAGTGCTGACCCCGATGTGATGAGTCAGCAGGCTCCCACCTCCAACTACTGCAACACATTTTCGCCGTCCTAAATAAGGAGGGGGGATCAACGGTTGTAAGACAGCCCGGACACACTCATGATATCGAAACGAACGACATCTCTGAAAAGGGGAGTAGTGTAGTAACTCCGGACTAACGTGAGCACGCGTGAAATATAAAGGAAGTGCAAGTACCGAAGTAGCTTAATTAGAAAAGCACCCGGTGCGACACCGTGGAGACTCGGATTCGCGGTATAAGCTTTTCTCTTTGGATATCAGCGCACCTCGGACGATTGCCGTTTACGACTACCTAACGCCTGCTAAATTGGTGACCCCGATGCAATGAATCTGCAGTGCTTCCGACTCCAATTACTGCAATGCGTGTTTACCTCTCTAGATGAGAGGGAGAGGGGTTTAATCAACGGTTGTAATAACAGCGCTCGTAGTATCGAGACGAACGACGTCTCTGGAAAGGGGATTCCAGACTAAAATGAGCACGCGTAAAATACTAGGAAATTACAAGCAAGGGCCGAGGTAGCTTAGTGACCTAAGCACCCGACGCGATACCGTGGAAACTCTGATTCACGGTTCCAGCTTTTCTCTTGAATATCAGCGCACCTCGGACGATTGTTGTCTACGACTACCTCACGCGTGCTAACGTGGTGACCCCGAGGTGATAAATCAGCAGCGCTACCGACTTCAATTACAGTAACGCATGTTCGCCTCCGTAGATGAAAGGGAGAGGAGCCCGATCAACGGTTGTAAGAACGGCACTTAGTATCGAGACGAACGACGTCTCTGGAAAGGTGATTCCGGACTAACTCGAGTTCGATCCCCGATAGCTCGATGCTCAAAACTCGACACTGGCCCTTTTTCGAGTAATTTAGAGGTATAAAGGTTTCGAGTGTCCCATCCCTAACTTTTTTAATTATTTCGACCTATTGAAATTTGCGAGACTTACGGCAATTTGACGACACGAGGACAGAACCGCAAAACACATTGATCGAAAGTTATGTAAGTTGCTTCAATGTCCAGTGTCACACAGTGCCAAAACTGCTCAAACTATTAGTTGCCCCAGCAACAACGAGCCACCGGTGAGCAGTTTTAGTGCTTGGGCGAGAGTATAATTATAAGGAAAACAAAAGCAAAAATATTAGCGAAGTAATTGCAAAAATAATTAATTATAATATTTTCGATTTCCTATCGTGCAAAAGTTCACGAACTTGGAACACGAAAAGTAAATAATGTATTAAAAAGTTGAAAATGAGCAAATTCCCAAACTGTAATAGGTCAGATAAAAGGCGATTGTTATAATTTAATTACTTTATACAAATTAACATCGACGTTGGACAAGTCCCTGTATTTTTGCTGTGCAGTTTGCAGATTATTGTAATTAAATTTCATTTTTTTAAATTTCTTGACTTATCGTACGTAGTGCAATCGATAATTCTCGCATTGAATATCAGTTAGCAAATTAAGCATAGTGTTCAATATTTATTGGTAGTGTTAACTAATTCAAAATGCCGCCAAATGTACCTGAAGTTGCGCAAAATGTAGAAAAAAACTCAAAACCATATTGTGTTTGTGAAAAAGAAACAAAACTGCCCAAATTGAGAATTGTTTGGAGTAACGTATTTTACTTCATTCTTCTCCATTCTTTCGCAACTTATGGATTTTATCTCGTGTTCGCATCCGCCAAAATTTTGACTTCAATTTGGGGTAAGTTTATTACGAGTATATTGAACCAAACAAACTTTTCGTTACCGACACCCCAATTTTTAGCAATCGTCACGTACGAGCTTTGCGAAATTGCCATTACGGCCGGAGTGCACAGATTGTGGGCCCATCGTTCGTACAAAGCAAAATGGCCGTTACGGCTCCTTTTGACAATTTTTCAAACGATGGCGTTCCAAGTGAGTAATAAAATTAAATTTCGACGCACACAAAATTTATGCAAATTTTAGGACGCGGTAGTTGATTGGGCTAGAGACCATAGAGTCCATCACAAATATAGCGAGACTGAAGCCGATCCACACAATGCGAAACGCGGCTTCTTTTTTTCTCACATTGGCTGGCTCATGTGTCGTAAAAGCGAAGAGCTCAAAAAGAAAGGAAAAGACATAGATATGTCCGATTTGTACGAAGATCCTATTTTGAGATACCAAAAGAAGTATTACATGCTATTTATGCCAATATTGTGTTTTGCCGTACCGACTATTTTACCAATGTACTTTTGGGCCGAAACTTTCACAAATTCGTTCTTCGTCAACACGTTTCGATACGTATTTAGTCTGCACGCCACGTGGCTCGTCAACTCGGCTGCACATCTTTACGGACATAAGCCATACGACAGGTAAGGCTGTTCATCAGATCGGGCATTACTTGAGTCTTCCGGTTAGATAACATTCCATGATCATCAAATTTAACGTTATCGTTTAGTCATTTCTAGTCGTGTCTATTTAAGTTTAAATTTTCGTGCTATTACAGACACATTAATCCTGCCGAAAACTTGACGGTCTCTCTGATCGTTAACGGAGAAGGATGGCACAATTACCACCACACATTTCCTTGGGATTACAAGGCCGCAGAGCTCGGCAGCTATAGCACAAACATGACTAGCGGCTTCATCGACTTAATGGCCAAAATTGGATGGGCCTACGACCTTAAAACGGTCTCGCAAGATTTAGTTAAGAGAAGAGTGTTAAAGTCCGGCGATGGTACTCATTCGGTATGGGGATGGGGCGATATAGATCAGTCGAGCGACGATATCGATAGTACTTTAATTACAAATAAAGAGTAAATTATAAACAAAATAAATTATAGCGTGCAATATTCACGTGTATCTCAAAGTTCAGACAAATTTTTGTTGTTTTTTTTTTTATTTTGATAAGCTCGAGTTTGACAACATCAAGGAAAATCCTGTTTCTTCTGCTTACGTATGTGAATCATATCAATTTTGTTTTCAAATTAATCAGAAATGCTTATACAATTACAGCTGCTTTTCGTTTACATTTTTGTAGTTATTTTGGTTGATATAGTAAGGTCACAGATATAAGGAACCCTTGATTAAAAAGTCGAGTATAATGGCTACTTATCACTCTACAGGAGCTTGAACCTCCTGTAGCAAAAGGGAACAATGTTAACAATCAGAACTTACATTATTGTTGGCTATTTAATGATCTTCTGGTTCATCCCAGACGTCGAATAGAAATTGAATACCTACCATGAGCTCGACTTTTTAACCCGCCGTTAGTCACTATATTTCCCTCCCATTTCTTTTTACTTCGTATAACTTTTTACGCAAATAATATTGTCCGTCGCCGTCTAGTCTAGTCTCCTGATAAAATTTTCACCACCGACTAGAATAACAATAACTGCTTTATGTAACATTAGTATTAGTACAATTCGCGTGATATAATACGTTATTCAAGTCAGTGCAATGTAATGTGAGCGAAACGCTCATACAGCGACTAACGACGTATTAAGTTTAATAATTTTTTTGTGTGCGACAATTTTAAAAAAAGCATTTTAAACGGACTAACTTTAGGAATAACGAAATAACAAAAAAAATAGAGTTGATTGGAGTAGATATACATAAATAGGAAATACGATAAACATCTTTCAAAACCTCACCGACCCTAGATGCGCAGAAGGGGAAGTGAGAAAGCGGTTAAAAGAGATGCCCAATCCGTGTGTTTAGATTGGTGTGTAACCTTGATTAACGTCGCTGTACGAAATTTGGCTGAAAACTTGGATTTCTCAAACAATTAAAATGAATTTTTTTAATAATAGAACACTTTTTGAAGCCCATGACAGTTTTTTTGATATAAAAAACTATCTTTTTTCCTAAAATTGTGCATGTGAGGGAATCCCTCGCACGCGACTAACTGCGGAATTTTTAGCCTAGCGACTAAAGTCAAAAGTTGATCTTGAGACGCTCAAAATAAAGTTTAGGACTATGATTACCGAAAAGGTTCATTTATGTTTTTTTTGTTTGATTCAGAAAAATTAATCAATTAAAATAGCCTCATGCCAACAATATTTAGAAAACTATATTATGCACTTTCTTTGTTAACACCTTAAATTAACAGACAAATTCATAATCCCTGTGAATCCCACAGAAGATGCAGCTAAGCCACGCCCCCATAAGTTTATGATTACGGACGCCAATAAGCAAAACAGCCAGTTTCACACGATACAAATGCATTCATACAAGCGCGCCAAGTTTAAATAAAATTGTACAAAATTGAAAGCAAGTTTTAGGTTGGTAAAAGTGTATAATAAGCAAGAACATAAATGACCTTTATTTATAGCAAGAGGTCAATCGGGATCTAAGCTCTAGATCGGTCTTTCAGATCTCCGCTCGAGCCGCACGTCAAATTATTAAACGTCACATTTAATTTAGGTCTGTTCGTTTGGACTGTCTGAGTTCACTCTAATATCAGGCAAATCATGTTGGAGTTGATTCGTGTGACGTCACGAAACTTATCTACTAAGAAAACATTTTACAAACGAACACTCGACTTCATGATCTCACGCAAAAAAAGCAGCGAAAACATTGCAAACGAAAACAGACCTTTTAGGTCTGTTAATAAGTTTCGTGACGTCACACGAATCAACTCCAACATCATTTGCCTGATATTAGAGTGAACTCAGACAGTCCAAACGAACATACCTTTTGTGACACTGAATTTTCACAATTCATTTTGAAGTTTTCAATAATTCTACAGTGGACGTGTTATAAGTTGTCAATTGTTTTATAAAAAATAACATCAAAAGTTATGATTGTCGTGTATATCGTTGAAAACCCCACCGATCTGCGCAAGAAAACAAATTTCGTACAACATCGTAACCAAAGTTACACACCAACCTAAACACGCGGATTAGGCGTCTTTTTCTACTGCTTTCTCACTTTCCCTTCCGCGCATCTAGGGTCGGTGAGGTTTTGAAAGATACCGACATCGGTTAACCCTCTCGGCAAAATTGCGCCGTCGATCCTCGATACATCGATTAGATTGGCGAGCCCTGCAGGTTGAGACCTCACTATTCGACCACCAAAATGTTTCGCCACCCCTCGAAACATTCCAATTTTCTTGATGGACCTCGTGTCCACGCACAAAGAAAAAATGGCACCAAAACCGCCCGCAACCTGCTCTAAATCGTCCATTTTACGTTACGATCGAAGTCGGCCTTTTAAAGTGGGAAATCAGTCAATGGTCGCATTCACCGGACGTAACTGTTGTGCAACTATTGTAGAACTGTTGCGAATTTGTCCGCTGACAACACCGCTAAGGAGCGCTACTCGGAGCGGTCGCCATTTTTTCGAGCATATTTTATTTCCGCTACTTATTGGGAGCAGAGTTAAAGCGTATTTTGAAAAGTAGTTGCAACTTAAATTTGTGATGAACCACGTTTACATTTTGAATTCAGATGGGAATCTATGTAGAGTCTCACCAGTCAGTGGCGTATTATACTTTTATAGGGTCTAGGGTAATTGACATAATTGTGCTCACTTTTAAGCCAACTTAACAAATTTACCGGACGTTGTACCGCTACATATGTAGCAGCTGGATCGGTATCAGTTTACGCTACGTCCGGTGAATGCGACCAATTAGTTTATACAGTGTGTCTAAAAGGTATGAAATATACTATACCGCTCAGGAAATATCCACTTTTTGCAAAAAAGTTTTAAATAAAAGTTGGTTACCGACTGGTTGTCTACCGCCCTACAGCCAAAAACTCAATTTTTTGTTAAAAACAAAAGCGCAGCGAATAACACTTAAAGAGGTTTAAATGGGAAGGCCTGTCGTTATTATACTTATTCGATAGAGGCGTTTGTTCTCTTTTCAGTCATGTAAAATTTTAGTGCCTTTGCATAAGAAAATTTTGGAAAGAAAAACTAACAAAAGGTTTACATTTATTTTATTGTTCAGAATAAAAATAATGTATAACAAATTGCAACTTCCCATGTTTCTTATTTTACGTAAATGATTGTTTTCATTTGATGCTATATTATTATTTATTATTTACTTTGGACAATAAAATAAATGTTGTAAACGTTTTTTTGTTTTTCACAAAATATTTTTTATGTGAGGGCACTAAAGTTTTACATGATCGGAAAGATAAAAAAGGGCCTCTATCGAATGAATATAATAAAGACATATCTTGCCATTAAAAAATCTTCAAGTATTATTCGCTGTGCTTTTGTTTTTAACAAAAAATAGAGTTTTGGGCTGTGAGGTCGTAGACAACTACTAGATAAACAACTTTTATTTGAAACTTTTTAGTAAAAAGTAAGTTGATGTTTACTGAGCCGGGAGCAGCTGAATCTGCTGGGTGGGCAAAAAATATGGGGTAATTAATTACGTATTGAAATTTTCTCAAAAGTGATTATGTGATTAATGTTTGAACTTCTGAACTTGAAAACAAATTCCAAATCACAAACTAATACTTTGTACTTTATGAAAGAATTAAAAATAAGCAAAACATCAACAAAATTTGAAAAGTATGTAATACTGGGTCATTTTCTAAAATTTAAAAAAGATAACATTGAGACATAGGAAAGCAGCCCGATTTCTCAAACGGGGCCCTCCACCAAGCAAATATGTCTCACGTAGACGTGAAGAAAAATGCAAACTACTCAACGCCACCACTGACGAAGGACCTCCGCATGTCTCTGTTATCAATTAATACACTTTTTCCTTAACCACCCCAAAAAAACAACGTACTTTCCACTTTTTAGATATTTTAAACAATTTTCCCCGTTCTTATCGTTTAGGTTATCAGTATAATAATTGAAGACAAATCAAATCTGAATAAAGGCAATTGCCGAGTCAAATTAATCATTTGCGAACTTACTGTTATGAAATGTACAGTAAAATAATTATGCTTAAAAACAAACGCCTTTACATGCCTTGAAATTTAGAATTTTTTTGGAAAATTTGTTTCGATTCAAATTGTTTGAAAAGGTAAGTCAAAAATGTGCTTTTTAAAAAAGAAAATAGTTAAAAATTGTGTTAGTTTTAGAAAGGCTTTCAATATGGATTTGCCAAAAGAAGAAGAGAAAGGAGACATTGCAGAAACGCAAATAGAAAAGAAGCCCGAAGAATACAAAGTACGGCTGGTTTGGAGAAATATCATCCTTTTCGCCTACCTTCATACGGCCGCCCTGTACGGATTATACTTGGTTTTTACGTCGGCTAAAATTTGGACGTCTTTGTTAGGTTAGTTCAAGTTCAAAAGAACGAAATAGGTTTAAACGTAATTAACATGACAATTTTTTAGCAATAGTTCTATACCAAGTTGGCTGTGTAGGAGTAACCGGCGGCTCGCACAGGCTCTGGGCGCATCGCTCGTACAAAGCAAAATGGCCATTGAGACTCCTCTTGACGGCCTTCCAAACTTTGGCCTTTCAAGTAAGTCGTTTTTCATCATTTCTAATTAATCACACTCATTTTTCGCCTTTCAGGACGCCGTCGTAGACTGGGCAAGAGATCATCGCGTACATCATAAATTCAGCGAAACAAACGCCGATCCGCACAATCCAACACGGGGCCTTTTTTACGCTCACATTGGTTGGTTGTTGTGTAAAAAGCATCCGGACGTTAAAGAAAAAGGGAAGGGAGTCGACCTTTCTGACTTGTACGCAGACCCAATTTTAAAATTTCAAAAAAAATACTACCACTTCCTAATGATACCGTCTTGTTTTATCCTACCAACTTTTATACCGATGTACTTTTGGAACGAAACTTTCCTTAATGCGTTCGTAGTCAATTTGTTCCGTTACACCTTAACGCTCAACGTAATTTGGCTAATCAATTCAGTTGCTCATTTATACGGACACAAACCTTACGACAAGTGAGTCTTTTAGCAGTTTGGCACAAGTATAAATAGCACAAACTTTTTCAGGTATATAAATCCAACTGAAAGTTTGGCAGTTTCAGTAGCTTCTTTGGGAGAAGGGTGGCACAATTACCATCATACCTTTCCTTGGGATTACAAAACGTCCGAATTAAAATACGGTACAAATGTTACAACCAGATTTATCGACTTGATGGCCAAAATTGGATGGGCTTACGAATTAAAGTCGGCGTCCGTTGAGATGATCAGAAAGAGAGTTGAGAGAACTGGAGATGGGAGTCACGAGTTGTGGGGATGGGGCGACAGAGATCAAATGTGTGAAGAGAAAGAAGAAGCCTTGATCACACATATTAAAGAATATTAAATTTTAGGCAAAAACTTACCTAATGTTCAAATATTAATTTTTAAAAAAATTTTGCCATTGAACACTTTTAAAATTGTAAACTTTTTAATTAGCTAAATTAGTCGTTAATGAAGAACTTTTATTTTCTATTTTAGTTTTGTTTAAATTAAATTTCGTTCAGTGCTAGATTACGTATTACATCGATGTAAATAAAATCGACTTAAAAAATACTACGCCAACTCATTAGGCAACCCGCAGTACTCCTGTGTATAATTTATCAAGTTCAAAAATTGTAATTTTTTTAAATTTTTATTAAAATATTTTTATTGATTTCCGAAAAATTGCTAACTATTGTTTATTGCAATATTTTAACTAATAAAAAATAGTTATTAATATGAACAGTTGTTACTAGTTATTCAGTTACTGATAACTGATAACTAACTAGGGTTTGTAGTTGTAGGGAATATGGTACAGGTACACAGTGACCGAAACAGCAATTGTCAGCAACCCAGTTGACAAAACTAGTGTAAATGGCTACAAAACCTTAAGTTAGTAAATTTAAATACTATTAACAAAACCAAATATTTATATCCAACATCCAATTAACAATTATTATTGGCGAGGAATTTAAAAGTAAGTCCTAAAAACTCAATTATCGTTTACGTACACTATACTGGGCACTCACTGTTAACCACAAATTAATTCCTAATCACATTTTGTCAATTCGTTATTATAGAATTGCAAATACTGAACTACTAGTGGAATAAAAAGTAATAAAGTAAATTAGACCTGGTCATGCGTACGCCTAAATGCTAGACAACCCACAATACGAATAAACGTAATGCTCTTCAGATCAATATCGTCTTAAAATTAATTATTTTATTGTTGTTTTTTTTGTTGCTTTAGAGTAATTGCTAATTATTATTTAGGACAATATATTAATCGACAGGTAATAAATTAAAATATAGTTCTAAAAGTCCAATTACCATTATATGGTATATACCAGTATATGGCACATTATACTTTTATGAGGCCTAGGGTACATTCGAATTTTAGGGTTCCAATCCCAAAATGTAGCGCCGCAGAGAAAAAATTTGGTTTGTTCAAGGTCAAACGGCTTAAAATGAAGTTCCGAAATTTTAGTAGCAATTGATCGTGTCTCCCAAAAAAAATAATTCACCAAAGCAAAGTAGAAAAATTAAGAATTAAATTTGTATATTATTCCAGTTACACAAAATATTTGTTTTAAATATTTGTAAATAGTTGTTGTTTATAACGCGTTGAAAGCTTTCGGTCTAAGTCCTATGGTTTAGACCCTTTATCTATAGGTTATTTGTAATTACTTATCTGCTGCACAGGAAAAGGCTGTAAAAAATACAATAAGGTAGGCTAAAGTGCAATATTGCAATTAACTAATATGTAAACACATCAAACTGATCGTAAAATTATTGGAAATATCATGCACATGCCGAATGACGGCACCTACTACACATTTTAGACAATTACAAAAAGGACCATCTTCGTCGTAGGCACTATTTTCCCTTAAATTTGTTTTTTAAGTGACAATTTATTTTTAAATAAATAAAGTTATGATTTTGGGGCTCTTTTTAATCCGGGTCCCTTGGCACTTGTCCTATTTGCCTATAGGATAATACGCGGCTGCCGTTTCCGCAACTACTACTAGTGGAATAAACAATAAAAGAAAAATTAATAAACATAATGGGCAAGTTTACGCCTAACTGCTAGACAACCCACAATACGTATACGCGCAATTCTCTTGCAGATCGATCTCGTTTTTAAATTTTAATTATTTTTAAAATATCTTTGTTGCTTTAGAATAATTGCTAATTATTATTTACGACAATATATTAATTATTAATCGTATGCGGTTTGTTAGTCTATTTGTGGGTTACCTACCAGTTTCTGTTTAATAATGTATAATTATTGGTGCCTAGATACTTAGTACGTACTACCAGTAGGTACTTTACAGATTATAGTGGAAATGTGAGAAACTGAATGGCAAATTTAGCAACATGTAGAATCGGCGTTACCAGCATTTTAACTCGTGCGTTTGAAAGGGGCAGCAATTTTGGAAGAGCGTCAAGTTTTGCATAAAACTCATCATTCAAATCATTCAAAATCATTCAAGTAATAAGTAAATTCATTTTATTGATATTTTAGTAATTAACAACACAATAATAATTAATTTTAAAATGTTTTATAAAAATGTGTACCTACGCTCCTACCTCCTACACAACATTATCGAAATTTAAATTTTTTAGCCTAAATTTGTATGTTATAGTAATTTTATGCTCAACTTAAAAATGGTAAATATAAACAAAAAATAAATGATTTTCATGTCATAATAAAGAATCAAAAATATCAAAATATGGTACGTCACGAGTCACGAACTGTCGGTGTTATTTTAAATCTCCCACAGGTTCAATCGTTCAATTAATATAAGTTACATGTTGATGTTGATAGGGCCTAAGCTTATCCCCAAATCATACCGACCGAAATGGATACAACAAGAAAGTTAGCAAAACGGAAAACGGGCAGATTTAACGTGGTACGTGCGACGAAATACATTTATTATTATTTGGAGTCCAAAATTCCTTCTTTTAGCAAAGAACGGCCCCGAGGGGGTACCACAATTTATACTGTTCTCAAACTCACATCTCTCGCTATTTTGCAATAAATATGTGAAATCACAGAAAAGTGTTCTCCTATAACCATCTAGGACACTTCAATAAGCTAATTAGTGCATTTTTATTGTTTAATAAATTGCGCTCTCTGGGAGAACGTTAACACGCAAAAGTTGCCAAATAATTGAAACGGGAATTTTAATTTAGAGATCAAAAGCTTTGATGCTTTGAGATTGATTAGTTGCTAGAATCACAAGCACAAGTTTTATTAAAAATTACTAGAACCTCTTCCTAATATTTTTGAGTACCCCCTACCCCCTGTATATTGAACTTCTTGATATACAATTAAGGCCTACCGCACACAACAGACCGTCAAAATAGTCGGTTAGAATGCTCAGTAGAAATTCTTATGTGCCACCGCACACAACCGACAAAAATGACGGGCTAAGAATCAGCACTGAGCATTCTAACCGACTATTTTAACGGCCACCGACTGTCTATCGTGTGCGGTAGCTCTAAAATGTTTTAAAAAATTACAAATTAGAATCTCTAGAGCAGGGACCGGCAACCTGGTGCCCGCGGGCGCTTTGGTGCCCGCCAGGCTTTTTGAAAGTGCCCGCAAAAACCCTTTTATGTACACAAGGTACATTTTACGGAATTATAGTAACGGCGGTAACCTTTTTACACCTTTTTTCCGTCCGTACCACTTAGGCCCAGTTGTATAAACGAGATAATTGCGGAGTCAGAGTTAACTCCCCGATCTGAATTAATATAAGGTTATATTTTAGCGTAGATTAGATTAGGTTATTAGCTCGTATAGGCACTTGGTCCAGGGTTAACCCATCAATTTTTTAGAGTCAAAAATATATTTCAATTCTTATCAGAATTAGTTGTTGATTTAGGTTGATGGTGGAGTTAACTCTGACTCCGAGATAACATCGTTTATTCAACTGGGCCTAAGGGTTTTATAGGACTACGGATTAGGGTAGGGGTTTTACAAAAATATTTACTATAAAGGAAGATAGGATACAATAATTAACACGCTTTTAACAAAAATCATAAAATGAGGAGTGAGAAAATCTTAGATGTCCGAAAAATTAAAAATTTAGATATTTAGTTAATTTCAAACATCTTTTTTGGAGTCACTATCAACCGATACTAACGTTTCTGAACTTCATTTTAAGTCGTATGACCTTGAACAATCCAAAACTTTCGCCTGCTGCGCTATTTTCTCTAAAATTTTTAGCCCACCCCCTCCCCCACATCAAAGGTGCCCACCGCGATTTCAAAATTCTGAAATGTGCCCGCCAGTACAAATAGGTTGCCGACCCCTGCCCTAGAGGGACAATTAATGAGATCTAATTGCGTCAATGGGGATTTCACAGATTTGTTAGGCTTATTTTATTTCGCAACATTTGCCGTCTACGCCATATCCTCTGCATCACTTCAGACTTCAGACTCAGCATCACAGATGAATGGGTACAGAATGATTTATTATACACGAGAAAGCGATGACGTGAAAAACAAATTTGACTGATAATAACAGTCCAGATTAATAACAATTTCCTTTAGACGACCTAAAACAACTCTTACTTCCGCAGAGGCGGCCCTCCGGCCCAACGAAAAGGGGCTAGGTCGGGCGTCGCCTGAGGGCCTCAAGTTTTAAGAACACTATAGTCAAAATAAAAATATCGAAAACGCAATTTTTCTAAATTAAAGCTGATAAAAATATATTTGAGATCACCAATGACTCAAAATATTTATATACTTTATCGCTAATCAATTTAGATTTTTATAATTTAATAAAAAATTAAAGTCAAAAATAATATACAATATTTTACAACAAGAGATGAAACATTAGTTTTCTATCAAATAAGAATTGACTTTGCGAGCCGCGCAGCGGCGAACTAGATAATCTCACGAACGAAACATGGTTAAAGTTATTAATAATTAATAAGCCTAGGGTTTACTATTTGGATAACTATAACGTAATTGACACCTCAACTTTCCACCAACAGTTTGAATTGTTTAAATTGCGATTTAGATTTTGCCGAGTAAAAGAAATTAATATAAAATTTAATAGGTTTTTGTGAAACACCTTTTTTGGAGACACTATCAATCGCTACTAACATTCCTACACTCTCTTCATTTTAAGCGGCTCCTTGAACAATCAAAAATACAATTGTTTCTAAAAATGACCCTCCCCCATTTGAGACCTATTATATTCGGTAACTAGGTACTGTTACTGTACTGTTACTGTACTGTACTGTATCGCCTTTGTGCATCAACGAATTTTTGTCGTCCCCCTCCACCACGAAGTGGAGCATTTTTTACCTTTTTATTTTATTTTAGCCGCATTTAATAATATCTAGATAAAAATGGTGCTATCCACATAATCAAATTTATTCTTTCTTAAAGAACGCAATGTCAAAATGGAATAATTTGTAAAAACTCACCTCTTATATTGAAAAAGTATAGAAACAGTAACTTGCCGAATTGTTATTTTTTATGGTAAAATTGCACTTTCCGGACTTTTATTAGAAAAAGTAAAAAAAGGGCCGACGGCGTACGTGTTAAATGTTTCGCGTGGAGTAGTGTGTAGGCGAAATATTATTTTCAAGGCGGCAAAACGATAAAGCGATAAAATTAACAGCTATTCATTTGTTTGTGCAAAATTACGATAAGTAGGTAGGTACGTATCCACCTACCCACTATACAATTTCAATTTACTTATTGTTAAATGTTGATAAGTTGTACTCGTGATTCCTGCGTTGGAGTGCTGTGTTGGGGCTAGCGGACCTCCGGACGCCCCTTGAAACGGCCGCCTGTGTGCCCTGAACACACCGCATATATAAGTTTCGACCTCAAAATGACTATCTAAATAATTTAGACCGAGTAACCTTGAAGGTCAAGGTAATTGGTTCACTTCTTCCAATTCATCGCCCTACAAAGGTGGTATTGAACCTATTTCGAATTGTGGACTTACATACCTACCTAAAGCAGTTGTTTTTAAGTAAGTAAGGCAGACCACTCTGTCCACTAGTCATTTTTAATTACATTCGGCTAATAACTGAAACCTGAAACCATCTGAAATGATCATCTACATCTACACTCTACAGTAATACAAAGACGTTACTTTGGAACTGCTGATGATTTTAGTATTAGAGAAGGCCGATGAAACAGAGTAAATATTTTCTTTTGGTGAAACACCTTCTTTAGACTTTAGAGACGCTGTCAATCGCTTCTAAAATTTCTGAATTTCATTTTATGCCGTTTGACCTTGAACAGTCTAAAACTTTCCATTGCGCCTACGTAGCCTACGGCCTCTTCAAAGGTAAATCCGAGCCTGCTGCCATCGGGGCCGTTTAAGGTCATTTTCCCGGGCAGCTTTGACCGCCCATTCCAGCCTTGGTTACTTTTGCGATTTTTATTAATTTTAAACCAAACTATTGGTCTTAAAAATGTTGTTTATACAAATTAACTAACCTTATAAGCTGAAATCAGACAGTATAGTAGGAAAACCTCTATTTCAAAATGACTTTTTAATCCCCTTTGTAAGGTATACAAATGAGTTTTTTGAATGTTTTTATTTATTTTCCTCTAACATTTTTAATTTGTTCTCGTATAACTAGTTCTTTAATTATATCTTCATTAACGTTTTCCTATTTTCTAAACACCCTGTACGTTACATCGACATTTTGACTATGGCAAAGGACTTTTCAGAAGAAGCAAAACTCTTTATAAAGAATGACTTTTTATCTACAAATGAAAAATAAGAAAGTTTACAAGTTTAGTTAGGTCCATCCGTGGACACACTGTATACCATTCAAGTTTCAAACCGTACAAAGGGGATTAAAAAGTCATTTCGAAATAGAAGTTTCCCTACTACACCTACAGACAGGGCCGTAGTCAGCTTTGGCGGGCCCCGACCAAACCTTATTTCCTTGGCCTAGCTCTACCGGGGGGTCTGGGGGGTATGGAATACCCTCAACTAAGAGGGGGTCCGGTCCAATTTTTGAAAATTACATACTAGGACATCACTTTTTACGCTATTTCAGCTCATAAAAACAATATACAATTACTGTGACTTTCGTGAGGGTTATTTTCTTTATGTTTAGCGTTAGCCGGTTAACACAGGAAAAATTTCATTTATCAATTATCATTTCATATAAAATAAACATTTTAGGGTTTGTGGGGTCCGCTACCTAAACTTCATTCAAGCTGAGGATTTTAAATTTTTTATAGGGCCAGGCCGGGCCCCTAAAAACAAGGCTTATAGCCGGGCCCCGGACAAATGACCCGAGAAAACCGGTCTGACTACGGGCCTGCCTACAGAACCGAACACCGAACACCTACTAACCTACTACCCACAGGGAAGAAAACTCGCTAAAGTTGGCAATGCTGCGCCAAACCTATTAGCTTGTGATTTGGAAGAGATATTTGGCATTTTTATTTAAACAAAAAATACATATTTATTCAACTGTGATGTAAGCGTGATATCGCACTATAATATAAAGTCCCCTGTTATGTTTAATTGCTTGTATTGTTTTTATACATTGTTATCTGGCTGCGGTTTAGATGTTCGAATTTTTTAATCCGTTTGTTTTATTATTTTATTTGCATCGACCTTCATTAATAGTAATTTTAAAAAAAAACGCAGTATTATTATTATTGTTTATAACTATAAACGTCGTGACTTCCGTCCTATAAATTGTAGGTACACAGATTGGATCAACCTATCGACCTATCGAGTTCATTCTCACTCGAAAAGATTCTAAACACAAATTTCGTGCGCCGAGCAGCCGGTGCTTATTTTTCCATCGAGGATTCCTTGTAAAGGACCCCTTGCACTTAAGGCAGGCACGCAGTGCCGCACGTGTGTTTAAATGTGTTGAGAAGATTCGTTCTACATGTAGAGTTTTCAGAGTTCCCGCGGACGCCTACAGTGTGTAGAATTCTATAAAAGGGTCGGTAACTCGCGCCCGTCTAGATCTGTGTGACTCCCAATAGTTTCCGTGTCCCTTTAGGAACAAACCCGCAAAGCCCTTTTTGATGAAACTGTCTTAAGGTATCCTACATCCTACATCGCACTTCATATCTACGTATTTTACAATTATTGTAGTAATTTACATATTTTTGTTATTGCAGGTATACAACGCCAAAGTGAATTTTTTCTTATTTCAAGGATAGAACTATAATTTTATTGTGATAAGTACGCAAGTTACCAATACCAATCAAAATTTTTTGCAGATCAAGATAGTCGACGTTGAATAGTTAAATAAAATACCTTTATTTTAACCATTTTGTATAATTAAGTGTATACAAGGTGTTCTGTATAAGCATATTCAACGTTCCGCATGGGGATAATAATATGTAATACCCCATATTATGTAACTTTCATCTCATTTAACCATCATTCTATCTCTTACAGTTTCAGAGATCCCCATGCTAAACACGGTTATCTGGGACACCCTGTATATTGCATAGCTTCCAATTAGGTAAATTATTACTTAAAGTTGTGAAATCGATACTAAATAAGAATTTTAAATATTTAATAAAATTGAGTTGAGAGGCTTCTCGGGATTCAATAGAACAAATTAATAGGTAATAGATATACCTTGGCCGTGAAAATGATATTAGAAACAAAAACTAATATATTTATTTACGCGATTCTTGATTATACACAATACACTTTCTATAACAAAAGCATGAAGTTTAAAAGATGTAAATCTATTAAAATCGATTTTTAATTGTCTCTACGTGAATTTTGACATACAATTCGAACAGTTCATTAAAAAGCTATCAGTATTGTGACATAATACACATTATCACATTAAAGTAAAAGAATTCACTCGTGAGAAAACTCACGTCGATATTTAGGCCGCACGTACTAAGAACGATTTTTATTTTTCTGGTGATTTGGTCTCGATACAGGGTTTGCAATAGAAAATAGAACACCCTGTATAAATGTATATTTTAAAAGATACGTCTTTACTGTAAAATTAAAAACGGCTAATGCGGCCATAACAGATCATAACAAAAAGATATCAGAAATATGTAGTACCTAACAATAGTATGCTCAGAAGCTCTCCCTGATTTTAAAAATCTGTTTGAATCAGGAAAGCTGATCATCTCATTTCCGGTTGAACCGGAAGTATAATTGGAAAATGTTTGGTATCGCCAGATAGATAATTTTTCAATCTTTCAAACCACCTACAGGACTACTACTACAGGGTACTTAAAATAGAAAAGCTAGCCCCATTTTCGGTTAAATCGGAAATTAAAATAGAACATGTTTGATATCATTGGACAGTTTATTCTACGATATTTTTAAAAATCATAAAATATACAGAGTGTTTTTAAAAACTCATTTTGCTTGGCTAATTTTTGGTTTAACCGGAACTGTCTTTTAGACCAAAATTGCAGCAAACAATGGAAATTTATGCAATAAAGTAGTATACCAACTTACAATTACAATTTGTAATTACAAAAGAAATTATAAATTTTTGTAATTTTTACCTTTAAAAAATAATAGTTCCGAAACTAGTACATAGCGGAAAATGAAACTAGGTTGATAAATTAAGAACTTCGTTATCTAAAAATACCTAAAAATATAGACAAAACGGCCGGATTCGATTTTGAGAAAATCTGCTTTAAAGTTTTAGTCAACTTTGGTCTTTGATAAGTAGCCAATTTAGAAACTATTTTTTAAATCATCTGTATCAAAACCAACGCCCTATATTTTGCCTATATATTCCTGTTTTTAGATTTTACTAATAGTAATTATCTCCAAAGTTATAATCAAAAAACTGGAAAATGGGACAATGGTTATACTGGCCGCCATTTTGAATTTAAAAATTTGAAAAAGTATTTTTGTACTTAGGGCCAATGTGTACTAATAATAAGTAATAAGTTAGTACATACTTATAACCGAATATAAATACTGTGGGTTAAGATTTTCCGAAATGCGACTAAACACACCCCCTTATTTTGGCTCACTCTGTATCGATTTAGTTTAAGAGCTTATTTTGTCGATAAAATTTTATCAAAGTTGCTTTTGGATTCAGGAGCTCCCGAAACGTCGAAATAAATTTTTATCGATCATATTGCTTTTGCAAAGTGACGAAATCAAACAAAAAGCAAAATAGACCGCGGGAGAAACCAGTGCCACACATGAAGCCATAAAACTAAATAATTTATCAACATAAAAGAAATATTGTTGTTACTTTTTTAGTAGACCCCAAATAAATTTTCTACTTGAGTTCAGTTTTTCCCCTAAGTAGGCGTGGAAAAACCATTTTGAAGTAAAATTACTAGGTTAAAGTAGGTCACTATTAATAAGGAAAAAAGACGAAATGCAATAATCGAAGCTTATAAATAATCAAGTCGCTATTTTTGAGGGTGAAAATATTACATCTGTTTTTAAAATTGAAAATTTCCATTCAAATAAAAACGTAATACCTACAATAAATAAATTAACGAAATTGATTACTTATACATAACGTAAAGAACCCGCAAAGT
Organism: Malthinus flaveolus; assembly: GCA_950108345.1. NCBI lineage: Eukaryota > Metazoa > Arthropoda > Insecta > Coleoptera > Cantharidae > Malthinus > Malthinus flaveolus. The sequence continues at coordinate 21,618,294 of OX467286.1, read as the reverse complement.
AGTACATAAACATAAGAAGTCGCAATTGAACTTTGATTTTTGAGCACGCGTTATTGTAAAAAGAGGATACTTAATTTATTTGTATAAATTACTACTAGTGGAAATTTGATTGCACTACACAGGTAGAATCTAATCTGACTTTCACAGTCACTTTAGAATTTCGAGTATTAGACACCTAGAGAAAACATAACAGCTAGAGCAAAGTTCAGTTTCGTATGTTTTCCTTATTTATTGACTATACAGGGGCGTATTTACGTCTTGCCGACTTAAAAGAATTATAAAAAAGAAAGAAACCCCTTCATGCGTGCTTACACGCGTTTAAGCAAACTTTTGTTATTTTATGTACAGTCCTTTTGAATCCTACTTCCCCTAGCTTAAAGTCACAAAGTCGTTTCGAAGTAATGAGAATTACTTTCAAATCACAATTGCGTTATAATTCAGTTAAAATGAACAAATAGATGCCATTTGAAAAAAGAAATTCAAGAGTTTTGATAATTGGTATGGTCGTTCCTTGGAACCTGCAGCACAACATACTAAAACTCGCGGAAAATGAGAACCGAGCAGGGAGCGATCTAAATTAAAAGTGACTTTTTCTCGTTTTCTGCAAATAACTCGCCTCCTATAGACCGTATGTTGATGAAGGTTATTATGAAAGTTATAGAGAACATTATTAGCTACAAGATTGGTTATATGCATTTTTGTCATAAGTTTAACCCTTTTTGAAATATAGCACGGAAAAGAGGTTACAGTAAATTCGTTTACAGGATAACGCTGTATAAACTGGCGCGGAAGTGTCGTGAAAGAAATCAACCACCAAAGTTAACCACTCATGGATAATTCGGCACTGTATGAGATATAATAAAGATGTAATTATAAAAACTTTGATTTAAAAAATCTTTAACTACGTCATTGTTCTATGTGATGCGATATTGAAAATCTTTATCGTATGTATTACCTCTAAATTATGAATAAGAAGGTCTAGCTAATGAGAGAAACAAGACTAAGTTTATTACTATGCTGCCAGTGGCGGCCCGTCACTTTCAAAATTGAGGAGGTAACAAAAAACCGCCGAGCGGACAGCGGAGCAAGGCCAAGAGCACGCTGTAGGCAAACTCTTTTAAATGGGGCGTGGTCTAATCTAACTGGTTTTTGTGAAGATAGTCAAGTTGGTTTTACTGCTCAGTGTTGCATAACATTTTCTGTTTTATCTTTCTTTTTCTTTATACGTGAATTTTAATATTTTTTTTCTTTTTTCAAATATATACACTAGGGTAGAAATAATTAATTGAATGTATGATGTAAACCAACCCTAAACTAATCACCTAGTAGCGCGAAAAACGATTTTAGGAGAAAAATGTTGAACGACCAAACGCCCCAGGAATTGAATCCGAGTCTGCAATATCCGGTCGCATGTACGGACCACGTACGCCAAGCCAGACAACTGTTTATCTCCCAAATTATGAACGTCTCGATCTAAACTTTAGAACAACGAGAACTCGAAATATTTAATTACAAATTAAATTAGATGTTAAGCAGCTACTATTTATAAGTTACATTATACGCATACGCATTATACATTACATGTACGCAGCGTAATTTATACGTAAAAAAAATATTAAAATTCACGTATAAATTACGCTGCGTACATGCATATAATGTAACTTATAAATAGTAGCTGCTTAACATCTAATTTAATTTGTAATTAAATATTTCGAGTTCTCGTTGTTCTAAAGTTTAGATCGAGACGTTCATAATTTGGGAGACAAACAGTTGTCTGGCTTGGCTTACGTGGTCCGTACATGCGACCGGATATTGCAGACTCGGGTTCAATTCCTGGGGCGTTTGGTCGCTCAACATTTTTCTCCTAAAAACGTTTTTCGCGCTACTAGGTGATTAGTTTAGGGTTGGTTTACATCATACATTCAACTTTCTTTTTCTGTTTTTAGTTAGGAAAGCTCAGTCTCCTCTGAAAAGCCGCCACTGTGTCTCAGAAATTTAATAAGAAGTAACAACAGTTGAGGGGGTGCTAATACTACCATTGTGTGATGTAGACTAGATAAAGCATCGTCTCAACAACAAAACAACTTTCTTGCTGAACGTTCACCGTCATATCTTCACTGAAATTAATGTCACCAGAGGTCTTTATCGTACCTCTTCTATTCTGTTCACCACGAGAAAAATGAATAGAACCTTTTTTGTAGGAAATTTTCTTTACTTTAATTTTGTATGGAAGTAATTTTTCCGTAGGATTGATAGTTATGGAGTTATAAGCAAAAAACATGGAAGCCTTTAAACAGCTCCCCCTTCCCTCCGGGATTTTTAGTATGTTGTACCGTAGGTTCCAACGAACAACTATACAATTTTTCAAAACTGAGCTTTTGTCCTCAATTTGTACTATTTGGCTGCGCTATAACTTGTGTGGGCTAACAGTCGTCTTTCGCCCTTTATTTATTTATTTAAGAAATTTACGTCATTAGCTTAGTTTCCTAAATAGACAGTTTATAGGGGAAGGATGGGTGTGCTCTTATTTTCTTCTAACTTTATAAATTAATTACGTATTTTAACGTCAATCTATTGGCGCTTAATGAAAGAAATTTTAACACGATAAGCGTCTAAGTTCACGGTGCATTAGAATAATTTATCTGACGACGTGACGATGAGACAGGTTCAAGTTCAAGATTATTTGATACGCTGCAATTTGCAATTTACGTATGTATATAAATGCTAAGTTAATGGAAAAGTTAAATTGCGAATAAAATAATGCAAAACTGATAAAGAAACATGCGATTTGATAAGCACTCGAATAAATCAAATAGTGGTAAGTCATTTGCGTAAGTATTTATAACAATTAGTTTCCTAATTATTATCTAATGAACCTTGAATAACATAATAAGCCTTGCATTTTTAATTGTTGGAAAATGCACGTAACTATTCTTTAATTGGTTCTAAATATTCTAAAACAAAGAGAACTACGCCCTTAAATACACATTCCAGGGCTATTTTCAGAATCGTACACTTCTAGGGACTGGTGGCTCAGATGCCTCTTGTCGCAACTAATTGCGGTTACAAAACGGCAATAAATTAAGCAAAAAATAAAGCTAAATTGGCCATTTTGAGAAAAATCATTCAACTCGGGTACTATGGTGCTGTGTGCTGATGCATGGGGACTACTTTCTTTTCTTCTACAAGGTGGCGTGTCCATTTGTTACTAGCCCAAAATCATCATATTTTTTTTTCTCACGTTAATGTCATATTTTTTGGGGACAGGTGTACACTCTGGTTCAATTCAATTGGTTAAAATAAAACGTATGGAAACGATTGGAAATTAGAGGCGTAGTGGAGAACCGAGAACTACCCAGTGACGGCGCCAGGGGAGGGCCAGGGTGGGCGCGTGCCCACCCTTTAAGTTGCGGTGCCCACCCGAGTGCCCACCCAAATATTGCACTAGCTACCAGTTACCAGTTTTCAGAGGTTTAAAAAATGCGAAATAATTTACACTTTAAGTACTTTTCTGCATCTGCATTAAACTGTGTGTAAAATAATTAAGTATTTGAATTGCGTCCTATCAGACCTGGATTTGGCCAAGGCCTTAGGTAAAAGGATCCCCGTAATTATTTCATAATATTGTTTCTTTATTTACCTATACCTATAGTACCTATAGTAATTGAATTCTTAATTTTCATCCCTTGTTTTTGTGAAACATCTTCTTTGGAGACACTATCAATTACTATTAAAATTCAGGAACTTTTTTTTTAAGCCGTTTGACCTTGAATAAGCAAAAATTTTCGCCTGGGGCGCTATTTCATTTAATTTCTAACGCAAGAAATGCAAAACTGTCGAATTCTACTTGCAACTCCCATTTATTTAAAAATGTATGTGCCCATCACAAAAATTTTGTGCCCACCCATTTAAAAAACCCTAGCGCCGTCACTGGAACTACCCAACCGAATGACGACATAAGTGGTGTTACAGAACGTGTAGCCTATGTAGCCTCCTTGCTGGACTTCTGGCCTCTTAAAGTAGCAGTTCTTCTAATTGGTCCCTTTGACGCACACCACGATTTGCCACGTACTTTCTGCTATCTCCAAATTGGACGTCTTAGGGCTTTTTTTTTCGCGGGGTTACTTAAATAAGAAATGTTTATTTGGACAAGCCACGAACCTTGCAACTTTTCAAAGATAGCATTTCGCGCAAAAATAAACTTGATATCGGTAGTAGTATATCGGCATATCGATAAACTCGACCGTTTAAACTATATTTAGTGGGAATTCGTTTAATAAATCAATTAGCCAATTAACAATTAATCAATAAATATTTATTTATAAAATTCAAGTTTTTTTACGTTTGCACTTAGTTATGTCTTATTACAAGGCTCTTCTACGCAGTCTTTTCTCAGAACACTTTAAACGCCACTTTTTGGTGAATTAAGAGCCGTAACTCTACTGATTATTATATTCCAATGATGCGAATGAGACTAAACTAATTAAAGAAAATTCAACAAGCTCTCAACTTGAGATGAAATACTGTTACGCTGTAACCCCGAACTTCGGCGATGAGCTAATAATGGTCCAACGATTAACTTAAAGCCGAAGACAAGCATAAAAAATGAAAAAATAAAAAAATTATCTTCAAATGATTTTGGAAGTTAAGGGTAAGCGAAAGCTTAAATTCCACTACGGGTGAAAATAAAACTCTTTTGGTTCTCCGGCTTGAGCAAGGGGATTGACTGAAGGAGGATGCTGGAGCTTGGCTTCTACAGCGGTTCACTTGGAACCACTTACGGAAAACTTATCACAAAATAAGGGTTGCAAGGTCACCAGTGTTACTGCAAGTGCTAGGTTTAGTATTAATGTACTCAGAATGAACTCCACCTGACTATACGAAAATGGGCTATTGAACTAGCTCCCCTAAGAATGTTACATTCTATTTATAACTTTTCCACTATAACTGTACTTGCTCACCAATCTCAGCGGGCCCTAACCAAAAGCAGAAGAAGAAGAAGAAAGGGAAAGCCGAAAATTTACAGTGAGTAGTAAGTGTTGTTTGAAATTAAAAACCAACTTCACTATTTTCACAAAAACTAAATTAGGTCACGCCCCCTTTTGTCTGCGGCGCGTTCTTTGCCTCGCTCCGCTCGGCGGGTTTCTTTAGCCTCCTCAATTTTGAAATTGATGAGCCGTCACTGCTTCAAACTAATATTTACACACATAGGCACTATGTATACTTTCATTGAATGAATGAGACATAAATTGCTTATAATAGGTAAGAGAAAATAATACATACATTTTATTATCCTAATTGGTTAACAAATTAACATTATACAGCGTACTTTGAAAATTTACGTAAATATGCATAACAGGTAACAAGTTCAAATCGGTCTTTTGTTAACAAATAGTAAATTAAGTAAATGTATTACGTATAGGGGTATAAGAACCTTTTGTTTCTACCTTATTTGGTTTATCCGATACTAAATAAACAGAACACTTTTCTTAAGACTACAAAGTCAAAATTAACAAAGAGCTGGAACACAACTAAAATTTAAAATTAAAAAAAACGAGATTTCCTTATGACGAAGGTTTTAAAAATAAAATAAAAGGTTCCTGTTAAATTGTACAGCAGCTTGTCTACTATACAGAGATAACATTCTACTCACCATATTTACGTTACAGGTGATAATGAATAGAAGCCAAAACCAAAATAATGCCGGATCGCAAAGAGAGAAATGTTGTGTTGACCGCCGGGCGTAATTGGTTTGTGACCTGCTACCGGACATATAGCAGTCTTAGGTTCGATTCCCGAGGTGTTTGGTGGAAAACAAATTTTCTCCTTTAAAGTTTTTTTACATGTGTGTGGATGTTAGGGTTCATTTGCAACATATTATAATTGAATAATTTGTAATTAATTTAACAAATTAAAATTGATCAAAAGGCGTGCAAGGTCGACCTCACATTAACGTTGCACTTGTGTTGTCTTTAACACGGTAAAAAAAGTTAAAAAAAAGACAAAATTTATAAATGAAAAGACGAAAAGGGTCGCAATTTAGAAATTAAGGGTCTATAAAATAAGGAGAATCTCAGTCACTACCCATCTTACCCAGAGATAGTGTATAAACGATGCTGATTGTGCCAGTTCGGGGTCAAACTCTTAAGATTCATAACTACTCCAAACCATAACAAAACCCATGGAAATTCAACGAAACATCAGATAGTACCTATAGTCCATTCAAATTTAAGGTGCAGTAAACGTCTTGGTAAATTACAGAATGTAAAAATTTTTTATTCGATTTTAAGTGCCTAGATATTTAAAGAGTTGCAAGAATATCTGCAGTCAATTGCAGTCGTTACGCGATGATCACTGTTGACATTTACTGCACCTTGGATTTGAATGGAGTATAGATATAACTAAAAAGTTTTGGGGAGGAAAAAAGTCGCATGTCGCACTTTCAAAACATTTTAGCGCTGCCAATTTTTATCACACTGTAATAAAAGTAGAGCAAATTAAAGAAAATTTTGTAAGTCTTAAAAATTGTCTGGTGGCGTTTTTCTGTAAAAATTGCACATATCTGTAAATATTAGGATCAGAAAAATAAAGAATTAACTTCTTATCTTATTTTGACAAAATTAATCTTAATTGTTTCTTAATTACCAAGTAATTTGCTTTAAAAAATTTGATTTCGACACATCAAGGTTCAATAGCAGAGTTTTTGACACGTAACGTAAAGGTTATGGTAGAGTACTAGTGATCCATTCTACTCTATGTACTACTACATAATATTATTATGGTCTGGTTTCTAATGAATACCTATTTTTATAATAATTATGTAGTAACTAATGATTAGTGTTAAATTATACTTTACCCATAAAAAAAGTTGAAATTTGAACTTATACTAACGTCTATTGGGTCCTGTCAGAGAAAGGAGAGAGAGGAGAGAGATGAGAGACTTATTAATTGTAAGACATCAAAAGCTCAACTTGGGAATACCCCATTCAACATTATTTGTAATAAAATGAAATCGATTAATTGTCTATCCATTATAATAATATAATAAACCTCTAGCACTGATTAACGAGTTTAAAAAGCCCTCTCTTCGAACTTCACAGGTGAAAAATTCGATTTGGCGGCTGTTGCGTGGAATTTTTGGGAAATTTTGTGGGGAAGGTGTGGAGAAGAGGTCCAGCAAGATAATAGGGTTGTTTCGAAAAGGGAGAAAAAATTCGGGTGGTCTAGTAGTTTACATGCTACCCCCAGAGCTCACCAATCTACGCTCCGCATCAGGGACGCAATTTTAAAGGTAGAAATGTGACTGAGAGACTAAACCGATGTCTTATAAACGGGAACGTTATGGAATAACTTGATAAATTCGTAACAATGTGTTAACTAATAAAAATAATTCTTAGGTGACAAGCCGTAAAAAAAGAGGCCCAGAGAGCCGACCTAGAGATTAGATCAGCGCGCGGCGCTGTTTAATTACACTCTAGTTCTAATACAATAAGCTTTCACAAAAAAAGATATTCCCAACAATAAATTTACAAAAATAATCCTTCAGCTGCACTGTCGGATTATTTATACTGTCAATGTTGACAACTCAGATGTCAGAAATTTTTCGGCAATTTTAAAGCTCTTATGGTATTACTGTTGAAAATTAGCGAAGGTTGTTTTCACAATTATTATTAACGAGCTAAAAATTACACCGCTCGTCTCTTTTATTAGCCGACTCTACTTATTAGCCAGTGCCGGATTTACCTATAGGCCAACTATGCCCTGGCCTAGGGCCCTAAGACGTTGGGGGCGCAAACTCCAGCGGCTTTTTTAACTTTACGACAAGCTGGGTCAGAGGTGGATTCTGCTACCGGACGATAGCAGATTGATTGCTTAATTTCACAGTATCCAAAAATATGCTAAAAAATTTTAAAAATTTATCTAATGTTGACCTTGAAAATTTAAAAAAAATTGCCTGCGGCGCTAGGTGACCCGTAAAAGATCAAAATTTAAAAAATTGTGAAAACAAGTTTCCCCAAAACTCATCTGAGAACCAAATAGACGCACCGATTTTTCTTGCTCCAGAGAGCTAAATATGTAACTACACCACTGAACATGCTGTTAGAAAACAGCAAAATATTTTTAAATAAATTAGCAATTAATTGGGGGCCGCCACTATTTAATTCGTCCGGGCCGTTTCTCCTCCAGGATTCGTCTTTGGGCCGGATCACCTATTAAGGGACTCATTCTGTTTTTTTGGTCTAGGGCCTATGAAAACCGAAATCCGGCACTGTTATTAGCTCTAAATAATCGAAAACGTACACTCTCTCTCTATATGTCACACTAATATGTATCATCCATCAGGAGAGCCTTATAAAAGGACAATTTTTATTTGTAATGGTTTTCGGCAAATAAATTTTTGGAAAGAAAGTAGAAATTATGCGGAACTCGCTATACTATACCGGGTGTCCCATATGTACAAAAACTAAACCAAAGCAAAGAGAAAGACATATTTAAGATATAAGTTGTACCTTTCGTATAAAAGTTTACTTTCTGTTATACAGGGTGAATACAGAGTTATACATCTCGAAGTTACGATTTTTTTAAGTGGAACAAGGTGTGTATTACTCGTACCTTTACATTTTTGAAATTCTTAAACTTATTTGTACCTACTTATTTGTTTCTAATAACCCCAATTGTTTGGGGAAATGTTTTATGGCGTTGTTAGGTTGTTATTTTTTTTATCGCCTTATACGTACGTTTTTCAACAACGGTTTTCAAATACGTTTATTGAACCTGAACTTAATTATCTTTTATGTTGCCCCAAACAATTGCATTTGCTAATTTTACATTTATTTTGTAAATATGAATTTTGTACTCTTGTCCCCTATAAATAAACATTGTCATTAATTGTCAGTTTTAATTAGTGCCCATAAAATGCGAGGACGAAACAAAATGATAAAGCACTAAATAAGCGCCTTATGCGTTATCAAAACTTGTTAAGGTACCTACCTATTACTTTTTGTAACACGCGCCTCACGTATTTTTGTTTGTCTACTTTTAATTACGCAACGCTAGTTTACACCGGTTCTAGTAATCTTTAGTTGTTATTAAATTTAAACGTCAATTAGAGAGCTTAAGCAAAAATGGTATGCAAGATACAGGGTGGCTCATTTTGCATAGTATTTGGGGGTTATGCCTATTTCTAGGAAAAATGCAGAAAAAGTGTCTAGAATGCTGTGTGGTAGATATTACGTATAAGCTACAAATTGACATTTGGCAGATTACTAAAGTTGGCCGTAACTTTTTTGTTTTTCAATCGTAAAGCAAAATGCCATTAATTTAAATATAAGTCAATTGGCTAGTTGGCTTTGGCACCTCCGCTTTCTTTTCAAGTTTTCAAGAATGTGAGCTCAGTGATATTTACTATCGCCATTAACATCAATATGGCGACTTTTCTAATTATCTACTAGGTAAATATTTTTGGAATATAATAAGAAACGAACGCTCTGTATAAATAGAAAACCTTTGAAATACCTAGTGAAAATTAATACACAAATAATTCCCGTGAAATAAAATTAATTATGAATCTTCGACCTTTACACTCTAGTAGGTACTATGGACCTATTGGATGTTAAAAAAAATTGAAAATAATCTAAAAATATAAATTACGAAATAAAATAGAAAAAAATGTTTACACTTTACCCGGCACGCTTTCTATCTTTCTAACGTTCTCGGCCTATTATTACAAAGTTCAATTATGTGATTATATGTTAATATCGCCAAGGTAACAATGAGGTACCTACTGGTACTCAAAATGAATCATAATAAATCCTGGATTAAACCGGTCATGTTTGTGTAATAAGTTGGTACCTACTTCAGATTAAATTGACAAAACACTTAAATTTCCAAATTTTTTTTATTATTATTTAGAATACCTACCTAAAAAGTCGTCTTAATTATTGATAACAATAAAAATATTATTATAATAAAATTGGTGTGTACAGAAGTACAGAGTACGGAGTTTTTTAAGTTGGTCATTCGGAACTGGTCCGCGAATTTGGACTCGGGATCCTTCCTGCATCACAATAATGCACCAGGTCACACTTCTATGATTGTGCATGCGTTTTTGGCCTCTACGATCTTAACAAAAATTTTCCCGCCCATGTGATGCCCTGATTTAGTGCCATGGGACTCTTTTTTATTTTCTTGACTGAAGATGCGACTTAAAGGACAAAGGTGAAAATATGAAATTTACGGACACGCCAAAATTCTCAAGAAGTACTCCAAGAAGCTACCTCTCTTGGAGATGGATGAAGACCGTATCTTCCCAAAATATACATTCAACAGAGATTTCCAAACTCTAAAACCGGGTCTAGATTATAGAATCGAACTTCGAACCGAATCTCGTTGCGAACGTAAACAAAGCGAGCCAAACTCGAGGTTTGGCTCGAAGTTCGGTTCTATAATCTGGGCCCGCCTCATTGAACCCAACTGAGAACTTCAAAACAGACATAACTGTCTTTACCGATGGATCTAAAAATAATAAAAAATTTAGAGCAGCTGTGCATCTACCTGAGCTTGCCCACGAAAACAGCCTAGTACCGCTGGGTAAATATGCCTCAGTTTTTCACACGAAACTTATGGGGATATTGCTATGGAGATGTAATCTTAAATAAGAAAATACTGATATCGATGCACAGTAAAGCTGCTTTGTAACACCTTAAGAACCTCTGGCCTCGTGTTGGAGTCCATAAAACTGCTGATCCAGATAAGAAAATGTTCTTAAGCTCTGTTGGGTTAACAAACATCAAAGAAATGAGAGTATTCCTTCTGATCCTGTGGGCAAATCATAAAATGAGCCATAAATCCTGTCAACGCTCTCTTTAATAATAACCCCATAGGTATATTACAGACTGAAAGATAGACAAGCAACGCAAGCTATTGTCAGAACAAAAGAGCCATACCGGTTATTTCTAAAAAATTTGCAAAATATTGTCTGCAGCTGTCCCTAACTAATCTACGACAATTTTCAGGGATACTCACTGTCAACTAGAAAAGCACCTAAACGCACTGGGCATAATACCATATGCCGTGGATGCGAACTAGCAGACAAGACAGTTGAACATGTGCCTAGCCACAACCCAGCCCTAAAGTCGACAAAGAGATCCGTGTTGAGAGACTTCTGACTCGACATGGCAGAAATAAGCTCCACACCTCTCAACAGGATTCTGGAGTTTATCCTAATACGAGTAGGATGGCTCGATTAAGTTGTCTTAGTACCCTCCCTAAACAATCCAGATCTAGACCTAGTGGAGCAGTGGAGGAGATCCAAGAGGTCACAACTGACATTTTGAACACATTAACAGAAAATGGCGTCCAGAACTGTCCAAATCTCGCTAAGATCGGTATATCAACTCAGGAGTCAGGAGAGGCGGGGAGATGTTTAGAAGAAACTTGTGAAAATAAATTTTTATTTTGTATGAATATTTTTAAATAAATTAATGCATTTCGGGAACTTTTGGATCGCAAAATCTCCTAAATGAGAATTTTATTATAATACTCCTACTCGCTGCTGACTGTTGTTCACTGTTGTCGACTTCGAGTTTTGCACGACGTTTTGCCTGCACAGTTAAAACGTTGCAAGCGTCCACGTTTAAACTGAACGTTTTACTCGGTTTTGCTGTCGCGCAAAGATTGGAGTAAAACCTTGCGTCTAGACGGGGCTTTGCTTTAGGCTAGATGCTAGATAAAAGTGTTCGTTCTCTTCAATTCAAGACGAAAACACAAAAAACATCAATATGTGGGCGTACACCTTGTCTCGAATAGGAATAACCCTATAACCTCCACTTTAGGAGCTTGAATCGTCTTCTTCGTGCGTACAACCAGCGAATAGTCTCACGGCTTTGGACATGATCTTAAACTTGGACGTATTGTAGCATAAATGCATAAATGAGAATTTTAATATTAGAGGTTCTACTCGAGGTTGTCTTGCAAAATGACCCAACTACGAAAAAGTACATACATAATCGAATTATTATTAAAAGAGCAACCTTTAGAAAGTAGAAAGGGCACCGTGGTGGAGGAAGTACCTACTGATAGGTAGTTCCTTTGTACTTTGCAACTGTTTTTAATTATTATGTGCCGAGATACCCCACGACGATAATTAATAACAATTTAAGAGCTCTTTGTAACTTATCTTGGTATAACAATTTTTTTTAATTCATAATGTTACATAAAATAAATATTTTTATAAACAAACCAAGATAAAACTCTATTGCATCACATCAACATAGTACGACAACAACTTGATCCAATCCGCGGTCTTCAAAGTATAACTCGTACGATGAATCGACTTTTAACCCACACCTTGCCCAATTTTAGTGTTGCCGCAGTATAGTACTAATGATAATTACAAAAATAAATCAGCTGATATCAAACATCTAATTTTAGACGTTATGTTATTAGATTAAGTATTTACGTCTTGAATGGACAATGAGTAGTACATAGTGCACAACAAATTTGCATTTTGACCACGTACTACCTATAACAAAATTTAAGGCGACTTTGAATGCGAATAATTACTAGCGAGCACTTGATCTCGTCGTTTATCTACAATAATAACATTAATAATAACAGCAATAAAGAGAGCGGAAAATTTGCACTCCAGTTAATTGGGGCAAAAATGGTCAATAGGTTTTAGAGCCAATAGCCATTAGTTCTAGGTTCTATAGGAGGCCTAGAAGTATACGAGTGAAGATCTTCCATCTTCCCGCAGAGCGATTTAAGTAATTAGGTGCGCGACGGCTCTTAGGGGTGGAAAAAAAATCATCACCGATTTGAATAATTGCGTAAAGATTAGCTCAATATTTTTTGTTGTCAATTCGATCCTAAATAAATTTTTGTTGGAGTGTACTTTCCTCCTCGATAACGCCGTTGGAAAGTTCGATCCCGGCACACTCGACTAGACAGTCCATAGTTTAACCTCGAGCTTAGCCTCGAGCTAAGATAATTATCAGTTTTTCGAAATTCCTCAACGATTTCAAAAAGTCGAGACGTTCAAAGTCACGGTTCGGAAAAATGGAGATGTGTGGCATACTTCTCAAGCTATAAACGCTCTAATTCAGGAATTTTTTTAACTCGAAAATTATTTAAGAATCTTTTTTACAGCCATTGTAGAGTGTAGTGCGTAGAGCATTCAAATTCTCAACAAATTCCGCGGTATGTTTGTTGAATAGGAAGTAATTCTCTTCAATACGCTGAATGAAAAATGAAAATTCGATAATTAGCTGTACACCGGAATTACGTTATAGGACAGGTCACAGGTCAAGGACCATTTCAATCTCTCAATCTGAATCTTCGAAGTGACCAAATATTTTTGGTTCAAATTTGCTCCTGTGGACTGGAGTAGACTTGAACCAATTGAGAGCTATAACCAGCAAATTATAAACTTTTAAAATACCTATTTTTGATCCAAATCTTCTCCTGTGGACTGGACTGGACTTGAACAAATTGAGAGCAATAACCCGCAAACGATAACCATTTAAAATACCTAATTTTGGTACTAATTTTCTCTTGTGGACTGGAGTAGACTTGAACCAATTGAGTGCAATGGAGCAATAACTCGCCAATTATAAACTTTTAAAATACCTAATTTTGGTCCAAATCTTCTCCTGTGGACTGGAGGAGACTTGAACCAATTGAGTGCAATAGAGCAATAACCCGCCAGTTATAAACTTTTATAATACCTAATTTTGGTCCAAATCTTCTCCTGTGGACTGGAGGAGACTTGAACCAATTGAGTGCAATAGAGCAATAACCCGCCAGTTATAAACCTTTAAAATACCTATTTTTGGTCCAAATCTTCTCCTGTGGACTGGAGGAGACTTGAACCAATTGAGTGCAATGGAGCAATAACTCGCCAATTATAAACTTTTAAAATACCTAATTTTGGTCCAAATCTTCTCCTGTGGACTGGAGGAGACTTGAACCAATTGAGTGCAATAGAGCAATAACCCGCCAGTTATAAACCTTTAAAATACCTATTTTTGGTCCAAATCTTCTCCTGTGGACTGGAGGAGACTTGAACCAATTGAGTGCAATAGAGCAATAACCCGCCAGTTATAAACCCTTAAAATACCTATTTTTGGTCCAAATTTTTCCCTGTGGACTGGACTGGACTTAAACCAATTGAGAGCAATAACCCGCTAATTATAAACTTTTAAAATACCTAATTTTGGTCCAAATCCTCTCCTGTGGACTGGAGGAGACTTGAACCAATTGAGAGCAATAACCAGCAAATTATAAACCTTTAAAATACCTATTTTTGGTCCAAATTTTCTCCTGTGGACTGGACTGGACTTAAATCAATTAAGAGCAATAACACGCAAATTATTATAAAATTTTGAAATACCTAAGCATCAGCTAAGTACAAATGCTTTCCCTAATATTTTCTTTTCCTTTTCTAATGACACTAAAGATAACATCCGTTAATACAAAAGTATTAGGAAATAAAAAATAATAATTGCAAGAAGCATCAGTAGGCACTTATACTAATATAGTAAATAGTAACAATTATATTGAATGATAAACGGCAAAAGTTTCTCTTTAAATTTTTCATGCACGAATACGTTATTATTACTAATATTATTGTCATTTAGTTGTTCAAATTCCACTTTAAATATTATTTTAAATTACGATAATAGGCGGGTAATGTTTATTTACAATAGAAGTACCTACGCAAAAAGTAAAAGAAAAAGTTTAGTTTTAAGAAATACTAAACAATTCAGATTTGAATTAACTTAAATATACTTACTACTTATAATATGAAAATTGTTTAATTTTTAAATCATTTATTTAAATAAAAATTTATTGAATCGAAGATCTCGCTTATATGAAGAGCTAGCTATGATCCCTAGCTCTTCAGATAAACGAAATCCTCATTTGCGCAACGAATTTCAATTGCCCTGTACACTAAACTACAAAATTTTTGCAGTTGGCAATGCTAAAAGTAGTAATAAAACGAGTCGTCTGCCATTCCTTCGAGGTTGGTGCGAGAAAGGTGGGTTTTGCTCCTTTTGCAGTTTTTCGCTTATAACTTTAAAACTAGACACTTTTTGAAAAAAGTGATTCTGTATAAAAGTAAACTACATCAAATTTTCTACAAATTATATCTCGAAGATTTCTTCCTCATACAAAGGGTTTAGGCGCTAAAGTGCGTTAAAGTTTGAAAAAAATTCAAAAATTGGCTAAAAAAGCTTTTTTGGTTTATCAGTGAGTGACTATTTCAGCCAAACAAAAACTACAAAATTGTATATTAAGGTAGTACTACCGGTTTTAGAATTGACTTTCAGAATTTAATGAAACTTAGCATATTGATACATTATAATATCATAATTATCCAGTTAAATATTTGGAGGCCTACAGAGAACTGAAAAAAAGATAAAAATATTTAAAAATTTTTGCCTTTAACATTGATCCTTATGGGAAATCACAGATTTTATTTTATTTCACAAAATTGGACGTTCAGATTTTTATGAAATTGGTATCAATAGAAAGAAAAAAATTAATTGAATTTTCTGTATTAATAAAACCTTAACTTTAGAGCTCGTTATAAGAGTAATTAATAAATAATTAAGAAAAAACGTACATGTGGCAACGCCGCCAAGAAGGTTAGACGCGCGCGAAATTTAAATATGTACAGAATACGGCTAATGCTACTTGTTTCACATTTTATTATACTTTTTTTCAGCGACTCTTTTATTTTTCCAATGAAATATTCGTTTTGTACCATTTAATAAGTTTGATTCAGACATTTCATTAGTAAACAAACATTACATGTCAAACCGATAACCTGAAAGGTATTTTTTGTCTCTTTTGCTTTTACGCGGCGTTGCCAAATATAAATACGACGGAAGTCAAATTACAGTAAGCACACATTTGACACTTGTGGTATCGGTAGTACTACCTTAAAGAACGAATTTCATAAGTCACGTATTATAGCACGACTCCAAGTTTAAAATGCGACTGGCGTAGCCAGGAGCGTTTTAATGGAGGAGTGCTATAATCGCTATAATGACTTATGAAATGAGTTCTTTATACAATTTTTTATATTTTGCGCCTTTTAAAGTCCATTTTCAAAGATAAAAAATCAAAATATAAAAATTTAGGGATTTTTGTGATGGTTGGCTGGTTGGCAGTACTAATTGCAAAGTGACATTTCGTAATTTAAAATTCAAATAAATTGTTTTGTAGTTTGAATTGGTCGTTAATTAATTAATTTTAATTATTATGTTAAAAAATAGAACATGTCAATTACAAAAATTGTCGTTTTCTCTTTCCTCGATTTGACAAAATATGTCAAATTAAATATTACTACCAACTTCCAACATCAAATTTTACAAAATATAAAAAAACTTTTTTATATTTTGCGTCTGTAAGATCGCTATTATAGCATCCATTTGCGTGTCGTAATGAGATTTAGCGTGTTATAATAATTTTGGTAAAATTTGACGTTCGAAGTTGGTAGTAATATTTCATTTGACATATTTTGTCAAATCGAGGAAAGAGAAAACGACAATTTTTGTAATTAACATGTTCTATTTTTTAACATAATAATTAAAATTAATTAATTAACGACCAATTCAAACTACAAAACAATTTATTTGAATTTTAAATTACGAAATGTCACTTTACAATTAGTACTGCCAACCAGCCAACCATCACAAAAATCCCTAAATTTTTATATTTTGATTTTTTTCTTTGAAAATGGACTTTAAAAGGCGCAAAATAGAAAAAATTGTATAAAGAACTCATTTCATAAGTCATTATAGCGATTATAGCACTCCTCCATTAAAACGCTCCTGGCTACGCCAGTCGCATTTTAAACTTGGAGTCGTGCTATAATACGTGACTTATGAAATTCGTTCTTTAATATACTATTTTTTGCCACTTTATCTTTAACGCAACAGAAATGCCAATTTTCGCAGTTCTACGGTTTTTAGGAAAGACATCCAACTTTAGTTTCTCCCTAGAAGCTCGAACTGATGCTAGTGATGAAAAGCCCTTTAAGGCTCGACAAATGGACAATTGTTGATTTCTGCTCATTCCTGTCTGCTTTAATTAAATAAATAGATATATATTTCTTTAACCCCATTAAATTTGTAAAATATTTAAAATATTAAAAAGTCGTTAAAATTCAATTTTCTCACAATAAATAAATGTCAAACCGCACGTACACACTTAAAACGGGGCTTTCTAAAATTTTAAAACTTCGAATCGCTATTTTTGTAATTTAAGAAACAATTTTTAGTAATTCCTTTTCAAATAATTGTACGTGGTGGATAGAAGGGGTAAAATAATTCGATTGAGACGAAATTTATACCCTGATTGCATTATTATACCTTCGCGATGACAAATTTGACCCTTACATATCGAAAAGAGACCAATGTGGGAGTTAGAAGTAACCCTTTCCTCTACTCATGATGCAAAGAGGTTCAAAATTAAAAATTAAACGAATATCAAAAATAAGCGAGTCTTTAGATTAAGAGTCTACACGGTGATGGCTTAAAGTGGGCTATTTTTGATTGATCGACTTTTTCAGTAAAAGATGAGGTCCCAAAGAGACAAACAAGCGCGCAAAGTGCTTAGTGAGATTTCTAAAGTAATTGCTTCTTAGCACGCCTTCTATTGCCGAAGTTCCCAGTGCAAAAAAAAGCAAATTAGGTAAGAGTTTGTTGAATTATTAAATTAATGTTTTGTTACTTGTTACGCACAGTAGGTTAGAGACATAAACTGGTGGGATAGAAGATAATAATTGAATAGTAGCTATTGATAATAAAAATTTTGAGTTTCAATAAAAATTAACACCGAACATGTTCCGTATAATTTTTTAATTAATTTCAAGTTCATAGCAGAAATAAAAATTCAAATTTAAAATTTTGCATGAAATTTCCATGTCTCGCTTTTTTAAATAATAAGTAGGAGACTCGGTGTAGGTTTATTTTGATTATTTTGTTAAATAACTAATTTATAACCGATTATCGTTAATAAAGTAAGTATTTGCTCTCACGTCACAAAAACAGTTTATATACATCCTGAATTACCGCCGCAATTCCGTATTTTTAAATGCTTCCAAGCCAAAACAAAGTCATACTATACCTACCAGCGGACAGAAAAATAAGAAAATCTCATCCTCGTTAGCTCACCACTCATCGCAATATCAGCACTCGGCACGTAATCAAATTTCCAATAATATAGAACGAAAATATAAATAAAATCAGAAGCTCGGCGAGGGGCTGTTTTGGGCATAGACTCTTGTAAATTGTAAACGTAAATATTGACTTCCCGGCAGCTCATTTATTCTGTCGGCGGCTTATAAGGACTTATGCTCAATATTTCATGATTAACTAAAGTAAGTAAGCATTTTCAAAAAAAAATGCTAGAATAGTAGAGCCGGCAAATTAATAGATCTGTGTGTCCGTCCGTATGTCCGCAGATAGTTTTCACAGCCTTAACTACAACAACGAAGAAACTAAAATTTGAAACAATTGTATAGCTAATAGTAGAACCAACTTAAATTTCAGGTTTATAGGTCATCGGGTCACGCGACATTTTGGTGTTGGAGTCTATAGTCGCATATTTTGGAAATCAATCGTGCTATACCCAGGCTGCCCCATTCTCAAACAGTTTTTGCATACGCTATTTATTGTAAAATGAAGGTTACGATTTGACAAAGTTTAGTATCCCTGTTTTTAAAAATTTCTTAATACTCCTGCATAATAATGTTCTATTATTAAGGGCCAGTTTTTCAATCATGTGTTGCAGTTTCCAGAACCCTACCTTCAGTTTTTGTGTGATCATTAGTTCCCGAGTAATCGATTGTCAAAGTTAAAATGGACTTTTTTGAGTCGATCCACGATTAATCCGCGACAAATCATTGTACGGAGCTCGTTAAGTGGTAAAATTAAAGCTGATTAAATTGGCTAAAAGAGCTTTATATGGTCGCATGATGAAAAAAAAATTTTTAAGTCCACAGATCATTTTAAATGCGAGAAAAAATTTGGAAAAATTATTTTTAGTTGGTTTTCGGATGATTAGACAATTAGGACTACAATTTTCTTTTTTACTATTTCTGTACGACCATTTTTCTCCGAGTTATCCCTTGTTGAAAATCGCCCTATAGTTTGGAATTTTTGTGACTAGTGTATTATTATAAAAATCTAGAAATAAATAGGTATATAGGTAAAATTGTAAAATATAAGGCCTTGGTTTTGACATACCTACATGTAGACAACTTTAAAAATAATTTCAAAATTGACTACTTTTCTAAGACCAAAGTAGACTAAAACTTTAAGACAGATTTTCTTTTTCTCAAAATCGGCTTCGGTCGTTTTATCTATATTTTGATATGTTATAGAAATCGAAGTTCTTAATTTATCATTGTAGTTCCATTTTACTGTATGCGCTAGTTTCCGAGCTTGAAGGTCAAAATTTCAAGAATTTATAATTTCTTTTGTAATTAAAATTTGCAATTGCAAGTTTTGATATATCAATTTATTCCATAAATTTCTATTATTGGTTACAATTTTGGTTAAAAAACACTTCCGTTTAAAACAGAAGTTAACCAAAACAAGAAGTTTTTAAAAACACTCTGTATATATTATAATTTTTTTTAATTTTCTAAGATTGGTGGTCTAATGATGTAAACATATAAAATTTTAACTTCCAGTTTAACTGAAAAGGGGTTTAGCTTTTCTATTTTAAATACAACACCCTGTATATTTTAAGTGGTATGAAAGATTGTAAAATTATCTATCTAGCGATACCAAACACTTTACATTTCGACTAGCGGTTCTGCCGGAAAAGAGACCAACTTTCCCATTTCAAATCGAAACCCCCTATAATTTTAGGTTTTGGAAATCAGGAGAAGCTTTTGAGCATACTAATGTTTGCTACTATTTCCGATATCTTTTTGTTTGTAGAATTAGGTAACTCGTACGAAGAAGTCCCGTTAGAGGCACACAGGGCCGTCCTTAAGATTTGCGGGGCCCAGGGCAAAAATTTTTGCGAAGCCCACATGACTGCGCCGCAAGCGATTTTTTCAAAAAGGGGCGTGGCCTAATTTAACGACTTTTAGTGAAAATTATGGCCGTGGTCAGAAAAAGTTTTCGAGGGGGGTTTACAAATAGATCCGGACAAAGAGCACATTATGCGAATTTTGTGTCCCTCGGCTCAAAAATGAAATAAAATAGCGCCGCAAGCGAAAATTTATGCTTATTCAAGGTCAAGCGGCTTAAAACGAAGTTCCGCAATTTTAATAGCGATTGATATTGTCTCCAAAAAAGATGTTTTATGACAAAATTTTTTTGATTTTCTAAGTGAAACTTTATTGGCAATATCTGAAAGAACAGGAAAAGTTCTCGTAGCTTTTCAAGTAACGATTGTAGAGCCAAAACGACTATTAAGAAAATTTTTCCTAAAAAATATGATTTGTTGGTGGATGATGGTTAACTATCGGTAGCGCGAGGCTCTAAATTAAGCGCGAGGCCCGGGGCCTGGGCCCCGATCGCCCCCCCCCCCCCTTCCAAGGGCGGCCCTGGCCACATCGGCCGGTTTTTATTTTTGTGTTTGGTTGAGCCGAAATTAAAATCAACGCCCTCGGTTAAAACTATCGTAGAAAAAGAACAGAAAAGTCGATTTATCAACTTAATTAGAGAAGTAAGAAGGCAATGTCGCAGTGGAAAAATTGTTACAAATTTATTGGCACAGAAAAGAAATAAAAATTAATCGAAATCTAAACTTTAACTCTTTCACAAGAATTATTTATAAAAAATAGTGTCAAAATAGTCTAGTCGATAGAGCAATCTGTCTTTCAGACAAAAATTACAGTGTCAAAATATTAAAATAATCACTAAAATGTTGGAAATCGATAATTAGCCAAACTTTTTAATTAAAAACAGAATCAAAGTCTTAAATAAAAAACGAATCAATCAATTTACAACCTAAACCTAACTGTTTTGATGTGATAACAAAACAAACGAAAATGAAAAATCCAAGTTACCACCCTACCATTTATTCCGAAACTATCAAATCAAATAGAAAAACAATTAATGTAAAAACTGCTACGCGCAATTCTAAATTCTGATGGTTTTTGAGTAATTGAACAACTTTTATGATTTAGAAAAAAATGTTTTTTTCAAAAACAAATCACTACCGGAAAAGCACTAACGTATCAAGAGCGATCAACGTACAATTTTTCTTTTATTCCTAGTATCAAAATCGAAACTCAAAGTTTTAAGAGCCTTTTAAAATAGATAAGAACTAATAAAAAGAAAGAAACAGAACATTATGCAGGTGCATCAAAAAACTTTCAACCTCTCGCAAATATCAATTATAAATAAAATAAATTCAATGTATCGATTTAATTCAACCTTTTATTTTAATTTTAGTTTTAAAAGTTTGTATTAAAATTACAGACACGTCACAAGAAGGCAGAAGTCATTTTTCAAAACAAAAAATAAAATAAAAGACGTGTGTACACTGTGCACATATTGTTTTAACCTTAAGCACAAATTCGACCTTTCTTTGACTTTATTTAGAAGTCGTCTTAATAGCCACTGATTTAACTTAACAATTTTCTCACGTCAATAATTATGTAATTAATGCGAAAATAATTAACGGCATAGGTATGCGATACTTTCGGACGGCGATTAACAATTTTTATTTTTATTTGGCGCATTATTTGCGAAACTAAAAATTGGTAGGTAAGTAGCTACGATAAAAAAATTTTGTCTAGTTAATTAATTAATCGCTCGATTATTTCGTAATATTTATTTATTATTGCAAAAATTTGGGGAAGCGCAAGTCTGTGGGTATGGTGTGGTTACACCCGACCAAAGTTCGAGTTCGAACCGTTAAGGGGAATGAATATAGCGTGCACAATGGAAAAGCGGGGGGTGTTCCTACGATCACGCCACTACGACACCAAATCACCAGCTTTTGTTATGGCAAGTTGTATCGCGTGATCCACGTGGTTTTCAGATGCAGCTCTTTCTGAGCATGTGTATGAGACATGCTTTTTTCGTACCTTGGCCCTACTATACGATTTTGGCGCGCTCACTTCAAAAGTGAATCCCATTTAAATTAGGTACCACCCATTATTTCTTTCGAAACTAATTGTAAATTTGATATAAAAGCTTAGAAGACCACATTTCAAAGCAGTTCAAAAGCAAACGTGAAAGTTGGTGGTTCAATAAATAATATTTAAAATTGTTTATAGTTCTCCATTTCCTTTTTTGGATTATTATTGAAATTTAATACGAATATTGTCCAAATGTAAGTTAAAAATTTTTTTTTCGATTATTTTTCAACTTCCTTGTCTTGTGTCCTAATTTTTTTTTTATAAATATGTAGTTATTTATTTAATAATAGTTAGAAAGGGGGGCTCCGGGCTCTAAATAATTTTAATTTCGCTTTAAAATTTTTTTAAGTAATTATAGTCATACTATACTCGGGGCCTTCGGTGTGTAATGGTTATGTAAAGGTTTTAGAAAAGAAAAACAATTTTTTAAATATCGACGAAAATTAAGAAAATGCCAGTTTACTTTAAGTTACGGTTAGAAAATTCAATTTTTTTTTTTGCTTAACATTGACTTGGAATATTTCCATTCTTTTAATGGTGCGGACGTGTCACGCCGGGTGCGCCAAAAACAAATTTTATGACGAACTGCTTCAAACAGATACAGTACAGAGAAATAAAAAGGGTCAATTTTTAAAATACAGCGCGTTTTGAAATATTAACAAAATTATAACATTTCAACATGGACAAAACGTTATCTCAACAAAATTTGTAACGCTTCCTCGCAACAATTGCAAATTTTGTAATTGTTTTTATTAACTCAATCGCACAATCTCGTATCCAAAATTGCGAAAAAATTTAATAAACCGCCCGACTATTTTCAATATCCCCATCGATTGCACCACAGCATCCCAAGGTCATTAGAGTGACGTCGCGACGACCTTTAAGGGGGAGACGCCGACGCAACACGTTAGTCAATATTCGACATCCTTTCAGAAATGTGCTTATACCCAAATGGGCAAATGGATAACAAGTGGGATAGGTCAGGGGTATTTCTTTGTCTGTAACCTTCCCCAACCATATTACACACATTAATTAATCGAATTGTACGCACTCACAAAAACAACCCCATTCGAATATTTAAAAAAATAATGAAAATTTCTTCTTACAGCTCGACCTTAGAAATGGCACCAAATATATCAGCACCCACAGGTGTCCTCCACGAAACCGACGAAGAGGTCTTGATAACGGAAGTCCAACAAGAACAAGAGCAGAAAGTTGTCGAACAACCAAAATTGCGCTTGGTTTGGAGAAATATCCTAATCTTTGTTTACCTACACATGGCTGCATTTTACGGACTCTACCTGATGCTCACGTCAGCAAAACTTCTTACTGCTTTCTGGGGTGAGTCAATCCATTCGTATAAATCAATTACAAACTTCTCGAAACTCGCGTCTCATTTTCCACTAATTGTGTCATAATTGCGAGCTTACAATCAACGCAACAATTATAATTTATCTTAATTTTATGTAAATAATCGGCGCCTAGCAGTCTCGTCGTGTTAAAATTATCATTTTCTAACGTCACGCTCGATTACTAATTAATTTTTTTTTATTATCAGCATTCCTTTTATACCAACTCGGTGGACTCGGAATCACCGCCGGAGCTCACAGATTATGGGCGCATCGTTCTTACAAGGCCACATGGCAGTTGAGACTAATGTTGACTGCGTTCAACACTTTGGCTTTCCAAGACGCCGTGGTCGATTGGGCGAGAGACCATAGAGTACACCACAAATATAGCGAAACTGACGCCGACCCCCATAACGCCAAACGCGGCTTTTTCTTCGCTCACGTCGGTTGGCTCTTATGCCGTAAACATCCAGAAGTTAAAGCTAAAGGACAAGGAATCGACCTTTCCGATTTGTACTCCGATCCCATCTTGAAGTATCAAAAGAAACTCTACCTAATCCTCATGCCTTTGATCTGCTTCGTCCTGCCAACTGTCGTGCCGATGTACGTGTGGAACGAAACCTTCTGGAACGCCTTCTGTATCAACTTGTTCCGTTACGTTTTTACCTTAAACGCCACTTGGTTGGTTAATTCGGCGGCTCATCTTTATGGCCACCAACCGTACGATAAGTTCATCAATCCGGCCGAAAACGTGACCGTGGCGATGTTGGCCATGGGCGAAGGATGGCACAACTATCATCACACTTTCCCTTGGGATTACAAGACGTCGGAACTTGGAAAATACGCCACTAATTTCACAGCCTGTTTCATCGACATGATGGCTAAAATTGGTTGGGCGTACGACTTAAAGACGGTACCTATGGAGATGATTAAGAAGAGAGTGCAACGAACCGGTGACGGTAGTCACGAATTATGGGGCTGGGGCGATAAAGATCAGCCAAAAGAAGAACTAAAAGACGCTTTAATCATGCATCCCAAGAGCGCGTAAATTGAGTTATTTATAATTTAAAAAGTAATGGAGATAAAACGACTTATTTCACGACTGATATTTACCAATTTATAGATTACGTATGAATGTTTCACTTGGAAGTTTTTGAGTGTATGTATATATTGTAAATATGTAATTGCATTTGATTTAGCACTAGTGTGTATGTCCAGATGAAGAGATCCAACTTTCGGGTTAAGGTATTTTTGTATTTTGTGAATCAAAACGCAGTCTACGTCTACACACAAATTTCCTAAATGTTTTTGTTCTTAAGTTATTACAATGTTTTTCCTATGCGTAACAATTAGTGTTACTAGTTTAAGAAAATCGGTGATATTTAGTTATAAATACATCATGAATGTTAGTAATATTAGAAAACTTATCTATTTATTTCGTTCTGTTTAGTTTATACTTTATACGATTAAAAAATAAAATTATATATTTGAAAATCGTTCTTTCCTTAATTATTAGACCGATGCCAGCTTAAGTTTCTTAAAGGGGCGTGTCATTTACTTAGTTCAAGTCTATTTTGGTAGGAGTGGAATATAATGTCGACCTCAATGGTAAGAGCCGACTAATGACAGTTGACAGCGCAAATTTAAAGAATTTCGCATTTACTTTGACTTGGCCCCAGAAATTCGACCTCACCCCAGAAAGCGTTATTTTACACTGTACATAGGGTACATAGGTTACATGTATTATAAAGCTTCACTCACGTCACTAATTTTGTATACTAATTCATGAATCCATCTAGCGGAAGTATTTCAGAACTTAAGCCTCATTGACACGGTGATAGTTTTCGCGATAGTCTGTGAGAGTTACTATCATGATAGCAAATCTCAGCAAAATTATCATCGTGTAAATAGACTACTATCGTTCTATCACTATAATGATAGTTACTCTCAACTATCTAGTCAAGCTAGATAGTTGCGAGTAATTATCACGATAGTTACCGACTATCTCGCTTAAACAACATCGTGTAAATTAAACTCTCTCTCTCTCTCTCTATGCTATCGCTAGAAATACTATCACCGTGTATATTGAAATTAAAGTTGCTCTCACGACAGTAACTATCGTGATTTACTCTCCTAAAATACTCTCACCGTGTCAATGAGGCTTTACTAAAAGTCTTAACTGTAAAGTCCAGTCCAGGCCAGTCCTAGCAAATTAACGGAGAAAAAGTGAATTCCTGGACTGCTGTCACGGGAATATCCGTTTTGAGACTTTTTACGTCCAAAAACGTATTTTCAAAAAAAAATTGTGTCCAGATTTTGAAAAATTTATTTTGTTGAACTATTTGTTCACCCTTTAATGCCCCAAAATTTCAATTAATGTACTACTTAAGAGAATCATACCAACTATAGAAATGAAATTGCATCGGTACATTAAACTTTTTATTCTGGCAACTCACAAAAATTAGATACATTTTTAAAACACAAGCTATTAAAAAGCTAATTTGACAACGACAATATCAAAAATTGTCTAAACTAAGTACTACATATATAAATGGTTATTTACACTTCCGTTAGGTAATACTTAGGTGTTACTAATAAACAAATGCAATTATTTATTAAATTTCAACAAATGCACGTTTAAAAAGTGTCTAAAAGTTTACGGAATTAAAATCTTAAATCTCACAATACGTCATACTATTTACTTGCAAAATTTAAGCACTTACCATGTCGAGGTACAAATAAAATTGAGTTTCTAGTTATTAGTGGTAAATTTAAAAATTTTGAAAGAACCTGCAAAGATTAGACGAGCAGCTAAATAATTTAACTACATACTGACGAAAGTGAAATATATTATAAAATACTGTAAAATACGTCTTTAATTGCATATCGTTAGTTTCCGATTGAAGATCAAATAACAATTTAGTTTACATTGTTAATAGGCATAGAAGAAAATTTAAAATATCAAACTGAAGAAAAATTTCCATCTAAAACTATAAGCTACACTACAGCTGAGGTTTCTTCAAACCAGACAGTCTTATAAAAATAAATATAAAAAAATATTTTGTACAAAAACAAATTATATTTCATTTAAAAAAATAAAAAATAATAAATATAAATACATTTACCTACTCTTAAAAAATTAAATGACACTCGTAACGCATAAAATAAATTAAAAAGACTCATCATCTATGTCGTCAACTAAAGCACCGTCATTGCACTCGGTTACAACTCTATCACCATTTTCATCCATTACTATAAAAGAACCTAATCTAGAAATTCTCTTAGTCGGATCGTCGGAAATATTACCAGCAGAGCGCATAACAACCTGTTGAGTCGAATCCACCCCTACAACTTCGCGTTCCGGTTGTATCCAAACCCTCGTGTCTTTTTTAACCGGAAGCTTCTTTTGTTCTTCGACCTTCTTCCACAAACTTGCAATTTTACTAGTGACTTGCTTTTTCGAACCAGATCCGTTCGACACGATACTCGAATTGCTACTCGATCTCTGCGAAACAGGAGACGAACGTTGTTTGCCTGTTGCACTATTTTTAGACTCATTCTTCAAACTTTGACTAGACGACGAATTGTGAATTAAGCGTTTGTTAAATGCCGAATCGCGGCTGTCTGCACTCGAAGATCGACTATAATTTCCAAACTTAGAATTGCTCGCCCTATCCGAACTCGCCGATTTTGCCAAAGTTGCGCTCTTGATCGATCTCGAAGACGAAACGACGCTTTGCACTTTATTTACAGTTTTACCGACGGCCGAGTTGGTGTGACTGATTGCTCTCGCAATTCGTGATGTTGGTTGTTTTAATGCTGGAATGTTTGACGAAGTAGTTGGAATTCGAGTTTTGGGTGTCGGAGGCGGTTCTGGACTATTTTTTGTAAATGTCCCTTGGCGTTCTAAAGCTTGAGGAGGATTGGTCTTCGCTACATCGACCTACAACAAAATAGTTCGATACAAAACTGCCTCGATAAGATTACTCGTGTAGTACTTACCTTTTTTGTAGCTTCTCTTTTGGGCGATCCCACCGAAGCTTTGGTAACATTAGGTTTTGCCACTTTATAACCCGAAGGCGGCCTTATAAATTTATTTTGAACTGCACTTCTTGTGACCTCGTGTTTTGCAGTTGTACTTTTCAAATTAGTGCTCGATTTAATGACCGACGTCATATTCTTTACCAAATTAGAAGTAATATTTCGAATCGGTCGAATGCTACTATTCCTTACCGGAACACTGTTAGTTCTCGAGTACAAAGGTTTTCTACGCCCTCGTATTCCTTTATTTTGGCCTTCGTCTTCCTTAACTTCATTTTCAATAATGGGTTTCTCTTCGGGTTTCACAATTTCTGGTTTCACAATTTTGGGTTTGGCACTTTCGAGCTTCTTCTCGATACTTCCGATTTTTGTTTGTGACCTACAACTCTTAGTATAAGTTCTATAGTTCATAGAATTGCACGAATTGTGGTCAGAATCTTCGTCATTTGAAATAAGACTCAAAGTTTCGCAATCCAGTAGTTCGTCCGGATGCGATTTTGTTTCTTTCAATTTTCTCAACACCCGATTAGCTTCTTTTTCTACAAGGTGTTGTAAATCTGTGTTGCTGTTAGCTGCGGATGACGGAGAAGCACTCGAAATGTCGGGAGATATACTCGATTCGCTCAAAGTGCGGGTTTTGAAACGATCTTTATTTTCTAAACGTTTCTGGATAAAATTGCGTCTGATACTTAGTTTGCTAAGTTTTGGACTGCCACTTCCATTAGGTGCACCAGCAGATACCTGAAGAAATAATTGAAATTTGTTATATTGTTCAGAATTATAATATATTCGATGTCAAGGACTTCTTTTTTAACAAGGAGCTCCACCTCTACTTAAAAGAAAATTTGACTCAAAAACTCCGGAGCTTCCTCAACTTAAAGAAAAATGCTTTTAATGAACTATTTAATATTCGATTTAGAGGTAAGAGAAGCTCCTCTTTAGTTATTTTTTGGGGTCGATTCAACAATTAGGAGTTTCCTTTAGTATTCTGGTACTTAAATACCGCAATCCCGGAGTTTTGGTAGTCGAAGGATCCCAAAAATTAAAAAGAGAGGTCAATGGCAAAAAAAATGGTGAAGGAAGTTCTAATTCCTCGCCATTCCATTTACCCTCATTATCCTAAATATCAAATTACAACAGCAAATTTACCTCTGTTTTCTTTGCTACTTCCTCCTTTTTAGCCAACTCCATCAAAGCACTAGCAATGGACTGATCGAGAACTTGAGTTTGAAACCTCGCCTTATCGTTCTTCCTTCTTTCTTTAGGAGTCGTTCTTGGCGAAATTTTATTTTCCGAACCGACAGACTTAAAATCAGCGCCCGTGTTTTCTGAACCACTATGACATTCGGACAAACTGTTCACGCTTTTGAAATCGTCTTCGGCTAAAGAATTTTGTTCGATACTCATAACCATTTCGGCAGCGACCGTGTAAGTACGATATCTTTCTTGAACTAACTTGCGTTTTTGTTTAGGTGTCAAACGTCTGGTTAAACTTTTGACTTTTTTAGGAGACGTTTCGGCACTACTCAAATCTGATAAAATTGGAGTGATGCTTTGTGCATCAGAAAACTGAGTTACGTCATCCTCAGTTTGTAAAAACTGAGTTACATCATCCGCAGTTTGTACAATTGTATCGTCTATAAAATGAGTGTTACAATCTTCAAAATGTTCAGTTTCGGTACCGATCGTTTCGGTTCTAACATCGGCCAATGAGTTACACATGTCTGAAATTTCGTTGAAGAGCGAAGGTGGATTAATATTATCTAAATCGCTGTAAGAGTTGTTAGGAAGAAGATGCAAGAAGTTGACTGGTTGCTTTACATTGAATATTGGATTTGGTTGCTGATTATTTACATAATCGGCAACTTCACTTTTTAAACTTGTTAAACTCGTAATACTGCTTTCCAAGTCGATTAGATCAAATACATCGCCCATTGCAGATGGTGGATTCATGTGGTCTAAATTTGACAAACTTTCCAAGCTCGAATTTTGATTAACCGAATTAGTTAAAGCTCTGCGTGCCAATAAGCCACTCTGTAACGATTTTTT
Organism: Malthinus flaveolus; assembly: GCA_950108345.1. NCBI lineage: Eukaryota > Metazoa > Arthropoda > Insecta > Coleoptera > Cantharidae > Malthinus > Malthinus flaveolus. The sequence continues at coordinate 21,588,735 of OX467286.1, read as the reverse complement.
ACGTGAAGTAAGTTTGGGAGATCCTTTAAACAAGTGTTGTTCCAATCCCGTCATACTGCTGGTTAAAGAATTAAATTGAGATGGCGGCTGAATTTGGTCCAATTCCAACGACTTGGTACTAGTGATGCTGTTAGATAAGGCGGCCTCGCTGTTAAATGCGGAAGCTATTTTAGTGGCTTCGACCGCTATTAAAGTTGATTCAGTCATTGTGCTCGTATTAATCGATGAAAAGTCGTTCGAATTTAGATCGTTAATACCATCAATTTGATCTAAGTACCTCTCATCGAATACTGGAAGAAAAAACAAATAAGCTTTTAAAAAGTTTCAAATTAAGTGTTTACTAACCTTCGCTTGTTGGCAAAATATCTTCTGCTTCGCTCTTGAAAGATATTACATTCGGTGCACTTCCAGAAATGCTGGGAAAAGTCAGATCGTTTGGAGAAGAATCGTCGTTCCAGGTATCGCCATCGGTGATGGAAGAAGTAAACTTCTTTCCATCCTTATTGCAGTGAGCAGCTTCTGCTTGCGAAACCAATTCTGCTGTGAACCTATCCAAAGACTCGATCATTGCATCTGGATCTAACATTCGACTATCGACGATTTTTTTAATTGAATCTGAATCCGTATCGGCAGCATCCTTTTCTTCTGGACTGCTATTTAAGTTATATATTATGTCCTCTAGATATCTGCTATTATTAGACCCATTCTTCATGTGTTCTATCGATTCTTTCTCTTCTAATTGGAAACATTTGTCCCGAGACGAATTGGTTGTTGGATTCAAATTTACTTCTTGTTCTTCTGTAATTTCGACGTCTGCCACCGTTGTTGATACGACGAGTTGCATTTCGTTTCTCTTGATTAGAATGCTCTTGGCAACAGACGTTACATTTACGTTTTTTGAATTTGAAAGTTCTTTATCGTGTCGTTCCCATACACCTTCGTTTACACTTTTGTTCATGTTGAACTGTTTTGTAGCCACACCAACCGGTTTAGCTACATTAATATGCATACTCTTGCTCAGATTGGACAATCGTTTACTTTTAGGCATTCCAGATGAGATGCACTGTTCGAGAAGTACTTGCTCATTTTCCAAAGAGCATAAAGAATCACCACTCAAAGATGACAGAGATTCTGCTTGTGAAGCTATTGGCTTGGAGCCTGTTGATAAACTTGGTCCGGGTGTAGTTGTTACAGTTTCTTTATTTGTAGATATTTCAGACGGTTTTTGAGGCGATTGATTGGTACTTGGTAATCTAAAAAAAAATTGCATTTGTCATCTCGAAAAATAACTGAGTCTGTGATTTGTGCACTAAAGTAGATTCTTTCAAAATAATACTATACTCGATCCTATTTAAATTATAAATTGTTAACTAAAAAGACACCCCACTAGAGCAAGTGTAAATGTGTTTACCACACATAGACCAAGCCAATGAACACATCTAGAAAAACATACCTTAATTTTCCAGTAGTGCTTCCATCTACTGTTAGTTCACTAAGACTAGAATGGAAAGAAATATGGCACGGACTATTTTCCACTGCATAAGATTCTATCTCATCTTTTGCTCCATAATACATAGACAAAGGCTGACCAAGGTTGGTCTTCGACGACGTATCTATTCTTGAAAACGGTTTAATTGGAGAACTAGTTTGGACGTTTCTCACAGGTAGAGCTGAAGAACGTGCCTTAGCATCAACCTTTCTAGACACGCGTGCTTTAGGCATGGCCGATTGAATACACTCCGCCAAAATGTTGTCATTTTCGCCAGATAAATTACTGCTATCATCGGACAAATAGCTTTTTTCTTCTCTTTTCAAATTGCTAGCAGTGGTCAAGATACTCAAATCAGAATTTGATCCAGCATGACTTAATATAGCCGGCGTATCTTCTGTACAATAATTGTGGACCGAATCAAGATGCACTTCTGTTGTTTGTTGAGGTATAACAGTTCCGGAAGACAAAGACGTACCACTCCCATGTGGTTGACATTTATAGCTGGGAAGTTTAGATATGGAAGTTTTTTGACGTAACCTACCAACATCATAAAAAATCAATACGTAACAATTAAAAATTAAAATACTGTACCTATTTTTTTGCATGCCATCACTGATGCAAGCAGCTAAAATATCATCATCGCCTTCACTTTCGGACATCGTACCTGCATCGTCATTCCCCTCTGTAGTATTTAATTTTTCCTTATCATAACCTTCTTCATCTTCTTCTACTATGTCGTTCTCCTTCTTACTAACTTTAATTGATGGTTCGTCGTGCTCGTCAATAGTGAGACTACTAAGACTAGTAGCTGTTGAGAACTGCACAGGTGTACTCTCTTCCTTATATTTTGTGACGTTATCTTCAAACACACTCGGCTTGGTGACATTTGCCGGTTCTGGAGGTGACTCTCCATCGGCTGGAGAACGATGAAAAATTTTAATAGCATGCCGTGACGATAATGGCGGACGTCTCGGACTGGGCGGTACTGTTTGAGTTGGAGAATCTGGTAACTCGCTAGGAGACACCAAACCGCTCGTTAGACGACTGCAAATAATTTTTAAAATTAATTTATCTATTTAATTTATTTAATTTATCTATTTATAAGATCTATAATCTCAAAACGTACCTAAAATCTGATATGACCGATTCTCGGTCTTCGTGGATAGAGTGCTGCTCTATGCTGTCTAAAGATGCCAATGAACTAGATCTCGAGAACATCAATGGAGTTTCTTCGGCATAATTCACAACTTGTTCAAACTTCACAGCTTTTCCTTTAAAGAAATAAATAAAGTGTGTTAGAGATGATTCAAGTGTAATGGTCTCGACTACTCGAGTTATACCTATAACATGAACTTGACGCAAACAAAAGTCAACCAAGAAATTTGAGAAAATCTTGACCCACAGTATTTATACTCGGCTATAATACGTTAGTACACATTAGCCCTAGTTAAATAAATACCTTTTCAAATTTTTTAATTCAAAATAGCAGCCAGTATAACGATTGTTCCATTTTCGAGTATTTTTATTATAACTTTGGAGATTATTATTATCAAAATCTAAAAACCTTCGCCGAATCTCATTACTGACATGAGTCAGGGATATTAAGAAATTCTTGGAAGAACACTAATAATGGGTATATATGGGTATATAATGGGTAAGGGTTTATTTCATTACAAAAGCAAGAGGATTAGATAACCACCCCACTCGACCTTAAGCTAACTGCTCACTTTTAAGGCTAAAAAGAAAACTAATTAATGAAATTAAACTGACCTTCGGTAAGAGTTGGATTTTTTGGCAGAATCTTCTCGTCAATTTGATTTTCTGACTCCCCTATGGCGTCATCTTTATTTACAATTTCGTTTGGAACGTTTTCCAAAGCAGGTATCGAGTTTAATGAGCCAAAGCTACTAACACGTGAAAAACAACCAGGTGTTCCTTCTTCTGCATAATTAACCGGTTTCTCGGGAGAAGCAAGTCCTGAACTAAACTGCGATTTCACCTGTTTCGTAGACACTTTTTGTTTATTTTCAATTTCAGATATATCTTCCACAGAACAGTGATCTTTCTCGTCCAATTGAGATAAAGTCCTATTTTTGCAAACCTTCATATGATCGTTATCTAATACTGGTTTTTCGGCGTCCAAAGCAACGTCGCGTAAATCGGACATGGAGGTAGCAGTGGAATAATTAAAAGGCGTCTCGTACGGTGTGTCTTCGGTGCAGTATGTTTTAATAGTATCTTGAACAAAATCTGTCTTTTCAATTTTATTACAAATTTCGTCCGAGTCGGAATCGTCTTCGGCATATCTTAAAGAATAATCAGTCGGTTGATCCAAGTCAGTTTCGGTATAAATACCAAAACTTTCGTCTTCTACACTGCTAGTTGCAGTAGGTTTACTTTCTACGTATTTACGACTATAGTTAATTAGTTGTTCGGCGGCATCGCTCTCCTCGGTGTAAGAACAATTTGAATAAGATTTTACAGGTACAAACGGTACGTTTGGTTTTAAATATGGCAAACTCGAGCTTCCGTAATTGTGAGTAATCTTTGTTTTATTTTGGTAACTAGTTGACGGTTCTGCTAAGTTTAAATTATTAAAGGCGTTGTTTAGGTCTTCGTTTACATAATTTACACTCTCGTTTATACTACGATGAGATTCTATATTGTCACAAGTCTCAGATAAATTCTGCTGTAACTCTTGAAGTAATGCTTTTTGTTTGCGAGCACTTAATGTTGGAAGCGTCGGTAAATCCATAGCCTTTGCTGTAGCGTCGACTTGTGGTAATAAGTTGTGAGACTGCCTAGAAGCTAACAAATTTTTCAAAGCTGCACTAGAGCCCATAGCGATCATTTTGTGCTTAGAATGATTTAAACTACGTAACATAGCTGGTGCACCCATTTGCCACAATAAATCTTGATCGGTTTGATTTTTAGCAGATAAATTCCACAAAGTGCCACACGCATTACTAACGATTGTTAAGCTGGGCGATTTTAACTGTTCTAATAAAATTTTAAGACAATGACTGCTACGTAAAATTTTCCTAAAATCTTCCCTAATAGCTATTTGACTAGAAATGTTTCGTAAAACACCGCCGGCGTTTTCGATTATTGTTAAGGACTTGGAAGGTGAATTGTAAGATAACATTTTTACCAGAAAACACAAAGCTCCGTCCACCGAACAAATTTCAGATTTATTTTCTGTGCAATGAGCCGAGAGGTTCCACAGAGCAGATAAGACCGACTTAAGTGTGTTTTCTTTATTGTTAATCATGGCAGCTTTCATCAAGCCGGTCACTGCTCCAACTTTACGTAAAATCTCTTTACTAGTAACGTCGGCTCTCCAAGATAAATTACGCAAAACACTAGCCGTGACCTGCCTCAATTCGTCACAAGGGCTCTGCAGTTGAACAACTAACGCGCACATGAAGTCTTTACACAAACACAACAGAGCTTTATTTCCGCTGTCGCCAAACGTCAGATTAGTTAAAGCCATACAAGAGTATCGTCTTAATAAAATACAATGGCCCTCTTCGGTGACGCTTCCATGAACTGTATGCTCACTCTAAAATTACGTTTTTAAGTGAATTGATTAAACACTTAAGAGGATACTCACTTCCACTAGATTAGCAATAGTGTGTATTCCGCCAAGTTGGCAAATGGCCTGTCGATTGCCTTCATCAAAAGAATACTTCATCAAATTGGCTATAGCTTGAACGGGATGAGAATCTCCATCTGAAAAATTTAATGTAAATCAAACAGTTGTGCATCATTTAACAATTACCTTCTGCTTTTACTAAACTTTCGCCCTTGCTTTTATTATTTAAACAAGCCGTGTATGCTCGAATTTCTTCCAATAGTTTTAAAACGCGAGTTTCGCGCTTTTTCAACTTTTCGTCTGGATTCGAGTGCACAAGATTGTGTAGTGCTTGAGCGGCCTTCTTTTGCGTTTCCAAATTTCTATCAGATTGAACTAATTGAACTAATAAAGGTATACAGCCTAAAATAAATTAAATATTTGCGTTCTGTTTTAAAATATTTTTTTCTTTCAAATACCTGATTGTCTCATTGCAAGGCAGCTTTCGGGATTGGTACTTAAAGCAAGAAGCGTTTCGCCTGTATCGGCGTGTTCCTGTCCGCCTAACATGGATAAGAGACTGTATACCATATCGACTTTGGCCTCTAATTGTTGGGAAGACCTGCGCGATCTATCTGGACTACTTAAGACCCTATCTAAAGGAGCACCACCTGAACTTGATGCAAAACTCATAACACTTGTCATATCCTAAAATAAATATAATAGATATTAATATCCAAAGCTTAACAAAAACCATACATCAGAAGACTACAACTGAAATAACCACTAGTAAGTAAATGGCACATGTGTAGGACATTTGTTATGTTTCTTTCATCAACCTATAAATAGCTTAGCACGCGTAACAAATCAGACAAAAAGAAAACTTCAGCAATCGAAATGCTAAAATTATTTTTAGACTACGGAAGTGATAGAAACAGAAAAATTTCGTATTTGTTTTGAGAAATGATCCTCCCTTAACTAACTTTAAATGTAGGTGTGCCTCCTATACGCTCAAAAACAATGAATAAATTTACAATTGTGAGAGCATCGATAATTATTTAATAATCAATTAAGGGAAAAAATAAAAAAAGGGAGCAGCAAACATTTAGGTTGAGAGTAGTTATTTGTAAGTCAATAGCAATAAGACAACAGTTGTGTCGCTGTTTAAGTTTATTAATTTAAAGTTTGGCTTACCGTTCTGTTACAGTGTGTGGTTGTGGGCCCTAGACTTGTAGGTTCGGAATTCCACATGGTTCTCTCGACGGGCCAAGTGCCATGATACAACATCGACATTGCACGATTTTCATGTGAAATTGGCTCACTACTAACAGACATTTGGGCACTAATATTGCCCCCTCCCTCATCTTCGCTACAGAAGTTTTCCAATTCAATGTTGTTCGAAGATACGTCGTACTGGAACATTTTAAACATAAATTTACAAGAATGCGCTTCTTTGAGATTACTCACTTCAGTGGTGTTTCGTTTTTCTAAAACGATCGAGTCCATTTTATAATTCAAAAGGTGGGAATTGGAACTCGGAATCGCATTGTTTAGAGTCTGTAAATGAATATCCTATAATATTTAGTTGCAGGAAAATGGTTGACTATGTGTGGTGAACCACAGTTTTTTAATCGAAAATTTACATTAGTAATTTAAAACAAAATTAGTAGGTACCTAGTTCGAAACACGCTCCGATATTGAAAACTTTTAAAAACTAAGTAGAATGCCAAAAATAAAATATTTACAACGTTGAAAAAGTTGTAGTAAATTACACAACTCAATTTCCTAGTTGATTGTTTTTTGATGTAAATTGCTAGGACTAAACTACGTGCAAAAAAAATTGCGTGTCCGTATAAGGAATAATGAAAATCATACCTTTAAAACAAACTTGAACTACTTTTATTCACCTTGACTTTACTCGTTTAGGTATTACCTTTCTTGGTCAATGTCATAACAATTTTACTTTCATTTAAATCTCTATTATTAATCATTTTAATCTATGCACTTATCTTATCAATGACTATCACTGGAAACCTACACTTTTCAAATTACTAATCAATTGCTTTCTAAATCGTTTATAATTACTGAAATAAATTCAAAATAATGAGGGGATAAATACTTGAAAAAGGGTAGCCTGACAAACTATAAATAGTCACCCTACCCTTAAAACCTCCTTAAATTAGAAGCTAATATCGTCCGTTAGAATTAATTCATATTTCAAGTAAATCGACTTACTTGTTGACTGGAAATAGAGCTTGAGTTCGTGGAGGTGGTGGTGGAGGTGGATAATAACGGTGTAGCTAATTGCTGCACCCTCTGAGCTTTACGCCTTAATCCACGCACCTCCGCAAGTAAAGCCTCATACTGCGAAACTGGAAGCGACATCACATACTATAACCTTTAAAGAAACAAACTACTTTTAGTACTCTGAAAGTTTCTACAAACAAACTATCAACTAATACTATTATTTTCTATCAAAAAAACAGTTAAATAACGTATTGTGGTTAATAGAATAGGTTGAATAAAGTCTTTTAAATAATAAATTGAATAGCGTTAGTTTATTAATAAAAACGTTAAAAAATATGGGCAATAAATCTTCTGTAGAGAAAAAACAGTTAAATAACGTATCTTAAATTCGGTTATTAGGAAAGTAGTATTTATAGGTAGTAAAAACACAATAAAAAAAATCGATTATCTTTATAACGAAAAGTTTTGTAAAATAAATGTAAACCATGCATAAAAATCATCCCTTACCATGATTTAAGTGTGTCAAACACTCAAATTAACTATCTATAAGTCACTCTAGATTAGTAAAATGTAAAATATTGACAAATTCAACATCGATACAATAATAATAATAATACTGGCCATACAGCTGTCAACGGCGTGACATGTTATTACTAGTTACTTACCAACTTCACAAACAGAAAGTTACTAGGCGAATTTAAAATGAAACTTTACTGTAATTAACAATAATTTGTAACCTATGAAATTATTTATAATAAATTATTGTTTACAATTAATTTACTTAAGTAAACATTTTAAAACGCTTTTGTTGATTTTTCTTTAAATTTTATTTTTTATTTAAGTGTGGTGGTAACTCTGAATAACAATATGCCATTTTTGTTCTAAAACATAACCAACAAAGTTTATTCTAGAACGTTTATTTTAAAATTAAACTTTTAAAAAATGACTATGTTTGGGCTTATTGTGTCTGGAAGACTAGTAAGACTTAAAATCTAACTGCACTATTTAAAGTTAATTTGCACCTTTTTTCAGGTAACGACCGAATTTCAACAAATAAACGCTAAACAATTCCTTATTAATATTATAGACGCCGATAATATTAACCACGTAGTGGTGTTTCTGACGGGCGCTTTGCCCTTTCCAGAAGGTACCGGTGGACAAGGTAAATTAATTTGCTAGATCATTTGTGTGGTGTACCGTGTACAACTCGTTTTTTTTAGTATTCTTTAGTTGGCCGGATCCGAATGCTCCACCAAATTGGCAACTTCTAGGCTACATATCGAATAATAAGCCTTCCGCTATTTACAAAATATCGACTTTAAAAAAATTGAAAGATATAGGCGATAATATAATGAATGTGTCTACGTTCGGGCAACAAGCAATTTGTCACAATGCACAAATAGGAATTTCAATAGGTAGGATAACTTTATAATATTAGAATTGATGACTAATTTAGCGTGTTTTTAGACCCAATTGAAGTTTTACAAGATTCTCCCCAACAAACTAGTTCATATGTCAGCTTTGCACAAAAGATGTTGCAAAATTTTATGAATTACGTACTTAGTTATTCCGTTAGCCAACAACACATGGTGCGAGATCCAACATCGACATATGTTCCCTTATCGACTGTTCAAAATTGGTACACAAATTTTGAACGGAGGTTAACTTATAATCCAAACTTCTGGAAGACATAGTGTGCTACTTACCGCTTTTGGACTCTTTAAAATATAAAGTACTTTATTTTTTATATAGGTGTGAACAATGGTATTACCACATTTTAGCTTATTGTAGATTAAAAGTTTTGAAGCCTAACTTAATTTTCGTCAGTAAAACAAGTTGAGTCGAGTCAGTTTGGAATATTTGTCGATTTTTTATAAAAAAAAAGTAGTTTCCTTGGTGTAGATTATTAAGTTATTAATTCCCGAAATCTAGTTCTTAATTTATATTTAGAAATAAGACGGAAAACCAAGTTAAAAATGTATTTAAAGTTTAAATAAATTATCTGTGCACTTATAAAATAAAATCGTCCCTCTGAAACCAAACAAAATAAGAACAAAGTAGCAAAATGCTTACAAAAATTTACCAATCCATTATATTCAAGAACATGTTGACGTATCTTCGAATTATCGACCCATGTAACAAAATCTTCTAGCGTTCGTGAAACGTGAAATGCAGGATTGGTTACCAGATCTGGTCCAACTCGAACATGCCCTTGTTCTATTAACTTAACGGCTCCCTTGATACTTTCAGACATTTTATCTGTAAATTCGAATTCATAAATGTTACTACATAAACTAGTTCACTCTATTACTCACTTCGAACCATAACAACAGGCAATCGTCTACGACAAAAACTTGAAGCTGTAACTTTATCGGCTAAACCTAAATCCCATCTTGTGGGTATAACTCCCAATACGTATCTAAGAAAAATGTTATTAATATCAAATACTTTGAATTAGACTTACCCTACAATTTTTCCAAAAGCTGTCCGCTAAGTTGAACTCTGAAGGGATGATTCGCATCAACTTCTTTTAATTTACGTGCGAATTCGTGAATCTCGCGTGCTAATTTTTTGTACCTGAAGAACACGAATTAAACTTTATGAAGTTTTCAAAACTAACTATAAAACAAACCGTGCATAATCGTCACGTTTCTGTATGTAGAATCTCTTTAAAATTTTCATTTCGTGGATATTGTTGTCGAGCTTCCATGATATAAAATCGACTTTTTTCAACAACTTCTGTTCGTGATATTTCAATTTACGGACCATTGTTAATAATTATCTATTTTTTGTATATCACAATATAATAAATTACAAAAAATACTAAATTATTAATTTGTTTAAGGTTATGTTGGCTCACGTTTTGGGTTTTGGTTTGTGTTCGTTCGTCGCCGTGTGTGATCGTGGTGTGTGTCACTATACAAGTAGATACCTTTTAAACCGACACAACATAACCAAACTAGCCGAAACGTCAAAACGTGTTAGTTTGAGGTTATAACCAGTTAAAAGTTAAAACTTCGTTAGTTTCGTAGTTCTGATTTCTGATAAATTAATTTCTAATTTAAAAAGTAAAATGGAGGTCACTGAAACGGAAGAACAAAAGCGTCTACTATGCAGGCTCAAATCAGAAGCAGGAGAAACTCTAGGAGACATGATGGACTTGCCGATAAATTGTACTGTAGAGCAACTTGCGTTAATATGTAACGCAATTTTACAACAGGAAGAAAAAGTGCCTTATTTATTCTTTGTTAACGACACCGAAATCACAAGCAATTTAGGCGAAACTTTGAATGTAACGAGCCTCAACACTGAAGATGTTGTCGACATAATATACCAACAGCAAGCAGTGTTTAAAGTTCGACCAGTCACACGGTGTACTAGTTCTATGCCAGGACACGCAGAGGCCGTTATCTCAGTTTGTTTCAGTCCAGATGGTAAGCATTTAGCTAGTGGATCTGGCGATACCACGGTTCGATTTTGGGATTTATCCACGCAGTGCCCACATTTTACGTGTCAAGGTCATAAAAACTGGGTCTTATGTATTGCTTGGTCTCCCGATAGTTCAAAATTAGCTTCTGCATGTAAAAACGGGAAAGTTATAGTCTGGGACCCAACAACCGGAAGACAAGTTGGACGAACAATGATAGGGCACAAACAATGGATTACTTCTTTGTCTTGGGAGCCTTATCACTCGAATCCTGAATGTAGATTTCTAGCGACGTCTTCAAAAGATTGTGATGTTAGAATTTGGGATACTGTACTATGTCAAACTGTATTAACTATTTCTGGACATACAAAAAGTGTTACCGTAGTTAAGTGGGGTGGTGGTGGTTTGTTATACACTGCCTCGCAGGACAGAACTATTAAAGTTTGGCGTGCACAAGATGGTGTGTTGTGTCGTACTTTAATTGGTCACGCTCATTGGGTCAATACTTTAGGTCTCAATACAGATTATGTATTAAAAATGGGACCATTTGATCCGGTTAAAAATAGTACAAACGTGAAAAAGGACGATGTAAAAGATTTGCAGAAATTTGCTTTAGATCGTTACAATGAAGTGATACAAACTTATGGCGAACGTTTAGTTTCGGGCTCTGACGACTACACATTATTTTTATGGAAACCGGCAGAAGAAAAAACGGCCATTGCTCGTTTAACGGGACATCAAAATTTAGTTAACGACGTGAAGTTTTCTCCAGACGGTCGCATTTTAGCTTCGGCTTCTTTCGATAAGTCTATTCGGCTATGGGAAAGCAAAAGTGGAAAATTTATTTGTACTTTAAGGGGACACGTTCAAGCAGTCTATATGATTGCTTTTTCCTGTGATTCGAGATTAATGGTTAGTGGTAGCGCCGATTCCACTTTGAAGCTATGGAATTTAAAGACGAGAAAACTGGATATTGATTTACCGGGGCATGCGGATGAAGTTTTTGCCGTGGATTGGTCAACAAATGGTTCGATGGTTGCTACTGGAGGGAAAGATAAAGTTTTAAGATTGTGGCAAAATTAATGTTTTTTTTTTTAAATAAAGTCTTAAAAAATATCGAGAGACTTTTTTGTAGCATTTTTTTTCATAAACTTTTGCTTGAAGGAGATGATTATTTACATAATAATGTTGGAGTATCAAGATACATTTGAAAATGCTCGTTTTGGAGAAAAACTACCTCGTATTAAAAAACGTCTAACTTGACTCATTTTTATCCTACAGCAAGTAATAGCTAATGAACCAAATTAAAGGAAATTTTATAAGCTTTAAAAAAGGTCTGATGACATTTTTTGATAAACTCTTTATTTTAAAAAATATTGATCAAAAATTAGCTGTTAACCACTATACATTAAGTTGCACTCATTTCGGCACAAAAATTTTTGCGCCCTTGCTGTTTTGTAAAAAGAGCCATAGTAAATAGTATTAAATCTAATACGTTGTAAATGAACCCCAACATACACACATAAGTGAAAATACTTTAAATAAGAAAAGGTCTTGGGTTCGATTCCTGAGGCGTTTGGTGGAAAACAAATTTTTTCATTTAAAGTTTTTTCACTTATGTGATGTTGGGGTTCATTTACAACGTATTAGATTTATCTAACTAATTAACCATAAATATTTTAAAATTTGTAGTAAATAGTATTGTTTCCCCCATCCAATTAAATCATGAGCTTACGAAGCCATCAAATGGAAATTTAAGCCCTCGGGCGGTAGGACGAAACACTGATATTCTATTGGCTATAATACGTATGTAATTGCCAACATCAATCTGCATCTAGTATTTTGTAATCCTCGGAGAAGAATTTTAAATTGATCTCTCTACATAAATTGGTGGAAAACCAAATAAGTCATAATTTTTTATCGGTGACCCTAGAAGTTCAACTCATGTTGTCTGAATAGTCACACTAATCGACTAATCTTAGGAAACACACAGTTCAAAATTCAACTGATAATTTTTTTAAAATTGAGCTATTTAAACAATAAATTTTCGAATTAGCGCAAAATGACCTTCACACTTCTTATAATTTGGGTAGCAATTATAGGTCAAGGTCGTTGTAATTTGTGGTCCACTCACAAACTCTTTTTTGCAAAATAATGTTTTAACTTTAAATTAAATAAAAATAAACAATTCCATCACTAATTTACACGTCAAATTTTTGATTAATTAGGACTTTAATACTGAATCGTTTAAAATCAAAATTTTTAATTTGTAATGGATGAGAGGATGTATGTGAATTTTCATTTATTTGTTGGCTACCAAGTGAGCAGTGTCATGACCACATGACGACAATTAGGCCAATAGGTGATTAGGTAAAAGCATTAAAATTGAAGTTACGAAAACGTCAATTTCTATCTTCTCTTTCAGTCGGTTTATGTGATTATGTCAAAATTTAGCGAAATTGGCTAACATTTTACTTTTTTGATAATTTTAAGTAATTCTAAATTTTACTCTTCGGGAAGGGTGTTTTCTTGAATATTACAGTAAGGTATGCAATTTTTTAAATTACAATTTTAATACAAGTGATTTGCGTTTTATTTTAGCCATGGCTGGCAACGCTTTTCGGAGGATTAAATTTGGTATTTGCGTCAAACAAATTTCGTCATTTAGTACGACGTCTGTTCTCAACAAAAGTAGTTTCAGATTTTATTCTATAAAGGCACAACTTGACGATAGTTTTGGTTTAGGCCCAGTTGATGTTTTATACGAAAGAATTGATAAAGGCGAATTAACTGCAGACCCTACACAAAAGCGAGTAATTGAGAAACTACAGAGAGTGTGGGAAAATGTCGAGAAACACTCGCCAAGTGGAATATTTAGTTTATTCTCTTCAAGAGCACAACCTCCTAAAGGACTTTACATTTATGGAGCTGTTGGTGGTGGTAAAACTATGTTGATGGATATATTTTACGATTGCTGCTACACTAAACGAAAGCGTCGTGTACATTTTAACGAATTTATGATTGACGTCCACAAAACAATTCACGAAGGTAAAATGGAAATGGCCGCTTTATCGACTAAACCTCAATCGTACGATCCCATACCACCGGTGGCTAGTAAAATTATAAAGCAATCGTGGTTAATTTGTTTTGACGAGTTTCAAGTAACCGATGTAGCCGATGCCATGATTCTAAAACGTTTATTCACAGAACTTTTTGAGAATGGGGTCGTGGTAGTGGCTACCAGTAACAGGGCACCGGATGAGTTATACAAAAATGGATTGCAGAGGTCAAGTTTTTTGCCTTTTATACCAATTTTAAAAAGTCACTGTTCGGTTGTTAATTTGGATTCGGGAATTGACTACCGTGGGAGAGGCACGATTGGGCAGTCCCGGTATTTTCTTAGAAGTGAAGGTGATTCAAAGATAAACGGCCTTTTTAAACTTTTATGTTCGAAAGAAAATGATTCAGTTCGACCAAAATCATTTAGAATATTAGGAAGAGACGTAACTTTTAAAAAAACTTGTGGGAAGGTATTAGATACGACTTTTCAAGAGGTCTGCGATCGCGCTTTAGGAGCAAACGATTATATACACTTAACCCAATTTTTTCATACTATTCTTATACGGGATGTTCCACAACTTACTTATCAAAATAGACCTCAAGCAAGACGTTTTATTACCTTAATCGATACTTTGTACGATAATCGTGTACGTGTCGTCTTATCTGCCGCTGTTCCATTGAATAGGCTTTTTAGTACCGATACAAGTGGTGATATCGATATAGAAAGTCGCAGGTTGATGGACGACTTACAACTTAAAGAGCAGGACGCCAAGGGTAATGTTTTCAGTGGGGCTGAAGAAGTTTTTGCCTTTGATAGAACTATATCCAGGTTGAGGGAGATGCAAACATCGGCTTATTGGGATAAGTATGGACCTAAATAATGTTTTGGAAATTTTAAACAGTCTAGTATTACTTTGTGATTTCTGTATATAATTTTATTTTTGTATATACAAACCTAGTATTTTTTATTTAATTGTTTGGCTTTTTGCTTATGTACTTAAAATGCTTTATAAAGTTGTTTGTTGCTACTTGTTGGTTTTTATTTAAAAACTTGATACTAAGCTCAAGAAAAAATCCTATTTGTAACATTATTTTTTTCAAGATTCGCTTCGCGTTGAGGTGGTATATTATTATCTGCCGTGCTTAAATTTAAATTGTCCCGCGCTATAACAATTTACAGCGCCCCCATGCAGGTAACTATTTACTAATCAGTTGTCACTTTTCGACTTTTCCATGTGTTAGGAACTGATCATAACCTCAAATGTCAAACATTTTTATTATGATATATGATGTGCTAAAATAACAATTAAATTGTGCATAAATAATATCAACAATTACGTATATCGAAATGAAAGCTTTACAGTCGTCTGCAATTAACTCAAAAGATGATAATAGGAAGGTAATAGTAAATTTCTTCATTTAATTATAATTAGCTACTAAGTTTATTGAAATTAATATTTAAAGCGAATTAAAGTTACCAAGTCGAAGAAAGTACGTAAAGCAAAAAAATCAAACTTAAATGAAAGCCGAGAAAAAGAAGCTGTTCATAAAAGCCGTATTAAATCTGGACGTATTGAAAAAGCAAAGTTGAAAAAGAAATCTAAGAATCAAAATGTAAAATTGAAAGAAAAGGGTAAGGGGAAATTTTTAAATAAAAAGAAGAAACTGATGGACAAACTTGAAGAACCAATTCCAACAAAAAATCTGCCCGAAAACCGAGAAAAAGAAGCTGTTCATAAAAGCCGTATTAAATCTGGACGTATTGAAAAAGCAAAGTTGAAAAAGAAATCTAATAATCAAAATGTAAAATTGAAAGAAATGGGTAAAGGGAAATTTTTAAATAAAAAGAAGAAACTGATGGACAAACATGAACCAATTCCTACAGAAAATCTGCCCGAAAACTCAATTGACAGTCTGGCAGAGCCTAAAGTTAAGAAAAACAAACAAATGACCCACCAACTTCTTTTTTTTGGTAAATTAAAGAAGAAAAACAGAAGCAAACATTTAAATAATATTGAAACGAGCACTGAGGAAAAACCACAGGCATTTAAAGGTTTAAGTCGAAAAGAAAGAAACTCGTTACCGTTACACAAAAGAATGATGGAAAAGTTGTTGTCTGCTCGTTTTCGTTATCTCAACGAGCAAATGTATACAAATAAAGGGCAAGATGCTAAAGAGTTCTTTGAGAGTGATCCATCAGCTTATAACGCCTATCATGAAGGATATCGTCAACAGGTCGATAGGTGGCCGATAAATCCGTTAGATGTTATTATTAAAAAAATTAAGAAATTGTAAGTTGAGCTATCATTTTGTACCGTGGTTTGTAAGTTTAAGTTTCAGGCCACGCTCTTTTGTAATTGCCGACTTAGGTTGTGGAGAAGCAAAATTGGCTAAATCAGTGCCACACACGGTACATTCCTTCGATTTAATTGCTGTAAACGAAACGGTAACTGCTTGTGATATGGCAAAGGTTCCCTTGGACAACGAAAGTGTAAACGTTGTTGTATTTTGTTTATCCTTGATGGGTACGAACTTAAAAGATTATTTAGTTGAAGCTAATAGAATTTTGGTTGACGGGTGAGTATTTTGCAGGTTTAATTTAATTTGAACAACTGACGGTTTTTATTTGCAGAGGTTTGCTAAAAATTGCAGAAGTTGAAAGTCGTTTTGACGATGTAAATAAGTTTGTTACTGCTCTTCAAAATTATGGATTTAGTAAAGTAAAACAAGATTTATCTCACGAATTATTTTGGTTTTTTGAAGGTACCAAAAAGGAAGGTATTTTTAAAAAAATTAATAAATTACCAGAAGTTAGTCTTCAACCGTGTTTATATAAAAAAAGATAGAGTAAATAAAGGGTCTTAGTAGTTATAGCGTTTTAATACTTGAAAGATTATTCGAGAACTCGGTTTTAGTAAAAAAAATAATTTATTTTCTTACAAATTAAACTCAACGCTATTAACAGCAAACACAAAACAACAACAACAAAAAAGTAATTCTAAGTTGAACTTCGGATAAAGTTTTCGACGCCTTCCATAACATCTAATCTACTCTTTCTCGTAAAGTTTCAACCTTTTCAACTAAATACAAATGGAAATTTATCATTAAAACAATTATTACCAAATTAATATAACCATATTTTGCTAAGCTATAATAAACAAAACAATAACATGACTGGTGGAAGAAAAAAGTAATTCTAAGTTGAACTTCACGTAAAGTTTTCGACGCCTTCCATAACATCTTCTGCTGTTTCTCGTAAAGTTTCAACCTTTTCAACTAAATACAACTGGAAATTTCTCATTAAAATAATTACCAAATTAATATAACCATTTCTTACTTTTGCTTAACTATAAAAAACAAAACAACAACATGACTGGTGGAAGAAAAAAGTAATTCTAAGTTGAACTTCACGTAAAGTTTTCGACGCCTTCCATAACATCTTCTGCTGTTTCTCGTAAAGTTTCAACCTTTTCAACTAAATACAACTGGAAATTTCTCATTAAAATAATTACCAAATTAATATAACAAGATCTTACTTTTGCTGCTGCAATCATCTGATTGGCAACTTTAATCGACATAAATTCCACGGCTTCTTTTAACTCTTCCGGTTTCGCGTTAGCGATGCTTGGCAAATTTATATATCCTGCTTTATAAAGTTGGCGAGCACGATTCTTAAATTTATAATGGTCATTATTTTATTTTACTTGTCCATACCATTTAGGTATATTACCTGTTTAACAGCAGGCAATTCCATTAGAGGTAATAACTCTTTAGAACAGCAATGCGATAAACGTTCGCTTATTCCTTTTAAGAGTTGAGCAAAAGGCCAAAATTCCTTCAATTCTTCACAAACACGTATAACATTTGAGGCAAACGATGAAGCGCTTGTCATCAAAGTTTGTACGAAACCGGGACTTGTCTAAAAGAAACGTAAAATTAACGATTTTTAAAAGACTGCGCAATTTTTCACCTGGTATTTTTCAACAACTTCATTTATTGAAGTTTCGTTCCACATATCGTACAACATCAAAGCAATATAAAAACGGGACAAAATTTGTTCGGTAATTCCCTAGATGGATTTGTAAAAGTTTTAGTTAGCCAGATTTGGATTCGTTGAAGCTTGCACTCTATTAAAAACCAAATTTTATTAGTAGTAGTAGGTAGTAGAACACAATAAGGTTTCGAAAGAATGCTAAAAGATCAGTGTTTAAGACTAAGCTTTCTTGTGAGCGGATTTGTCTCATTTTTGATTGGCCTAATTGTCAAAATGGAGCAAATTAATATCACTTTATAAAATGTCACATTGCAACAATAAAATTACTAACATCTTTTGTGCACCTAAATCGATTTGTTTTGATAATTCTACTCTACTATGTCAAACCACGGTAAATAGAGGACAAATAAGATTCAATTTTTACTAGAATGCGAGCTCGAATGTAGACACTGTTAAATACAAAAAATAGGACGTACATTTGTCAGACGACTTGAATATAAAGCTACAATACATGCATCGTTGATACCTAAAATATTCGCAGTCTTTTTTTCTTTCTCGTTCAAATTCCTCAACTGAAAACTTTAGTTAAGATAAAAATTAAAGTAATTGAGTTAACTTACGATGTCGTAAAAACTCTGATTATTTGGTCGTATTTGTTCGGCCATACTGTAAGGAGTTACTAGGTATAATAAATGTAAGGAGTCTAGTAAAACTAAGCTCTCTTGAGCTTGAGTTAGGTCGGCATGCAGCATGTGGATCTCTCTTAAATCTAAATTGCCTTTAATAGCTGCTTTCCCAAGTTTGCTAACTTGTAAAGAAGTATTTTTTTGTAAACAAATTTGTTTATTAACATCTTGGTTTAAGCTATTTTTAAAAAACTTCTTATTTATATCCATTATCGATAATACATCCTGCAATTTAAAACTTATGTAAGAGTTTCGTAACGATTTATTTAGATTAATATTACCTCACTGTTTAATTCGATACATAAATCATTTAAAGAAAGCTGGGTGTCTTCAGGATCTACGTTTTTGTTTGGTATTTCGATAGCACCAAGTTTGTATAAATCAGAAATAACCTTTTTAGTTACTTCTTTAATTTTGACTTCCAATTTATCTTGTTGAACGGCTAATAGAGTCATATTTGCTATTTTTTCTAATTGTATTCTTGTACAAGCCGTTCCCAAACTAATGCAGCTCAAAAATAAATATCTAAAAACATTTCGAGTTTGTAAAAGTGGATTACTCGTGAAACTTATACCTTAAAGACTTATCGTCGCTTATATTCATTTGTGAAAGAACTTCGTCCATGGGTGACATTAAAAGTTGCTTAATGTGATATACATTTTCTCGCTTGCAAATTAATATGCTTTCGCCCATATCACCTAATCCTGCTCTTCCTGCACGGCCAACCATTTGTTTATAACGCGATAGCGATATGAAGTCCTTAGCAATACGTGGTTCTCTTATTATTACCTACAAAACAGTTTAATTACAATCTGAAATGTTTCAAGTGTATAATTTCTAATAGACTCAAAATAACTAAAAAATTATAATAAGTATCTGTCTTGGCATAGCAATTTTTTTTAACCTTTCCAAGACGGCGTGGGATACAAATGTATCTCAACGAACCGTTTAGTAAAAAAATTTTTTTAGGCTCTGCCATTTTTTGTTATTGGGTCATTTACCATCCACTAATTAATGAATTATTTGTTTCGAGTGATCACTGTTCCCGCAAAAAAATAAATAACAACAACGTCTTACATGTGACACATCTCCTCTGCAACGCTGTACGCTATGCCAGAGAAAAAAATGATAAAAGAACAAAAAATTCGTGCCAAAAATGCAATAAGTAATCTAATGTAATCATAACGTTGTATCAAAAACTATAATTTGTACCATTTGTAAAAATATAGAGAACACCAAATAAAAAATCTCCTTTTAACAACATTATCAGAATTTATCGTTTTGTTTTCGTAATTTGATATCAAATAAACAATGTTTCTATTTTCTACACCTTATTTAAGTTGGCCAAATGTAACCAGTTTTTCGGTTTGATAATACAAGTGGTACAAGCAATTATCTAATGTGGGATACGTTTGTATCCCACGCCGGCGTTAGTGTAATTTTCTGTATGCCGTCCGGAAAGGTTAAATCGGTAGTAGTCGCCGTAAGTTGTAAGTTAAGCCATTTTTTATAGTATGTTACATAGTACTTACACGAGAGGCAGGTAAGTTTACACCCGCTGCTAAAGTTGAAGTGCAACAAATTACGCATATAATTCCCAACCTATAACCATCTTCGATAAGGCGCCGTTCCTCGATAGTTAAACCTGTAAGTAACAAATTTAAACTTCGTCCCATTTGAACTAAAAACCCACCTGAATGATGGTAGGCTATCCCAAGAGGAATTGATATTCTGAGTAACGCAATGTGGCCACCCGACTCTTTACTTAAACTTTCAACCAACTGATTTTTCTCTTTCTCCCGATGAAATTTTAAAGACGGATACGCCCTATTTCGAGTAAAATAAGTATATAGAATTATTGAACAGGATAGTACTTACCGACCCAAAACGTTACACAAAAGAAAGGTCACATTTTCGCAACTAGCCTTAGTAGAACAAAATATTAATACCGAGTTATTAGGCACTACTTCCATCACTAAACCACCTAATCGATCCGGGTCTTTTTTAATGTACCATTGGGAATACTAAAAGAATACTTTGAAAAAATATTTTTGCAATTGTAAACTACTTACATTGAAATCACTAGTTCGTGCTAGTTCGAAAAAGTGTCCGGCATCCGACTGATAATTGATTTTCAAAATTTTATCTTCGCACTTAATGTACTCCATTAATTCGACCGGTCGAAAGTTTTGTGTATAAACGACAGCATTGAGAAATTTCGATACATCGGGTAAATTACCTATAGTTGCACTCATACCAACTATTTGTATGCCTTCTAAAATACACAAACTTTTTTTTAGATAATCGTAGCTAGCTCTTTGTCTTACCCTTCATATACATTAACTTCGTTAGTAACATTTCGAGTGTAGCACCTCTTTCCTTTTCTCCAATCAAATGAAGCTCATCCACAACTATTAGACCCACTTCGTTTAAACGTTTTTGTTCTATTAAACTATTCACGATACCTAACGCTTTCTCTGTTGTTGCTATGTAAAGAGAATTTTTATAACGTCGTTTTTTAGGGGGATACGTTCCTTTTCCGGCGGCATACTCTTCAATTAAAAAATCTAGAGCCACCGCAAAAGGCGATAGAGACCAAACCTACAACAAAAAATTTCAAACCTGAGTGAAAACAGTCGTCGAAACTCACCTTTTCTTGAACGATCGAGACATAGGGTAGCACTAAAATTGCATTCTGTTTCCTACACAGAATTTCTTTCAAAATTAAAATTTCTGCCACAAGAGTTTTACCACCACTTGTTGGTAACGAATAAACTAAGTTACGTCTCTGTTTCACTCCGTCAAGTTCCAAACATTCCTTTTGCCAATCTGTAAGCAAAACCATACTTAAAACAATTGCAAATAAACTACTTGTAGTACGTACCATACAAATCGTCTATTCCCTTATACAATTTAATCAAATCTTTTACTTTGTTCGGTAAGCCATAAAATGAACCCAAATTACAAGTTTGTCTTTCTTCGACCAAAGTTTTATTAACCAAATTTGGCGGTGTCACACTTTTGGACGCATTATTTTTCAATTCTTTACTAATCACACTTTGCAAATCTTTAACTTTAGCTCTCTGCGTTAAACTTAGTACAGAATTGCCACTTAAAATTTCTTGCTTGGGCAATTCCTTGCTGGGTTGAGTTTCATTAACCTGACTAGTCAAACCTTCCAGTTTATTAGGAGTATTCCATGAATCGCTCCATTGGACAGATGATAATTGAGAACTGCCGGTAGACACTTTCGATTGTTTGATTTGTTTCGATTTCTTGCTCTCATCGTCCTCACATTTTCGCTTAAGAGCTATTTCGTCACAATGTTCGGATAAACTTTTACCTCCATTTTTATTCGAGTAGCTACTCGGTGTACCCGAATTACGCAAAGTGCAATTTTGAAAAGATGAAGTTGAAGCAACTTTACTATGCTGACTGGATTGTATCGATGAAAGAACAGAGGAGCTCGAAGGTTTTTTCACCACACTGCTTTCTATTTTATCCAAATCAACTTGCTCCAGCAAATGATCGTCGGTGTTTAATAAACTATCTGTGTCTTTAAGTATTGTTGCATTTAGCCACTTAGTATATTCCGTGTCTTCCTTTAACTTTATTGCCTCCATTCTGTTTATTTAAAAATACACAAAGTTTGCACCAAACTTCAAATCAAAACAAACAGAACCAAACTTTCAAACTTTGTACTTGTGAGCCACACTCACGCGCACGTTAATGTCACGTGTCAGAAATGTGAACATACCACAATATATATGAGGTTATGTGAATAAATGATTAAAACGTGAATAATTGAAATTAAACAAATCAATGAGTATAGTAAATTATTTTATTAACTAAAACTATAATGTTTGTCCTTGCAAACGTAAAATTGTAAGTCAACTTAATTCGACCAATATTTTTTTACCGAAAGCAAGGTTATGCCATTTTTCCAAATTTCGAATTATCTACTAGTGTAGGTAAATAATTAATTAAAACTATTATCGATTTAAAAACCAGTTCGAATTGGTTATCACCATTTTTTTCATTCCGAGCGTCAACTATTGATAGCCCCTAAAAAACTCAGTAGCCCCTCTTTAAGGGTATAATAATCTTTTCTTTTCTTCTTTTTTTTTTAAAAATGTTTATTTACTTGTAGGTTTAATTTCAGCTAACGTATTTAATTTAATTTCTTTTTAGAATTTCAGGCACCACTCGCACCGCAAAATTCGCACCCTTATTTTATAAGAGACATAAGGTTAATGTAAACTACAAGTGCTTATCTACAAGCCGTGGTAAAATTGGAGGTATGTTAAAGTTTGACATAGGGTTATCAATTTAATTCAACTTCCTACTTAGTTGTCTAGCTTAGCATTCATTATTATAAATTGAATGAGTCAAGATGTGCTTTACAAATGTAAATGAAATCGCCGTATTTTTTGTCAGTATATTTTTTATTAAAGGTCTGAATCTTGTACAACCAACGTATGTTGGAAATTTTTTTTAGGTTTATTTTGTAATAATTTTATTTATGTTTCCTTTAGAATGGTCGACATGGAAGGGTGTTATTACGAGATTTGTACCTATCGGTATTTGCTTCATTGCTGTAATGCAATGGCGAGCTTACCGCAAGTACTCGATTGATCATGTTGCTTCACCGTGGCAAGTTAACTTTTACTGTGCTTTACCATTACGTGTTACAAGTAGATTTTGGGGATGGATCGCAGGTATGATATTTTTTCTCTGTGTTATATAATGTTATAATCGTCCCACTTTTTGTTTTATTTATAAGGTCATTAACTTGGACTTAATCAATTTAACATATTTAAAAATTTTTAGATTATATTACTTCTTTTATTATTAAATTGCATTTTTAAATTAAATATTGTTTAGTAAACTGTTATTAAAAGATAAATTGTTACCCGGATATTAATTACTTTTTATTATTTCTTTAAAATTTTAAAAACCTTTGAACCCGTATTAAGTATGTTCAAAATTAGAAATAAATTAATAAGTTCTTTAAGTAGTGTAACAATTTATCTCTACTTAATATCTAAAGTCATTATTTGATTTATGAACAATTATTGTATTACAATAATTTAACTATTACATACTTTACTCACTTATTTAAACATAAGACATTTTTTTAATTTTACTTTTTCATTGACTTCGTTTCTATTATATGTTACAATTTCGGTTTAAAAAACACTTCTGGTTCAATCAGAAATTTGCCAAGCACAAGGAGTTTGTGAAAACACTCTGTATATTTTATCAATTTTTTAAAATATATTAAGATTAGCTGTCCAATGATACCAAACATGTTAAATTTTTAACTTCTGGTTTAACCGAAAATGGGTTTAGCTTTTCTATTTTAAATACAACACCCTGTATATTTTAAGTGGTTTGGTATAATTGTAAAATTGTTCATTAAGGTGCCTAAAGACTGGCGAGAAACTCGCGCGATTGTTGTCCGACAGCAGTGTCGCAAGTTCTAATGAATAGACTCGCCGGGACTCACAGTGCTATTTACATTAGTGACACTGCTGTCGAACAGCAAATCGCGCGAGTTTGCTCGCCAGTCTATCGGCACCTTTATTTATAATAATAATGGACGATACATTTTTTTTATTTTACAGATAAGCGTTTGCCAGAACCGATAAGACCTTTTGTCTATGGCCTTTACAGTAATACTTTTGGTGTAAATTTATCAGAAGTGGCTAATCAAGACTTCAAGTCGTATCCGACTTTAACAGACTTTTTTACAAGGTGACGAATAGTGAACGTCAAAGGTATATTTTTAATTCGAATTTTTTTAGATCTCTTAAGGATGATGCCCGTAAAATTGATTACACTAGTTGTATCGTTTCGCCTTGCGACGGTACAGTTTTGCATTTTGGACCTGTAACTACCAATCAAATCGAACAAGTCAGTATTGTAAAATGTTGAGTATAATATAAGCTCTTTTTAAATCAGTCGCTTGAAACTTGACAAAAGAAACAAAATAACAAAAGTGTTTTGTAGGTGAAAGGAGTAACATACTCTTTAGAAACATTTTTGGGCGAAAACACATGGAATAAAGCTAATAACGGCTGTGATTATAGAAATAGTCTGATGCTAAGAGGTGATCAACCGTCTAATTTGTATCAGTGCGTAATTTACTTGGCACCTGGCGATTATCATAGGTAAGTTAATTTAGCAAACTAACGGAAATTTACGTCAAAATATTGCTAAACTAGGTTTCATTCGCCCACATACTGGCAGCCGACCCATCGAAGACACTTTCCAGGTCAGCTACTCTCGGTTAATCCAAAAGTTGCCAAGTGGATACCTGGTTTATTTTGTTTGAACGAACGGGCAGTCTATTTGGGACAGTGGTCTCAAGGTTTCTTCTCAATGACGGCAGTTGGTGGGTTTGATTGATATTTTTGGGTTCATTCGTATTATCAATTTCAATTGCAGGAGCTACAAATGTAGGAAGTATTAAAGTTTATTTCGATAGACTTTTACAAACGAATCGCCCTAAGTATAAACATAGATATACGTGGAAGGATAAATGTTTAGGCAGCAATGTAGAATTGAAGAAAGGCGAACCGTTTGGCGAATTTAGAATGGGATCTACGATAGTTTTAATTTTCGAAGCGTCGACCGCTTTTCATTTTAATTTAGTAGCTGGGCAAAGAGTAAAAATGGGAGAATCTATTTGTTGTACCACCAAAGAAGGTCATGTTGATAGAGTGGAAAAGCCTCAATTTAATGTGATTTCTAATGCCAGTTAGTATTTTTTTATGTAGGAATAGTAGTATAAGATAACTAAAGAAATTTGTTTTTTATTAATTTATAGGTTTGTAAAGTACAATATTTTATAAATAAATTGTATAAATTGTTCTTATTTTTTGTCCTATTCAGTTTGCAGATTTTGCTGTTGTTGACTATCTGATTGGTATAAAATTTCAGCCCTAGCTCTTATACTTTGGGCTGTGACATAGTGCTATTAAGTGGCCCACTCATATCTGCGATTTTGAGATTGTCAAAACGTAGATTCTCTAGTTCGTCTCGAAAAATTTCGCAGTTTCATTGCCAGTTAAGTAGTTCTCTGCTATTGTGGGACACCCAGTACACAAATAAGAAAACAATTGATAAAAAAATTTTTATTGCAAACGACTACAGTAAATTTTGTTCCAGGTCGGATCAGGAATTACGTCGTGTGTTGGTTCATTTGTTTTGATACTTGAAATTGACTAGATGTCTCGCTTTCATCTTCTTCGAGACCTTCTAAAAATTGTGCGTTACGTTCAGCAAAAAATCTCAAATTGTAATTGGCCTTATAAGGCTTATATGGTACGCGACAAGCAATCAATTCTTTTAAATCGGCGGTGGAATTAGTTAAAGCTTCGAGAACTTTCAAGTGGGACATATCTAATAGTACGACTTCAACTTGGAAAGGACTCTTAGGTCTAGTTAATCTCGGCGGTCGATCTCGACTTAGATATTCTTTCAGATCGCGCGCTTCTTTTCTCTTAAAATCTTTCCAATGGTCCGTGACGACACTTATTTCTTTTACGGCGCTCTCCAACAGCGCCATTGCCTGAAAATAATATATTTATTAAAATGAATTACTTTTGGTCAGTGGTTTACCTTTTTTGTGGTTTATTTATGTACAGGGTGTTCAAGAGTTAATAAAGAGCTTATAAAAAAAGTAAATCTTTATTGTAAAGTAATTTTTAAGTATAAATTATTAAAATCAATAAAATTTGTATTTTCAATACTCTTTTTTTGACAAAATGTGACAAAATCAAATGAACATCACAACGAACGCCTTCTTGGAGGAAATTCTACGATTGTAACTTTGACTGGTAGGAGTACTTTACAAGGTTTTAAATTATTCCGAGTTAGTCTCAGTTTTGGAAATATTGGAATATTACAGTTTTTAGAACTTTTGGCAACTAATTCGTCGATTTTGTTAGTTGTGTGAATTAATGTATTTGTGATAAATCGTGTTTGGGATTGTTTTTGATTGACTGACGGTAAAATCTTTTTTTGAATTAAATTTTCGCGTAAATATTTTAAGTGTCGCGTTGTTTCTGACCACCACTGACGAGGTTGAGGCACCTTAGCAAATGGCTCGTTTTCGTCATTTTTAAATCTCTGGCAAAGTAATTGATTCGAAGGTACTTTAACATTCGAATGTCCCATCGATGAGTGAGTCGGAGCTGCAATTCTTTCGATCTGAAAAAGATATTTTTAATTTTTCTTTTGTTTATAGAACCACGAGTAAAGCGTACTTCGGCGTTTTTTATTTTCTTTTTGGACTTATTTTGCATCGGAGAAGCTGGACGTTTTTCTGGTTTTTTGTATCTAGATCCACGTTGCCCTTTTTGATCGGGGGACGCAGAAGCAAATAATCCTCGACTTTCGGCCATAGTAATCATGTACTTGTTATCCAATTTAGTTACTTCCTGAAATGAAAATTTAGAAACTTTTGCACAGCCAATTGAGATTCATAAATAAAAATTTAATAGAATTCTATTTTACTCGTAGAATCAATGCCCTCGCTTTAATTGAGGATATCAATTTGGTTGTTTCGAAGTATTAACTCTTTACTTCCTCTAATATTCGAGGAGCTAAATTGATAAATTAAATCAAAATTGATCGTCGACAACGTAGACCAAGAATCAGGCACTGAGTTTATATAGATACACCCAACATTGCGTCTGTATAATGAACAAATTCAGTTTTTCCTCGCTACGTGATTTCTAACTCCGTGACGAGGAGTTTTACGAATATTTCGTTAAAGGTTGATTTTACGGTAAAAAGGGTTATTACCTATTTTATTTAGGTTAAAATTCTCTATCATAAATGTCTTTCACTCATTTTTTGTTAAATGAAGCTTTACTGAGCTCTAGCCTTCAGAAGTTTGAACATATTGTGGATTTTGCATTTTTTGTGAGAGTCTCTTGAGCTATGGCTGCTGGATCTTTAATAATTGTGTTTATTTAGGAAGCTACAGCTCAGAAAAACTCAATTTTACCAAGATGCGTTATCTTTTACACCAACCTTGCGTTGTAACAAAGCCAAATAGCACCCTTCGTCCGACAATTTTAAACAATAATCCGAATTTGGGCAAAGATCTGGTAAATCGGGCGTATCGAAAAGATCGCAATTGGGCACCTATAATCACATTGCAAAATTTCGTTCTTCTAAAAAAGCAAATTGCCAAACACTTACAATGACATCCTTGTAAAAACTTTCCAACAATTCCGGCTGATCGGTTGTAGTTTTTGGAAAGGCCGAAAGTTTAGAAGAAGTCTCCTCTATGGGAAAGCCAACATTATTGTTGATTTCCTAAAAGTTTCAAGCTTTAGAACAGTCCAACTAAAAAAACACGTCACTTACTTTAAAAAGTGAGTCAGATTGAACGGGAGGTCCTCGGATTTTTCCTTGAAGAGTCGCATGTTTTATTTTGGCCAACTTGTTAATCTCCTGAATCGTTTTGTGAACCATAACGTCATTTTCGACTTCGAGCTCAGAGTGCGTTTCGTATAAAACAAGTTGTATCTTAAAGAGTAAGTTGTGTGTGGGTGGGCTTAAATTAAAATAGTCACTCACTTGCGGTCTTGACATTGCAAAACGCAAAGTTTTCCTCTGCTCTTCCAAAATGCTAGCTACCCGTTCTTTGCCCTCTTCCGTAAGTTCCGACTCTGTTAGTGCTTCTAACATGGATAAATCGCCACCTCTACTGCACACCTACAAATGAATTCAAATAATTTGGATTGGACGAAAGCTTTTGGAATTAATCTACCAAGTCGATTGGATCCGAAACGGCCGAGTAGCTATTTGGAGGTGTGGCAAAAACTGCGATAACTCGATCTAAACAGTTGGCGTCGGGCGCAATTTCTATGAGCTTTTCTGAATAAATTGATACATTTTTCATTCCTAAATCTTGGAAGTAATTCTCGTATTCGAATTTCCTAAAAAGTAATTTTAAAGTAAATCGAGACGCGCAAAGAAAGTTTACCTCGGGCCCGCACTAAAAACGAGCAAATTTTTAATTTTGGTATTTCTCGCCAACAACATCGCCAAATACGCCGTCGTTCTTGGCGAATTAACGTGGCTTTGTATAACAGATCCTGCTAATTCGAGATCGCATATAATTTTACCAAACGTAGCTGGACCCAAACAAAAGGATCTATCCTAGACAAAAAATTAATTTTAAAATTTGAAAGTTTCAAGTTACATCGAGAAATTTCACCTGAACTATCAGCTTATGTTTGTTAACCAAAGAGCTCTGTGCCAAAGCTGTCCTTTGCGACGCGTGAAACGTGACGAAATGAGGACATAATGCGTCTCTTTTGAAAGTGTGCGTGGTGATTTCATTGGCGCCGTCTTCAATTTTAAGATTTAAAACTTTATTCAACGTCTTCAAGACTTCCTCTTCATTTCTACAAGGGGGCATAATTGGTTATTGCGTCAGTTTAAAAGTTTTTGGAGCCTACTTAGTTTTGTGTGGGTTAATCCAACACGTCACAGGGACGACGTTTCCCTGAGCACTATTTCTATTATCTCTCAAGTGTTTGGGTAAAAGTTGATGGAGGCGAAGTGCACTATTCTTAATTCTCAATCTCGATATGGCCGCAGCTAATTTAACTCTTTGTTCCCATAATGACATTTCGATCATGATTATGCCGGAATCTTCGAATAATTTAATGACTATATTTAGGACAGCCGGGTCTCTTTTCTTAAAACTTCTGTGGTATAAATCGAAAAATAATAACCATACTCGTGAGTCCATATCTGGTATCTGTGAACATGCAGATTCGTTTTAGCAGCCAGCGACTACAACTGCTGGGAATTGGAGTGATCGTCTCGGTAGCATCTAGAATCTAGATTGTCTAGAGCATTTTAGCTTTAAAGACCAATGCTACTAAGTCTTAGCAGCATCTCTACATGCGCCCGAGAAAACCATACCTGTGAAGGTTGCGAAGAAGAGAACAAGTCTTTCGAGAACAGTTAATGCAAATTGAGGACTTGTGGACATAAATATTAGCCAAACATCTCACAGAGGCCAATAATTAATTCCTTGACTGTACAACAGATCAATCCGAACATGCTTGTAACCTTCTTGGCGTGTACAAAGCGCTGACTAGCCTAAGTGTAAGGGGTCTTTCTAAGGAACCCTCCTCGGAAGAAAATAAAGTGGCGCCTTTCGTAAAAGGGCGGCGCCTGAATAGAATAGAAAATTGAACTGCACTGGACATGATACGTGAGTTTTGTAGGTGACAACAATGAAGAGTTGCTCTTCAGAAAAATAGTTTACGTTACCAATTAAAAACAATTCACTTACGTTCGGATGTAACTGATAAAAGGCGATGTCGTTTAGGGCTTGAACCAAAATGCCCTTATCTGCAAAAAAAATACATAATTCAAGATTTAAAATAGAACGTCTGGAGTTCAATTTAAGTCTTTTTATAGGGTGAACGTATTTATTTGTATTATTACTGAAAAACCAATAAGGGCGAACTTGACTGAAGACATGATTTTCAATTTATTTCTGACGTTCACGCACGAGCTGTTTAAAAATTCTTCGCTAAAGTATTTAATAAACTGTTATAAAAATAAATTGCGTTTTTAAAAGAAGAAAAATACGGTAGCTGTTCGAAAAGTTAAAGGACGAAACGACTTACACCTATAAGTATCGTAAATAAGCGTATAGACTCTTCTCATTTCCTGTTCATCCTCGAAGGTTGTTGATTTCGGTGGAGTATCCAATAAACGGGCAGCTTTGGCGATGTCACTTACAGTCCACGTTATTGGACCCGGTCCTAATGGAAGACTAGCCTTTCTTCCTTTCTTCCCAGTTAACAGAGTGCATTCTATTTTTGTCGTCTTTGGCACTATATTCCAATGGTGTAGTTTAACCTTTTCTTCCTGATCCAGCCATGGAACGAGCATCCTATAATTTAATTATTATTATTATTTACGAACAAATCTGTTAATTTCGAATAATTTCGTACGTGAATTTAATTATGTGGACCTGACAGATATATAAGTCGAAAACTTCAAATTTGGCATTTCTTTGTTTTTTATGTTTAAATAAATTGGGTCATTTCAATGGACTTATTGATTTGTTACAATTTTGAGTCTTTTTCGCAACATATCAAATATTGGAAACGAAATTGCTTTTAAATCGTACTAATTTTGTATACTACCTACTCATATAATAGTACTTAGACATGATATATTTTCTTATCGAAGAGTTGAAAACCGTTTAAAATTTTCAAGTGGTTAACTTAGTAACCTTAAAGGGCAATTATTTTTATTACAAAAAGAGACTAGATAAGTTAGACGAAATTACTTGTAAATAGGAATAGAATGAATATCAAGAGTTGGTACCAATTACCAAGTTCTTCTACGGAGACTCCACTGGCGTATAAACCACTCTTACATACCTCATATATAGTGTGTGTAGAGCTGCTAGCAAAATTTTAAATTAGGAATCATTTTTACATATATGTATAGTAAGAAGTTGGGGGAGGGGGGGGGGGTGTACGGACGAGCCGAGGGGCATAAAAATGGGAAACCTTAAATTAAAATTGACATTTTTACAAGGTCGCAAAATTTGCCAGAGAAAAACTCTACTAAACTTTTTGTCTCTTTCTGGTAAAACGCGATTTTGAACTTCGCTAGAAAAGGACAAAAATAAGAGAATCTTGCCTCTTAATCAAACTAGAAGTATCAGAGAATTAGATTTAGGAACTCTGGTCTCTAAATTTCAGTTCCTAAAAGTGTGTAGTTTTCGAGTTTTATGTGATAAACAAAAAAAACAGCTATTTTGGTCGATTTCAGAATTTTTTCAATCTTTAACGCGCTCTAGCGC
Organism: Malthinus flaveolus; assembly: GCA_950108345.1. NCBI lineage: Eukaryota > Metazoa > Arthropoda > Insecta > Coleoptera > Cantharidae > Malthinus > Malthinus flaveolus. The sequence continues at coordinate 21,557,390 of OX467286.1, read as the reverse complement.
TTAAACTCTTTGTTTCACAAAAAAATCAACCGCAAACAGTTTGTAGGAAATTAAATGTACTTTATTTTTGTATAGAGTTATTTTTTCCAAAAGTGTGTTCTTTTCGAATTATAAGCGATAAACAAAAAAAATGCATTTTTTGGCCGATTTTGGAGTTTTTTAACTTTAACGCGCTGTAGCGCCTAAACTGTTGGTTTTCCATTAAAAATCTACCCAAAATAATTTGTAGGAAATTGAATGTGCTATATTTTTGTACAGAAACATTTTTTCTAACAATGCTTAGTTTTTGAGTTATAAGCGGTAAACAAAAAGACAGCTTTGTGTCCGATTTTGGAATTTTTTTAAATCTTTAAAGCGCTCTAGCGCCTAAACTGTTTATTTCACAAAAACATATAATCGAAATAATTAGTAGGAAATTGAATGCACTTTATTTTTAAATAGAAATATTTTTTTCTAAAAGTGCTTAGTTTTTGAGTTATAAGCGATAAATGAAACAAACAGCTTTTGTGCCCGATTTTGGAATTCTCTTCAAACTTTAACGCGCTCTAGCGCCTAAACTGTTCGTTTTGTAAAAACATCTAATCGAAATAATTAGTAGGAAATTAAATCTACTTTATTTTTGTATAAAAATATTTTTTCTAAAAGTGTTTTGTTTTCGAATTATAAGCGATAAACAAAAAAATACCTTTTTTGGCCGATTTTGGAGTTTTTTCAAACTTTAACGCGCTGTAGCGTCTAAACCGTTTACCTGAAGAAAACATCTTTCAAATATAATTTGTAGGAAATGTTGATGTAGTTTACTTTTATATAGAAACATTTTTCTCAAAAAGTGTGTAGTTTTGAAGTTATAAGCGAACAACTGCAAAAAGAGCAAAACCGACACTTCTCGAACCGCCCCTAAAGGAATGGCAGACGGTTTTATTACTGCTTTGCTACGTTCTTTCAGCATTGTCAACATCAAAAATTTTGTATTTTAGTATACAGGGTGATTGAAATTCGTTTTCTTGCAACATGGGGATCTCGCTTATCTAAAGAGCTAGATCATAGGTATAAATTTGGCAAAGTTGCTAAATTCGGTGCTGACAAATAATCTGAAAAGAAATAAAAAACGCTAAAAGTGATACATGGTTGGATTCAAAGTAGAATAATAAACCATTTGGTAAAAAAATCAAATATGGCTACCATAAGAAAAAATAAAGTTAACATTAAAAGACCAAGAACAAATCAACTATTAATCGAAATTGTGACTTCGGATTTGAATGCAGGTTAAAAGTGACGATGCTTCCAGGACACGCTACGTCCGATATATACTAAACTTCAAGACGCTCTAACACCTAAACTGTTCGCTTGATCAAAAAACTCTAAGAGACATAATTTGTAATAAATTGAACGTACTTCATTTTTATGTATAAGAATTTTTCTCTAAAGTGCGTAGTTTTTGAGTTAGTGGCGCTTTTAAACAAATTTTGGAATTTTTGTCAAACTTTACAGCGCTCTAGCGCCTAAATCAGTCGTGTAAGGAAAAAAACCTTGGATATATAATTTAAAGTAAGTTTGGTGCAGTTTATTTTCATACACAAGCACTTTTCTCATAAAGTGAGAAAACTGAGTAAAAATCCACTGTTCTCGAGTTAACTGCTGCCACTTAGGAGTGGCAAACGGTTAGGTTTGTTACTAATTTACGTTGTTCTTTCAGCTTGCCTCGTTAAGAATTTTGTACTGTATCGATTAGTAAAAAAGTGCGAGCTGCCTCCAAAACTAAAAGAGACATGAGACGTCTACTAAATTTCTTAGGTCAAGTGGCACACGCTTGAACTTATAGTCTTGGAGAGGCATCATTTGACTACTTAAACATGACTTTAGCGAAAATTCAAATATCAACGCGTTAACCGATTCGGCGTGTGCTATATAAAAAGGAGCACAAATTTATTTTTATATCGAGACATCGAGACGAGTTGGTACCCTCCTATCCCTATCCACAGCAGCGAGTTCGATACAAACGACCTATACTTTTCTCGAACATTGCAATTTTTCAAAAAAGAATTAGACAAGAAACAATTTATGTTTTGACTTATGTTGTTATATTATGTATGTGAATCATCTTATAAGTTTATGATTTATTTCTTATTAATATTTAGTTGTGTGTTTGTCATGCGACAAATTTGAAGCACGCAAATATTCGAGCGAAATGCACGCGAAAATTTAGTGCATAGTAGCACGCACTTATCACGTACAATATGTTAATCAATTTTTTAACAAATTAATCTTTATTAGCTTTTGTTTACCAATTATTATTTTATTTTTAACGATTCCAATTATTATCCAAAGACGAAAACGTTGTAGGTATGCTATAGCGCACACGTGAAGGTTGTCCGTCATACATAGGTACCTACGACAACATAATATATCTACATAGCTATACACATTTGAATAACATCAAAAACACTGGCACTACAATGTGAATAATGAAGTTCGAAGTTCGACATCTCAGAATCCAGAATCGCGCCCGACGGATAATGGAGACGCCAAGAGGTCTAAACTCAGAATTTTGTATGAAAACCCATGTCGGGTTGCATTTTTTTTGCAAGTCTAAAATGCAAAAAAACGCACCAATTCCATCTTCTCAAGAGCTACAGCCCCATAAGCTCCGATTTTAATCCGGTTCTCTCTTACTTTGGCTGCTATGCTACGGTATTTGACCGGCGCTTTTTCTCAAAAATCTTTTAGGAGACTTCCACCGAACGATCTCTACGTCATAATTTCTAACTAAAACAGATTTGGGACGCTAGGTGGCCGTAGCTGGTAGACGTCTGTGCGGTGCCGATTGTCCAAGGGAAAAACTTGTGTCGCACCGGATGCTCTACCACTAAGCTACATCGGTATCGGTTCTTGCAATTCCCTCGTCTTTCACGCGTGCTCACGTTAGTCTTAAGTCGCTCTACAGCCACAACGCTGCCGATTAAAAAGTACGACCCAATTCATCAGTCGAAAGCGCTGTCTAAAGGTGTGATTTCGTTGCGACGTCCAGCGGTCGCGTCCGGCCGCGACGTCCAGCAGTCAAGTACACGGCCGAGCACTGCTACAATGCACTTTAATGTTAGTAAAGAGAGAAGCAGTGCTCGACCGTGTGTTCGACTGCTGAACGTCGCGGCCGGCCTCGACTGCTGGGACGTCACGTCCGGTCGCGACTGCTGGACGTTGCGGCCTGACGCGACCGCAACGAAATCACACCTTAAGGATAATAGAAATTTCTCGTTCTCAAAAACTTGTTTTCCAATTTTTGAGTCTGATGCATCTAATATAACGCATCGCAGAAAATGGTCCTATTAGACACAAAAGTATCTCTTTAAGGAATAATAGCACAGTATAAACGTATGAACCACCCTGTATAGTGTATATGATCAATGAAAAGTATATAAAATCTCTTTTTAATAGATCGCTGTACCAAGCAGCACAATGATAAATGATTTAGGTAACTATACCTAACTTTTTTTTTGTAAATCTAAACTTTTTTTAACTCTTTTCTATTGTGTTCGATTTTTTATACCCCAAACTATAGAGGACATAACGGCGCGAATTAAAATTACGATGCGACAAATTTATTATTTTTAGATGAATGTGCCATTATCATTAAGTTTGATGAGTTTATGAAGTGAATTAAAAGTTATTTAACATTTTAAACGATTTGAGAAGTTTTATTTTAAAGTATATAATATTAATAATTTGAAAACTTTTGCCATTTAAATATAGGACATCGGGGTTAGTCGTTTTGCGGGTGCTAATTATGGAAAAATGTATCTATTATAATATTTAAGTTAATGCACGTAAAATACAAATAATGTAAACTAGAACAAACTAATTCTATTAATATAAGTAAAATCTATTTACACTTAAAAAAAAATTTGCAACTTACTCCTGTTCGAGCTTTATTTTTTCCAATAATTTAAAATAAATTCCAATTCTCCACTCATAATCACTAGCCAACGTGAAATTAAATTCGTCTTCCGACGTCTTCTCATCAATATAGTCGGTTTCGAACATTTGCGTTATTAGCTCTGTTAGTTGAGTAAATAAGTTACCTTTGGCAAGGGAACTAAAATTGACCCAGAGCTGATGCTCATTTGGAATTTGCTTAAATTCTTCCATATTCGATTTCTTAGCATGCACACTTTATAGGGTGATCTGAAAGTGAATGACATTAATTTTTTTTATTCGAATGTGGTAAATTTTTTCAAAATGGTTCATTTTAAACGTATTAACAATTTTGTTTTTAAAAAAGTTTTAATTGTAGGTGGGTACTGAAAAAAAATTTGCTCATTTACAAACTCCCTCAATTTACGTACGTACGATACGTGAAAATAGCACACAACAATATAATAATTAATTAATTAACCCTTTAGTTTCAAATTTTGAACAAATTTCATCTGAATTGTGCTCTTTGAAACGCTATTTTGTGATTGGTAGATTGTTGTGACGTCACTCTATAATAAATGCTTATTGGTTGAAGAATAAAATTGTATTTATTTGATACTGTACGTGTATTACTTACTACTTTACGTCATTAATTTGAGTCCGGGAAGTGGCACATTACTACAGGCCTAGGCCGGGAAAGTGTTGCTAAGTAACACTTTCCGGACTGTTTGGAGAAATTTTCGTAAAGGATTTTATTTTTAAATTTTTGTTTGAAAAAAGCTTGCCGGCAGCGGGGCTCTAGCCCAAGAACCTCTGGGTGAAATGCAAGGGTGTTGTCCCCTACAGCACACAAACACCTATATTAATGTATGTCAAGCGTGAAGTTATAAAGTAGTTATTTGTTGCTAAGTAACGAATATAAAGTGGATGATGTGATATAAATTCGTTTCAAAATTCCGGACTCAGCTTCGCTTCGTCCTTAAACTTCTAACTCATGCTTTAATATGTCACTTTCCGGACTAATGACGTAAATAACTATCATCATGCAGTAGGTAAAATAATTGAGGTTTTTGATAATAGAGTTATGAATGTTGGTACATTCTAGAGGTTTAACCGCCATGGAGCATCAGAGGGGGACGGGAGAGGCTGCTGTCCCGAGCCTAAGAATATTAAGGGTTTCAACAATGGTCAAATTCAGGGCCCCCGTAATTCTCCAACAATATTTTTTGTTTATCAGAAATAATATAGAAATTGAATTATTCTTTTATTTAATTTGTGTGACACGTTTTTCTTGAAGGCACTATCAATTGGTATTAAACTTTCTGAACTCCGTTTTAAGCCGTTTGACCTTGAACAATAAAAAAAGTATCTGCTTCGCTGTTTCATTTCATTTCTAACCAGTGGCGGCTGGTGGATGTTTTTATAAAAAGGCTAACGTCTAATATTTATTGATTCTCTCACAAAAATGTATAGCGCCTCAGGGGAAAATTTTGAATCGTTCAAGGTCAACCGGCTTAAAATTAAGTTCAGAAATTTTAGAAGCGATTAGTAATGTCTCCAAAGAAGTTGCTTCACCAAAACAAAACAAAATTTTTTATATTTTGATATTACTTAGGGGGGGGGGGGGGGGGATGCTCTAATCTTGAACTCCCTCAAAAGCAAGTCCGCCCCTTGTTTCCAACAATTTTATTTTAAATCCTCAAAGCCTCCTAAAATATTGGTTGTCCTGTGCCTTGCATTTTCTCTGAAAAGTCCTACTTAGCCCACACCTTAATAAATATTTTAGGTTAAGAAACCATCTCACTAAAACTAATAAAAACAGTTTTGAATTGGCAATTATTGAGAGCTACAATATTTTATTTATTTCAGAATTTGAAGTTTACTAGATTATCCAATACGAAATTTTAGTAAAATTCCCAAACTGTATACCTAGCTTTAAAATTAAACACTCAAAAATGCTATAAAAAAGTTAAAAACAAATTATAGAGTCAAATTATCTCATTTCCTTTGAAATGAATTTTAGTTCCTTGTGGAGATAATGAGCTTTTTGTATATTATTATTATTTTGTGATTAATTATTAATTTGTGATCTCCAACTCCGCGACACACTGTATACGAGTTTTTTGTTAGTTACTCTGTTATTCGGGTATTTCAATTCTATCCTACGACTTTAGAGTTAAACCCTACACTGACACACACAGGCAGACGGATATTTGTTTCTAAAAATGTGTTTATTTTGCTCTTTCAGCCATGGAACGTCGCCATTTGCAATAAAAAATTTTAAAGTTTTATTTCTAACTAGAGCTTAATAATCTAAACTCTAGGTCGACTCTTTGGGCCCCAACTCGGCCTTACGGGTCTCATTTGTCGGGCCTTCGGCCCTCTAAGTACTGAATACTGTATGTATGTGCGTCAACCTTGCCAACTGCTCCATACAAACCAAAGGTTTTAATTTTTCTATATAATTTTAATTTCTGAATTTTATTAACAATTTTCAATTGTGCAGGACATCGGTTCAGGCCTTCACTTAAATTTATAATCCTCAAAATGGCGCCCCTGATGTTGTTCAGCCTAACTTCGCGAGCCCTGAAGGTTTCGGCCCACGACTCAACCACCCAAATTTTTCGCAACCGCTAGACATTCTAATTTTCTTGCCGGACCTCCTCTCTACTAATTGCCCAAAACATGGCCCCAAAACTGCCCGCAACCGCCTCAAAATCGCTCATTTCACTTTAAAATCGAAGAGGGCCTTTTAATCTTGCTAATGAGTATTGTAGCTTATTATAATTGGGGCAACACCTACTTGGTCAGCCTAAAAAGTAAAAACATAGCTTTGCCTATTATTTTGTAGGTACGTCTAAAATTGGACTTTTTCTAGTAGTGGGTACTGCCTCGGAATACAGAATGGACAGCACAAGCTGATATTCACCCTCTATTTAGAAACGAACTTTAAGGCGCCTTTCCGTCGCATAGTTGGATTTACTTGCATTTAAGGTCAAACTATTAGTTTTAAAGTTCATCATTAACAACTAGTTGCTTTTGATATCTTATAAAGGTCATTAGTGCTTTTAATTATGCATTTTGGACACGCATAGTATACATGAATATATGTTATCGATACAAATTTAATAAGAGCAGATAAATAAATTAAAACTTTACAATTTTATTAATTAAACTTTAAATTTGAATTAACGTAGCACTATTTTTACTAAATTAACTTAAGTAACTTATAAACATTAGCTACTGCAATGCGTCTTTTCGTAATTTTGAGTTTGTAAAAATGACTACCCTGTGTATAGACTGCTATAAACTAATCAAATTGAAATCTAATAAATGATTGACAAGTTAACATTAGCATCAAAATTTATATCCTTGCTTTTGATTTAAATAAAAAGCCATTTGATGTTAATCTTAATTTATTTCGAATATTAAAAAATATATTCTATTTTTATGGAGAAATCGGTAAGCCGAATTGAATTGAATTGAAAAGTTATTCTTACCAAAATAACTTTTTTCGCACTTTTTTACAATTCACAACGTGGTAAAGATCCGGGTGAAGACAAGAGCGTGACTGACGAACTTCACCAGGTAATTTCGACACCTGTTACTATCACCGATAGACATGCACGATGTGATAGCGCAATGTTTAATTCACCTTATTTATATAGGTGATGAATTTTGATTGTTTATATTTATAACGGTAATCAAAATTCCAAGCCCAAGACAGACAATGCAATTTACAACTTTCCTATAAATAAACTGACGGACGGGTTAATTTGAAAAAAATATAGGCTTAGCTCGTGGCTTTTCTCCATGCTTTCAGTTTGTTCGCATAAAAATCAAAAATTGGTGTCATTTCCGGCAAAACCCGAGTCGTCAAAACGTCAATAGTTCTATTTGAAATTTGAAATGATCGCCTCAGAGGTTCTTGGTATGAGAAACAAAAAAAATATTTGAAATAGGCTCAGTCTGGTTGGTCCTTAAGATCTTGATGCGAAACGGATAAAAACTAAAATAATATTTTCTCGACTTTTCCCTCTTCCTGCGCTACTTTTCAAAAGACCTTGGTATAAAAAGCAAATTAAACATATCTAGAAAAATAATCACGCGACTTTCCGTTCGTTTAATTTAATAACGAAATTATCTTTCAATAAATTGATTAGGTATGTGCGTGCGCTTTTAAAATAGCCAAGTGAATTCTAATTTTCTAAACTCGGTCCTGAAGTGAAAATACCTATTAGTTATTAATTACTCGAGTAATTAATTGGTTTATGAGCCGTAAACAAGACTTACTTATAAGAAAAATTGCAACAAACTTTCTTAAAGCCCTGTATATCGCAACATTTCTAGTGACTTTCGTTTTTAAAATTTTATTACTCTACTGTTGGCTACAAGCCACAATAAATTATTGTAAATTTCTGAAAATAATTTTGATTATTCAAACTCCAATTAAATGATTATGGACGTTGATAGTAAGTCGACCGAAATATTAGACGATAGAAAATCGTACGCCGGAATACCGGAGGCCGAATTCGTCGTAAGTTTAATACCGCCACATAACCTCAAATTAACACATTTAATTTCTAACTACTGTAATTTTAAGGACGATGTCGATGCGTACATGGCTAAAACTGAAAATGCAGGCAATGCGGATAAAGTATTAAAAAAATTAGACGAACAGCATTACAAATATAAATTTATGGAATACAACCTCTTGTCGAAGCGTCGTCGTTTAAAGTCTCAAGTTCCGGATCTAAAACGATCTTTAAACATGATAGAAAAGCTAAGAAATGAAACGGAAGAATTCGAAACTGAATTTTTATTAAGCGATCAAGTATTTGCTAAAGCGGTTGTTCCACCTACCGAAAATGTTTGTTTGTGGTTAGGTGCTAACGTCATGTTGGAGTATAGCTTAGACGAAGCCGAGAAATTACTGACGCAAAATATTGCTTCGGCCGAACGTAGTTTAGATCAAGTTCAACACGATTTAGATTTTCTTAGGTAGGTAAAATAATACGCGTCAATAATCAATCATGCTCTATCGTACTACTTAATATAAGAAGTTGGTAGGTATTTGAGGTCATTTAAGAAAAAAAATCCGTCAAGTTCAGACAAAAATATTTCAGTTGTAGATAGAATAAGTGTTATGTCTTGTAAACATAACTGAATATAATTCTGCAATATATCCTATCATAAACTAAATTAAAATATGTATCGGTTAGCTCTCATGCACTTTTTCTCTACTTATAACAGTGACAGATTTTTATTTTAAAGTATTGATAATTCTAAGCTTTTCTCAGATAACTTCAAAAGTTGATGGCGCTTAAAATAATGTATTAAATTTGTTTCGCTAATTAAACCTACTCTGTAGCCTGTACCCATAGTAGTACAGTAGAATATTGTCACCCTCTATAAAACTGTTTTAAGCATTGGGATCATGGGAGTTATGAGATACAAAGTCAGTTAAATGAGACAAATCTACAATAACTAATTGAGCCCAACCCACTACAAAGCTCTTACAATAATTGCATTTTTTATCTTGCAGAGATCAGTTTACCACTACCGAAGTTAACATGGCCAGAGTTTTTAATTGGGACGTTAAGAGGCGCCAAACGGCAAAAGCAACATAATGAAACTCCAATGTGGATGCAAAATATTTATTAACTTAAAAGTTTGTAATTTCAAGGCACAATACAGTCGAAAAATGGACGAATTTGCATTAAATTAACCGATTTTCTGTTGATAATTTTTTTTTACTAATTTCGCATTTATTGTACTGCAGTTAATTCAAATAAAAAAAAACATAATAGTTAACGACTATAACTACTTAACTTAACAAAAAATAAACTAGGAACGCAATAACAATTCAATAAGAAATTATATTTTTTAAATAAGTAATAATCCTTAAATAAGTAAAAAAAATAGTAATTACTATTCTGCAGGAGCAGGTGCCGCTTCACCTTCTCCATTCACTGCCGTTTGATCTAACTGTTCCTCGTCACCTCCTTCGTCTTCTTCTTGAGGTGATAACTTTTCTATCTCGGTTCTGAGATCGGTTATTGTGTTCTGGGCTTCTTCCAAGCTTGTCTTTAACGAATCTAGCGTTTCACCACAAACTTGAGTTGCTAACTTATTACAAATATATCTAAGCTTTTGTTAAAGAAAATAAAAATGTAAATCGACATTTATAAAATAAAAGGATACTCTACGGCATTCTCCGGTTTATCTGGCTCTTCATACAACGAAACCAAAACTTTGGTTAAGGCTTCCATTACACCTGCCTTTTCGAGGTACTTTCTGAATTCTTCACGTTTGCCTTCGGACGGCTGCAATTTTTCGTTTAGTGAAAATGTTCTCACGCTGGTGACTTTACCACCAGCAGAGAGGTACAATGAAGGTATCTCCTTCTAGTATATTCTTCCATTGATTCTATTGAACCTCTCTGCGGGTGGCGTAAGTCACCAGCGCCAAACAGACCGTTTTCAATTATACGTTAATATCTACTACAACTAAGAATAAACATCATCATACCTTGTAGTTAGGATTGGCACTCATTTTTAAATTTTTGAGTATCTGTTTTTGCTACTGAATCAAGTTAAGATAACAGAAATATAGTGTTCCTGAAATAACGCTTTGCGATATATGAAAATGAAGTTTTTTTGACATACACTGATTAATTTTGCACAAAAATATTTTTAATGGACGCTACACGGTGCCTTGGATCATTTAAATTTTCAATAATAAGCACTTTTAAAAACAGTTGAATGGCTTTAACCACGACTTTGAAGATAATTATCAATGATGCCAACTTGCCAACCTAAAGATTCAAAAACCCTAACAAATTAAAAATTTTTCGAATTAAAAAAATTACGCCAATAAATAATTAAGCCAGTTAAACTTTAAACTCGTGCTATTAACAATACTTCTTTTATATTTTGTAAAACCAAGTGAAATCTGTTAAATGAATAATAATTTAAAAAAGTAAATTATGAGAAGGACGCTCGTGACGACATAAAAGCAAAAACGTTCCAATTTTTACTTATTTATTAATTTTATACGAGTGGTTTGCTTAAGATATTGACTTTTGCATCGAATTAGACCAACTAATAAGTAAATAATCCATTTTTAATTTAAATAAGCATCCTAGCAGCAGTATGTCAAACCTAACCTCATTTATTTCTAAAAAAAACTTAAAAATCACAAGAAAATCATTTCGAAATTGTATGTTGTAAAATTCTCGTATAAAATGGCAAGTAAAATTACAAAACCTATCTTAAGTTTACAAGAGGTAGTATTATAACTAGTATTAGGTAAACAATATCTGAATAGAAATTAATTTTTTGTAGTTCATATTAAAACAAGAAGTAAAATCACTTTATCGAAAAATGTTGAAAGTCATTAGAACTGTACCCGAATCATCGCATCGACAAGAATTAAGAGAATGGGTTCGAAGCGATTTTCGTATTAATGCTAGCCACACCGATGAAATGGCTATTAAAATGTTAATCAAATATGGACAAAAGTGTTTAAAAGAACTCGAAACAAGTATAAGTTTGGCAAAATCTTAAACTGTAACTGGTAACTGACATAAATAGAAATAATAATTAATTCAAACGTTTTCTTAAGAAAAATAGTTGCCAGTGGCGTAACAACGCCACGGATTTTGGCAGTACGGAGTACTTTAATAAAAGGGCGCTATGTATGTGAAAAACAATATATTTACAAAAATAAAGTTCGTTACTGGAAGTGCGTTTGCGCGCTTACACGGCTGATAACAAATCTTCAAAAAATAAAAAATAACGATCTTTCCACTGAAAGAACACAAAAATAAAATGCTATGCAGTTCATATAGATGGCGGCACGTTATCAAAATGGTAAATACAAAAACTCGTTCGACTATTTGACAGTGGACAGTTAAATAACCAAAGTTAAGAAAGTTTGACAATTTTTAACAATATAATTATTGTTTGTCCGGTGTTTTTGTAAATAATGCATAAAATTAGATAAATTTCGAGTTGATAATTTGTTAATAAAATATATAAAAATGTTAAAGGTAGTAAAATCATAAAACGACAACTAACCACACTATTATACTAATTTTATTCTAATTAGGAAAGGGGACAAATTAGATTTGAAGACAAATGGGTATCGATGCGTCAAGTAGTCTCTAAACTATTAAGACAAGAACCAGTAAATCAAATAGAATGGCAAGATTTATTTTTTTCAGTTCATATTGTATGTTTATGGGATGATAAGGGACCAACGAAACTGAGAGATCATTTACATCTTGATATTGTACAATTTATTAAAAATGCTCAAATAAGAGTATTAGCTCATCACGAAGAACAGGCTTTACTGAAAGCGTACATTTCGGAATGGAGGAAGTTTTTTACCCAATGTAATTACCTACCAACACCGTTCAAACAGCTCGAATCGGCGCTTCATGGGAAATCGTCATCGGGTAATTACTCGGTACAAAGCAGTGGGAGTAAAAAGGTCTTGGAAGAAAGTTTAGTGCGTAAATTGATGTTAGATTCGTGGAACGAGAGCATATTTAGTGATATTAAAGATCGTCTGCAAGATAGTGCCATGAAATTAGTTCAAGCTGAACGAAACGGCGAACCTTTCGATTCTCAATTAGTTATAGGTAAAACTTTTTATTAAACCAAAGCGAAGGATTTACTAAAAATTTTTCTACAGGTGTACGTGAGTCTTACGTTAATTTATGCTCCAACTCCGAAGATAAGTTAGAGATTTATCGTGATAATTTTGAAGCCTCATATGTGGAAAGTACACAAACGTTTTATCGGTTAAAAGCTCCTGAATATTTGTTAAATAATGGCGTGATAGCTTACATGAAGTATGCCGATCAAAAGCTAAAGGAAGAAGAAATGCGAGCGTCTCGCTATTTAGAAGCTGGAAGTATCGGTGTCATTCAATGTTGTGTTAAAGTTTTAGTCGAAAACGCATTACCAGCTATTTTAGCAGAGTGCACTCCATTAATTAGGTCTGGTGAGACCGAACGTTTGCAGTTGATGTTTCGTCTATTGGAGAGAGTTAGTGACGGCGTGACTCCCGTTTTACGAGAATTAGAAGCTCATATCATCCAGGCCGGATTAGCAGATATGGTTGCGGCAGCCGATGTTATTACTCAAGATTCTGAGAAATATGTCGAGCGTTTGTTGGATCTGTTTCGGACGTTTAGCAAACTTGTTAAAGAGGCGTTTAACGACGATCCACGTTTTTTAACTGCTAGAGATAAGGCGTTTAAGAAGGTCGTGAATGATACCACAGTTTTTAGATTGGAATTGAATAATGGGAAAAATGTAGGCTCAAAAGCGGTCGCACCCGAGAGTAAATGTCCAGAATTGTTAGCAAACTACTGCGATATGTTGTTGAGGAGAACGCCGTTGTCTAAACGTCTCACTAGTGAAGAAATTGAGGCAAGATTAAGAGATGTCTTGTTAGTACTGAAGTATGTGGCAAATAAAGATGTCTTTATGAGATATCATAAAGTTCATCTAACCAGGAGATTAATTTTGGATGCAAGGTATGAGCCGGATTTGTTGTCTTATTATTTTGAATTATTTCAGAAGAAAATTGAATTAATATGTTTTTCCTGAACCTTTTCCTATTTTCCTGTGGTAAGCGATAGTAATAATTAATAATAGTATAGTGCTCAGGCGCTAAAAATGACTTTGTGGGTATTTTGAGACTATAAACTGACACCTATCTCTACTGCTCTCCTGTAGCTAAGTCGAAAATTTTGGTTAACGCCCTGCACCGAGCGTTTATTGACGGCTTTGTAGGTAATGTCTAATGCTTAAATTATCATTTTAGATAGGTGTAAGCTTTTAATGTCAAAGTGAATATTTTGTGCTGTCGAACACCCTACTCTTCACGTTTTAGGCGAATTTGATGTAAAATAAATATCACATAACGGATCTTTTGTTTTAGTGCTGATAGTGAAAAAGAAGAAGACATGGTAGAGTGGTTAAGAGAAGTCGGTATGCCTGCCGATTACGTCAATAAGCTTGCTCGTATGTTCCAAGACATAAAAGTAAGCGGAGACTTGAACGCGCAATTCCGTGCCTCGACATCACGTCACGATGCTATTAATATAAAGATTTTAAATGCCGGAGCTTGGGCACGTGGTTCTGAACGAGTAACAGTTAGTTTGCCAGTTGAATTGGAGGATTACATACCAGATGTCGAAGATTTTTACAAAAAAAAACATTCAGGACGAAAATTGCAATGGTTAGTGTCGATTAACATTCACGAGCACTCGATCATTAATTCTTTTAAGGTATCACCATATGAGTAATGGGACAATAACTTTTGTAAATACCGTGGGTCGTTTCGATTTGGATGTAACCACTTTTCAAATGGCTGTGTTGTTTGCTTGGAATCAGAGACCATTAGAAAAAATTAGTTACGAAAATTTACGTTTAGCGACAGAGTTACCCGACGCCGAACTTCGTCGTACTTTATGGTCTTTAGTAGCTTTTCCAAAACTAAAACGCCAATTACTTTTATTTCAACCAACCGCTAATGCTCCTAAAGACTTCACCGAACATACCGTTTTTTGGATTAATCAAGACTTCGCATTAATTAAAAATGGCAAACCTCAAAAGCGGGGAAAGGTACTTTTTATATTTAAAAGCTTCAATTTGCAAATTGAGATGTCCTTTTGTAGGTTAATTTAGTAGGTAGACTGCAACTAAGTACTGAACGATCTCAGAGTGAAGATAATCAATCTATCGTTCAACTGAGAATATTTAGAACTCAAGAAGCTATTATCAAAATATTAAAAATGCGGAAACGAATTACAAATACAACGCTACAAACTGAACTAGTTGATATATTAAAAAACATGTTTTTGCCTTCGAAAAAAATGATTAAAGAACAACTTGAATGGCTTATTGAACATAAATATATGAAACGAGATGATGATGATATTAATACGTTTATTTATATGGCTTAGTGAATTCTTTTATTAATAAATAATTTTTAATAATGTCTTTTTTTATTTATTTATGATGAATTCATTAATATAAAGAATACAGAATGATACAACGAAAACTATGGAATTATGAACCATTTTTTCCTTTAACAAATTTTGCATTTTTCAATCGGTTTGGGATTTGGGAAATAACCATGAAAAACTCAAACTTAATTATTGGCAACTGTTTATTTTATAAAAGTAGCAAATTACTTAATTGGACAATTTTTAAGACTCTTTGTAGAGACAACTCCTTTACCTGTAACGACGAGATTTGTACCTTTATAACATGCCTCTAACTTTTCATTAGTAGCTAAATCCGGAGCGACAGTTTCAAAAATTTTCTTTTTTGGATTCATAACTGAATCTGGATTTCTAACGTAACCGTCACACTCGATGGGATCCCCTGGATTACAACCACCAGGAGGCGAAAGAACTTCGACAGCTTCAGGTGTGGAGGCACACATTACCATTGCTTCTGAAGTTATTCCACGCATCTAAAACACAAATATTTCAATTTTTACTATAAAAACTTTTGAGATAATCGTCCACCTTGACAGGTTTCAGGTTGCAGAGTAAAACGACATCTCGATTTTGTAAATCATCCATAGGAACAAATTTAACCAGTCCAGAACAAACAGTTCGAGGGTTTTCGTCACCGCAATTGATTTTTAAAACATACAGAGAATCCGCATCTGGATGTTTTTGCACGTCTACAACTTTCGCAACACGTAAATCTAATCGTCCCACATCGACTGTAGGCTCAACACTAGGCTGCTTCGGAGCACCGTCTTTAATTTTCTTCTCTTTTTTGGTTTTAACCGGTACTTCTTTAGGTTCGTTAGAATTAACTTCGTCAGATACTTTAGTTGCAACCGGCGATGGTGCAACATCGTTAGGACTAGAAACATTATTTACATTCGCAACTGAAATTTGAACAACCCCATTTTTAATTTCAAGTTGTGATAAATGTTTTTTGGCCTCTTGAACGGCAGCCAATAATTTTTTATTTTCTTCCACTATCTGTTGTTCTCGAAGCTTATTAAATTTTACTGTTAAATCTTGTAACTACAAAATAAATTATTAAAGACCAGATCGTACACCGTTAAATCTGTGGATACCTCGGTCTTTAACTCCTGTATTGTTTGTTCTGTTAAAGCAGCATTCTGTTTGATGCACTCTAAAGTGCTCTTCGAAGTCATATTTAACCACTGCGATATCCTAAAACAAACGCTATTTTTGTTAAAAATTCTCAAAAGCATTATTTTCTAACCTAATATTAATTTAGTCCAGAATTAGTCATACGTGAATGTGAACGAGCCACACTGTTCGTTGTGGAAGGTTCAGTCGGTTCAGCCATGTTCCCTGGTTCAGCCATTCAGCCATAGCCCACTATGGCCCATAAATAAAGAAAGTACACTGTCTTTATTTATTTATGCTATGGCCTATGTGGACCGTTTGTCTCCACACCACTCCACACTACTATAATACATAACACTGGTACATAGTGGAATTTACTTTATTATTAATTTTTTAATAAACATTATTTTGTTAGTTTCAAATCTACATCTTGACTATTGTAGCTTGAGCCTGAGAATTTTATCCGCAGGTAGGCGAAACCCCATCGAACTAACGCTAAACATCGTACAGCGACGCACTCTGTTCAACTTGGCGCATCTAAGAGGCCAAGCTATAATCGTCGAGTAGTAGTAGAATTTTCGGAAGAAACAAAAAATAAATCAAGGAGTAAAAATACTCAAAAAGTTTACAGGCTTAATTGGACTAATATGTGAAACTCTGTGCTAACCGCTCATAAATAAAAAAGTGGATTAACATAAAACATTTATTAGGAAATAAATCACAAATTCATCTTTAGTATAAAACTCTAAATCACATCTACAGGTAACTCTACGATTGACTACTTGAAGAGTTGGTTGATCGTGGAACTCGTATATGTATGACACGCCTAGGATCCGAAGGATGAATTAAATCCGTTTTATTTTGCCATTGCCAACGTCGTTCCTCGTGTCTTCTTCTTTTTCTATCGACAAAACTTATAACGCAACTTGCGGGTATCCAAATAAGCGCCGTGACGAGCACCACCGTGCCAACTATGTTATCTCGTAAAAATAATAACACTTTGTTGATATTTATATCTTCAATTATATCCCAAAATCGTTCTACTACGTCTTGGATAGTTTTTTCGCAACTTCCCTATATTTTAGAAACAATTAGAAACAGAGAGAGAGAATTAATTAAAGCCTTATCTCACCTTATTACAAAAACCTTGTATACATGGAGTTCCATCGGGTAAAATATCGGCTGGTTCGACAGGAAAACATGTTTCGTTCATACTAGTACGACAACAACGCTTACAAGCGTTTTCAACTGCAACAATTGTTTTAATAGACCGAAGAAAATTTTTAATTTTGAAAATACTAACTTATGTCACACATACAACTTTGCAAGCCTTGCGTTTCACAGTAAGGAGTACATTTACCGGCCCTACATTTTCCTCGTTCTTGGCAGTCTGTCCCATCGGGCATCGGAGGACTGCGCGGACACTCTGCATGCATTCCTGTACAATTTGATTCACGTTCACATGTTGTGTACTGGGCTTTTCTACATTCAACGCCTTTGGACATGTATTGACAATTCTGGCAGCACGGAGAATTTTTATCGCTACAAGTTGGTTATATAATTAAGTAAGCAGTACAAACAACCTTCTCATCTTACCTGCAAACTGCTCCTTGTATTCTTCTCAACTTGCAGTCTTTGTCACAACAGGGATCGTTATCTTCAGTTCCTAACAGACCAGCGTCACATTCTTCATCACCCTCGACACGTAAATTGCCACAAAAACTCTCTTCCGGTTCTGAAAAACAACGTCCAGATTTTGCCTGTAAGACCTTACGTATCGATCTCAAACTACACGGAGAGAAACGCTATAAAATTAAGTATTAACAATGGCGAATTTTAAAAAAATGAACAACTTACTTTGTTGTTGACATCATAACCACTGACACTGTAAGTGTACATGAGATATGAACCACCTTGACTAGCACTTGGTGAACATTCTGGAATATCGGGATCGTGTTCAGAGCCCCAATTGTGACCAAATTCGTGAGCCGTGACTAAATCAGCTTCACGAGTAATTACACGTTGACCATAATGATTACGGCTAGAGCTTAATCCAGAATTTAAATACAATGTGTAGCCATTTTTAAAATATTCTGTAAAGCAACCACAGTTAGATTTTAATAACAATACTACTACACATCACAAACTAGCAACAGAAAATAAAAACGCCACCAACAGGAAAAAAACAAAAAACTTCCAGGCTTAGTATAAACTTTGCATACCTGGGGTACAAATACCCCCAACAGAATTACGTCTTGGAGATCCAACATACGCAAGCCCTAATATTCCACCTTCAAATTTTAAGTCGGTAAAAAGATGAGCCAAGCAGAAATCCTTATGACTATACTCCCGACTGAAAACCTACACCACAATTAGTTAAGACAGTAAAACAGACAGTAGTTAAAGAAAGCAAAATAGTGCAGCCCATAACCAAAAAAAAAATTTTTAACCCTTCGAGCAAATTCCACCAGGGGATGCACTGCGTGGTGACGCTATATAAGCCAACCCCAATACTACAGAATCCTTGGATTTAAATGTTTGATGTGTAAATAAGTGTGATAAACAAACTCCAGTGTGTGATTTGTCTCGTGAGAAAACCTTGAAATAAAAATAAAAAAATAAAAATAAACTCCGACTACAAAATTATTATTATAGTACAGTTAAATTAGGTTTTGAAAAGGAAAAAAGTTGGAACGTTTACGAAAATGCACAACTGGGAACTCGTTGGTTTCCTAAAGTGTGGATGTGCACATTTTTAAACTTCCCAGTTTTTTCATTTTCGTTGCAATTTTCCGGCTAATTTTGCTGTACTATTAATAAATTAATAATGGTCGGGATATCTAATAATAATAGTACTTTAAATGACATTAAAATAATTACGTTTGTAATGGTGGTTTCATATAACTTATTTAATACCTACATCCTACATGTAGAAAATATCTTTAAGCAAACCTCTAAAAGATTTCTAACATCCCATTTGTCCCTGACCATGTTGTAATGAGCTTCACCTCCACGAACCCGTGTTGGTTCATTATGTACGACAATTTTCTTAATAACGAATCCCATACCTTTAAATCCATCCATCTCTTGCCTATCGTGCCAAATTGTATCGTTATATATTTTATGAACACGATCGATGAGGCTTATCTGAAATAGTATTATTAGCAATACTCAAACATAAACAAATTGAGACTCACTAAGTAATTTATAGTAGTTTTAGTATTGCTAGCACCCATTTCTTGATAAAATCTATAGTCGGCCACTAAAAGTAACGGACAACGAGTTTTCGTTGGTGTATACTCGTACTGATCGACTTGTCGTTTTTCTCTATGGTCAACAGTCTTCCAAACGTTATCCTCATCTTCATCTTTTTCCAGCTCGAGACCTTCTTTAACATAACCACACGTTTTCGGCCCAATTTGATCTGCACCAAAATTAGAATTATCCCAGCTCAATTTAACGTCGGAGCCTTTATACGTTAACATGGTTCTGTTGTTTAAATTGGTTAAATGACGCCAAGAGGGCTGCAACATAACGAGTCGATTTTAAACAAACTTAAAAACTTAATTTACCTCGATGTGGTAAGTTTCACCCGGTAAATGTATGGCACCTGTAATTACGCCCTCTTTATCGATGTGTAAATTTGCTTCAGAATTAGATTCTCCAAAAACTCGTCCTCCATAAAAGTTTTCATGGTCTACAAGAAGCTTATAGAGTACAAATTAAAAATAGTGTTTAAAATAACAATTATTAACCGAAATGAATAGAAGTTTCCTTTCCATCTCCATCGACAGTATACGCTTTAAATTTTGAGTGTAATACACCGTGTTTTGGATTCAGGATGAGTCGAAAATCTTTTCCTAAAGTTGTAAATTTAACTTCTTTAATTTTGTTGAAGGGGTGATCGCTTTCTTGTAAGCCCCGCTTTACTACAGTGTGTGTTAAGTCGTCGGCGTGAAGAATTTCGTAATACTTTAAATTTTTAGAAATCGAGCCTGAAAATAAAAGCTATAAACACAAAAGACACGCAAGGGATAAGTGATAAATACCATGAGCACTAGATATTGCCAAGAATAATGCAAGTAGTAGTTTCATTTTTAAATTTAAGTAAGCTCTGACATGATTAATAAATAATAACTTCGCATTCCACAAATTTTCAATTTTTATTCACCTTTGTTTGCAAATTTTGACATTTAAAGTGACAGCTCACAGCTGTCAATTTGACAGGTGTGAATAGGTTGTGTCGCAAGTACCGTACGTGAAAACTTGATTTTATCATTTTTTCGAGTTTTTTCTTTAGTTTTTGACCAAAATCAAACTTGTTAATTATTTAAATATTCATTTTAGTTTACACAAAAGGAATTGATCGATTATCTTGCATTCAAATACATTTTTTTAATTAGGGAATTTTATCTATTTTCTGACGTGTCCTGTGAGACGACCAGATGACAGAATGAGAATGTGATTGAAATCAGAAACGCCGGTAAATAAAAGTTAACAATGAGTGTGAAAGATAGTTTTAATTTTATTAATGTAATATTAATCGTTTTAATTGTAATATGTAATGTTTTAACGGTCGAAGTACCGAGACCTAGAGGGGTATCGTTATCTAGAGCTTCACTTTATATTCCAGAAAAAGATTTTTTGTGCTTAGATGGTTCTTTAACTATACCATTTTTACACGTAAACGACGATTATTGTGATTGCCCCGATGGTAGCGACGAGCCAGGTACAGCAGCTTGTCCTAATGGATTTTTTCATTGTACAAATGCGGGCCATAGACCGTTAAATATTCATGCTTCGCGTGTAAACGATGGCATTTGTGATTGCTGCGATGCATCAGACGAGTATTCTAGAAAAGAAGTAAACTGTGTAAATAACTGTAACGAATTAGGGCGTAGTGCTAGGGAAGAAGCACGGCGACACGCCGAGCTAATTAAACTGGGTAATCATATGAGGTTAGAATACGGCCAAAGAGGTATTCAGTTAAAACGAGAAAAGAAAGAAAAGCTCGCGGAGCTTCACAAACATAAGTCAGAAGCAGATTCGGTATTACAAGAAAAAGAAACTTTGAAGAATGAGGCAGAAGAGTTGGAAAAAGTTGCCTTAGAACAATATCGGTTAATAGAAGAACAGGAGAGAAAAAGGTTAGAAGAAGCAGAAGCGGCAAGCACTCGACCAGAAGCTATCGAAACATTTAACAAATTTGATTCAAATCAAGATGGCTTAGTCGAAATTTCAGAAATCCAAACTAGACAAACTTTCGATAAAGACCGTAATGGTGAAGTATCCGTCGAAGAAGCAAAGTTCTTTTTGAACGAGCAAGAGTCCATCGATTTAGAAAATTTTATTACGTATTCGTGGCCCAGGATAAAGCCGTTTAGTATGTTGGATGCCGGTCTTTTTAAACCACCTACTAGTAAAGGAGACGAAAACGAAGACGAGTTGCCCGAAGAAGAACAAGTAGATGAAGAGGCAAACGAAGGCGAATTAGAGGGCGACGAAGACGAGGAGGAACCCGAAGAGAAAGCCGAGGTGGCGCCTACTCCTGCGCCGTCGCACTACGACGAAGAGACTCAAAAACTCGTCGAAATTGCGACCGAAACACGTAAAGAATATGATTCGGCCAAACAAGCCGTTCGTGATATTGAATCTGAAATATCGAGCATAGAGGAATACTTAGAGAAGGACTACGGTCCCGACGAAGAGTTTGCTGTTTTAGAAGGCGAATGTTTCGAATACAGCGACTACGAGTACATATATAAATTGTGTCCTTTCGACAAGTCGGTACAACTACCCAAATCTAATTCGTTAGAAACTCGTTTGGGAACCTGGTCTCAATGGGTGGGTTCGGATGCTAACAAATACGAATTTATGTTGTTCGATAAAGGCCAATCTTGTTGGAACGGTCCATCACGTTCGACCAAAGTTCGTGTTAGTTGTGGTAACGAAAATAGAGTGACTTCAGTTTCGGAACCTAATCGTTGTGAATATCAGTTCGATTTTATTACACCTGCGGCATGTAAAGAATTAGAATCGGATGCTGGAGATGATTTGCACGATGAGTTATAATAGTTTATTGTTGTAGTGTACTACGTAAAAATTTGGTTTTCATTTCATTTAAGATTTTTGGGTTTAGATTTTTGTACATAATTATTGTCGATTTAGTTTATTTTTCACTAAGACGTAACTGGTTGTTAATAAACTTTTGTTTAATAAATTTAAAGAGTGATTTAGTATTTGTAGCACAGGATAAGACTAAGACTTTGTTATTCCATTTTTCAAATAAAACAGTATTTCGATTGATCGATTTATTTATTTTTTGAAAGCATAGTTAACCAAAATAGACTGTAACTGTTTCTTAAATCCTTAATCCACAGTAAAACAGTCTCCAGAGTCGACAAGACGCTTAGCCTAAAAAGAGACCAAAGTAATTGAAAATTTTGCCAAAGGTAGATGGAGACATGACAAAAACCTGTATGGCCACAACAGGACTTCTTTACTTGAGACAATAGAGCTACGCTTAGAATGTTGCCCTGATTTCAAAAATGAAAAATTCCGATTAAACCGGAAGTTAAAATAAATGTAAAATGTTTGGTATTTTCAAAAATCGTACTACGTTGTAGATCGTAGACGTAATCAACGAAAAAGTAAAAATGAAATAAAATGAGTATGCAATATAATAGCTGTCGTTCATGAAAAAAAGTAATTTGAAATTTTCGGCAAACAAGGTCCACGTCAACTATGATGATTACGGCGACATCTAACAGCAGTTCAAAATTAGTTCTGTGGTTCGAAGTTTCCCTATGCTATGGACCGGACCAATTGTCAATGTCAACTAAAAAGAATCAAACGTCAAAAAACAAAACAATTTTGAATTTGTTCCAAATTCGTTCGTGTTATCGTTCGCTACTTGAATTAAAACCACAAATCGATTTAAAATAAAGTCATGGCAGATTATAAAGTAATTACTTCAGATTTTATAAATGTCCATATATCGACATCCGGCGATGAAATTTCTTTTAACGAACGGCGTTTTCCAAAAGACATCACCGTAACAGAGTTGAAAGTAACAAGTGTAATATTTCTTACGTACTATTTCTGATTGTTGATATTTTAAAGGCGAAATTAGAGTTGGTAACAGGTGGTAGCTGTTCGACGATGCAGCTGCAAGCGTACGATAATGACAACAAGCTCATTTGTGACTTGTCGGACGATACCGCTTTAATCGGTTCTTATCCGATAGAAAATGGAATGCGTTTACACGTTGTTGATAAATTTGCGGTGCGAAATGAATTGGCTTCTGGAAATGTAGAAAAGTATGAACTCCCTCCCGAAGTGTATGCAAAGAGACACGACAGTGTTCGGGCGTATCTCGTGAAAAATAAAATGGGTGTGTATCGATAATGACATTTAATTTGAGGGGCTATTTATTTAAATGTTGTAGGCCAATATAATGAAGCTTACGCTAAAGGTAAACAAAAACAGGAAGAGGAAGAAAAAAAGCTACTCGAATCGATTCAAATTGGATCTAGAAGTCAAGTGATGGTACCAAACTTTCCAATACGTTTAGCTACTGTTATGTATGTTGGTGAAGTGGAAGGTCTGGCTGGGTCTTGGGTAGGAGTTAAGTACGACGAGCCTTTGGGAAAGAATAATGGAACGTAAGTATTTTTTTCTGTTTGTTTTGATTATTTTAAAAACTCCCCGTAGCTTCAAGGAAAAAGAGTACTTTAAATGCCCACCTAATTATGGTGCATTTGTGAAAGCCAAATATATTTTATGTGGCGACTTTCCTGAAGAAACGTACGATTTGAATGAGGAAATATAAAAATTCGATTTATTTAATACTTATTTACACATATTGTTAAGAACAGAATAAATAATACTTAATACTTCCTTCGTTTTAGTATATCAGGTTTCCAGTTAATAGGATGCGTTTCTTCTGTTGCAGTATCGTCTTCTTTATAAATTTTAACAGTCTTATCCGTGTCGGTGGTAATTAAACGTGAACCGGACTTATCGAATATCATTGAAAAAATACCAGCTTCGCTATCCATCGAACCAGGTTGTACGGGCGCTTGTAAACGCTGGAAATTATAACCCGTACGCCAATCCCAAAAGAATAAAGTACCATTATCGCCCCCAGACACCAAAACCCCTTCTTGATTAACCGCCAAACAGTTCACGATCGCATTGTGACCCGATAAATTTTGTATAAACTTCCCTTCGGGACACTTCCACTGTTTAATATTATCCGGCGAGCCTGATGCAAACATATTTAACATCGGATGAAAAACAACGCTGCGCACACTTTTTTTATGATTTGTTAAAGTACACACCGACTTCCCTGCCGCCAAGTCCCACAACCGTATCGTCGTATCGTGAGACCCTGTTATAATCTGGGGTTCAGAAGCTTGGCAAATAACACTCGCCACAGTATGTGTATGTCCTTGTAAAGTATGTACATTGGCTTTAGTACGCATATCCCAAACGCGCGCCGTCGAATCACGTCCAGCAGTTATTAAAACATCTATGGATGGATGCAGAGCCAAAGTGTAAACTGCCGATAAGTGACCGTGATAATGTCTTATAACTTTATTATACTCCAAGTCCCAACACTTAACTTGGCGATCTTCTCCACAACTAAAGAGGTATGGATGGCGGTTGCTCACAGCAAGGCCCCTTACTGTGCTTACGTGCCCCGTTAGTGAAACTTTCAATTGTCCACTTGCCAAATCCCATATTTTAATAATTCTATCGGCTGCTCCAGTTGCAAACCAGTCGTTCCCAGGTTCCACTGTTGCACACCTAACCCAACCTAAATGGCCGGCAATGACACGATACAGCTTCCAAGGGGCGTGCCACTTAGGTTTAGGCATACTTGGTGCCTTACGGATAAGGTTCACCACTTGATTTGGAGTATTTGGTGTACTGCTGCGAGGTAACAAACTGTTATCGTTGTATAAAGCAACGGCCATATCGGTGCCATTAGTCGCTTCGTTTTTGATGGCAAAAGAAGTACCTGGTGGAGGAGGATTTGGGCCACTTTCGATAGCTTGTAGTTGTTTCATAGCTTGCATTTTTTTAATATCGTCAAACACCATACCGTAGTTATCACGAGCTTTAATTAACTTACGAGTTTGTTCGGCTTTTTCGTCGATCGAAGGCAAGAAGCCTTGGTTTGCTAAGAACATATCATGAGATCTTTTTAAAGATCGAAACACTAAAGTGTGCACTGAATGTCTTTGTACTTCGTCGTACATTTTAACTTCTTATATTGAAAAATTATTTAACAATAAAAGCATCAACGTTATTCAAACGATTTAACCTCAAAATTTTCGATTTTTATAAAGGTTCGTTCACTAAAAACATTTGCGGCAGTTCGGTGCACGAAAAATGCTCAATGTGTTGCCTACCCACCTTTTTGTTGTCATCGAAAAGTGAGGTTAAAATTAATGCTTGTTTCGAAAAACTGATAAAATTAATTGCGAATTCTGCAACTGTATGAAATATCGTAATATGTAATATAAATAGTAATAAACTTGGCAACATGGCCGCGTATGATAATTTCTTTGTGGAATTAAATAAACTAAACAAAAATAAGTTAATCGAGATTATGTTTTACAAAAGGATACCAGAAGGAATTACACTAAGTGAATCTGCTAGGTGCCATATAGATTCGACCAACAATCTGCATCTAGACGAAAATGTAAGTCCTAACCTAGAAGATAACTTGCAGTTTTTAAGGCTAAAAAATGAATTACATGTGACAACTGTGCAATTAGATTGCGTAAAACGTACCGTAAGTGATCTGGATTCTCTGATTCTGTACCAAAAAAAAGTAATTGACTTGTTGGAAAACAAAAATAACGAAAATGTAAACAAATCGAAATGTGTAGATACAAATTACGCTGTTGCCGCTAGTACAAAAATTTCTAGTAAAGCCAAGAAAATTGAATATACTAAAGACAAAGTAAATATTGCCACAGAAACATCAAAAAAGCCGAACAATGTAGTTCGTGGGTCAGAAAACGTCACCTTAGAGTCATTTGGAAGTGCACAACAGCAGGCTTGGATACATGTTGGCAAAGCAGCAATGACAACGACAACAGAAATGGTTCAAACTCATCTAAATAGAAAATTCGCGGGTAGAGTCTTTGCCGTGGAAAGACTTCCTACTAGAGAGGATGCACGTAGTGTATCTTTTAGAGTGAGAGCTGATTTTGATCTAATCGATGAACTTTATAACGGAAGCAACTGGCCAAGCGGGGTTACAGTTAAGAGATTTCGTTTTTTTCGGAAAACAGGAGATGAAAGAGGACAGTTTTAGAGTTGTTGGTATTGACACTAATATTGACGGATTAACAGTTCGACAAATACCAAAATTAAAGGTAATTAACTTGAACGTACAGAGTATTACAAACAAGCAAAATCAATTAGCGGTAGTATTAAGGGAAAATTGTATTGACATAGCCTGCATAACAGAGCATTGGTGCAAAGACGAGTTCTTAACATACGGCCTCAGAGTTGAGGGCTTCGATGTATCCGCTTTTTATGCAAGAAGAGTTTTCGCTCACGGAGGGGTTTTGATCCTGAACAGACATAATATCAATGTAAGGGAACTAACAAATATCAAAACTTACAGTGTAGAAAAAGATGTAGAATTGGCAGCAATCGAAATAATCAAACAAAACATAATAATTGTCGCAATTTATCGATCCCCAACCGGTGATCTACAGACATTTCTGGCTTCACTAAACAACGCCCTTAGGGACATCTTTACAAATAATATAGATGGAAGGGTGGTTCTGGCAGGAGATTTTAATGTGGATATGCTGAGGGATTCTGTGGCCAAGCAGGAGCTCCTACAGTTGCTGTGGTCGTACAACATGCACCCAAACTTCAGTGAACCATCAAGAGTTATGGGGAATAGTGAGACGTGTATTGATAATGTCTTTAGCAACTTCGCTGAGGTGGAACAGCAATCGACTATCAACCCTCACATATCGGACCATCTAGCGCAGATTAGTGCAGTCGTCCTAAAAAATATACGTGTAAGCGGCACGAAAGTCACTTGGAGACGAAAGATAAATGAAGATAACACTCACACGTTCAAAGAAAGCTTGAGAAATGTGGATTGGCCCTCGCTCCTGTTGGGAGACGCAGCTGGGACCTACACAAAGTTTCATTCTCATCTACAAGCGATATTCGAAGAAGCATTTCCAAAAAAAACTGTCCGAATAAAAATAAATTCTCATTCTGACAGCATTGGGTGGTACTCGAAAGAACTAAAAGGGCTAAAAAATACTCTGGATGCCTTGGGAACGATAGCCAGTGTTAGTAAACTCCCACAAGCATACAGCGCGTACAGGGAATGTAGGGGGAATTACCACAGGCAGATAAATGAAAGTAAGAAGAAAGAAAATGAAAGGCTCATAACGAACGCTGAGAATAAGCAGAAGTCAACGTGGAAGGTTATAGCAAAAGAAACAAAAAGAGCGAGAAAGATAAAGTCTAGTGAACCTGTTAAAATAAAGTCGAGTGATTTCGTACACTACTTCAGTGAGGCGGCAAATGGGGTCATTAAACATATTCCCATAGCTGGACCATACGCGAACTTCCTCAATAGGGTCGCGAGAGTTGGGAACTCCGCTTTCTTCGCGGAAACTGATCCATTCGAGATAGTGAGCATCATAAAAAGCCTAAAATCAAAGAAATGCGAGGATGTTTACGGATTGAACACAGTGATAATAAAGAGCGTGTCAGAAGAACTTGCGTATCCAATTTCGTTGGTGCTCAATAAGTGCATCCGGGAGGGCCATTTTCCGAGTGAAATGAGGCGGGGCAGGATCGTTCCCATTTTCAAGAACGGAGATGTTAATGTGTGCAAGAACTATAGACCTATTACAATTCTTCCTGTCCTCTCAAAGATCTTCGAAAATATAATTAAATCGAGAGCATTGTCGTTTCTTGCAAAGCACAAAGTTATACACGATGATCAACACGGATATGTTCGAGGAAGATCGACGGTGACCGCTCTCTCCAGGGTATTGTCAAGAATAATCGAGGCTTACGACGGAGGCAGGCTTGTCGAAGTTGTATGCTGCGACCTGAGTAAGGCCTTTGATACGGTGAACCACTCCATCCTGTTGGGTAAACTGGAACACTATGGTTTTAGAGGCAATGTGTTGGGGCTGTTCAGGTCTTACCTTGACAATAGAACGCAATGTGTGACGTGGAACGATTCTGGATCACGGGCTTTCGTAGCCCAGCATGGTGTACCCCAGGGTTCCATACTGGGACCGTTGCTGTTTATTCTATACGCCAACGACCTAATAACTAACGTTGCAGCAGCGAGTGGCTGCCAGTTTGCTGACGACACATCATTTCTGATAATTTCAGATGCCAGCGACGAGCTCCGGATAGAGGAGGAGAGGTGCATCACATCGGCAGATAGTTGGATGCAAAGTAACCGATTGTGTCTAAATAAAGATAAGACCCAGGTCCTACAGTTTTCGTCGAGGGGCGCTTCGTCGTCAATCGGATTTCTTGGACTGCGCTTGGATAGTGGGTTGAACTGGTGTGCGCATGTAAAAGATCTTCTAAAAAAACTGTCAAGAGCGCTGTACACAGTGAGAACGATAAAAAGTTGTGCTACGTATGAAGCCGCCATCACCTGCTATCATGCAAATTTTCACAGTGTGATGTCGTATGGTATCGTGTTTTGGGGGCAGTCGCAGGATGCCCGGAAAGTTTTTGTTCTGCAGAAAAAAGCCATTAGAATCTTGTGTGGCCTCAGCCAAAGAAATAGTTGCAGGGAGCATTTTAAAAATCTGAAAATACTCACCCTGTGTGCTGCCTTCGTTTTTGAACACCTAAAGTACGCGCACCGGTACAAGTACAGTGAGCTGCTGGCGAACAATTATAACCACTGCTATAACACGCGAAATGGTAAAAAATTTAGAGTGCCTCCCCATAGATTAAAAATGACCCAGCAGGGAACGAGTTACTGGGGCGCCAAGTTGTACAATGTCATTCCGGGACGCGTGAAGGAATTGAGTCCAAGCAAATTTAAAGAAGAGGTTAAAAAATTTCTAATAAAAAACACAATCTACACTGTAGAGGAGTTCCTGGAACTGTTTGTCGGTTCGTGAGTTCGTTGCTTGTTCGTTTGTTTGTGGTGGTTTTAAGCCGCATTTTAAATTGTAATATTATAGTTGTGTTATATTTATACATATTATGTACTGTTTTGACGGGTATGGAAATTCGTTTAATTTCCAACCAAATAAATTATTATTATTATTATTATTATTATCGCAAATCGTAAGTAGTACCATTTTAGTACGGTCAATAAAAATTTATTGTCAGAACAAATGAGGGAAAACAATACTTTTGCAAGTGAATAGGTCACAGGAAGCATTTTCCCAAAAGTGCCCTCTTGCTTTCTCCTCATGACCTTTTAGATGTACTGAATGCGATCATAAAAGCAGGACGAAATTGCCACCTAATGGATTATGTTGCACAAATAATTAGATAAAATACAATAAAACTTATTATAAGTATACTATTTGGTGATCCAGAAGTGTAGATACAAATTCTTTTTTATATTTTGCAAATTAAGTATTTTATTTCCAAAACTTCACTAATGACAATATTTAATAAAAAAATTGAACTAAAAATTGTAGATAATAATAATGTTTATTTCGTCATAAATAAAAATCGTACAAAATATTTTAAATTACATAGAGAGACCTATGATGCAGATGAAGCAGTGCTTTACCTGTATCACTTACATATTCATGCAATATACGTTTATAAATCTTCACAGCTGCACAGCTGTGTATAAAAACTAGCATCATACCCCATTTATAACGCTTTTAACCTCTGCGTACTACTAAATGAGCCTTTAAAGAAGCTTTTTGTGAATATCTACAATCACTATTACATTGCATTGCATTGCACTATTGTAATATGGATACTTATAGGCATGTTTGCGGAAATACAATTTTATGAGACATTTAATCATGGTACACTTAGGTGAAAGGTCTTTTAAATGTTTTGTGATTTGATTTTCAATCATAATTAAAAGATAAAAACTAACTCCCTGATGTTCCCACCCTTTAAGTACCACTTGCCCTGCAGTATCGTCCTAAATTCTTTAGTAGCAGCTTCGCAGCTGAAAAAATCTCGGACCTGCCGACTAATAACTCCATTTGATTATTGACCACATTCTCCCCGCTTTGTAAATGCAGTGCTTGTGATTATTAATTGTGTAATATGCATACTTATAGGCATGTTTGCGGAAACATGATTTTATGAAACATTTGATGATAGTACACAAAGGTGAAAGGTCTTTTAAATGTTTTGTGATTGATTTTCAATCATAATTAAAAGATAAAAACCAACTCCCTGATGTTCCCACCCTTTACATTCAACAGCAGTTATTCGTTTTTAGTGCACATGGCACCACAAAGAAAATTGTTTAGATTCAATTAAAATGGTACAATCATCTGGAGAAATCAATTATTCAAAAAGGGTTCAAATAGAAAACGGAAAGGAAATGGAAAAACTTTATAAATGCAGTGCATGTGATTATTAATTGTGCAATATGCATACTTATTTATAGGCATGTTTGCGGAAACATGATTTTATGAAACATTTTATCATAGTAAACTTCGGTGAAAAGCCTTTTAAATGTCTTGTATGCGATTAGATTTTCGATCATAATTAAAAGATAAAAAGTAACTCCCTGATGTCACCACCTTTAAATACACCTTGCCGGACAGTATTGCCTTAATTCTTTAGTAGCAGCTTCACAGTTGGAAAAATCTCGGAGCTTCTGAGTAATAACTTCATTTGATTATTGACCACATTCTAACCGCTTTGTAAAAGGTCCAAAGAACGTTTTAAAACGAAGTTTTACATTTTTATGGACAACACCTTCCCCCACGAACGCATTGCGCTAGCATCCATACATATCATATTACTACCAAATGTTTTTGAGATGGTA
This sequence comes from Malthinus flaveolus, assembly GCA_950108345.1. Lineage (NCBI taxonomy): Eukaryota > Metazoa > Arthropoda > Insecta > Coleoptera > Cantharidae > Malthinus > Malthinus flaveolus. The sequence goes on along the minus strand of OX467286.1, from coordinate 21,526,323 downwards.
GTTTATTCAGTTGTTATTATTCCGAAAACAAAGTCTCTTCCAACAAGCACATAGTGGGTCTCTCCTCGGTATTGTATAAAATAACTGCATTATCCTCTTTTTCCCCTTCTTGCATTACCCATACCTCGGCGTCTAAAGTATCATTGGTGTGTTTCTTCTTGCTACTGGAGATGCCGTATGTCTTTTCAATTCGTAGTAAATTATTTCTCGTTATAAATTGAATTGCTTTACACTCGTCGTAAAACGAGTCTCTTATGCTTTCTAAAATTTGATCGACGGTAACACCTTGTGCCAACTGTGACGCAATTACATCTTTTTCTTTTTTGGTAATGAAAGCATGCTCAATGTCTACTGTGTGGCCGTAATGAGTTGTGCAATACATAACTAAACACCTATCTTTTTTCAATGTAACTGTCATGGTGGAAGTGCATTGGTTACCTATTTTCGCCGAGCCTTGACTTTTCATTTTACGTTTACGTATTTTTTCTTGGAATGTATCGACGTATTTTCCCGACCTGTGGCACCTGTAAAAAATTAATACTTAAAAAACAGAAGCAAGAAGCAGATTTTACAGCAAAAGTCGACGTTTTGAAAAAAAATTTTGGTCTGTTTGACTGTGTCAATGTAGAGTGTAGAGTACAGTTGTACGGAATTGAAATTTTGTATTAAGCACGAATCTCAAGGTTTTCTTACCTAAAGTACTGAATCTTGCTGCTTCCACATTCTCGAGCGCCTGCATTCAATACATAACGCAAGCTTCCTTTTTCCTCGATGGCATCTTTCCACTGTAAGAATTCTACAAACAATACCAAAAATTGATTTAGTTACTTCACCAAACTACCAAATTGCAAATTTTCAATTCCCCACATACACAAGTATGAGTTTCGACTAACCTTCATAACCTGCAAACTCCTTGCTTTCAAATTTCATTTCTAAAACGTGTTCACTTTCGAGATGAGCTCTCAATTGACTAATTAAATGAAATGAGCTATCACAATGATTTTCTAAACATCGAACACTGCCACCGGACTCGTCCACATCTCTATGTTTATTTTTTACGTGTTTATACAGACCACTTCTGTGAGAGAACGATTTATCACAAAAACGACATTTTAAAATGGGTTTATGACAAGCGGAAGCCAAGACTTTGTCAACACAATAATTGTGATCAGTTAAAACAGCAAATTTGTGGACGTCGTTGTTTAGAGTTTCATCAACATAATTTTGATTCATATTAATTAAAATCTCTAAAGCACAAGAATGTCTATTTACTATTTTGTAACTCGTGTAACTAACAAACGCAACCCACCTTGCAACCGTGCTAATTATTTGCCGTTGTTAGCGCCATCTCTCTAAAAATATGGTACTACGATGATAGGATTGTCCATTAAAATTTTAAAAAGACTTTTCTTAAAATCGACTTTAGCTGTTTTTTCTATTATTCGATATGTTATAAATACCAAAGTTCTTAATCAAACCACGATGATCTGATACGTCTTATACAAACAAGTTTCACAAATTTCAATTAATTGTCAAGCTGTTGTCTGAGTGTAGTACTTGTGCAACAGCGGAAGTGGTGCTAATAAATACCCAAAAATGAATAACAAAAATATTGATAATCGATAAGATAGAATATAGTTTGTTGTACTGTCACACGGTACATTGTTTTTGTAAGGTCTAACTCTAAACAAACTGCTGTTCTTGAAAATTACTCAAATAGCAAAAATACAATAATAGCACTTCAATAAAAAAATCGAGTCACAATAACAAACTTTTGTCATCAGATCTCAAGGTGAAGCTCTCCAAATTTGTTATTATCCCTTTTAAGTGTTTCATAAAACATAGATATAAATAGAGGTTTTCAACAACCGAAATGTTAGTTTCATCTGAAATCATGTATTTTGCTCACGTTGTACTTTGTCTTATCTTGTTGCAGGTCGCTGTAACAAGTCCAATTTCACACCTAAAGCCACTATCTCCAGAAGATGGTTAGCAAAATCATCTTCGCCTGTTACCAAATTTGATTAAATTTTTTCGTAGCCGCTCGTCTCGCTTCATGGAAACCTGGATACCAACCCATGTGGCAGATCAGTGGACAAATCCAAGGTGATATGCTTCTTACACCGGACCAAAGAAATGGAGTTATCGATACGCGTCTTCGTTGGCCAAATAGAGAAATACCCTACGAAATTTCTAACGATTTCAGTAAGAGAAACAAGTTTGCTGATTTATTACTGTTATTTAAGAGAAAAATTTTAGCCGAAGACGAAAAAAAGTTCATTGGGGATGTATTGAGCAATGAATACCCCAGATCATGCGTCACGGTTCGCCCGCGTACTTCGGCCGATGGAGATTACGTTTATGTCACTGTACGTTTAATTAATACGCTAATTGATAAATTAACAAAATGCTATTTTATTAGGGTCAAAATACGGGTTGTTGGTCTTGGGTTGGCCGTTTGGGAGGAAGGCAAGAATTGAATTTACAAAGAAATGGTTGTTTGTGGACGAGTACAGTTATTCACGAATTTTTGCATGCTGCTGGATTTTATCATCAGCAAAGTGCAACCGAAAGAGACGATTGGGTTACTATTCAATGGGGAAATGTCCAAGCAGGTATAATTACAAAATTTTATATTTTTAAATTTAATCTTTACGTTAATTTCTTACAGGCACCGAACATAATTTTGATAAGTATCCATCTAGTATAATTAGCAGTTTTGGCGAACAATACGATTACGGAAGTGTCATGCATTACGACGCTTACGCCTTTTCTCAAAACGGACAAAAAACCATACTGACTAGAGTGAGTGAATATTTTCAATTTTTCTCATTTGCTTTCTAATTTTCTCTATTGTCTATTAGGATCCAAATGTCGAAATCGGAAAAGCAGAGCGTATGACCGACGTTGACATTCGTAAACTTAATAAAATGTACAATTGTCAATAAAAGAATATGAGTAATAGTCCGTTTTCAAGGGTACAAAAACCGGCTTCCGTGGGATTTTATATGAAGCAAGTGTGGCAGTAGTCTCAATCTCTTCGTTTGACCTTGGAGAAACATAATTTCGATGTTGGCACTCTCGAAAATTGTGCGTTCGAGTGCTGTGCGCAAAATAAAATGGCCAACATCGCAAACACTTTTCAATTTATCTGTTGGGATTACAAAAAAAAAGTTCTATACAAAAAATATTGATACATCAATTCTACATAAAAAAGGTTATTATAAATTTTTATGTAGGATTAACCGTTTCCTCAAAAAGAGGACTGTTGTTTTACAATTGTGCAGAAACAGGCACTCGTGGGCTATTGACGAAGCAAGTGTGACACTAGTCTCAATCTCTTTGCTTGACCTTGGAGAAACATAATTTCGATGTTGGCACTCTCGAAAGTGATGCGTTTGAGTGCTGCACGCGAGAAACAAAATGGCTAAGACCTTAAATACTTTCCAATTTATCTTAGCAATTCCAATTTTTGGTATCTTGTCTATTAGGGAGGCCTAACGATAAATCCAAGTTTTCCACCTCGGCAGACCTCCGGATCTTTGTCAAAAATCCAAAAAACTGATAAATGTTACACCTTTTTTCAGTGGCTGTCAATTTTGACCGCGAAAGATTAATTTGGTGGCAAAGATAGTTGAATACTTTTTTAAATAGACAAAATTTTCTACCATTTGAGATTAGAATGGTATCTGCAAACCTAATAGTATCTCCGATACAAGTGTACAAAAGTTTTCAAATTGATCTTATTTTGCAATTTTTAGCGACATTGGGGTCCGGATTACTTGAAACGTTGTATCAAATGGGGGTAGTTATGATTGTTTGGTATGTTGTATATGATGAAGGTTTAATCATAAATCCAAGTTCTCGACTTTGGGGGAACAAACAGCTTAAGCTGTTGGGAACAAAAATTAATTTAAAAAAATTGTTAATTGATGCACTAAATTAATAGATCTTCTTGAAAATTACTCAAGTAGCAAACAAAACACTTGAATGAAACAATCGATCGGGTCACAATAACAGACTTTATCATCAGATCTCAAGACAAAGTTCTCCAAATTTGTTATTATCTCTTTTAAGTGTTCCAAAAAACATAGATATAAATAGAGGTTTTCAACAACCGAAATGTTATAGTTTTATATGAAATCATGTATTTTACTCACGTTGTGCTTTCTCTGATCTTGCTGCAGGTTGTTGTAGCAAGTCCAGTTTCTTCCGAAGATGGTATAAAGTTATCTTTGCTCGCTACCAAATTTAATTACATTTTTTCGTAGCCGTTCGTCTCGCTTCATGGAAACCTGGATACCAACCCATGTGGCAGATCAGTGGACAATTTCAAGGTGATATGATTCTTACACCGGACCAAAGAAATGGAGTTATCGATACGCGACTTCGTTGGCCAAATAGAGAAATACCCTACGAAATTTCTAACGATTTCAGTAAGAGGAACAAGTTTGCTGATTTATTACTGCTATTTAGGAGATAAATTTTAGCCGAAGACGAAAAAAAGTCCATTGACGATATTTTGAGCAACGAATACGCTAGATCATGCGTCAAGGTTCGCCCGCGTACTTCGGCTGATGGAGATTACGTTTATGTCACTGTACGTTTAGTTACTACACTTCTACACTAATTGATAAATTAACAAAATGCTATTTTATTAGGGTCAAAATACGGGTTGCTGGTCTAATGTTGGCCGTTTGGGAGGAAGACAAGAATTGAATTTACAAAGAAACGGTTGTTTGTCGTCGAGTACAGTTATTCACGAATTTTTGCATGCTGCTGGATTTTACCATCAACAAAGCGCAACCGATAGAGACGATTGGGTTACCATTCAATGGGAAAATATTGAAGAGGGTATAATTATTACTGACGTTTACGCTTTTTAAATTTAACTTTTACGCAAATTTTTACAGGCCAAGAACATAATTTTGATAAGTATGAATCGAATGTGATTAGCAGTTTTGACGAAGAGTACGATTACGGAAGTGTTATGCATAGCGACGCTTACGCCTTTTCTATAAACGGACAAAAAACCATACTGACTAGAGTGAGTGAATATTTTCAATTTTTCTCATTTGCTTTCTAATTTTCTCTATTGTCTATTAGGATCCAAATGTCGAAATCGGAAACGCAGAGCGAATGAGTGACATTGACATTCGTAAACTTAATAAAATGTATAATTGTGAATAAAAGAATATTTGCAAATCCTAGTCTCACATCTCAGTCTATCTACGGTGTATACTGGCTTTAGTATTCAAAATTCTCATTTTAACCCGTTAGACCACTATAAGAATTAAAAAAGTGTAAATTTTGTTTACTATGTAAAAACGCATGTTGCGCTAACGCAACAATGGCTTGAAGTGGGCTACATACGACATGCCGCGTCAAAAAACCATTTGCATGCAGTGTTTACTGTTTATGTGTGCATTTAACAGACATAAACACTGTCGTACCATAGTACATAAACTAGTACCTATCTAGTTTATATACCATGGTCGCACTCTGTTCATTGCACGGTCTTCTCTAATTTTTTTGATGTTTTTCGATTTTGTACTTTGTCGAATTTCACTTTGGATAAAATACCTAGGTGAAAAGGTTAAAAAGAGAATGAAAATAGGTTTGGTTACTATCCCCCTGTCGGAAGTACTAAAAATAGGCAATGTTTGTATATTATTTACTCCTACATAGTAAATATGTAATGAAGCAAAAAATTAACAAGTAGTACTTTAGTACTTCAAGAAAACTCATCTAATTTTGGAACCATTAAATTTTGCTTACAAGAGCATTTAAAAAAATTCCGTAGAGATGGTTGCGAAAACGCAACATTGGCTTTAAATAGGTTAAGAAAGAAGGCTGCGAGAAAGATTCCCAAATAGGGAAATAGGTCCTATTACGACCTGATGTAGGTATTTATAGTTTTATAGGAATAGTGATTGGTACATGTTAGGAATTGACGATACATAATATATTATAATATCTTGATTAGCAGATGTATATTTTAGAAACTACATTACGCACTAGAATAAATTCTCTTATTTTTTTAATAAATTTTATCTTTTATATTCTTAACAAATTAACAGTACGAAAAACAGTTTAGGCTACTTGATGTCTATACTAAAATTATAAATGCTTATTTAACAACTATTAACAATTTGGGTAAAACAAAGATTAACAACTTTTTAAAAATTTGTTAGCACTTTGTTAATACATGTTTTATATACGCCAACCGCATATATTATATTAATACTTTTCATTTCATTTTTAAATATTACCCTAAGTAAGCGGATGAAGAAAATTCAAGCTCGTGCAATATCCTATCACTTTTGGAACTTATTGGAAGTACAATAACAATTTACTTAATGCAATATGTGAATTGTTCGTCACACCGTGTAAACAATAAATTCGAATATTTTAGTAATTTGTAAAAAATCATGGAAATAAAAAGTACACGTCCAAACGAATAAAATTAAAACAATACGTCCAACGTATAAGTAAAATAACAAATTAAAATGAATAACTTATCATTTAAAATATCACCAAGTTAATCACTTTAAATTTAACAACTCTCTATCTATTTGATAAGGTAAATCTAATTAAAATTTAACGGTGATATTCTATTAGAGCCGCACACAGCTTCATTACTACAGGTTTTTTTTAACAAGTTGGCACAGCACAGCATAGCACAAGTCTAATATTGCAATTTATCACTGAAATGTTGGGCACATTGGTCACTAACGATCAAAATAATACTTTTATGTTTGTGCTCCTGGTTGGAAGTAACGCAGACCGTTTGTCTATCGCACACAAAAAGAATTAGTAAAACTTCTTTCTCCTCGCTAAAAACTACTTACCGACATGTCGTACTCGGTGATGTATGCGGGAATTTCGAGTTGATCCGGAGGCATGACCGCATACAAATATTCGACACCGGGCAAACTGTGTACTTTCTTTTTAATAGCCGGCGCCATAAATGTTGTGAACCACCAAGTCATCATCTGCGAGTCGGTGGGGTTAATAAAGAATTTTCATACACTTAATAAGGCTCACCTTTGTCCAAAATGTTGGATGAATTATATAAAAGGCTTTCAAGTTCTTCTTATATTTATAAGGCAAGACGTTATACACTTCTCTCAGCCACGAAAATGATGGATAGTTACTATGTGAAGTTAGCGTATGGAAGTACGTTATTACATAATCACCTTTTACGATGGGATCCAATAGAAGTATCAGGTACAAAAGTGCCTAAAAATGGCAAGATATAAATATAGACACAGTTAGTTAGGTATGGGTTATCTAGAAAGCAAAACAAAATATTTTGGACTGCGGTCGAATTTTTGGAGACGAAGCGAAGCCAAGGTCACAAAAAATTCGAACAAACGCCTAAAACTGTCTACGCTTCTAATACCCACAAAATTACACGAAAATTCGATTATAATTCATTAAATTTGTGCGGTCATTAGACGCCTCCTAGCGGAACAAAACCGAATTTAATGACAGCTGACAGCTAGTAAGCGACCCGCCCCTTTAAGCAATTCCGTCATTATCGTTTCTTATGCACTATAAATACTCTATACTAATAATTTAGGGGCTCTGCAAAATTTAAATTTTAGGGATTAGGCAATACAATGGCGTAGATAATTGAAAGGGTGGTTAAATATCATGAGTTAGAAAAAAAATGCCACCTTAGGCGAAGATTTTTATTTGTTCAAGGTCAAGCGGCTTAAAATGAAGTTCAGAGATTTTACTAGCGATTGATAGTGTCTCCAAAAAAATGCAATTAAATTAAACAAAAAATATTGTTGGGAATTAGGGGGCCCCCGAATTTGACCCTTGAATGTTTTTTATTCGCCCTAATTTCTGTCTTTGCCTTTCCTTATATTTTTCTCTAACATAATTGAGCGGGCAAGTTGAGGTCCCTAATATTGCGAGGCTCAGGGCGCCCCCCCCCCCAATCCCTCTGATAGACCCTGAGCTTTTGTATAATTTTTTGGATTATCTACGTTTCTACAAATTCTATGGAAATGTATGGATGATCCGCGCTTTCACTTTTCCGAGTTTCCTTCTTAATAAGTAGGTAGTTAGAGAGAAGACTAATAGAACAAATAATGCCGATTAAATATTGCAAATGTATGCAGCTTCCAGATTGATATTAATGATTCTTTGAAAACATAAAAAAAATGTTTATAAAACCAATTATCTCGTGTTGTATCTAACTAGTAATTTATTATAATGAATCTATTTATTGCGAGTCTCACAATTACTTTTATGTAATAAAAATAACGACTTTAAAGTAATCTTTTTTAAAAATATAAATAAATACAATTTGCATTATTACGTTACCTTATCTAGATTCAATTTGTTAAATGGAAACCATTTTCCAACAAACACGACGACTGGCCTTCCAAGGCGATCGACGCCACTTTGATAAAGACAACCAATTCCTGATATTTCTGTCAAATCCTCTGCTTTTGCTCTTCTCAAAAGACGCTCGTATCTGAAGAGAAAAATGGAATTTAAAAAAATGCCTTAAATTGGTTATACGCCCCAACACCAAAGTATCGCGTGCCCCCAGCCCCCCATAAAGTAATAATTTTGAATCTGTTTCAGTTCTCCAGCTCCAATAGTTTACATATGCTTTTCCACTTATTTTTTTAAGTAAAACGGCGGCGACGCTAGTAGTGGTAAGTACGTAGAGTAATATAGGAAATGAAATAATCAAAACGAACGTATAGAAATTGATTGAAAATAAAAGAGACCCATTGTTTAAATGTTTGTAGGTATATAAGTTTTAAGTTTCCTGAAAACGTTTGTTCGGTTATAGGAGACGTAAAATAATAGCAGTCTGTGACGAAACAAAGCACGATTTGGTCTTTTGTGAATTACACCGTTATAGTTACGATAAGACAGAAAATGTTCATTGTGCTTTCGAAAGCGCTCGCTTATTATCATTTTCTATTTGTTGGAAATTATTTTGTGTAATGAAGCAAATGCACTGCGGGGAAAAATACAATTTTGAAAAATCGCATCGTGAGAGGGTGGAATATTCATGCCAGCCCTAACGTCCAAGTACTATCTACTGCGTGATGCTTTCTAAGTAGTCTATTTCACAATAATTTCCCAATAAACACAGGTTGATTCGTACTCACCTACGTACTTAAGGATCCGCCAGACCTCTCGCCAGTAAACCACGTTAACTGCGTCTTTCTTAAGAATAACATAACAAGCGTATTCTACATGATCATTTAATCGACGAAACGACACTCGAATTGTTCTTACCGTGAATCATTCAAACTAAGCTTCGTTTATTTGTCGCATTTTTATATTTCGGATAAAAAACGAAAAATAACGGTCTAAAATTACGTTATAAAGCGCGACATCAGCTCCGTTTTTTTAAACTAAAATTAAATAATATACTACTAATTAGTAGCGTTAGGTATCTGAAAATATACGTATAATATACGTAACTGTGTTTATTGGGTTTAGGGTGCTTAAAAGAAGCTTGTCCTGAATAAAATTCGCCTCTCATCACTTTTTCGAGATATTTTCATGTTTAGGAGTCTTCTGTAGCCGAAGCCATTTTGATCAATTTCTAGAAGGATGTCTGCATAATACGTAGTAAACACAAAAGCGTTCAGAAGAAGTAACGATGCTACTCCAAGCTTCGCTTAAGCTGCGTCTGCAACCTGCATTGGCAAGAAGCCTATCGAAAGGCTTCATATAAGTCATCGTAACTTTGAAATGAGACAAAATACGTAAAAATATGTAAAGATAGAAAATGATCGCTATAAAATTTCCTATAATTTTCGTCCAATGCGATTTCTTCTTAAATTAGACTGGAACGGTCTACGAGGTTAGGGAAGTCGATTTTTTAAAAATAATCCGTCGAATAAAAATGGAGGGTTAATAAAAGGCACGATGAATAAAGATCACAAGATAAAATTATGCATAAGCGAGACTGCAATCCTTGAGAATAAAGCAGAAAAATATTGTCGAACAAATTAAAAATTATAATTTGTCTAAGACAGACATGATACGTTAATAATAAGCGACACTCCTTATACAATTAACATTAAATATCAAGTGATTGTGATTATATTCGTTATTTAACAATTTATTAAAAACGAAGTTTCAACCTATAATTTGCATTCCTTAAATTACTCAAATCTAAAATTACCACCACAAGAAAGTGTGTACTAAAAATAAGGCATGAATGAGATCGTACCTGTCATCGTCAAATTCTGAAGATAATCCAAAAAATTTTGTAAAAGTATCGATGAGAGCTGGTTGTTCGACATCCACAGCCATAACTAATAACCGAACACAATTTATGTTATTAACTAGAATTATACACCGCGAGCTCGTGCAAAAAAATTTTTTTTTCTCGACCAGATACAACTATTTAGCAATAACCATAATGGACCGCAATAGCGTAAACGCGCCCGATATTTGCGCTACCGAAGTCTCTCGCTTCTGTTTTCAGTTGATCAACTTGCAACATTTAAATGCGCAGCTCCAGCTTCACGTTACTTTGATTTTTCATTCTCATAAATGGAACAATGTCACAAGTCACAACAATAAGAAAATTAAATTTAGCTTTTTTAATGTAGGAGATTACGATAATGTCCTAAACAATGTTTACGATGCGATTAATTATTACACCTAGTTCATTTTAGTTCATCATATATACGCGGTTGCTTATTACTAACACAATCTCGAAATACATTTTTATTTTTTTATAAATGGAGGTACGACGTAACGAATTTTACACAAATAGAGCTGCAGAAGACACATTTATGTACTGATACGATAGTCTTTTATTAAATATTTATATAATTTCGTACATCACGATTGTTGCGACGTCACATAAAGGTAATGACTATAAAACAATGTCGTACCAAATTTTTGGAAATTACTAATAACCGCTAATCAACTACCAACTACTAACAAAATACAATTTTTAATAAAAATGCTAATGATATGTTGTATCCATCAAATTAATCAACTGAAATGATGTAAACGTATCGATTGGAACTTATTATAGTTATTTGTCATCCGGTATTGTTTTTAAATTTTTACGCGGTGACACGCTCCCTTTGTGACACATTTTTGCGGGTCCAATCAAAAATCTTAAGGCGCACCCAAAAAGTGAGTCTAATCGTCTAGGCCAGGGGTCGGCAACCTATTTGTACTGGCGGGCACATTTAAGAATTTTGAAATAGTGGCGGGCACCTCGGATGTAAGGGGGGGAGGGAGGGGGCTGGGCAAAAAATGTGAGAAAAAATAGCGCCGCAGGCTAAAATTTTAGATTGTTCAAGGTCAAACTACTTATAATGAAGTTCAGAAATTTTAGAAGCGATTGATAGTGTCTCCAAAGAAGGTGTTTCACAACAACTAAATATCTAGGTACCTACTCACTGTACTCGGCAAAATGCAAGATCGCAATTAAAAAAATTATAAATTTCCCCGACATCTAAGATTTTTTCACTCTTCATTTCATGATTTTTGTTAAAATCGTCTTAATCATTGTATCCTACCTTATTTTATTGTAAATATTTTTCTAAAACCCCCACCCTAGTCCGTAGTTCTATAAAACCCTTAGTGGTACGGGTGGAAGAGGTAAAAAAATGTATTGTTCATTACCGCCGTTACTATAATTCTGTAAAATGTAAATTGTGTACTTAAAAGGGTTTTTGCATTTATTTGACCAGGTTAGAGGCGGGCACTTTCAAAAAGTCTGGCGGGCACCAGGTTGCCGGTCCCTGGTCTAGGCCGTGTGGCCGTGGAAAGTATTGGCGAACGAGCAAAAAAAAAGATATAAAAGTTTGGTTAAAAATTGTGAGTACTACTTAGTGTCTGTTCGGAAAGGGCGCTGAAGTGACAATAACAGAATTATTTCGTACGAGTTGAAAATATTCAAAAAGCTGTCAAAAATAGTATCTAACAATAGTATGCTCAGAAGCTCTCCCCGATTTAAAAAACTAAATATGTAGAGGGTGTTTCTATTCAGTGGCAGATTACGGTTTTCATAGGCCCTAGCCCTAGGCCAAAAGAACAGAATAAGCCCCTTAAAAAGGCGATCCGACCCAGGGACGGATCCTGGAGGAGAAACGGCCCGGACGAATTAAATAGTGGCGCCCCCAAGGCCATAGCCACAAAAGATTTTCGGGGGGGAGGGGGAGTGCAAGTAGAGTTGGACAATTTTTCGTTTCTTGCCTTAGAAACAAATGAAATAGCGCCGCAGACGAAAATTTTTAATTGTTCAAGGTCAAACGGCTTAAAAACGAAGTTCCGGAATTTGAATAGCAATTGATAGTATCTCCAAAGACGAGGTTTTATAAAAACAAGGGTTGAAAATTAAGAATTCAGGTACTATACTTTTTTAAATAAAGAAACAATATTATGAAATGAAATGAAAAGTCCCTAGGCCAAATCCAGGTCTGATAGGACCCAATTTAAATACTTAATTATTTTACACACAGTTTTATTGTGATATTCTTATTCTTAAGCTTTTTTTTCGGAAATGGGGACAAGCAGAAAAGTACTTAAAGTGTAAATTATTTCGCATTTTTTAAATCTCTGAAAATATTGGGGGGGGGGGACCAAACCCTGCTGATCCCATCCATGGCTTTAATGGAGGAGTGCTATAATCGCTATAATGACTTATGAAATGAGTTCTTTATACAATTTTTTCTATTTTGCGCCTTTTAAAGTCCATTTTCAAAGAAAAAACTCAAAATATAAAAATTTAGGGATTTTTGTGATGGTTGGCTGGTTGGCAGTACTATATTGTAAAGTGACATTTCGTAATTTAAAATTCAAATAAATTGTTTTGTAGTTTGAATTGGTCGTTAATTAATTAATTTTAATTATTATGTTAAAAAATAGAACATGTTAATTACAAAAATTGTCGTTTTCTCTTTCCTCGATTTGACAAAATATGTCAAATTAAATATTACTACCAACTTCGAACATCAAATTTTACCAAAATTATTACAGCACGCTAAATCTCATTACGATACGCAAATGGATGCTATAATAGCGATCTTACAGACGCAAAATATAAAAAATATTTTGCTGTTGTCTAATAGTATGTTCAGGGGTGTAAGTAGTAGTTGATAGGGCAAGAAAAATCGGTGCGTCTATTTGGTTCTCAGAAGTGTTCTAGGAAAATATGTCTTCCCAATTTTCTTAATTTTGATCTTTTAACAGGTCACTTAGCGCCGCAGGCAATTTTTTTTGAATTTTCAAGGCCAGCATTAGATCAATTTTCGGAAATTTTAAAAAATATTTTGTTATAGGTAATGTGAAATTAAGCAATGAATCTGCTATCTCCTTGTAGCTCAATCCGCCTCTGACCCGGCTTGTCGTTTAAAGTTAAAAAAGCCGCTGGAGTTTTGGGCTCCCAACGTCTTAGGGCCCTATGCCAGGGCCTAGTTGGGTAAATCCGGCACTGTTTCTATTTGAAATGGAAAGCTGATCTCATTTCCGGTTAAACCGGAAGTTCGATAATTTTACAATCATTCCAAACCACTCAAAATATACAGTGCGTTGTATTTAAAACAGAAGAGCTAACCCCATTTCAGGTTAAACCGGAAGTTAAAATTTAAGATGTTTGGTATTATTAGATAGCTAGATAAGCTAGATAGAAAAAATTAATATACCAACTTGCAATTACAAATTTTAATTGGAAAAGGAATTATAAATTTTGACCTTCAAAAAATCATAACTCCGAATTTAGCCGATGGCGAAAAATGAAACTAACTTGATAATTTAATAACTTCCATATCTACAGGATATCGAAAAATAGACAAAAACGGCCAAAGCCGATTTTGAGAAAATCCGTTTTAAAATTTTAGTCAACTTTGGTCCTTTAAAAGTAGTCAATTTTAAAATTATTTAAAAAATTAACTATAGCAAAACTAAAGCCCTATATTTTGCCTATACAGGGTGTTTCTCATAAGTGCGTCATAACTTTAGAGGCTATTACAAGAACTCAAAAGAAGTCTTTTGACCCCAATTTTGTTATACCGAAAGTTCCCCCATTCAGAGTTACAGGGCGTTTTAGCTGAAATTTTCAAATTTTTAAAAATTTATTGTGGCGAAACGAAAGCAGTTGAGAAAATAATTTTTGTGGACATGCCTTTTGTATTTTTAAGTCTATGAGATAGATGTGGTGCTTTTGTTTTTCAACTGCCAATATGGCGGATTCAAGATGGCGCTCATCGAAATATTAATAGGATTGCAATAAAATTTTAGATACACGGGTTTCTTAAAAATTCGTCGACAAATCTGAAATTAGAATTTCAAAATTTAAAAAAAAATGACAAACGCGTAACCTGAGCAAAAAAAAATTTTTTTTCAATTTTATTAAAATAAATTTTACTGTTAGGTACTTTCGAATATTGGCTTTCGAACTATCGAGTCAGATTTTTAAAATTTCATCTAGAAATAAAAATACAGCTATTTGAACATACTTATATCAGTACAAATGAAGGAAGTATTTTATAAAGTAGGCACTTGATTTTAAAATTTATAAATAAATAAATAATTATTATTAATATAATTATTTCCAAAGTTATAATAAAAAAAGTAGAAAATGAGACAAACGTTATAATGGCCGCCATTTTAAATTTAAAAATTTGAGAAAATATTTTTTTAATTAGGGCCGATGTTTACTAACTTATAGCCGAGTATAAATACTATAAGTTAAGATTTTCCAAAGAGCGCCTAAAATAACCCCCTTATTTTGAACCACCCTGTATCGATTTTCTTCAAAAGTTTATTTCATTGACGAAATATTGTTAAAGTTGCCGAAACCAAATTTCAACAAAATCGCTCTAATAGTTTTTTTTTGTTTGACTGCACTACATACATACTGACACACACACACACACACACACACACAGACAGATTTCTTTTAAAAGTTTTATTTTTCAAAGTAGACGAAGTCAACGAAAAAGTTAAATCCAAACAACCAAAATGTCAAAAATTATAGCAATGCTCAATAAATGCTAATCAGTTACAAACTTTGTGGAAGAATGCGACTTTTCAGGAAACTACTGAAAAGTTCCTTTTGTGAATGGAAAACTATTCCAGAGTTAGGAAATTAAATTGAATTCAATTACAAAGAAAATATTTTATTTAGGTAGTAAATACGCGAATTGCGGCTGAAATCCCGCAATATACAGAAATATGAAAAACAATAGATTTCATTTTGCAACACATCACTAACACCGATGAATTCGTGAAAACTGAATCGTGTTAAAATGTTATCACTTATGAGTTTGGCGTGCAATGCATCAGTGGCTTGGATTATATTAACAAAGCTTTTTAGCTTTTGAAAACCGCTCGTGTACAAACTTCTTTGTTAATCGAACATAATATATTTATTTTTAATATTCTTTTAAAAATAAAGGCCTCTGCAATTGCTATAAATGTCGGCTCGTCGAGCGAAAAACCAATGAGCTGTGCGGGACTCAATATAAAAAGGGCAAAAATTACGAGAGTGTATCTGGTGACGTCTAGATTACAACTAGGTCAATTTAAATGTTAAAATTATTTAACTAGAGGTTGTGGAACCAGACCTGGAGTTAAACTTTGCGTAGGGTACGGTCCAAATAAGGTGGCGAAGGACCATTGCCTTACAGTCCCACAAGGACCAGTCCCACCAAAACTTATTAACGAACTTATTTCCGATTAATGGCAGTTAATCAATGAATGACAATAAGTTGTCACGATTAACTGCCACTAACCGTGATTAAATTCTTTAACCAGAGTTAGTGAGACTCGCCCTAAGGATCAATCCATACTAAACGTATTTTCCTAGTTTCAGTGCGGATTTTGAATGACCGTTCAAGTTCAAGTTCAGTTAATCAATGAATGACAATGAGATGTAGTGGCAATTCGTTAATTAACTCCCATTAATCGCGATTAAATTCTTTAATCAGAGTTGGCGAGACTCGCCCTAAGGATCAATCTATACTAAACGTATTTTCCTAGTTTCAGTGCGGATTTTGAATGACCGTTCAAGTTCAAGTTCAGTTAATCAATGAATGACAATGAGATGTAGTGGCAATTCGTTAATTAACTCCCATTAATCGCGATTAAATTCTTTAATCAGAGTTGGCGAGACTCGCCCTAAGGATCAATCCATACTAAACGTATTTTCCTAGTTTCAGTGCGGATTTTGAATGACTGTTCAAGTTCAAGTTCAGTTAATCAATGAATGACAATGAGATGTAGTGGCAATTCGTTAATTAACTCCCATTAATCGCGATTAAATTCTTTAATCAGAGTTGGCGAGACTCGCCCTAAGGATCAATCCATACTAAACGTATTTTCCTAGTTTCAGTGCGGATTTTGAATGACTGTTAAACTTCAGTTAATCAATGAATGACAATGAGTTGTCATGATTAACTGTCATTAACCGTGATTAAATTCTTTAACCAGAGTTAGTGGGACTCGCCCTAAGGATCAATCCATACTAAAGGTATTTCCTAGTTTCAGTGCGGATTTTGAATGACTGTTCAAGTTCAAGTTCAGTTAATCAATGAATGACAATGAGATGTAGTGGCAATTCGTTAATTAACTCCCATTAATCGCGATTAAATTCTTTAATCAGAGTTGGCGAGACTCGCCCTAAGGATCAATCCATACTAAACGTATTTTCCTAGTTTCAGTGCGGATTTTGAATGACTGTTCAAGTTCAAGTTCAGTTAATCAATGAATAACAATGAGTTGTCATGGCAATTATTTAATTAACTGCCATTAACCGCGACTAAATTCTTTAACCAGAGTTAGTGGGACTCGCCCTAAGGATCAATCCATACTAAACGTATTTTCCTAGTTTCAAGGTGAATTTTAAATGACTGTCCAAGTTCATTAGCTTATAAAATTAATTCTGAACATTTCTCCGCGACCGTCCAAATAATCCGTATTTTGACACTTCATCATTAGCTAGAAGTAGCGCTACTCCTCCAATCAGAGCCCTAGAGTTAATTCTAGAAGGTCGAGACTTGATGAGCCCAGAGTGGATGCTTCGAGTAGGTACGCAAAATGCGTGGAGTTGATCCCCCTCCAAAAAAAAGTAATCCGAAATTCAGGGATGTAAAAAGACGAACAGAAGAACAATTACCTGTTGTTTTAGGTTAGATTAAACATTGGAAAAATTATTAGAAGTTCAAGACTTAACCGACTGTTCGGTTGGCGAATTTAAAGCCTTTACCACCAATGGCTTGAATATTTTCATTATAACGTTACTTACCTCTCTTGATGTTGAATCTCTCTGACCATAATATCGGCTAATGGATCGTTTAGTGGACGCTCTCCTAACAGCCGTTGTTGATCCAAGTCACCTTGCATTTGACTAAATGCGTGATCGCCTACAGCTATGGACGTCTCCAAGTGGGACGATAAGTCTATCGATTCTTCATCAGCTAAAACAACAAAATTTGTTGGAATTACACCGGTGTTGGTATTGGAATGATAAACTAATATTGTCGGGTACAAGTAAATCGTTAATGGGACTAAAAGAGCACTTCACACTAATGGAAACATTAACGCCAGATAAAATCAAGTACCATAAGTACGTACATGAAAATTCGTACGACTCGTTAATCATTTTGCACGTTTTTATCCTAATTTTGAGAGCCAAAAAATTCCGTTATCGCGACCAAATTTTAAAACTACCATAGTAGGAGGCAGCCATGTTGTTATTAAATTAAAAACTTTTTCTACTTTTATCTAGAGATAGCACAAATACAGAGAGATTTATTACAGAAAAGTGTAAACAAGAGGTTGTCACTAAATCATACCATGATGAAATACCAAAGTCTACAGTTGTGCTGTTAGTTGTGAAGGTTACGAAGAAGAATAAGAATAAATTATAATTAAAATCCAAGCTGGAGGCTAATAAATATTAACGAAGACAAAACGCAAATTACTCGCGATTGACACTTCTTCCAATATGCTCAAATTAAATAAGGCAAATTGGCGTTAAGTTTATTGCTAGAGGTTCGGAAGAACGTTTGCCCAATTTGCACCATTATGGTGGGTTGACATGATGCGGAATTTCGCAAAATCGGCTTAAAAACTTTTGTGGCGGGAAAAGCGACGCTCGCAATATTATAGGTTAAGAATTTCCCGCCACATTCTTCAAATTCTGCATCATGTGAATTCAGCATTACTGCCACATTTTATTAATCTCAGCTCCACACTATTAGATCTACTTATAAGCCACAAGGAGCCAATTTGATGCTCAATTGTTTTGGTACTTACGATGTAATGTATGTTGTGGATTGTCAATGATACGAATTTGTCGATCCGGTATCAACGGTTCGCCATCGAGACCGCCGATATCGGCAGGTAGCTGCCATCTGGCGACATCTTCTTCAACTTTAGAACGAGGAAAATATAATGGCAGTAATATTTCGTAAATACCTAAATCTGAATTTCCAACAACAAATACGACAGTATCCAGACTACTTCCGTGCTTTTCTAAAAATCTTCTAACTGTACCTAGAAATAAAAAAAAAATTACTTCAATTACTATTATCGGCTATTTTTATATCTTCATAAATTACAAACTATGCTTGAACAAACAGTGCTCAACTCGTTGAATTGATATAGGTGCGGTGATGGCCCTAATAGGATTGGTTTATAAGCAATTGTAACCTTCGCTCATTGAGTTTTATACAGTTTCTAAGTTTAGTTTTAATCATTTTATTAAATTCAAACAAAAGGTAATTGAATTAATATTAGAAGCTTTCACAACGACTTTTTCCGTAAGTGTCTGACATTCACGATAGGGCAACGCGACGAAAATTCTGACAAACAGGAAACGTACGCCACACGAGTAGCATTTTTGGTCACGCAACCAGCTTACCAAAGCTTCCGAAAACGTCACGACCGCCATCTTGTAAAATGGCGACCGAAAATTCATCATCCACACTAATTTAGACAATTAAACAAAAAATGTTTGTAATCGATTTATCGACATGTCGACAACGTTTGTTCTCGCCGTTTTTTGAGCACGTTTGTTCAAGATGGCGGCAGTAACAGCCTCATTTTCCTAAAACTTATAGCATGTCGGTCAGGTGACCAAAGAGCACCAAATACTATTCACGTACTGTACGTCTTCTCTTGTCAGATGTTTCATCCCAATTTTCTACAACAAAAACTTAATTTTCTGGCTTAAAGGCAACATTTACGAAAAATATGCTAAGAATAAAAGTTGTAGATAATTTTATTACAAACATTTTTTGTTTGAAATATTTTTTTCTAAAATGAAGCGTTTTAGAGATACGCGTAAAAAACTGATTATCCAGGATGGCAACTGACAGGCGACCGCAGACAAATTTATTTAGACAACTTTGAACACGTTGTTTGGCCGACCAAGTACTTTTTTGCTTGTCGGGATTTCACCCCAAATACTTACGCAATGCTATGTGAGCCCCTTCATCGGGTGGATAATTTCTTTTAATGGAATTAATAATACATGTACCTATCGAATGTAAACCCATCTCTAATGATTTTTGAAGCACATTTCTGAAAGAAGAAACCAAACGTTAAACTCGAGAGAAAATTTCGTAATTTGCATGTGTTTAACAGCGCGAAGCTAATTATTATGCACGTGGTGAGAATGCAGAAAAATTATGTCACCCCAAAGCTAAAATTTGAATATTACAACTTGTTAGTACAGGTTTGCACGCAATTGAAAAAAGTTGTAACAATGTTCAAGTGGCAAAATTTGCTCTTCTGACCTTAAAACTATGAATAGGCATTTCCAAAAACTCTGATTTATTATATTACAAAACGAGGGGCTTAGTTTCTAAAGCTGGTGCTATATATGACAAGGTAAAGAGTCTCAATTAACAAAGAATTTGCAAGTTAAGCAGAAAAATTTTCTTTTGTTTCTTCAACACCTCTCTAGAGGTCTTAAAATGTTCTTTCAGAAAGGTTATATCCATTTTTAAAGTGTGTGCGACAGTTTTCACTTTATTTGCATGAGCAACTGAACCGAATTATTTTTTTATAGGAACAACAGGTGAGGGTTTCTTGTTTTGTTCGAACGAAAAATTACGAAGTACTTGTTACTTGAAACTTTGCTATTCAAATATAAAGTACTTGAAGGAAAACTCCAGCACAAGTACTTCTTAAACAAACTTTCCCGAGAACATTTATTTATAAGAACAACAAGATAAATACTTCAGTTGCCGTTAACCCGCTGCACGTGAAAGCGACTACTAACTGTTAGACCACTCGATATAAAATAACCTTTCTAAAGTGATGGTCTTGGTGCGAAACAATTTGAAATTATTAAAAATCCATTTACCTATAACAAATATGTAACGTATTTTCAGCTGCAGATTGATACTTAATGTTAAACTTAGGTCCTACTGTATGGATAATGTACCGAGCTGGCAAAGCGTGCCCCTGAGTAACTTTAACCTCTCCGGTTCGGCATTCTAAAACAAACTCGCATTAATTACGCTTAAAAGATTTACTGAAACGTTTTTACCTCGAACGTCTAAATTTATTTCTTCCTTCAATTCCGATCCGGCCCTTTGAAATATTCGATCGCTAACAGGATTGCTGTCGTTTAAAGTTTCGTTAGTCGAATTAACTATTGCGTCTACTTGCAGCGATGATATGTCCCCCATCCTAAAACAGATAATCAATTTATGAATAAAATAATTAAAAGTGGCATAATTTCTTTCATTTATCAATTATGTTTAACGTGTCCTCGTGTCCCCCGAAGTACAGTCAACTGTGCGAAGCAGGGCTGCACTCATAGGTGTTGTTTGGCACAAATTGTTCAATTTGTGGAAATTTTGGGAAAACTTCCTTTTAAATTAGACAGGGGCAGCCAAGGGATAAATTAAAATTTTTTAAATAAGTATTTACATTCGGAGTTCTGATCCAAGGCTAACACGGTACACTATTTGCATGTTAATAGAGAGTTTTCCTTGACTGCCAATGAAAAAACACGCATAACTAGTACCACTGCGACCAATATAGGTTTCGGGATTGACTCCACACAAATTTTGTACTCCTTCCAATTTTGATTTTTGGTTGTTAGGTACTCAATATTTACAATTTCGCTTGAAGGAATAGCTATCATTACACACTCGTGGATAATATTAGACCGATAAAAATTTAAGTTATTTAAATTTGATTATTGTAGCGAGCGGAAATCGTTTACCATTATCAATTTATGTAAGAAAATTGCAGCAACTTAGTTTAACCATAGCTCAAGAATTTCAAATGAAATATGTATTTCGTCGAAGACGAAATTTTGTTACAAGTTTTTAAATATTTAGGGTTAATTAGTTAGATATCTAATACGTTGTAAATGAATCCCAACATACACACATAAGTGAAAAAACTTTAAATGAGAAAATTTGTTTTCCACCAAACGCCTCGGGAATCGAACCCAAGACCTTGCTATTTCCGCTAGCACGCCTATACAACGTATTAGATATCTAACTGATTAACCCTAAATATTTAAAAATTTGTAATTTATTCACGTATGATTGTTGTAAGCATACTAATTTGATTTATATATATTTCGCTTTCTCGACGCATTTAGCAATGCCGGATTGCTTTGTGAAAATTATGTTAACCTCCTAGCGTATGTGGTATAGGCGTGCTACCGGAAATAGCAAGGTCTTGGGTTCGATTCTCGAGGCGTTTGGTGGAAAACAAATTTTCTCATTTAAAGTTTTTTCACTTATGTGTGTATGTTGGGGTTCATTTACAACGTATTAGATAACGAAATTTTGTCATACCGAGTGTTGATTGAAATCCGAGACATAAGATTTTACCACGTTAAATATTTGCCCCTCCCATTATTTCAAAAAAAAACTATTTTTTTCACTTGTTCAGCCTTAAAAAAAGCAGCATCTGATGGATGCTTTTAGTTTTGCAATTGGTGCGTTCATTTCCTCAAAAACCGCATAATCATTTCACTACTTGTAAATTAATTAAATGCTCTAAAGTAGACAACCACAAAAGCACGCCTTATTAAGTTGGTCTTAGGTGTCTTATTATCTTGGTCCTATATGGCTGTGGTTTAGTGGCTTTATCTAGAGCACCACACCCTCTACTGATATGAAAAATGGAAAATTCTGTAACTTTTCTAAAACGCACAACAAATTGTTTTGTTTTTAAATACCGGCAGGTACAATAGCGTATATAATTACTGAAGATAATCGTTGGTATTTGCACTAACTTTTATTAATACGAATCATGTAATGGGCAGTAAGGTAAGTAGGCAAAGTACCCATTAAGAGCGCGTATGCACGTGCGAATATAATTTCTACAACGATAAGAAGAATTTTACTACATTATTTCGAATTGATAATACTTTTTCACACCTGAAAACTTTTAGTCGCTAAAAGAAATTCTATTTATAAAATTTCAACCGAATAAATCTTAAATTTGAATTTTTGTATCCACTTGCGCGATGCTACAACCCCCAATCAATAAACAATTTATTTTCCAGCGTGACGAGCGAATATATTTTGTTTAAAAATAAAATATTTTATACGTATTAATTTACATCTTACCATAGTATGATTTTATGATTAATTTCGTCGTCGTATGGAAATGGAGAGATTGAATATTTGGCAGTTTCTGCGCTGTTGCTGTAGTCGGTGAGGTAATGTGTGGAATTAATTTCGCTCCATCGCTTCAAATCACACGGTATTACGATATCTGGAGCAACCCCTAAGGGTTCTTGATTCATAACGATCCTCATTAATGCACTGGAAACACAAAAAAAAGTTCAAAGATTTAGATTAGACATTTTAAAATGTAAAATGTGACCGAAATGTTATATAAATGTCAGGAAGTTTGTTAAATGTTACGATGTACCCGAAGGTCCCGAAGCGTGATAGGTTCTAAATTCGATAAAACAACAGGACAACTTCTCGTATATTATAGTAGAAACGCCGAAGAACTATTATAGATTTTATTTACAACAAAAATTGAAAACTTGATCTCGTAAAAATTCTATAAAAAGCTCCAAACCACGAACAGAAGAGAAGAGAATCCGATCCCCTTTAAACTTTTTCGAGTTGCACTTTTTGAGAGAAAAGCCCCTCGAGCTACACTAAAACAAAATTTATTTGCGTAGTACATTAATTTACAACATTTTTAAAAAACAAACTGAAATTAAATTTTCTTTGTAGATATAGGCGACAGCAAGTGGAAAATTAATTGAAATTTGTCTTGGCCTAGTCACTAGTTACTTGACGTGCACTGAATGTTGGTTACATTAATTCGTACATTGATTTCGTACTATTATAATACTAGTAATACCTACGTAGGTAGATGAAATAGATTTCTTATATTTTGCGCCTGCAGCTGTTTCAGCCCCCATATGAGTGCCATAGTAGTAGGTACATGTCCTCATGCATACATGCACCTCATAGTAGCTTTTTGAGTGTTAAAATGATTATGGTAAAATTTGTTGTTTCGAAGTTGGTAGCATTATTTAATTTGACATATTATGTCAAATCGAAGAAAGATAAAAGGATAAAACCGACTGTTTTTGGAATTAACAGGCTCTATTTTCTAACATAATTAAAATTAGTTAATTAACGAACAATACAAACTACAAAACAATTTATTTGGATTTTAAATTTCGAAATGTCACTTTGCAATTTATTAGTAGTACTGCCAACCGCTGCCACCAATCATGAAAGTCCCTAAATTTTTATATTTCGATTTTTTCTTTAAAAATGGGCTTAAAAGGGGCAAAATACCTTCCCATACATAGTCCAGTCATTATAAACATTTGAAAATGTAAGTGAACCGAGAAAATTAGAAGATCTGCCCTGATAGCTTGTGAGTAAGCATCATTTTAAAATTTTCTACTGTTCAATTCAGAATTACACCTAAAGTATTGGAGATAGAGAAAAAATGTATGGAAGCTTTTCTATAGTAAATTTAATAAGCTATGTTTTTTACCTAAACTATTTCTTCGATATCATTAACAGTTCCTGAGATATAGGCAAAAAACTAAAAAAGTGTACCTTTTTTCCAAGATGGCGGTCCAAGCGCAATAGTTCGCAATGGGGCAATTTAGTATGTTTATCCGTAAGCCTTAATAAGCTTGAATACCAAAATCCAGATTTTTACCGGTCAATGTTTTTATTTTTTCAATTTTTGGTATCGAAACTTCGCGCGGACTTGCCGACTTTGCGGCGTGCTAAGAGACGTAATTTTTGTCTAAAAAAATAAGCAAAACACATTGTAGGTATTAAGATGCTCTACAAGTTTGATTTCAAACACTTTTTCGATAACTATCACCAGAAAGAAGAAAACTGAAAAAGAAATCTCGATCTCTTAATTTTTCACTTTCGCGCTCGATATCTCAACAACAATCAGCGGTAGGTGAAAAATTCATATGACCTTAATTGTAGAGCGTAAAAAAAGCCACAAAAAAGTATATGGGCACAATTTTCGTATCGTGAAGTAGAGCCGACTTATCGAGAAAAAAACAAATTTGACCCCTTTTTCAAGATGGCGGCGAAAGTTCACTCGGTTCACTCGTATTTATATACCTTTTTTTCCGACGTAATGACTGGACTAACAATTTTGTTGGTTTGTCTAAGGTTAAAATATTGCGTGGGGAGAGGTGCAGTAGGCATTTAATTTTTTTGACATTCTTAGAAATCTTGCAAACACCCTAGAAATAAAAAAGCCCTCATTGCTTGTGAACTCGCTTCGCTCACTCTGGCATCTTGCTGTACTATAAATAGTTACGCCCTTGATCAATTTCAACATAAGGAGTAATGAGACAATGAGCCATTACTTTCTATCCACTTTCTTTCGTGAATGTCTTTTTTATAGGTTACACTTTATATTATATAGGTCGATTCTGATTGTGATGGTAATACCGAGACATGCAAAGAAAGTTTAATTGAATCAAAGTCAACAATAAATGCACGCCAACAATTTCAACTGCCTTTTTCAAGGCTCGCAATGAATAAATACTAAGTGAAGTAATTTGCCTTCGAAAAAAAGTAACTTTCCTCAACAACAACTGTCTAAAATCGTATAGGAAGTTATACAGGGGGTCCAAATATAGCCGGCGGCCACTGTGACTTTCAAACTTATCGTTTGACAAAAAAGTCTGTCTATGCCTGTGTCGATTTTGTTGAAATTTGGTTTCATTAACACCAAATAAGGGGCCATTCAAGTATTACGTAAGCGCTTGAGGGGGGCGGGGGGTCTTTGCTTTGCTTATTTTTGATGACATGGGGGTTGGGGAGGTCGATATCGTGATTACGTCAGCAGTTATTATTTACTTTTTTACACAAATGGCAAGAAAACAAAACACACATGTGTTTAAAAGATTAATTAAATTAAAAGAAAAATGCATATAGGTACCAATGATTACGTAAGCATTGGAGGGGGGAAGAGGTTTGCTTACTTTTGCTGACAAGGGGGAGGAGGGGGTAAATAATTGTAAAAAATCTGCTTACGTAATACTTGAATGGCCCCTAAGCTTTTATCTAATATACAGGGTGGCTCAAAATAAGAGGGTTATTTTGGTCGTATTTTGAAAAATCTTAACTAACAGTATTTATACTCGGCTATAAGCTAGTAAACATCGGCCCTAATTAAAAAAATATTTTCTCAAATTTTTAAATTCAAAATGGCGGCCAGTATAACGTATGTCGCATTTTCTACTTTCTTTATTATAACTTTGGAAATAATTATAATTATAAAAATCTAAAAACAGTAATATATAGGCCAAATATAAGGCTTTAGTTTTGATATAGTCGATTTTAAAAATAACTTCAAAATTGACTACTTTTCTAAGACCAAAGTTGACTAAAACTTTAAGACGGATTTTCTCAAAATAGTGTTCGGCCGTTTTTGTCTATTTTTTGATATCCTGTAGATATCGAAGTTCTACACTTATCAACTTTTTTCATTTTTCGTCATTGGCTAAATTCAGATTTTTTGAAGGTCAAAATTTTAAACACTTATAATTTCTTTTTTAATTAAAATTTGTAATTGAAAGTGGGTATATTAATATATTTCATAAATGCCTATAATTAGTTACAATTTTAGTTTAAAAACCACTTCCGGTTAAACCATAAATTAGCCAAGCAAAAAGAATTTTTGAAAACACTCTGTATATTTTACGATTTTTTAAAATATAGTCAGATTAGCCATCCCAATATACCAAACATCTTTAATTTTAACTTCCGGTT
Organism: Malthinus flaveolus; assembly: GCA_950108345.1. NCBI lineage: Eukaryota > Metazoa > Arthropoda > Insecta > Coleoptera > Cantharidae > Malthinus > Malthinus flaveolus. Next base: position 21,500,092 of record OX467286.1, on the reverse strand, counting down.
TAACCGGAAATGAGGTTAGCTCTTCTATTTTCAACACAACACCCTGTATATTTTAAGTAGTATAAAAGATTGTACTTGCACTGTACATTGTGACTTCCGGTTCAACCGGAAATGAAATCAGTTTTCATATTTCCAATAGCAACAACCTCGTATAATTAAAAATTTTTAAAATTGGAGAGAGCTTCTGAGCATACATTATTTGGTACTATTTCTGATATCTTCTTAAATACTTCAAGAGTTTGTAGAAGTACCCTCTGAAAATTTCATTTCAGTTAGACAGTAGTTTTAAAGTTGAATGCCATTTTGCTATTACGCGAGCTCAATAAACAATTGAATTTTTGTCTGTAATAGGAACTTAATGGTGTGCTGTGAATAATTTGTGATGCCATTTTAAGCAAGCAAGCATTACACAATCGTTAAATTTTTAAGGCACAATTATTATCAACCCACTCCTCACTCAGACACGAATGATATATGAAGCACAAAGATTTGTAGGTTATTTTTAGTCCTTTTTAAAAAGTAAGTAAACATTAAAGAGCATAAAACTAAAAATATAATCCCTTTTATAAAACGAGACGAGAGATAGACACGATTTTTTTTATATAGTACAATTGATCGCATTCCGCTGCTCAAAAATACAAATAAAATCAAATAAAACATATAGGTCAAATTGGAGCTAATGCTATAGCACAGCGTTCAAAGCTCTTAAATATTAATCGAGGTTGAAGAAAATGAAAATTTTCATACCTTCAATGTGATTTTCCCGTTAGGCGTCTTTATTTATTTTTGTAAATAATTAATTTCGACGATATTTACCAGAAATAACGAATAAAGTAAAGCTGCATGCAAAAAAGGTTTTCAATAGCAGACATAGGCAACCCAAAATGCTTAATTTGTACTCGTTTTCAAATATGAGTCGTTACACACTACAAACAGTCGTTAAAAGTCGGCTATTTAATTATCAGAAAAGAAATCAGAAAACTACTAAAGTATACACGCACGATAATGCCACTCTCACCTGAAAAAATAACAAAATTTGGCCGTCCCGCGAACCCTACTTTAAAAAATCACACTGTACTACTAATAATAATTGTATAGACAGTAGACGGGTAATTCAACTCGTAATACCTACAAACCGACGGAAAAAGAACTAATTTAATATTTCACGATACAAAGGATATTGGCTGACCTAAAAGTATATCTTCTAATTGTATACATACAACATGGTTTTTGTCGTTAGATCGATAATAATGTAATATGTAATGCAACCTCATTTTCGGTAATTTTATTACTTATAAAATTAACTTTTGGAAAAAAAGTATTTCGATCGGCCTATTGTCCCAATTTCTATTTGTAAGCTCCACTACACATTTTCTTTTAAATCGAGGAAAAGAAGATATTATTTTCGTATTTTATCGATTAAAAACAAAAGACGTCCGCACACACTTACATCACAAACACTTTAATTGCTAGAATAATAACAATTATTGTTTGTGCAATCGGTGAAGAAATTAGAACTGCTCGTCGTGTAAGTTTTGTGTTTGTTTAGCAGAGGCCGAACAATTAGGCCGCAATTAAACACAAAAGCGAGTACTAATTGGAAAAATAGCCGAAAATTTATTGACATCGATGCTTCCTCAAACTACTATAATATTTAATAAATAATAAACTAATATTTTATTATTTATTTCCACCCTAAAACGAAACGCCAAATACAGAAAGTGTATTGAAAAATTCAAACGCTAGAAAATAAATTTTTCAAATAAAAATGTTTTTAATCCGACATTTGGGTTAAACTAGAGAATGGGTATAATCGAGTATTAAGCTCTTCATATAGACGATTTTATTGGCATTCCAAGTCAGTGGTCGATTTTGGCCTAGCTCGACTAGTTTTGAAGTTACGGCCGTTTCAGTGGAAGCACCCTGTATTATAACTAACCGAAGCTCTTACATACCTACTTATTTAGGTCGCCGTACCGGTTAAACTAGAGAATGGGTATAATCGAATATTAAGCTCTCCATATAGACAATTTCATTGGAATTCCAAGCCAGTGGTCGATTTTAGTTTTGCTCCACTAGTTTTGAAGTTACGGCCGTTTTAGTGGAAGCACCCTGTATTCTAACTAACCGAAGCTCTTACATACCTACTCATTTAGGTGGCCGTACCGGTTTAACTAGAGAATGGGTCTAATCGAATATTAAGCTCACCGTATAGACAATTTCATCGGCATTTCAAACCAATGGTCAATATTGGTCTAACTCGACTAGTTTTGAAGTTACGACTGTTTCAGTGGAAGTACCCTGTAATCTAATAGAAATCCTTACATACTCGCTAATTTGGGGCGCCGTACCGGTTAAACTAGAGAATGGGTTTTCTCGAAAATTAAGCTCTCCATATAGCCAATTTTATTAGCATTCCAAATCAGTGGTCGGTTTTTGTCTACCTCAATTAACTTTGAAGTTACGGCCGTTTCAATGGAAGTATCTTGTATTGTAACCGATACCCTTACATGCCCGTTCATTTAGGCTGCCGTACCGGTTAAACTAGAGAATGGGACTAATCGAAGATTAAGCTCTCCAAATAGACAATTTTATTGGCATTCCATACAGTGGTCGGTTTTTGTCTACCTCAACTATTTTTGAAGTTACGGCCGTTTCAGTGGAATCACCATGTATTCTAACCGAAGCCTTTACATACCTACTTATTTAGGTCGCCGTATCGGTTAAACTAGAGAATGGGTATAATCGAATATTAAGCTCTCCATTAGACAATTTTATCGGCATTCCAAATCAGTGTTCGATTTTGGTCTGCCTCCACTATTTTTGAAGTTACGGCCGTTTTAGTAAAAGTCTCTTCTATTCTAATCGAGAACCTTACACACCGGCTCATTATTTGGGCAGCCGAACTGGTTAAACTAGCCTTTCGTTATTTAATTTTAAATCACCCCCTTTAAAAATGTATTTGGCCGAAATCAATTATTCAGTCCAGTTTGTCGAGTTTTATTGAACTGAATACTCAAACAGCGATGTAAATAAAAGATAGTGCGAGGAATGTAGGTAAGTAGTTAAATATTTAGCGTCGGATCATTAGGCTATAATTCTGCCACATTCACTTCCACTTTCATATTTAAAAAAATGTGTACTACGTGGAGTAGGTATTCGTATTCGGGTTAATAGGAACCTATAAAGGACGAGATAGGCAACTCAAAATGTAAAATTCGTAAGCAACTACCTACGCCAAAATTTCTACGTGTGGGAATTGGTGTTGATATACTATTTGTATCTAGTACATTCAGGTATGAAGATAGTAATGTACGTCTGTTCCCAGCAAGTAAAAACCAAAGACAAGATTATACTGGCCTACTACTTAGGATCCCCAAAGTTACAAAAGGTAAATGTGGATGTCGTATAATATTTTTAATAGATCTAATACGTTGTAAATGAACCCCAACATACACACATAAGTGAAAAAACTTTAAATGAGAAAATTTGTTTTCCACCGAGTGCCTCGGGAATCGAACCCAAGACTTTGCTATTTCCGGTAGCACGCCTATACCCAATACACTACGGAGGCCAACATACTTTCAACAAGCCATCCGGCATTGTTTAAATGCGTCGAGACAGCGAAATATATATAAATCAAATTAGTATGGATACAACAATCATACGTGAATAAATTACACATTTTTAAATATTTAGGGTTAATTAGTTAGATAGATCTAATACGTTGTAAATGAACCCCAACATACACACATAAGTGAAAAAACTTTAAATGAGAAAATTTGTTTTCCACCGAGTGCCTCGGGAATCGAACCCAAGACTTTGCTATTTCCGGTAGCACGCCTATACCCAATACACTACGGAGGCCAACATACTTTCAACAAGCCATCCGGCATTGTTTAAATGCGTCGAGACAGCGAAATATATATAAATCAAATTAGTATGGATACAACAATCATACGTGAATAAATTACACATTTTTAAATATTTAGGGTTAATTAGTTAGATAGATCTAATACGTTGTAAATGAACCCCAACATACACACATAAGTGAAAAAACTTTAAATGAGAAAATTTGTTTTCCACCGAGTGCCTCGGGAATCGAACCCAAGACTTTGCTATTTCCGGTAGCACGCCTATACCCAATACACTACGGAGGCCAACATACTTTCAACAAGCCATCCGGCATTGTTTAAATGCGTCGAGACAGCGAAATATATATAAATCAAATTAGTATGGATACAACAATCATACGTGAATAAATTACACATTTTTAAATATTTAGGGTTAATTAGTTAGATAGATCTAATACGTTGTAAATCTAATACGCATTTAAACAATGCCGGATGGCTTGTTGAAAGTATGTTGGCCTCCGTAGTGTATTGGGTATAGGCGTGCTACCGGAAATAGCAAAGTCTTGGGTTCGATTCCCGAGGCACTCGGTGGAAAACAAATTTTCTCATTTAAAGTTTTTTCACTTATGTGTGTATGTTGGGGTTCATTTACAACGTATTAGATCTATCTAACTAATTAACCCTAAATATTTAAAAATGTGTAATATTTTTAATGCTTCTATCGTCCGCCTTCAACGTATTATCATTAAGTCACAATAACCGCGTTGAACAAAACATTGTAATTTGCCAAAACTAGTCCCAGAAAAAGTGAAATTACGCAAATACGATTATAATTCGTTTTAAGACTTTCTAGAGCAATGGTGCCATATTATACACTACTTATACAGTAAGTAGGATGTCCATTAGTTAGGCATATAAATTTATAATTTGGGTTACGTAAACACACACGCAATGTTGTCCCATTGCAATTATAGATTATTTATAATTATTTAAATTATATTTACATTTATACAGAGCAAATTAATCGATTTTTTAAACCAATTAAGAGTGAGCGCTTAAACGAAACCTTACACTATACCATTACAAGGTTTTTTGTATTAACTTTAAATTTAGATTTCGTTAGATTATCACGCCGGCCGAAGAGATTTCAACAAAACGTCTTGTATTTTAGCAGTGTAGCTGAGATAATTCGCTTCATCCACTTACAGGGCTCACCGACGATGTGACCGGAGGTCAGCACTTGTAGGTGAATCTCGGCACATATTCTGAACGCCCTTTTGTAGAAGACAAAACGTGACAAAATGCAAAAGAAGTGCAGTTACACGATGGTTAAAAGCACATATACAGAAAACTCAACTAAAATGCGTCAACAAACATTAAACGATACGCCCAATATGGGAAAAGTAATAAAGAATGCCGTAGTCGTATATCAAATATCATCCAAAAAATAGCATTTTTATGAAACTCTGATATACCATATTCCATATTATAGTTTGTTCTGGTCCTGTTTAATACAGAAATTTATTAAAATGAGGTAGTGAAGATTACCACGATAATATAATCGTGACTTGAAACATTTATTCGTAGTTTAATTAAATTAGAATTGGAATTAAAAAAACCTTTGGTGACAAATTAAACTATTAGAGAAATTAGTAATGTGCTTCGGCAATTTCAATTAATTTAATGTATGCATCGTGTAGATCGCCAGATAAACTACACCAAATGCTCATTTTATTAAATCGAATAAGATAAGAAAGCACACGAAAACATTAAAATTATACGATCAATTCTTACAAAGTTTGTACTATTTTTTTTCTGTTGGTTTTATTTAGAACAATATTGTCTATAGGAACGACAAATAGATTGATATCGCCATATCACTTTATTGTTCTTTATATAGTAGTATAAGTAGGTAAGTGATGGTTTTATTTATAATGGAATCGTGTCGGTGACATTGTGGCACACTTAAATATACTAATAAAAATACGAAAATAGTATAATAACGCGCTTAAGGGTCGTCTCACACTATCGATACGCTCTAGGTCCAGTAAGTATTCTTACACAAACAACGAGGGACACTATCGCTCTCGCTCCGAACTCGATTCAAAAGCACTCCGATACCCATACATTTTTATAATTTTAACGAAGTGGAATCTGAGCGATAGCGACAGTGTGACAACCTGTACGTTACTGTTCCACTCCGTTATCGCTCAGTTGTGTATCAATACACGAGTATCGAGAGCAAAACTAGAGTGGGGTTATGAATATCGGACCGAGAGTGTATCACACTGTCGTGTGATAAGATTTTAAAGGGCCATGCCACACTATCCATATGCTCTCGGCTCGATAAAATCTTTTAACACTAGAAACAATCAGGGTAGTCACATTATCGGTCTCGCTCCGATCTCGATCCAATAACGCTCCGACACCGATACATTTTTTTAATTAAGCTCTCCATATAGACAATTTTATCAACATTCCAAAACGGTGGTCGATTTCGGTCAACCTCCACAAGTTTTGAAGTTACTGCCGTTTAAGTGGAAGTATCCTATATTCTAACCCATCCGCTCATTTGGACCGCCGTACCGGTTTTGGTGGTCGATTTCGGTCTACCTCCACAAGTTTTGAAGTTACTGCCGTTTAAGTGGAAGTATCCTACATTCTAACCCACCCGCTCATTTGGACCGCCGTACCGGTTAAACTAAAGAATGGGTCTAACCGAAAATTATGCTCCCCATATAAGCAATTTTAACGGCATTCCAAATCAGTGGTCGATTTTGGTCTACCTCTACAAGTTTTGAAGTTACGGCCGTTTAAGTGAAAGTATCCTATATTCTAACCAAGACTCTTACACACCCGCTCATTTGGGCCGCCGTACCCGTTAAACTAGATAATGGGCCTAACCGAAAATTATGCCCCCCATATAAGCAATTTTATCGGCATTCCAAATCAGGGTTCGATTTTGGTCTACCTCTACAAGTTTTGAAGTTACTGCCGTTTAAATGAAAGTATCCTATATTCCAACCCAGACCCTTACACACCCGCTCATTTGCACCGCCGTACCGGTTAAACTAGAGAATGGGTCTAACCGAAAATTATGCTCCCCATATAAGCAATTTTATCGGCATTCCAAATCAGTGGTCGATTTTGGTCTACCTCTACAAGTTTTGAAGTTACGGCCGTTTAAGTGGAAGTATCCTATATTCTAACCCAGACCCTTACACATCCGCTCATTTGGACCGCCGTACCCGTTAAACTAGAGAATGGGTCTAACCGAAAATTATGCTCGCCATATAGACAATTTTATTGGCATTACAAATCAGTGGTCGATTTTGGTCTACCTCTACAAGTTTTGAAGTTACGGCCGTTTAAGTGAAAGTAACCTATATTCTAACCCAGACCCTTACACACCCGCTCATTTGGACCGCCGTACCCGTTAAACTAGAGAATGGGCCTAATCGAAAATTATGCCCCCCATATAAGCAATTTTATCGGCATTCCAAATCAGGGTTCGATTTTGGTCTACCTCTACAAGTTTTGAAGTTACGGCCGTTTAAATGAAAGTATCCTATATTCCAACCCAGACCCTTACACACTCGCTCATTTGCACCGCCGTACCGGTTAAACTAAAGAATGGGTCTAACCGAAAATTATGCTCCCCATATAAGCAATTTTAACGGCATTCCAAATCAGTGGTCGATTTTGGTCTACCTCTACAAGTTTTGAAGTTACGGCCGTTTAAATGAAAGTATCCTATATTCCAACCCAGACCCTTACACATCCGCTCATTTGGACCGCCGTACCGGTTAAACTAGAGAATGGGTCTAACCGAAAATTATGCTCGCCATATAGACAATTTTATTGGCATTCCAAATCAGTGGTCGATTTTGGCCCACCTCCACAAGTTTTGAAGTTACGGCCGTTTAAGTGAAAGTATAATCCAGACCCTTACACACCCGCTCATTTGGACCGCCGTACCGGTTAAACTAGAGAATGAGTTTAACCGAAAATTACGCTCCCCATATAAGCAATTTTATCGGCATTCCAAATCAGTGGTCGATTTTGGTGTACCTCTACAAGTTTTGAAGTTACGGCCGTTTAAGTGAAAGTATCCTATATTCTAACCCAGACCCTTACACACCCGCTCATTTGGACCGCCGTACTGGTTAAACTAGAGAATGGGTTTAACAGAAAATTATGCTCGCCATATAGACAATTTCATTGGCATTCCAAATCAGTGGTCGATTTTGGCCAACCTCCACAAGTTTTGAAGTTACGGCCGTTTAAATGGAAGTATTCTGTATTCTAACCCAGACTCTTACCCGCTCAGTTGAGTCGCCGTAGCGGTTAAACTAGAGAACGGGTCTAATCGAAAATTATGCTAGCCATATAGACAATTTTATCGGCATTCCAAATCAGTGGTCAATTTTGGTCTACCTCAACAATTTTTGAAGTTGAGAACGTTTAAGTGAAAGTGGACTATAGTGGGGATATGAGTATCAGACCGAGAGTGTATCGAGTACACAGTACAGGGTGTCGTCTTTGTTATCACGTGCGCTTAAAAACTGGCTAAACACGGGAAGTCCCTTAGGTTGTGAGGTGCGCAAGGGCGGAAAAACTTCTCGAAAAAGTGAGACTTAAAACTCGACGACACAAACAAAAAAATACAAAATCGACAAAATCCAAACAATACCTGTGACTAATTGGCGCATATCGCATATCCTGTATATTGTAGTTGTCGTGTAGTTGAACGTACCTAAACTATTAACTTATTGATGTCAACCAATTTAAATTATAAATAGAAAAGAGACTTTTTTGAACGTTATTATAATTTGGCTTTGGCCCCAAATGAATAATTACAGAAATATCAGTTACAGGATGGTACTAAGTTGTCGTTGTTTTTCGCTGCTTATCAAAATAAGATTTGTTTCTAAAAATATTAGAGTATTTGACCTAAATTATATTTAAAATAAAAAAATTTATAATTACGATTAATATAATTTGAAAAATAATTACGTCGAAGAGATCGTTAAATTAAGATTGGATTTTAGGTTTTCAAGTAATTACGATTATATTGCTTTGTGTTAGCAATAAATTTTATATTGAAAAGAAAACAAAATGATAAAACCGCCTAATCTTTTTTATAAGTAATTAAGTAACAAAAAATACATTGTTTAAATAGTTTTATTATCGTCGGTTTAGCCGACCTTCGTCAAGTTTGCTCTCTCTTTCTAATGCATATTCGTGCGTGGTTGAACAGTTTGTGCGAAAAGAGAAGGGCCAGTAGATAGGCTATTTATTTCTACTGTGGATCTGGAAGAGAGTAGGGCCCACCACCATCTAGCGAAGAGAACAATTATGTCAAAAATGATTAAGAGTTGTCTATTTTGAACTTGAGCTGTTCTCCATACTGCTAGGCGTCATATCAGAACAAGCCAAAAACTTTGGGCCGGAAGTGGAATTTTCCGCAAGATGATACCTAAACTCACAACCAGGAGACTTGGCGGTGGCAGTTGTTACGCCACTGCTTACGCTTATTACACACACGTACATTGATTTATTTAGAAATACGTTCACTAAACTAATACCTAAACACAAATTACGTCAGGATTAGGTAAATGATTAATTCAGAAAAGTGACGTACCATTTTTAAATTGACGGTTCGCTAACTACAATTAAACCAGACAATGGTCTCAAATTTATTGTATGCCTTGATAACCACAATTTGTAACGTTTTAGAATTAAAATTAAAAATTCGCAACGCTGGAGAGAACAAGAGCAGAGACTAAAAACCTACCTCCCCGCCCCGGTGTGCTCAGAACTAGTTCATAGGTACTTTAAAATTCGGCCTTTTCAAAAATTAATTTCGTCCAATGGTGGAAAAATAATTAAAATCTCCTTATCTCAAAAATTAACGTTGTTTTATTATAAATGAAGGTGACTCACATGATACCACGCATAATAAAAACTGTAGTGGGTTATCAAAAGTATATTTTTACTAGAGCGAGAGCTAAGGCCCAAAGACGCGACCAGCTAGTGTATTATACTGGGCGATCAAAATAACTAACTCCGCCAAGGCAGTACGACGCAAAAATTAATTTACAAACTTCTCCAATCCGTGACTATTTAGATGGCGCGGTATTAAAATTTATTATCGATTGTTGTTCTTGATGTTATCAAGAAAAAAATTTAATGTATCCTTTCTTTTTACGAAATAAAAATTACGTTCTAGTCTCGTATGAATATAAAAATATGAATATTTAAAAACGTTTTTTTTCATAATATTGATCCTATTTATAGTTTGCAACAATGGGGAATAAGCTACTTTTATTTTTTAAGTAATGGATTTTAAAATTTAATCTAAAAAACGTAAAACGCACAAATTCAAATCCAATTCAAGAAATCAAAATATCGAAATAGTGTATTAAAGAACGAATTTCATAAGTCACGTATTATAGCACGACTCCAAGTTTAAAATGCGACTGGCGTAGCCAGGAGCGTTTTAATGGAGGAGTGCTATAATCGCTATAATGACTTATGAAATGAGTTCTTTATACAATTTTTTCTATTTTGCGCCTTTTAAAGTCCATTTTCAAAAAAAAAAATCAAAATATAAAAATTTAGGGATTTTTGTGATGGTTGGCTGGTTGGCAGTACTAATTACAAAGTGACATTTCGTAATTTAAAATTCAAATAAATTGTTTTGTAGTTTGAATTGGTCTTTAATTAATTAATTTTAATTATTATGTTAAAAAATAGAAGATGTTGATTACAAAAATTGTCGTTTTCTCTTTCCTCGATTTGACAAAATATGTCAAATTAAATATTACTACCAACTTCGAACATCAAATTTTACCAAAATTATTACAGCACGCTAAATCTCATTACGACACGCAAATGGATGCTATAATAGCGATCTTACAGACGCAAAATATAAAAACACTTATTAAAACTGCAAGTCTTTGCTCTGTTACACGTTTTCCCATAGCTGAGATAAGACCAACCCCAAAGTTACTTTTGTTATTTCGAATTTTTTATTATTTTTCCTATATTGAGAGTATCGACGCATGTAAACAGAAAGGGAACTTTCAGAAATGCATTCTCCTTCCCGGATGAATCTGACTATCCTCGCAATCACAGACTCCGATAAGGTTTTCTTGTTCTACAAACAAATTCGAAAAATTCGCAAAAATCTTCAGCCAATGCTAAATTTTTAGTCAAAACGAGGATCGCCTGTTTATTCGTCGATGGGCGAGGAAGTCAGTTGAAGAGGATTACAACTTTATACAGGGTGATTAAAAGTCGTTGCCGAAAGTCAGAAATTGTTATGGGTTAATAGGGGGGGGGGGGGGTTGCAACAAAAACTTCGAGCTGCGAACACTCATGACTCATTTTTCGACATTTATAGGTTATCACAAAACTGCTCTACCTTTGGATCTGGTTCAGCTAAAATATCAGTGAAACACTCAGTTTGAAGGCAATTTAAAATTCTACAACTTTTGTTCTAAAAAATGTTCTCTCAAATGAACGGTAAAAAAGTCTCCAAGCAAAGTTTACAAAAAAAATTATTTTTTCTAAAAATAGCGATTTTCTCTAGCTTATATCTCAGAAACCGTAACAGATTGGGACAAAATGAATAAAACAAATATTGTAAGGAATTTTGTCCTCTTCAAAGTTGAATTTGACAGTTTTGTCGTGGGATCAACCGTTAAGAAGTTAAATCGAAAAAAACAATTTTTCGTACCTTTAATCAAAGATGGCGGATCGCGCGGACCCCCCTCAAGGTCGAAAACTTGGATTTTTCCAATAACATATTCAAAAATCAGAACTACACCACCTTTTGTAGAGCAAAGGCCTGTTTTTCTCCCCATTGACTGGACTAATTATAGAAACTAATCAATTATTTTTGCCCATTTTGTGGATATTTACCTGTGCTCTAGCTATAATAAGTCAGTATAACACTCACAGCACGATAACTTTTAGTTTGCTGTTCGAACTTTTATTAAAAAATATTGTTTTCACGAAAACTTCAATTTCTAATGTAGGTACCTACTAATAAGAACCAAATTAGGTAGGACAATTACAAAATGTCCAAAAACTATCCTTCATCAAATTATAATTCGTTCAACGTTTCTTAATTCAAAAAATATAACCTCACTTTCGAAAACAACCGACTCAAATAAAAGTAAAATTGTAAAATATATAAAATTCTAACGTTCGTTTTCCCTCACTACTCCTAATTAGGTAGGCACAAATGAGTTTACGCGAATGGCGACATTTATAATAGAAGAGTCGGGTTTAGAGACCCCCACCATCCCCCAAACAAAGGTTGGAAATTTTATCGTCCCTCAAAAACAAACAAAAAAAAGGAAGTCATTTTTAAAGACATAATTAAATTGTCGCGTCGTATTTGTTAATTATCATTAACCCAAAACAAACACGTCAAAGTTTTCATTAAAGTTACAAAAACCTTAAAATACATTTTTAATTAGTAAAGGAGAGAATCGATCAGTTAAATGCACGTCAAAGTTAAAATGAAGAAGTTCGCTAATAAATCGTCTTGCAAATTACAATTATTAACGACTACGAAAACTATTCACCATTCAAATTTAAGACTCCCTTCGCCCACACCAAGTTTTGTTAATACGTTGCGGTTCCGTTCTCGTGTCGTTAGAAATTTATGTAAAAGTTTCAAATGTTTTGCTCGAACCGTTCGTAGATCAGCGTGTTTAAGGAAGTTTTCTTCCAAAATCGACATTTTTGAACATAAAAAGTCTCAAAACGGCCCTTTTCGCGAAAATATTTCATCAACTTTTCTTTTTCGAAAACCCGTTTCCCTCCTTTGTACGCGAAAACAAAAATACGCTCATTTAGACTTCGCACCGGTGCTAAATTAGTAAAACTGACTTTTCAAGTTACCTGTCAATAATTAATTAAACATTCGACGACCGGGGCGTCCTTGATAAGCCTACACTTTTTAGTTTAATTTGCTCTTTATAAACTTAGACCTCAATTTCTCAACTTGTAGTATACGAACATACGAACCCTTTAACATTTCGAGGCTGTTAACGTCATTGGAAATGCTCGCTGCTCACCCTCGACTAGTCATTACGACGACGTAGCTTTACTTATTGACGCGAATTTGTATTTAAAATGTATTTACTTCCATAACGAGCAGGTAAAATTGAAAAAGCCAAAGTAGGCCTTAGAAAAATCGCGCTAAACGTCGAAGAATTAATCGACATCATAAAAATGACGTCTTTAGTCTATTTTTGGCGACAAAAACTTACTTCTGAACCGCACGAGGTGTCAACAATAACGCCAGGCTTAATTATAACGGCCGTGTGTTACGTTGTTAAATTTGAGAAAATTATCCGCGATTGATGGCTTAAATTAATCCCATATTATGGCGGATAAATTGAGAAAATAGGATTAGGCGCAACTAGTACCTGAGTGCTGTTGAATCTCGTATATAAATTAGACGACTAAATGGGAAACTCGAATTTTGGCAATATCCCAAAAGATCACAACCACTGCTCTTTCTCCCTGCTTCCTCTACGTCTGATGTCTCATGCCTTTAACGTTAGGTCGTAAATTTATAATTTCGGGATTGGACGAACGCTTCGGTGTGGAATTTTCAACTTTTGTTAAAATCAATTCGTTTCGTAATAAATATTTTTTTGCTCGAGAGGAATTAAAGGAATTTAGACGGTCGAGTTGAATGCAACATATCTCTTCCCAAATTGGTAACGTCAGTAACGTGAAACAAATTTTCGACACATTTCAGTTTAATCTGGGTCGTTTGCGAGATGCGTGCTTTCTGATGTGTACGTAACGATAATACTTATCAAATGACTATTTCCTTATAAGGGTATTAAGCTCCAAGATTTGGAACGAAATAATTTCTCTGTGGGAAATGAGAAAAATAAAATGAAAGTTTATTAGAGCCACCCTCTATTAAACGGTGGCTACGGATTTAGTTACATCAACCCACCAATTTGTTACTTTGGGCAAACAAAAAATTAAAATTTTTTGGCGATTTCTGCTTCTTAAGAAAGATATTACTCCCGGTTGAACAGGAAATTACATCGCAAAGTTTTTTTTCGCACCCTTTACAATATTTCGAATTTTTATCGAACGAGTTACTAGTTCAAAAGGTAAAGTACAAAATTTTTAGCAATCTATGAACATTGCAAATGAGTAACTAAATAAATTGTCTGCCACTCCAAAATGGCAGCATTAACTTGGGGGTGACTCCAGAAGGGTGTTTTTCTCTTTTTTTCGGATTTTTGCTTGTAACTCGTAAGCGTAAGCGTAAGAAAGGTGCTTCCATATAAATATAAACTATACTTCAAATTCTCTACAAATTATATTTCTTAGGTTTTTTCTCAAGCAAACGGTTTAGGCGCTAAAGCGCGTAAAAGTTTGGAAAAAATTCCAAAATCGGCCAAAAATTTGTTTATAGCGTATAAATCGTAAACTACGCACTTTATGTGAAAAGTGCTTCTACCTAAAAACAAAGCACATCAAATTCCCTACAAATTATATTTGTTAGGTTTCTTCACCAGGCGAACGCTAGAGCGCGTTAAAGTTTGGCAAAAATGAAAAATCGGTCTAAAAACTGTTTTATAGCGTATAACTCGAAAACTACGCACTTTTAGATAAAAGCGTTTCTATACAAAAATAAAGTAAATTCAATTTCCTCCAAATTATGTATCTTTTGCCGCATTAACTTGGGGGCGGCTTGAGAAGGGAGGGCTTTTGCTCCTGTTTCAGTTTTTAGCTTATAATTTCAAAACTAAAAACTTTTTGAAAAAAGTGCTTTTATATAAAAGTAAGCTACATTAAATTTGCTACAAATCATATCTTGTAGGTTTTCTTCCTTACAGAAGCGGTTTAGGCGCTAGAGCACGTTAAAGTTTGACAAAAATTCGAAAATTGACCAAAAAAACTGTTTTTTTGTTTGTGGCTTATAACTCGAAACTACGCACTTTTAGAGAAAAGCGCTTTATACAAAAATAAGGTAAATTCAATTTCCTCCAAATTATGTATCTTAAGTTTTTTTGTCAAACGAGCAGTTTGCCGCATTAACTTGGAGGCGGCTTGAGAAGGGAGGGTTTTGCTCCTGTTTCAGTTTTTAGCTTATAATTTCAAAACTAAAAACTTTTTGAAAAAAGTGCTTTTATATAAAAGTAAACTACATAAAATTTGCTACAAATCATATCTTGTAGGTTTTCTTCCTTACAGAAGCGGTTTAGGCGCTAGAGCACGTTAAAGTTTGACAAAAATTCGAAAATTGACCAAAAAAACTGTTTTTTTTGTTTGTGGCTTATAACTCGAAACTACGCACTTTTAGAGAAAAGCGGTTCTATACAAAAATAAAGTAAATTCAATTTCCTCCAAATTATGTATCTTAAGTTTTTTTGTCAAACGAGCAGTTTGCCGCATTAACTTGGAGGCGGCTTGAGAAGGGAGGGTTTTGCTCCTGTTTCAGTTTTTAGCTTATAATTTCAAAACTAAAAACTTTTTGAAAAAGTGCTTCTTATAAAAGTAAACTACATAAAATTTGCTACAAATTATATCTTGAAGGTTATGTTCCTCACACAAGCGGTTTAGGCGTTAGAGCGCGTTAAAGTTTGACAAAAATTCGAAAACTGACCAAAAAACTGATTTTTTGTTTGTGGCTTATAACTCGAAAACTACGTACTCTTAGAGAAAAGCGTTTCTATACAAAAATAAAGTAAATTCGATTTCCTCCAAATTATGTATCTTAAGTTTTTTTGTCAAACGAGCAGTTTGCCGCATTAACTTGGAGGCGGCTTGAGAAGGGAGGGTTTTGCTCCTGTTTCAGTTTTTAGCTTATAATTTCAAAACTAAAAACTTTTTGAAAAAGTGCTTCTTATAAAAGTAAACTACATAAAATTTGCTACAAATCATATCTTGTAGGTTTTCTTCCTTACAGAAGCGGTTTAGGCGCTAGAGTACGTTAAAGTTTGACAAAAGTTCAAAAATTGAGCAAAAAAACTGTTTTTTTTGTTTGTGGCTTATAACTCGAAAACTACGCACTTTTAGAGAAAAGCGTTTCTATACAAAAATAAAGTAAATTCAATTTTTTCCAAATTATGTATCTTAAGTTTTTTTGTCACACGAGCAGTTTGCCGCATTAACTTGGGGGCGGCTTGAGAAGGGAAGGTTTTGCTCCTTTTTCAGTTTTTAGTTTATAATTCCAAAACTAAAAACTTTTTGAAAAAAGTGCTTCTTATAAAAGTAAACTACATAAAATTTGCTACAAATTATATCTTAAAGGTTATGTTCCTCACACAAGCGGTTTAGGCGCTGGAGCGCGTTAAAGTTTGACAAAAATTCCAAAATCGATCAAAAAACTGTTTTTTTTGTTTGTGGCTTTTAACTCGAAAACTACGCACTTTTATTTTAGGCCAAAATTAAGATAAGGTAAGAAGTTTCGAGAGGGAATGATGACTTTCGAAGCCGAACATTAATTACCTAATTTTACACAAAATAATTAAGGTCACAATTACTACATAATCATTAGTTTTAGTTGACCTTAAAATGTCAACTTCTCTAGGGTCCAGTCGTAGCCTTTTAACATTAAACTATTCAACTAAATAACGCCGAAATGTCAAAGGTCAAAAACTTCGTTAGCCAAATTTTATCATATATCATACAGATGCGCCAATAACTTGTCATTTTCACTTACATTTCTAATAAGAAAACTATAGCGAGATCTAACACTGTACAGGTGTACAGTTATGGTATAACTCAGCGTAGGCTAACGCCATTTTGAATTTTTGAAACACTCGGGAAGAGCAGTTGAACAGCTTTCTTTCGTTAAATTTCAATCCTCTTTTTTCTATTCACTCCCACGGCCATTGTAAACTGTACCCTGTAACCAGTCGCTGCTGCGGGCTCGGACTTTTGCTACGTATGACTTGTCCGCCCATTGTCGATAATAAAGAGCATAATTTGGGGTCTAAGAAACCCCAAAGTAACATTTAAAACGGCAGTATTTAATTCAAAGCTGCGCCCTTCCAAGATGATAGGAGAACGAGGCGTCCTACAAACACAACTCGGACAACCACCACCCCAATATGACTACGGCGTATCCAAATAAATTTTGTAATAATACAAAACGCTCATTAAGACTTCTATACTTGTGTCTTGTTACGTTATACTTATACAGAATTGGCCTTCGATCTTACAATAACTTTAATCTATTGTACGATTAAATAGATAAGATAATATCGATTACTTCATAATTGTTATCGTTTTCCAAATTGCCGTTTCCGTTATATGTTTGATGCGAAATGTGCATGTCACAAAGCGCAGGCGGAGCTACAAAAGGACGACTCCTCGATCACACTCACTCGATCAACACAGCTTCTCAACAAACTTTTAACAAGTTGGCCAACGAAGTCGCCTCTTGGGCTCAACTATCCATATCCACTTTAATAACACGACCGCAGGAGCTCATTTTTGACCAAGAAACGTCGAGTTCAATATTTTCAATTTTTCTGTACGAAGCGCACTTAGTGGCCGTTTGAGATGTTCTGCTGGGCACGTAATTCGGAGAGACGCGAGCAATTGAAAACAGGTTCAATAATTGTTTAAATTTCCTTTTTCGGCAAAGATCTTATTGCCGTAATGTTGAGAAGAGACTATTCTGTGCGTCTGTCCGTCCGCGTATAATTTTTGTAGCTCATCATAGCCAAAACTACAAGAGAAACTGGCAATTTGAAACGATGTTATCGGTCATCTGGGTCAGTTGATATTTTGGCGTTAAAGTCGGATATCCACGGACATCTATCATTCAGACTGAGGAAGGAGGGGGCTCTAGGTTCGTTCCCAGGTCTCATAATGAAGAGAAACTAACCTGTGGTCTGTGGGAAACGCTATAAAAGGTTTAAATATTTAGACATTCCTTTGGACGAGTTCTTCAAATGCTAAAACGAGTTGAAATTCGATGGGACAAGAATATTCTAAAATTCGGGCCTTAGGAGCCCAAGCTGCCAAATGCTAAGTCCTTCGAATTAATTGATGAGAACCACAAAAACCACCAACACATTTTATGATATTTATGTTATTAAATTAGTAAATTTAAATCAACGGTAATTATTAGCTGTTTTTCATTTTCAAAATATTTTTACAATGAGAAATTGTTGACAAACAGTCAAATTATCATTCGAAACAAAAATAAACATCCAATTTGATCTATTAGCTCGTATTTTATACTTTATCTACATTTTAATTGATACCACAATTAATTTTTTTCAAAATTGAACTTTCCTACTTTCTATTTTACTATAAATCCACCATGAGTCATAAGTATAGCGAAATTATTGTCAATTAAACATCGTTTTTTCTCAAAATACAAGAGATTGAATGGAGAAGAAGAACAAGAAGACAATTTTAGCTGGGTTTAGATCAATAACACGTTTCGTAAAATTTAACGACCTTCACAAATAATTTATGGAGTTAGAAAATAAATTTTAATAAAATAACATTTACCTTATACTGCACACAGTCGACTCATTTGAATTGTACAATAAAAACACACACACGAATTTAGACAAACACACCTACACCGATATTAAGCCTTTATGAATGACGTTTATTATCTACATTTCATCCTGTA
This sequence comes from Malthinus flaveolus, assembly GCA_950108345.1. Classification (NCBI taxonomy): domain Eukaryota; kingdom Metazoa; phylum Arthropoda; class Insecta; order Coleoptera; family Cantharidae; genus Malthinus; species Malthinus flaveolus. Next base: position 21,481,585 of record OX467286.1, on the reverse strand, counting down.
GTTGCGCAGATAAATTTACGCATCCAGCTGAAATCTCGCAAGAATCCAATTTTTTTTTAATAATTAACGTCGGTGTAAAACCAACTTCGCGACGTACCTTGACGAAAATGCTAAGTGATTGAGAAACGGTATCTACACGTAACTGTACACTGTAGTACATCGGGTAAAAATTACGCTTCATACAATGTAGATGGTGCTCGATTATTTTGAGTACACAGAGTACAGAGTGACGTGCCCGTGTCCAAAGTCCAGATAAGCACAAAGAATTCTTGCTATTAATTAAACGAAGTTTAAATTTCCCGTTTTTACCAATTCAATTTACAGTTCATAGATGGCGCAGCAAACGCCGCGCGAGATATCTGAAATACCACAAACGCGCAAACAATATTAGCAGTATTATTGATCGGTAATCAGTATCAGCCGAAAAGTGGAAGTTAAACTCTTTTCTTCTCAAGTTGTCCCGTACGGAGTTTTGGCGACCAGGTGAACCTGCGACCTGTGAAGACACTCCCAAAGATAGATTGTACAATGGAAATAACAATTAAAGAAGAACCCATTCACGATCTTCTACTTGAGTACTTTGATAACTTTGACAATTTTAGTAAGTAATAAGATGTGTGTGGGGATTTAAATATAATTTATACTATTGCAGGTGAAGTTTTTAAACAAGAGCCTTGTTCCGACGATCTTGCGAATGACGGTAAGAGAGTAGTTTCTAATATAAGCGATAATGTAATATATGTGTGTATAAATTTTAAGGCTCGATCAAGATAGAAGAACATGCTCTGCAGGAATCGATTCAAGAAAGTGAAATAGAAAAAAACTTAAAGCAACATCCATTAGTACACGCTGGTATGACCTTTTTTAAGTGTTATCTATGTGATCATAAAAGTACACGGAAAGATCACTTGAGGATACATTTATTGAAGCATAGCGGAGAAAAACCTTTTAAATGCGATGTGTGTGACTATACATGTTCTCGAAAGGATCTCTTAAAGAGACATTCAATAGTACACACTGGAGAAAAGCTTTTTGAATGCACCCTGTGTGAGTTTACAAGTTCACGAAAATACAACTTAAAGTGTCATTTATTAGAACACACTGGCGAAAAACCTTTTAAATGTACCTTATGTGATAACTCATTTTCACAGCAGGCGAGTTTGAAAAGACATGTATTAGTACACACTGGCCAGAAGCCCTTTAAATGTAGCGTGTGCGATTATACTTGTTCGCAGAAAGCCAGGTTGAAGATTCACTTATTAATGCACACAGGCCAAAAGCCCTTTAAGTGTTTTGAATGTGACTATGCTAGCTCAAATCATGGAACTTACAAGAGACATTTATTAGTACACAGTAGTGAAAAGCCATTTAAATGCAGTGTGTGCAATTATACTTGTGCGCGCAAAGCTAGCTTGAAGATTCATTTATTAATTCACTCGGGCAAAAAGTCTTTTAAATGTACCGAATGTGACTATGCTAGCTCAAACAATGGAGCTTTCAAGAGACATTTATTAGTACACAGTGGTGAGAAGCCTTTCAAGTGTAATATATGCGACTATAAATGTGTGCAGAAAAAGTACTTAGATAGCCATCTAAGGAGGCACAGATGGTAAGGTGTTTTAAATGTATTGGCATAAAAATAAAAACTACTTTTTGGAATCTTGAAATTATTTAAACTGCCAAAAATTTCCCATCCTAGTAAAGTGGAACAAATCAAAAAATAGCTAAAGAAGTTTCGCTTTGACAAATCTTTGTTCGTCAACAGACGCAGTTAAGCCACGCCCCAAGAAAAATGAGGGACATTTGAATATGAAGTTTCTATTGGTTAAATTTTGAAAGACCGGTTTACAACACTCACACAACAAAGCGCATGCGCCAACCTCATTTGACAGATGACGGTGCCAATTGATAACGATTAATTAGTTATTTACGTCATTAGTCCGGAAAGTGACGCAAGCTGAGTCCGGAATTTCGAATCGAATTCATTTCAAAAGTCATTCCATCTCTCCTCCATTAAAACGCTGCTCGCTACGCGAGTCACATTTTAAGTCGTGCTAATAATACGTGACTTATTCGTAAATTCGTTCTTGCTCATTATACAATTTTACTACCCTAAAACTTGATTTTCAATTTTGTACAATTATTTGAATTTGGCGCGCTTTTATGATTACATTTGTATCGTGTACAACTGGTTGAGCAATCATAAATTTGTGGGGGCGTGGCTTAGTTGCGTCTGTTGAATGAGCCAAGACTACCTAAACATGCCTCATTTTATGAATAGAAATTCAAGAATCTATATAATACGGAAAATCAATAGTTGATCGCCTAAGTCGCTATTGTGGTAATTCCATATCATTAGTTGCTTTCTGCTGCAAAGTATTGTTTTCTGCTGCCGAAGCCGAGATGATAATGGTTCTACAATTCCTTTTGTTAACCTAGTTGCCGGCTAGTCCTACAGGTTAATTATTTAGAATCAAATTGTCGGAAAAACCAGATGGACGAACCCAAAAATAAAGTTTAACACAACGCAACGAATAATAACGGGCTGCTACAATGTGTATATCATAGTAAATAGTGATACTTCAAGTATTGTTAACAGATACCGAGCTTGTCGCAGGACATAGTTTAAAAGCGTTCAAATGCAAATAAATCAAAGATGGATAGAATGAAAAGTATGTTCCATTTTTAAGGTCTCGAACAGTCTTGCAGAACAAAAATATAAAAAGTGCGAATTTTTGACATTTTGGACTGTAGCTTTCAACTAAAATATCTCTGGCTGTATTTATTCTATGCAGTTGCCCAGTGGCTCATTCTTTTGATTGCATAATTTAAAAAATGAAAGTATTGAACATGTTTTTCGCTGCTGCGCATAGACTTTGAGTTATAATGCAAATAGTACTCCAAAGTTTTATCGTCGCGTCATAAATGATGTATCTAATACTTGAAGTAAATTTACCAGGCTCTACACAAAATGCTATTCGACGAATTTTAAGCTTTTAATAAAATTTGTTTTATTAACGCAAATAAGTTAGGTCACAAACTTGATTTTTGAATAACAATAACAGATTTTTGTTAAACTACACATATATAGATCCGTATCGTGTATTTACAATTCTTAATACATACTGGCAGGGACTTCAAAAATTTAATTTTCCTAAGCTACAAATTAATGTCAATAAACCTCCTACCAAATTCAAGTAACAATAAATTGGCTATTTTATAAAGAAGTTTAGTTTTTTTTATTTATTATTGTGGACCTACAATATTATCTCAAAAAACAACACAAGTGCGACCAAACCAGATAGTAAGTTGAAAAACCCAAGGGAATTCACATTTACATGAAGCAGTCAAGGTAAAATGCTATTTGAATATCACCAGACACTAATGAGATTACTCGGGGGCCACTATAGGTCATTAATAAATAACTCGGCCGGTCACAAGCACATTTTTAGGAGGCACCGCACTTAATACGATATTCGCAGCCGAGATCGAAACTTGGATGCAAACTTCAGTGCAGACGTGAGCGAGCAGGTAGTGTCCACGCCTGTAGAGCCGAACGTCACAGTTGCTCTTTAGCCGGCACCCAAATCGAAGGTCCCGATTGTTCCTTAATTACTTTTTTAACTTCTTCGTAAATTTCTTCCGGCGTGTCTCCTTGTACAACGGCTAAATAAACAAAAAATACCAAATTAGTCTTGTTTAATCGTAAAATAAGCGAAATAAATTTAACCTGTGAAATATTCGCAAAATTCCTGTTCCATCTTCAATGCCCTTTCGTGGGTTTTCTTAGCTTGCTCTTCCGTCATTCGTTTATTCATTTCTCTGCAATTTTTTTTACAATTAAAAAACGAGGCGTCGCAAAACGATATTTTACTTACACTATAGATTCGACCGACTTGGGTTTGATGAAAATTGCTATAGGGTGCAATTGAGCAACTTGCAATCTTTTGATAGCATTGCCACTGACATCCAAAATACAATGTTTACCCTAAAAAAGAACAAAACGTCAAGGAGGCACTTTTTGGGAATGGTTTCCAATTTACCTTTTCTGCAACTTGCCGTACGGATGCTACAGAGGTGCCGTATAAGTTATCATTGTATTGTCCCGCTTCAATAAAAAGATGATTTTGGATGTCTTTTTCCATTTGTTCTCGTGATGCAACAAAATGATAATCGCGAGCGTCTTCTTCGTACTCGCGTTTAGGTCTAGTGGTATCTGCGAATAGAATATAGAATTAAAACGCGCGATTCGAAATTAATTTCGTCTAAGTAGGCCTCGACGGAAATATTTGAAAGTTTAAATTAGACGAATCGGGTAAAAAGAATCCAAGAGTTTTGAAAAGTGGGTTGTTCGTTAGAACCTGCAGTACAGCATACTAAAAGTCCCGTAGGGTGGGGAGCGAGCGGGCAGAGGAGGAGCTTATTAAAGAACTTTCCTCGTTCGTTGCTTATATCTTTATAACTATCAACCCTACGGTTGATAGTTACCTACCTTTCATGAAAATTCTGACTCCGCAGCCTATACAGAGCCTTCTCGTAAATAAATTTACTGTAACTCCTTCTCCACGCTATATCTCAAGAAGGGTTCAATTTATGGAAAAAATGCATATAACCAATCTTGTAGCTAATAATGTTTTCTATAACTTTTATAATAACCTTCACCAGCGTACGATCTATAGGAGGCGAGTTATTTACAAAAAAACTCAGAAAAGTCACTTTTAAGCAGTTCTTCCCTCACTTCACTCGCCACAACCTACCGGGACTTTTAGTATGTCCTATTGAAGGTTCCAACGAACAGCCACGCAATCTATTTGTTTAATTTGAATGGACTAAATACTTCTTCTAAGTTTACGGTATCTGGGACTGGAATAATAGGCGCATAAATTTTGATAACTTACGTGGAACACAGCTGCCAAATTTATTGGGAAATTCGGAAATGAGATCGTCATTAATGCGATCTTTTAATGGTCCTAAGATGATAACAGGTCGAGTGTAACTAATCTGCATCTGCTGAACCGGCTCGTAGGACAACACGTTTTCTTCGTTACCTGTTAAAAATAAAATATCGTTAAAAACTAAATTACAATTTAAAAAATCGTGTTAATGGGCTTAATCTGTTTGTCTTTTTTTATAAAGTTGGCCGTTTGTATAGGTCTTTTTTTAAATTTATTTATTGCAAAAATACTACTGCTAATTTCTACGAGGCAAACTTTTAAATAAATCAAATCTGAATTTTAAGAATACAAATCTATCGGTATGCATTCAGAAAAACCACATACTTCTAAATAAAAAGCCGTAAATGTAATTAATATAATCGACGGATATAAAAAAAAATTATAAGTTTGCAAATGGGCAAATGAAAGGTAAAACACTACTTACGCAAAACGAAATTTATCTAAATTTGTGTTAAAATGCAGAGCTCACTGGTTATATAAAAATGCTAAGCTACCTATAACTATTTGGTTTTTGACTAAATAAATTTGTAGCGGAGAGAGACAAATATGGCGAGATAAATTCATAAAAAATTATAATATGGAAGCCGAAAGTTTGAGAGCAAGTAAAAAAAAATTGATCAAGCCTTTCATTTAAAATATATTGGTTTTCCGTTATAATATTTAGGAGAGAGTTTAACAAATTTTATTATCTTACGACTGCTGCGAAAAATTTACTTTTATTATCAAACTAATCTTAGTATTATTTATACCCGATGGCTTAAGAAGTCGGGAAATTTTTCCAATTTTATTTTCTCCTTTTAGTTATTTAATGGACCACCCTGTATATTTTCATCACTTTGAAATATACAAGAAATTTCGAAATTTTATAATTTCAACAATTGGTCAGAATTTCTCGTCAACTATTATTTTCATGCAAAATTCTGACGAAGTCAGAATATCTACTTTTGGAAAAATATACAGGGTGCTCATAGGTAAGCTTACAAATAATGAAGTTACAAAAGAGTCCCGACTTTCTGGGTTCTAGTCTTGAGTATACGGGTGACAAATATCTCACTACGTTGTATGGATGGGTATTGGGTAACTTTGTTATTATAAGAGATACAGAGTTGGTTAAATGGGCAAAGTTAGTCAGAATTACATGAAGATTCAGAATCCGTTAATAAAATCGAGCATTGTTGCCAAGTTTCCAATTTCGAGATTGAAATTCGAAAATTTGGCCAATTTTTAGTTTTTCTCGAATAAACTGAAAACTTGGCAACACTGCTAGACTTTCTTAACGGATTCTGAATCTTCGCGCAATTCTCTTATAATAACAAAGTTACCCCAAACAACGTAGTGTGAGATATTCGCCGCCCTGTATACAGGACCCATCAACGATTCGATGACAAATGATGACGTCCACCATTTTAAAACTATTCGGCTAGTAATAACTCGTCTGTCTTCTGCTTTTTGCTTCTGTTCTGTCTTAAGTCTTCTGTATTAAGCCTTCTATGTTTAGACTTCTGACTTCTGTCTTTTGTTTTGTGGTTTTTGTCTTCTTGTTTAGGCATCTGTCTTAAGTCGTCTGTCTTATGTCTTTAGTCTTCCATCTTAAGACTTGTCTTTAGTCTACTGTATTCTGTGCTTTATTTTCCGTCTCCTTTCTCCCGACTATCTGCCTACCTGCCTATTTAACTGCCTGTCTGGACTTCTAACATAACGTAATGTAACGTAACCTAACCTAACTGTTTCTTATCTTTTTGGTTCTGTATTCTGTTTTCTGTCTTAACTCTTCTATGTCAAGTCTTCTGTCTTTTATCTTCTGACTATCTGTCTACCTGCCTATCTATATTCATGCTCTGACCAAACCTAACAAAACCTGTTTCCAGTCTCCTGTCTTGTGTCTTCTGTTTTATATCTACTGACCCAAGTTTTCTTGGTTCTTTATTCTGATTTCTGCCTTAAGTTCCGTTGTCTTAAGTCTCTTGGCTTCAGTCTTCGGTCTTCAATCTACAGTCTTCTGTCTTAAGTCTTCTATCTTTAGTCTTCTGTCTACAGTCTCTTGTCTACTGTATTCTGTTATGTCTTCTGTGTTAGGTCTTGTGTCTTAAGTCAGTCTTCTGTGTTCTGTTTTAAGTCTTCTACATTTAGTCTTTGGTCTTTTGTTTAAAGTTTTCTGTTTAAATTTCTGTCTTAAGTCATCTGTCTTTAGTTTTCTGTTTTTGGTCTTCTGTCTTTTGTCTCAAGTCTTCTGTCGTAAGTCTCCCGCTTTAAGTCTTTTGCCTTCTGGATTCTGAATATCTCTATAATTCCTATCTATCTGCCTGTGCTTAAGTCTTCTGCTTCAAAGTTTTCTGTTTTCTGTCGTAAGTCTTCTGGCTTCAGAAACTCTGTCTTAAGTCTTTATCTTTAGTCTTCTGTCTGTCTCATGTCTGTTGTCATCAGTCTTCTGTATTTAAGTTTCTATATTTAGTTGTCTTCTGTCTTATGTCTTTTGTGTTCTGTCTTAAGTTTTCTGTCTGAAATCTTCTGTCTTCAGTCTTCTGTCCTAAGTCTTCTATGTTAAGTCTTCTGTTTTTGTTCTTCTGTCTTGTCTTAAGCTTAAGTCTTAAGTCATCTGACGACAGACGACAAGCAGCGAGTTGCTGAGAGCGTAATTCAAATTCAATTGTTTCCAAAAAAATATTAAGGCAGCCTTGGCCAAGGCCACAGTAGATGTGGGTATACTCTGACGGAAGAGTACGCAAATTGTCACCAATAAATACAATAACGTGATTCTAATTAAACTTGAACACACTGTATTAGAGACAAAAAATACTTGTGAGAAATACGCGAAAGTAGAATATCGACGCTCAAATTTAGTTAATGAGGCTCGTTAAGCCCAATTAAACATTTAAATTTTATTAAAGAAAAGTTGAGAAGTATCTCGATACTCTTCGTGTGATGTCATGTGGCGGCGAACTAATTTAAAAATTTTCCTTTTATTATTTTTTAAATATTTATTATCAACTTTACGATATAAGGAAATAGGAAAAACAAATAAAACGTATTAAGTAGTAGGCTACAATTATTTATATTTATTGCCAACTATCCAAATGGAACGATTTAAATAAATCTATTGCCTACATAGACATGCAACGTGTAAGTTTGAAATACAGTATACAAGGTGTTCCAAAAATTGCATTTACTTTGGAGAAGAACTTTTTACGTAAAAAAATAAAATGTACGTATTTCTTTATTTTTTGTAAACTTATATTTTAAAGCGCCATATCATATTCTGAAGGGGAGGGGGGCCTAGTGCACTATCTATACTTCGAGAAGCTCTTATAGCTCTTTTTTTTTTTTTTTACGTCCGCATCAACTACTGTAGTTATTAGCAGACGGGACCTACAGCTTAGGTGGATTCCGAACCACCAGGACCGGGTATTTGACACATGGAAACACTCCAGTGGTGTCAGCCGGCTTTGGACCTACGACCTTTACATCCGCATGCGACGATGCTAGCCTCTAGACCACCCCGGTCCTTAGCTCTTTTATTGACATGCTACATATTTTTGAAATCACTATTTTTTTCTCGTCCAATGGCATAAAACAAAAACGACCCCCATACAAAAAACAAAAGTTGGTATTGATATACAACAAATTAAGAATCATAATGAAAATTTTTTGGCTTCGTTTGAAAGAACATAAAAAGTTCCCTTAAAAAGTCTTTTCAATTTTTGAATATCTTTCCAAATAACGATTTTAGAACCAAAAATGAAAAACGCCAATTTTCTTATTTTCCGCCTAATTTCAGAAACGTTATGGAGGGGATAAATTTTGTTTTTTAATTTTATTTAGACATAAGTCAGGGATCTATTTTGTCCATAGTCTCTATTTCTTATGATAAGCGAGCTCCCTATACTTAACACGTTTTAAAATACACCCTGTATACGTGTATACAGCTATCTTTTTTATCATTTCCTTTTCTAAGCTTTTTACCTCAACCCACAATTTCCTTTCTAACAATAAAGATATTTTCACTATCCAAAAAACGATAGTCCATTTAAGTCTAAACTTGATGAAAACAAATACGTACAAATATATTTTTGGCAAAAAAAGGCTTCCAAAAATTGGAACAAACTGTTTCTCAACACTCTATACATAAACGAATGCTTCTATTAAAAAACCGGATGCAATGCTTTCTATATGCTACGATATTAAAAGACTACGTAATTGTGAGAAATTTGGTTTAATTTCGATTTAAAACCAATATACAGGGTGTCCCACTTAAGCTCGCCAACTGTGGGGTCTAATAATCTAGAAGTAGAAAAGATACAATTTTGGTTAAATTTCCAAAAAGGTGCGTCCTTTACTGGCCTTTTGAGGTCAGCTTTCAGGCTGCACTTTTAACCGTTGCCGAGGTAACACGAAAAAGACCAAAGTCCGAAAGATGGCGCTGAAAAATCGTCCAAGTTGTGATTGAACAAAAATTGTACTTTTTGTAGTTTTCCAGATTTCCACAGCCAACGTGCCGAAACAAGAGACACCGTGTATAATAGACAGTAATTAATCACGTTCTATACAGGGTGTTTGTTTTTCATAAGTCATCGTTTATCTTCGGAAATATGGAAATACAATAAAAAGAAAACAGTTTCTCAACTCTACTCTATCTATGGCATAGTGGAAAATAAAGATTTTCCACGACCTACTGTCAAATATGCGAGAAAACCGCGCGTAACTGTTACGGTTAAAGCTGGGTATTTTTTGTAAAACTAAGTCGTGGAAAATTCGTATTTTCGCCCTGCTATAAAGAAACTTTTTTCTTTTGAGTTTTTCCTTCTCGAATAGTAGGAAAGAAATGAAAAACGACCCACCCCGCAAATAAATTTATGCAAAACGAGCGGCTCTCTTGATAAATTTACTCGTAAACCGCTAAAGATTAATCGAGAGGAAAGTGTTCATTGTGAATTTAAAAAAAAATTAAAGCTAAATGGCGAAAAAAATAATAATAACAAACGCCAGATAAAAGTAGTAATCGCAATTTATTAAATCGCCATATTTGATTTGAAAACTAATTCATAGTATAACGACTGTGATTTTATTTTTAGTAAATCTATTGGAATAATGATGAAGCACACTTTTCTGTAACTGAATTGGAAAAGTCGTCATAAATTGATTTTGTTCGATTTTTTTTTAAATATTAATCTTCGAGTTAATAACAGAAAATGAGGATTAATGCAAGGGGGTGTTGCTCACCGCCATGCAATCACAACATTCACACTTACTATAGTCGTCATAATTATCATTATTCTCCAGATATATTAACGTGATTTCTTCCATGTATGGGAGTTCAACTCGATATAATATTTCACCTGTACTATATGAAACACAGAAAGAAGCCAAAAACAAAATTTATATAGTAAACCAAAACCAACACGCAAATTGAAAAAAGAAATAAAATTTATACTGTACCTTCGACATTGGCGTCGTCCTGTGTGTAGCACAACATGAACGCTGCAAACAAAAAATTTGAATAAATTCGTTGTTAACATCGATTTACATTTAGGGGGTGTTTGTGAAGTAAAAAAAAATAACGGTACATAAAGACGATTTTTTAGCGGATAAAAAACAAAAAAAAATTATATTTTACTTACGAGTAGGCTCACCATCGGTTTCAACTATGGTTGTGGATCGAGAATTTTCTGTAGTATAAAAAATAAATAGTAAAATGTAAAATATACAAAACAAATAAAACGCGCGCGCGTGTTCGTGTGTAAAAAGTGACAAAATTTCGTTCGTTTTTTCAAAAAACAACAAACTTACGTTCTTGATCAGACCCATCTTCTGATTTGTCGTCTTTGCTCTTCATAAACGGAAATTTTCTACTGAAGGAAAAGTTTTTCTTTTTTCTATCTAAGGTCGATTGCTGCAAGAGTACAAGTCGCATAAATTTTCGGATCGAAATCCTAATTTGATTTTGTTTTACCTTATCGACGGCGCTCGGCATGTGCCCTTGAAATTTAACAGATCTATCTCTCGCGCGCTGCTTGCGCTCCCATCTTCTCTTAGACGGAACTATGCCCAATAATCCCTGCTCGTCTCCATTAGTAAGCACGCGTTTAGCTTGCCACCACTCGTCGTCGCTCGCGTTTGTAACGTGTAAAATATCACCGTAATGAAATGCTAATCCTCTACTAGGTAAACCGTCGTCTTTCATTGGATCGTAATCGAATAAAGCTCTAAAATTCGAGACGACTATAAACTCGAGCCCAAAATCACCAAGTGAGGCCGTGCAAACGAAAATTGGATTTCGTAACTGTGCCCTTTTGGCGCCATCCTAAGCTAAAAACTAAAGGTCGGGCGCACGATAGAAGTCAAGTAAGTACACAACCGAGGCACGAAACCCAATTTTCGCACGGAAGACCAGCATATATAATTTACCAATTACCTAACGTAAAGCGACCTTTTCTGCGAAGTTCGTAAAAGTGTCCCAGTTATGGCCTGATTAGACATTTGCTGCTTCAAGTCATGGATTTTAGCTTCGAACCTATTATATTCTTCGGGTCTATACTGTACGACTATTGTTGCGGCTTGATTAGTACCCTGCGCCAAAATTAATTAATTCAATGCCAAAAACAAACAACCAAATACGTACTTTTAGGGCAGCGGCCGCCTCTTCGTGAGTAGCGGTTCTCAAATTCACCCCGTTAACGCTAAGTATCTGATCGCCCCTACGCAACTCTCCACTCACGTCGGCCGGTCCGCCCGCTAAGATAAAAGATATGAAGATGCCTTCTCCATCTTCACCGCCGACTATGTTAAAGCCAAGTCCTTGATTACTTTTCTGAAGTACGACCGTGCGTACCTCTCTGTAAAAAAAAAGAAAACTTGTAACAACTGAAACTATTTTAAACAAAAGTTAATTGAGCGAGAATTAATCAGAGATCAAAGTGTTAAAATTCATCGAGATTTCCAGGGAATTCTTGTTAAAAAACTCTACCTAAAAACCGCTCTCGCATTTGGGTTCATCACGAAAAATTTAAATAAATAACTAACGGTCGATTTAAATATTTTAGTAATTTTAATTGTGAGCAGTGTTTTATAGAAGACACAATGAAGAAAATAGATCCGAACGAGTAGCTCTTAAAATTTTACAAATTTAAACGCACGCGCTACATGCGCTTCAGGTGCATCGCACGTCACTCATTTCCAATCAATAATTATTAGGTACTGCACTATTAATTTTGGTTGAATGATTACGGGCAAGTCTTGTGGATAATTTTTAAGGCAAACTTAAAATATGTGCCCAACGAAGGAAGAACGGCACGAATGTTAATTTATAAAACCTTCAGCACCTAATAAATTATTATTAGAACGCCTTTTTTTATTTAATTTGATCTACTTTTTTATTTATTTTAAACGGTATTTAAATAATTTCAATGTTAGTTTAACACTGTTTATTATTATTCAATGTAAAACAACCCGAGCGACCTTGATTGGACTACCGTTTTTGCACTCACATTTTAATTAGCTCTACTGTAATTAAAAACATTAAGGGCTAGTCTACACGGAGACTGCGAGCACCTCTGTCAAATGTTGAAGTACAAAATTTCTAACGATGCAGCCTAAACGAACATTGCAAATGAGTAACTAAACCCACTGTCAGCCACTCCAAAGTGACAGCATTAACTTGTGGGCGGCTCGAGAAAGGTGGGGTTTTGCGCTATTTTCAGTTTTTCGCTTATAATTTCGAAACTACGAACTTTGTAAAAAAGTGCATAGGTATAAAAGTAAACTAAATCAAATTTCCTACAAATTATGTTGGCTCGGTTTTTTCTTCAGACAAACGGTATAGGCGCTAGAACGCGCTAAAGTTCGACAAAAATTCCAAAATCGACCAAAAAACTGTTTTTTGTTTATCGCTAATAACTCGAATACTATGCACTTTTAGAAAAAAACGCTTCTATACAAAAATAACCCACATTAAATTTTCTACAAATAATGTTTTGTAAGTTTTTTTCTTTAGACAAACGGTTTACGCGCTAGAGCGCGTTAAAGTTTGACGAAAATTTATAAATTGGTAAAAAGGTGCTTTTTTTAGTTATTCGCTTTCAATTCGAAAACTACATCCTTTTAGAGAGAAGTGTTCCAATAAGAAAATAAAAACATTACATTTTCTACAAATTATATTTCTTAAGTCTTTTTTTTTAAGTAACGGTTTAGGCGCTAGAGCGCATCAAAGTTTGATAAAAATTCCAAAATCAGCCAAAGAGCTGTTTGCTTAGTTTTCGCTTATAATTCGGAAACTACGCCCTTATAAAGAAAAGTGTACCATTAAAAAATATAGTAAATACAATTTCCCACAAATTATGTCTTTTAGATTTTCTTCGGCAAACGAACGGTTTAGGCGCTAGAACGCGTCAAAGATTAACAAAAACTCCAAAATTGACCAAAAGCTGTTTATTTAGTTTTTCGCCTATAATTCAGGAACGACGCCCTTTTAGAGAAAAGCGTTTCTGTATAAAAATAAAATAGATACAATTTCCCACAAATTATGTCTCTTAGATTGTTTTGGTTGAACGAACGGTTTAAGCGCTAGAGCGCGTAAAAGTTTGACAAAAATTCCAAAATGAGCCAAAAAGTTGTTTTTAGATTTCCTCTTTTAAATCAAAAACTACGCCCTTTTAGAGAAAAGCGTTCCTTTATAAAAATATAATAGATACAATTTCCCACAAATTATGTCTCTTAGATTGTTTTGGTTGAATGAACGGTTTAAGCGCTAGAGCGCGTAAAAGTTTGACAAAAATTCCAAAATGAGCCAAAAAGTTGTTTTTAGATTTCCTCTTTTAATTCAAAAACTACGCCCTTTTAGAGAAAAGCGTTCCTTTATAAAAATATAATAGATACAATTTCCCACAAATTATGTCTCTTAGATTGTTTTGGTTGAATGAACGGTTTAAGCGCTAGAGCGCGTAAAAGTTTGACAAAAATTCCAAAATGAGCCAAAAAGTTGTTTTTTAGATTTTCTCTTTTAATTCAAAAACTATGCCCTTTTAGAGAAAAGCGTTCCGATATACAAATAAAAATGATATAATTCCCCACAAGTTATGTCTCTTAGATTTTTTTCGTCAAACGAATAGTTTAGGTGTTAGAGCGCGCTGAAGTATAGCGCCTCGAGAAGGGCGGGCTTTTGGTGGCAAACTAAAGCACAGGGTACACTACCAATTTATATACCAAAAATTGCATTGCATGCGTAGTTTTTAGATATATTGTGGCAGACGGTTGGAAGTTCAGCTTTCGTGGTGGCAAGACGCCTTTGAAGTCGAAGAAAATTCGATCCGGCGCCTTGTCCGCGCCACTGCGTATAGTTACGCACCTTTACCTTTGCAACATCTGCTCCTTATTGAATTGCAAGTAGGGTTGTTATAGGGGAAGTTGGGACTATAAGGTTCTCCCCGATCGACACACATAAAATAGTTAACAGTATGTAAAACTAATGAAATTAGTCAACACATTAAGTCGGTGGGAGTTCGGTAAATTGGTTTCAAGATGGTTTGATGTGCGCTCTTAATTATTTAGGTACCTATAGGTAATTAACTAAAACTGAAGTTTCGGAATAATTTGGGGCGAATAACTAGGTTCGATTAAATCGATTATCGTCGTATCTTACTTGTAATTAATGCGCGACACAATTTTCGTTTAAGCCTTTGAAACGAAATCAATTACGAGGGACGAGCTAACAGGCGATTTTTAAATGAGAGCCGACACTCAAAAATTCGCTCGTTGGTGGACGCGCGCCCGTCGGCCCTTTACAGTATAGACGAGTAGATAGAAGATGCATCAGGCATTGATTCTAAAGGTGAAAAAATATAAATCGAGGGCTGGAATCGATTCAGTAAACCTAATTAAGTACTTGCACTAGAGGCAATTAAGCAGAAATTGTTCAAATAACGATTTATAGAAATTGTTAGTTTTCAAATTCACGTTTCTCGACGTTAAACCACTAGCGTATTGAAAAGTAAGCCAGATACGTCAAAATTGCATACGGCCTTTTTTATAGAACGGAAAATTTCCTACAAAAAAGTTCCGGACAACCCGACTCTAATATTAATACTTTCCACGAGAGAGAAATTGAATGGTAAGCCTGATACTGGACGTGATGTGTCTTAAATATTCCACGTCAGTTTTATTCTTTAAAAATACATAGAAAGTTAAAAGTACCCACCCATCTAATTTTAAATGGCTCTTTCTGAAACTTTTCGCAAAGAGATAAATATGATAAATTAATTACAATTACGAGATCAAGATCTATTCAAACTTGGGCTGCAATTTCTCTACGAGAGCGAGCCTTTTATTATATTCCACGAAGCCTAACTTAATAAGGATTAAATACAAATTAAAATAGTGTAATACCCACACACGAAATTTCGGAATGAACTAAAATAAGTTCGCACAGAAAACTAAATTACAATATTAATCAGAGGAGATTTGAAAGCACATATTATGGTAGGTTTCAATTTAATTTGAGATTATTTTGAAGACCTAAATTAAAGATTAATGAAGCGAATTATTCTCCATGATAAAAAAAATAAAAAAATTTCTTTTTTCGAAGACGTAAGAATTCATTTCAATCCGTACACATAAGCTATCCCAAGTGGAAATCCCTAAGAAAATTGAATTTTCGTTCTTTCAATTATTATATACCAATGAGAGTATTACAGTCGCCAACATTAGCTCTTTTAAATATGCTGTAATAGTACTCCAATGTTCTAAAGAGTACTTGGAAAATCAAAAATGAAAAAATATACAGCGTGTCTGCGCGATTCCATAGACACTAACTCAACTTAAAACAGACAGCGAGCACTACTATAAACGATAAAGTACTTACAACATTTTTAACGATACAGGTTGAAACAACATTGCAGATGTGGAATAAAACCGACCACCACTCCAAAGTAAAAGCATTAACTTGCTGATGGTTCGAGAAAGGTGGGCGCTCTTTTTTCGGTTTTTTGCTTATAAGTCGAAAACTACGCACTTTATGAGAAAAGTGATTCTGCGCGAATATAAACTACATGAAGTTTCTTACCAATTACATCCAATAGATTTTTTCGTCAGACAAACGGTTTAGGCGCTAGAGCGCCTCAAAGTTTGACAAAAATTCCAAAATCGACCAAAAACTGTTTTATCGCTTATAACTCGAAAACTACGCACTTTTAGAGAAAAGTGGCCTTATACAAAAATAAAGTAAAGTCAATTTCCTACAAATCATGTCTCTTAGATTTCTTTCGTCAAACGAACAGTTTAGGTCCTAGACCACGTTTAAGTAGACGCCTTTGAAGTTGAAGAAAATTCGGTATTCGGACTTCTACGGTTCCAAGGCGGTCCGATATACACTAAAACGCGCTCTAGCACCTAAACTGTTTGCTAGAGAAAAAATCTAACGGACATAATTTGTAGGAAATTGAATTTACTTTAGTTTTGTATCGAAATTCTGTTCTGTAGAAGTGCGTAGTTTTCGAGGCATAACCAATAAAACAATTTTTGGACTGATTTTGGAATTCTTGTCAAACTTTAACGCGCTCTAGCGCCTCAACCATTCGCCTGAGGAAGAAAACCTAAGAAATATTATTTGTAGGAAATTTAGTGTAGTTTATATTCATATAGATGCACTTTTCTCACAAAGTGCGTAGTTTTCGAGTTATAAGCGAAAACCCCAAAAAGAGCAAAACCCATCCTTCTCGAGCCATTCTCTTTAGATTGGCAGCATTGGAGTGGTCGCAAGAATCGACCAACAAACTATTTAACAATCGATTAATGGATTATTTAACACTCGATTACTTAACTAACGAAGTACTAACAGTTTATTCAATTGTTTAACAACTGAGAATTTATCTTTAAATTTTGAAAAATTTGCGAAATTTTACACAGTCCCGTCTTTCCTACTATCCCACCTATAGCCAACAAAAAATTAAGAAAACAACAAAGTTAATATCTCTTTTCAACACAAGGGGAAGTCGTGTTCCTTATTTCTATACTACTTATCTCGATTTACCACACTAAACCGCCCCCTCTATATAAGAAGTAGTCCACAGATGTTTATCGTGCAACTCAAAACTAAAACTTATCGGTTGTGAAAATTGTTCGATGAGCTGCACCGTTAAATGCTATTACAAAAATATATATAATATGAGGAGAAAAAAAACTAAGTAATTTAAAATTCAACTTTCTTTAAAGATGCTATCAATATACAGTTGCCTTAACAGTCAATTTAAGGGAACAACGTCTTGCCTCCTTTGAAATCTTTTAAGATTTTCGAATGTTTTTTCAAGTTGTTCGTCCGTTTTATATATTGAATCAGCCAACTTCTTTGATCTTCTTCGAGACGATTGAAAATACAAAAGGTTTACTTACGGGCAGGGGCCCCCTACCTATTGAAATAGTTCAAAGTTATATCTAAATATCACAATCAGAATTTTTTTTAACTTTTCATTTAGTAAACCAAAAAGTGATTTTTAACTTCTAGCGCCAAAATTTTATTTCGTTCACTATTAGGAAAATTTGAAGGCGACTTTCAATGAGGCACGTCGCAAGCTTCGGTAAAGCTTTAAGGAAAATTCGTTAAGAAGTGAATTTTCTCTAATTTCGTCACCTTTCCAGACTTTGGACCGACAACATCATAGCTAGTTTTCCCCTATGTATAGAGAGATCCAACTTGTGTTTACGTGTGCGGCTAAACTTTACTAATCTAATAAGGATAGGCGTGGGGCGTAGGATAGTTTTCGCAAACTTCGGAAAAAACAAGAAATAATTTATTACAAAATAAATTTTGCGGAGAATACAAAAAAACAAAATTTAATTGAACGGTCAAAAGGTGTACAATTTACTACTCCACCAGAGTTAGACTTTACTCGACTTTAGATCGAGTACCCATTTCAAAGTCATCGAAAAAGATTTCAACTCCTTAGCGCTCGTTCAGACACGACGGATAAGTCAAAAACTACGCACTTTAAGAGAAAAGTGCTTCTATATGAATAGAAACTAAATCAAATTTCCTACAAATTATATCTGGCAGGATTTCTCGTCATCAAAACGGTTTCGGCGCTAGAGCGCCTCAAAGTTTGACAAAAATTCCAAAAACGACCAAAAACTGTTTTATCGCTTATAACTCGAAAACTACAGACTTTTAGAGAAAAGTGTTCCGATACAAAAATAAATTGCATCAAATTTCCTACGGATTATATTTGGTAGGGTTTCTTCTCAGCTGAACAGTTTAGGCACTAGAGCGCGTTAAAGTTTGACAAAAATTCCAAAATTGGCCAAAAACGGTCTAATCGCTTATAACTCGAAAACTGCACATTTTTAGAGAAAAGTGTTCCGATACTAAAATAAACTGCATCAAATTTCCTACAAATTATATCTGGCAGGATTTCTCGTCATCAAAACGGTTTCGGCGCTAGAGCGCCTCAAAGTTTGACAAAAATTCCAAAAACTGTTTTATCGCTTATAACTCGAAAACTACAGACTTTTAGAGAAAAGTGTTCCGATACAAAAATAAATTGCATCAAATTTCCTACGGATTATATTTGGTAGGGTTTCTTCTCAGCTGAACAGTTTAGGCACTAGAGCGCGTTAAAGTTTGACAAAAACTCCAAAATTGGCCAAAAACGGTTTAATCGCTTATAACTCGAAAACTGCACATTTTTAGAGAAAAGTGTTCCGATACTAAAATAAACTGCATCAAATTTCCTACAAATTATATCTGGCAGGATTTCTCGTCATCAAAACGGTTTCGGCGCTAGAGCGCCTCAAAGTTTGACAAAAATTCCAAAAACGACCAGAAACTGTTTTATCGCTTATAACTCGAAAACTACAGACTTTTAGAGAAAAGTGTTCCGATACAAAAATAAATTGCATCAAATTTTCTACGAATAATATTTGGTAGGGTTTCTCCTCAGACGAACGGTTTAGGCGCTAGAACGCGTTAAAGTTTGACAAAAATTCCAAAATTGGCCAAAAACGGTTTAATCGCTTATAACTCGAAAACTACAGACTTTTAGAGAAAAGTGTTCCGATACAAAAATAAATTGCATCAAATTTCCTACGGATTATATTTGGTAGGGTTTCTCCTCAGCTGAACAGTTTAGGCACTAGAGCGCGTTAAAGTTTGACACAAACTCCAAAATCGACCAAAAACTGTTGAATCGCTTATAACTCGAAAACTGCATACTTTTAGAGAAAAGTGGCCGTATAGAAAAATAAACTCCATTAAATTACCTACAAATTATATTTTGAAGGTTTTCTTCTGAGTTAAACGGTATAGGCGCTAGAACGCGTTAATGTTTGACAAAAATTCCAAATTGGTCAAAAACGGTTTAACCGCTTATTACTCGAAAACTGCATACTTTTAGAGAAAAGTGTCCCTAAAGCTGCATCAAATTTCCTATGAATTATATTTGGTAGGTTTTCTCCTCAGTTAAATGGTTTAGGCGTTACAGCGCGTTAAAGTTTGACACAAACTCCAAAATCGACCAAAAACTGTTGAATCGCTTATAACTCAAAAACTGCACTTTTAGAGAAAAGTGGCCGTATAGAAAAATAAACTCCATTAAATTTCCTACAAATTATATTTTGTAGGTTTTCTCCTGAGCTAAACGGTTTAGGCGCTAAAACGCGTTAACGTTTGACAAAAACTCCAAAATCCACCGAAAATTGTTTTATCCCTTAGTCTTTAAGCTTAAACTTTAACCCGCTCTAGCACCTAAACTGTTTGTTTTACAAAAAAATCTTACAGACATAATTTGTTGAAAATTGAATGTACCTATTTTATTTTTGTATAAAAACACTTTTCTCTAAAAGTGCGTAGTTTTCCAACTGGAAAACGATAAAACAATTTGTGGGCTGATTTTGGAATATTTGTGAAACTTTAACGCGCTCTAGCGCCTAAACCATTCGCCTGAGAAAAAAAACCTAAGAGCTATAATTTCTAGAAAATTTGATTTAGTTTCTATTCATATATAGGCACTTTCTTGAAGTACGTACCTACTAACAAAGACGATGTTTCAAATTTCTCAGACTTTTAACAATCCCACTTCTGATTTTTTTTGTCTGCAAGTTTGCAGTGTTTACAGGCGGGCGGACAGATGTAATAAAACTCGAATTATGGGCAGTAAAAAAAAAGAGTGACTCTACAATTAATTACTTGTGGAGATTGATGTAATAAAGAAAACTTCAATTCGACTTGAAATTAAGGTCAAACGAAAGGTACCCTAGTGAACAAATTAGAACTAAAACTAAGGATGACAAGAGAGCAAATGCTAAAAAAAAGCAATCCAATATACAACAAAAAAACTAATTTTCTATTTACAGTTGTTATTAACGTTATTATCTATTGTCTTCGGAGAAAGCGCCATATTTTATTGTCGAAAACCAACAAACGACGACGATAATCTTCAATACGAAAATTATAATAATTAAGATTAGAATTAACTAAATGATTTAACGCTTTAATTCAACTAGAGACGAGTGATTAATGGACGTTTTCAAATGCTAAAATGTTAAATCCACTTTGAAATTTCGTAAAAAATTACACGAATTGACAGAGTGGCAAATAGGGCGTTTGTAACCTAAATTTTTGACGTCTCCAAAGTTTCATTAAAAATTTCTGCGAAAGACGCGAAAAACAGATTACAAGTAATTGGTGTTAGTAATTAAAACTTAAATTAACGAAAAATTACCTTTTAAGTAAATCTTTTTCCTTTTTTCCAAATCTTCTCCTAAACGATGCGAAAGTCGACCGTAAGGGTAATTGTTTGTTCTTATTTTTGGTCATCTTGCCTTCCGTTATTTAATACCACACAAAATCACATTTGATATTTTGTACGCCCACAAAACATAAAAGACTATTTAGGTGTTCATAACATTACTGACACACGCGTACATGAAAAAATTTCAAAATTAAAGGACCTAAATTTATTTTAAAAAATGTAAAACGTATCATTAATGTAATTTAATTGTTTTATACAATTAGGCGCACGAAAGACAGCAATTTCAAGACACATATGCACTAATTGTTGTTTTAATTATAAAACATTAGTCACTTTAATATGCAACAATGCTCGGGTTTAGTTTAAACAAATAATTCATATAATAACATTCGCCACTATCGAACTTGGAGCAAAACTGTTACGGCATCGCTTAAAATCAAATCTATTCGTCTGGTTGGGTATGAATCAACAACCGAATCAAACGATAACGATACACGAAAGAAACAAACCTTGGATTTACAATAATACAGAAGTAGGTACTACTTTTTATACTATCGACTTACAATAATTGTTAACAACAACAACGATAATGAAAATAAACGTTCGAATTGAAATTAGTTTCGCAAAAAGTTTTAATTAACAATTTCCCGTGGTATAATAAACGGTTATATAACGAACTAAATTAAAACGAAATAACAACATATTCATTTGAACTGCGCAAAAGTAACTAAATTAAACTTTAATTATTGTTAGACACGAGCTGTGGGAAAATGACACCATCGGCTTACGTAAAGTAGAAAATTTCGACTAGTATCATTAAGCGTCGGCAAAACGTACAACAAAAGTTGAGGTTATGTTGCAGAAGTGTGTTTGGGGTTAAATTCTGTTTTTGTTATTTTGTTCGGATACTACAACGGCTGCAAAGCGTTGATATCGGTGCTTCCCCCACTATTACAGAGATGTCTTGATTCCATATTTTGTTTTGGTCTGGTGACCTTTTTAGCGCATTAAAGCTTTAAAAATAACAAGTGCCTATTTGGGTTGGGTTGGGATCTCCCACTCTCCGCACGTCCTACCAGGCAAGTATAACTAGATCATTTTTTAGGGGGGTCCATCGGAAGGGCTTGTCGAAAACTGGATGGGCCACAAAAATACACTTACGCCAGTGGATTTTAACATCGTATCGAGTAGGTGGGGGTGGGGGGATGAAACATTCCTTCAGGTTTTTTTTATAGGTCAGGAGAAAACCGAGAGGACCCCGAATATAGAGACTGCGGACTGCATAATGAATCTTCTTAACGCATTATAAGCGGATGTCCAGTTTTGTGGCATTGAGAGTCTCCATTGAGTTCTGCTCCTCTTATTACCGTCTTTAAAAAGACAAGACTAAGTACAAGAAGCCACCACGACTATAAAACCTTCTCTGGGATACACCATATTTTCTATAGAGACAACCTCGTCTCAAAATTCTTCATGCTATAGACACTATAAGTATCCGAGAGGACCCTGTATGTAGAGTAGAGACTACGTACTGCAGGGAGAATAATAAATCTTCCCAACGCATTATAAGCGGATGCTCAGTTTTGCGATATTGAGAGAATCCACACTAAGTTTGGCTCCTCTTACTGTCTTTAAAAAAGACCAGATTCGGTGCAGTGCAGTGCAGTGATTCGGTGAGCATTTCAGCTTACTCCCGTAACCAGGCCCTGCTGAGATGAACCATTTTTCTTGGAGACTTGTAGGATAATAGGATAAGGGAAAACTTTCCCATTTTCTGGCGACGAGGACTCTGTAGAGAGAACCTCGCCTCAAAATCCTAAATGCTGTAGCCACTATAGATATCCGAGAAGATCTCGTATCTAGAGACTGCGGAGAGAATAATGAATCTTCTCAACGCATTATAAGCAGATGCCCAGTTTCAGTTTTGCGGTATTGAGAGAGTCTCCGCTGAGTTCTGCTCCCCTTACTGTCTTTAAAAAGACAAGACTACGTGCAAGGAGCTACTACGACCATAAACCTTCTCTGGGGCGCTAGGCGCCCCTCCGTTGTATTTCAACCTTACTCCCTTAACCGGCCCCTTCTGGGATGGGTTATTTTTCTTGGAGACTCGTAGAATAATAGAATAAAGGAAAGCTTTCCTATTTTCTCGCGATGCGGGCTCAATAGCAAGAACCTCGTCTCAAAATTCGTCATGCTATAGGCACTATATGTATCCGAGAGGACCCCATATGTAGGGACTACGAACTGCGGGCAGAATGATGAATCTTCTCAACGTATTATAAGCGGATGCCCAGTTTTGGGGCTTTGAGAGAGTCTCCATTGAGTTCTGCCCCTCTTACTGTCTTTAAAAAGACAAGACTACGTGCAAAGAGCCACTACGACCATCAAACCTTCTCTGGGACGCTAGGCGCCCCTCCGTTGTATTTCAACCCTACTCCCATAACCAGCTCTTTCTGGGATGGGCTATTTTTCTTGTAAGCTCGTAGAATAATAGAATAAAGGAAAACTTTCCTATTTTCTCGCGATGGGGGCTCTATAGCAAGAACCTCGTCTCAAAATTCGTCATGCTATAGGCACTATATGTATCCGAGAGGACCCCATATGTAGGGACTACGAACTGCGGGCAGAATGATGAATCTTCTCAACGTATTATAAGCGGATTCTCAGTTTTGGGGCTTTGAGAGAGTCACCCTGAGTTCTGCTCCTCTTACTGTCTTTAAAAAGACAAAACTAAGAGCAAGCATAAGATAGCGATGAATTACGAGAATCATCAATTACGTTGTAATAAACAAAATTAAAAAATTGGGGGAGGGAGGGGGCACCTTAGGCCCCTCGTAGTTACGTGCCTGCATCCTACCTTCATTAATTAGCCGGCGTATACTATGAAAGCTCATTCGCTTGTGTAAGAGTGTGCTTCGCACCAATACAGCTGCGGCACCAGAATGATCGACAAGGTCATTTCTATTTTAGTCGAGTTGAAATCAGGAATATCGAATAATAGATAAAATAATATAAGTAGAGTAGCGACATTAGCGAGCTTCGCAATTATGCTGCGATTTAATTCTATTAGCGAATTAATAATTTTTCTAAAACAATTTTTATAACGAGACTCTTTAACAAATTACCATCCGTTGGAGCTCTTAAAAGTTAATGTAAACATTAAAAGGTGGTCTTAAAACTAACATAAGATTATGAGAAGTATCGCATTTCCAATTAATGAGGCTACTCGAGCAAATTAAAAGTTATAAGCTCATTAAATGGCTTGTAAAACACATATAGGTACACATAAAGTGCAAACAAATTTAATTACGAGTTGAAATAAGAACAAAAAAGGAAACGATTTTGAATTTGGGCTTTTGGGTTTCTAAAAGCTTGAATCGACATCTTCGCAGTAAATTTTTTACGTTTATTCAGAGTTTTTTCTTAATAAAAAATTCGAAATTTCTAACTTAGACTTTTTAGGAATTTTTTTGTCAAATTTTAAAAAACTAGACAAGCGGTGCATACTACCTAGCATTGCCATTTATACATGTTTGAACGCTCAATGAAAATATCCATATTTATGAATCAGGCCCGTATTAAATAATTACGAAGCTATAAATAGTGAAGACGTGAATAACTAATAAAAACCCACGCTTCTTCCTTTATTTTTCAAATTTGAATATTATGCAAGGAAGGTCAATGCGTGGTTAACTTCAAAATCATTACGGGCGTCCTCTCTTTTTGCAAGTAAAATGAGACCCGAAGGACCAACTATCCCAACTAGAAACCGAACGTAAACTTTGTGTGTACAAATAAAAACAGTTCTCTCTTCTTTTTTTGGCGCTGGATAATTAGCATTAACGATTCAAGTTACATTCATACGTACTCGCTACCCAGCAAATGTAAATGCTTTCGTAACTGATAGAACATAATATGTGACATTCCATTTCTGATAACAGTTTCGCACAAAACGAAACATCCAAAACACGACGTGCATGCGACCTAATGTTTCGCCATTATTAAAATGTTTTTGCAGCTCAAAGGCAATCGTTGGAATATTTCGAGTTCGCGTGTTATGGAATGTATCCGAGTAATCCGTATCCCATTAATTTATTTAAATTCATTCCAAATTCGACTTCCTTATTTATTTTATTTCGAAAATAGATCGCGATTTTTAGTACAAAAGTGTAATTTAAAACTTTTTTTCTTCTCCGCCAAGCCAACAATGCGTTCTAAAATTCAACTTCTTATAAGGAATAGACGGCTTTTCAAAATAAAATTTACAAGTAGTGCATTAGGTATATAATGATCTTGACATTCAGCATTCACAAAGAAAATTGCTTAGGGCAAAATAATAAATTGATGCATATAGAAACTTGACCTAAACATAGTTATTTCGACTCGATAGAAAAATTCATTAAACGTCAACGTGCGACTCAATTAATGATTAACGAGTTGACAGTTGACAATGCGACGTGTTAACTAAACTAATTAATTTCTACGCGTTTGAATTATTACCTAAGTACATTTGATTAAAAAGTTTGTTAGGTTTCGGTTCATTTTATATAGGTACTATATAGTTGGGATTTAAAAAGGCGACAGAAGCCATGCGTAAAACTCAAGTTGGGAGAGAAACACAAAAACTAAAAGCTTTGTTAACTCGACGAAGAAACCCAACAATTTATTTCGATATTTCTCGTAAGAGAGCTTCATTTCAAATTAACTCGCGTATAATTTTATTAAGTAATTATGCTGGTGGAAGAAAAAAAAGAGACTCGTAGAGAGAAGTATGTAAATGTTAATTTATAAACCCGTATCATAGACGGTGCCGTCTAAACCCGAATCATAAAGCGACAAGAGGCACCTTAATTGAATTTCTAGTAATACAGCCAACATGAGAAGCCCTTTGAGACGGTTAAAGGTGCTCGGTACGTTGGTTACGCCAAATTATTCCGCTAGTAGGCGCGAGTAGTTGCTCCTGAACTCTTTATTTCTAATTTATTCGGGGAACCCCCGCAAGGCTGGTCATGTCATTTCTTCCGTTCTTCGCGATACGAGTGGCCTCGTGTATGGGTGTACAATCGTGGCAGTAATTTCACAATAGAAAAAAAATGACCGATAAACGAAGCATACAGACAGATGAAAAGAATTAATTGAATGCCACTAAAAATGATGAGCTCAAGGAGATTTCTATTTATTTAATTAATTTCATCACAAAATCAATATTATTGCAATTATAATTTTAAGTTATAAATAAGAAATTTATCTATAACGTAAACAAATATATTCTTTAAATAAATAAATAAATAAATATATGCATTAATGAATATTATATTTGTGTAAAATAGGGAGTAAATAGTGAAAAAGTGACGTTAATTGGATTGCGATGGTAATTGACTTATAGTTCAGTTACCTACGCCGATTAATCGTCTTAAACAGAGCTTTCTTCTTTTTTGAACTCATGCTCGTTACGACTAATTGAAGTTCAGAATCGTTGCGATAAACTTGCGACAAAAATGCATGATAACAAAATAAAATTAGAAGTGACGTGCGGGCGACGCATACCAAAAATGGCGAAAAGGAACAAAATAGTCTGAGAAGCAGCGAGCAACGATAAATTACAAAATGTTTGACGATTCAAGATGATATTTACAACATTGCAAGTGAGTAATAAAACCGACCGTCTGCCAATCCTAAGTGGCAGCATTAACTTGGAGGTGGCTCGAGAACGGTAAACTTTGGCTATTTTTTCGGTTTTTCGCATATAACTCGAAAACTAAGTACTTTAGGAAAGTGCTACGCTATGAAACTAAAGTTTAGGTTTAGGTGCTAGAGCTAGGTGCTTGACAAAAACTCCAAAATTGAACATAAACTGTTTTATCGCTTATAACTCGAAAACTACGCACTTCTAGAGAAAAGTGCTTTGCTCTGAAAATAAGCTAGTTCAAATTTCCTACAACTTATATCTCTTAGACTTTTGTGCTCAGACGAACGGTTTAGGCGCTAGAGCGCGTTCAAGTTTGCCAAAAACTACAAAATCGACCAAAACCTGTTTTATCGCTTATAACTCGAAAACTACGCACTTTTAGAGAAAAATGTTCCGATTTTAAAAGAAACTACATCAAATTTCCTACAAATTATATCTGGCAGGATTTCTCGCCATCAAAACGGTTTAGGCGCTAGAGCGCGTTAAAATTTGACAAAAACTCCAAAATTGAACATAAACTGTTTTATCGCTCATAACTCGAAAACTACGCACTCTTAGAGAAAAGTTCTCTGTTTTGAAAATAAGCTAGTTCAAATTTCCTACAAATTATATCTCTTCGGTTTCGGTTCTCAGACGACCGGTTTAGGCGCTAGAGCGCGTTAAAATTTGACAAAAACTCCAAAATTGAACATAAACTGTTTTATCGCTTATAACTCGAAAACTACGCACTTCTAGAGAAAAGTGCTTTGCTCTGAAAATAAGCTAGTTCAAATTTCCTACAACTTATATCTCTTAGACTTTTGTGCTCAGACGAACGGTTTAGGCGCTAGAGCGCGTTAAAGTTTGCAAAAAACCAGAAATCGACCAGAAACTTTTTTATCGCTTGTAACTCGAAAACTACGCACTCTTAGAGAAAAGTTCTTTGTTTTGAAAATAAGCTAGTTCAAATTTCCTACAAATTATATCTCTTCGGTTTCGGTTCTCAGACGACCGGTTTAGGCGCTAGAGCGCGTTAAAATTTGACAAAAACTCCAAAATTGAACATAAACTGTTTTATCGCTTATAACTCGAAAACTACGCACTTCTAGAGAAAAGTGCTTTGCTCTGAAAATAAGCTAGTTCAAATTTCCTACAACTTATATCTCTTAGACTTTTGTGCTCAGACGAACGGTTTAGGCGCTAGAGCGCGTTAAAGTTTGCAAAAAACCAGAAATCGACCAGAAACTTTTTTATCGCTTGTAACTCGAAAACTACGCACTCTTAGAGAAAAGTTCTTTGTTTTGAAAATAAGCTAGTTCAAATTTCCTACAAATTATATCTCTTCGGTTTCGGTTCTCAGACGACCGGTTTAGGCGCTAGAGCGCGTTAAAATTTGACAAAAACTCCAAAATTGAACATAAACTGTTTTATCGCTTATAACTCGAAAACTACGCACTTCTAGAGAAAAGTGCTTTGCTCTGAAAATAAGCTAGTTCAAATTTCCTACAACTTATATCTCTTAGACTTTTGTGCTCAGACGAACGGTTTAGGCGCTAGAGCGCGTTAAAGTTTGCAAAAAACCAGAAATCGACCAGAAACTTTTTTATCGCTTGTAACTCGAAAACTACGCACTCTTAGAGAAAAGTTCTTTGTTTTGAAAATAAGCTAGTTCAAATTTCCTACAAATTATATCTCTTCGGTTTCGGTTCTCAGACGACCGGTTTAGGCGCTAGAGCGCGTTAAAATTTGACAAAAACTCCAAAATTGAACATAAACTGTTTTATCGCTTATAACTCGAAAACTACGCACTTCTAGAGAAAAGTGCTTTGCTCTGAAAATAAGCTAGTTCAAATTTCCTACAACTTATATCTCTTAGACTTTTGTGCTCAGACGAACGGTTTAGGCGCTAGAGCGCGTTAAAGTTTGCAAAAAACCAGAAATCGACCAGAAACTTTTTTATCGCTTGTAACTCGAAAACTACGCACTCTTAGAGAAAAGTTCTTTGTTTTGAAAATAAGCTAGTTCAAATTTCCTACAAATTATATCTCTTCGGTTTCGGTTCTCAGACGACCGGTTTAGGCGCTAGAGCGCGTTAAAATTTGACAAAAACTCCAAAATTGAACATAAACTGTTTTATCGCTTATAACTCGAAAACTACGCACTTCTAGAGAAAAGTGCTTTGCTCTGAAAATAAGCTAGTTCAAATTTCCTACAACTTATATCTCTTAGACTTTTGTGCTCAGACGAACGGTTTAGGCGCTAGAGCGCGTTAAAGTTTGCAAAAAACCAGAAATCGACCAGAAACTTTTTTATCGCTTGTAACTCGAAAACTACGCACTCTTAGAGAAAAGTTCTTTGTTTTGAAAATAAGCTAGTTCAAATTTCCTACAAATTATATCTCTTCGGTTTCGGTTCTCAGACGACCGGTTTAGGCGCTAGAGCGCGTTAAAATTTGACAAAAACTCCAAAATTGAACATAAACTGTTTTATCGCTTATAACTCGAAAACTACGCACTTCTAGAGAAAAGTGCTTTGCTCTGAAAATAAGCTAGTTCAAATTTCCTACAACTTATATCACTTAGACTTTTGTGCTCAGACGAACGGTTTAGACGCTAGAGCGCGTTCAAGTTTGCAAAAAACCAGAAATCGACCAGAAACTTTTTTATCGCTTATAACTCGAAAACTACGCACTTTTAGGAAAAAGTGTTGTTTATACAAAAATAAAGTAAATTGAATTTTCTAGAAATGATATCTCTTTATAATTTTTCGTCACAGGAACAGTTTAGGTCCTAGAGCGCATTAAAGTTTACTTATAAGCGGTAAAACAATTTTTAGACAGATTTTTGTCATCACACTTTAACGCGCTGTAGCGCCTAAATAGTTTGTCTGAGGATAAATACCTATCTGATAAAATTTGTAGAAAATGATCTGACCTGACGTAAGAAAAACAAAGATGTGGGGGCGTATTTTACAAATTGTCTTTACAGAAAAGATGGAATATAGCACTTACAAAGCCTTCCGTAGAAAGAGTGACAGACGCAATAAAAAAAAGTTGATTAAATGCATGTAACAAAGTATTTAATAAAAACCCGTTCTAAGCGCAATATTAAAACTATAAAAACGCGGTAATAAAATATTTTCGCGAGTCTCTTAAAGAACTCAAAAATTTTTAATTTAAACCTCGTCCTCGGCTAATATCACGCAGAAATATCATGTCGTCGTACTTTTCATTAGTTTGAAAAACACCAATCTTTAAAATTCCACTCTAATGCCGCGATATTAATTCGAATAAAAAATTGGAGGGCTATTTAACGAAATATCATTGCGTCGAGATCACACGCAAAGGGAAAATTGCGCTCGTCCTAAAGCTCAACGGTGGGGCTATTTCGGATGACAACACCGCGCAATTTCCCTCAAATGAACTGGAAGTGAAAACAAAAAAAAATTTCTTTTGAACCAGACGAAATTTTTGTTCGTAAGGGACGTGTATGTGGAGTAATACGAAGATTATTTTAAAGCATACCCACAGCACGGGCACGGGCAGGGAATTCTCCTTAAAAATTGTACTCGTTTCGAAACGAGCGTTTAGAATATTTCTGTGCGCGTACAAAGAACTTAACTGGTTCTGAAGATAATCGAGGAATTTAAAGGTTTCCTGTTGTTTAAAATTAGAACTTAAATTTAGCAACCCTCATCGCGACGTTAATGAAGTTCGAGCTTAGAGAAGGCGCCGTGAGTGAGAAATAAGAAGCGCGAGCGTATCAAATAATCGCTTAATTTTAACTTATTTACCATTTCGTACGTTAAATAATTGTCAAAGCCTTTATAATACTCGTTTATATAATACACACCGATCCTTCTTGGTTTAAACAAATTAAGGCACATTACAACAATGGTTACAGGATAATTGTAGGTTCGTACTTCGTACGAGTTAGTGCATTTGCGTAATGAAATTGCTACCACAATGATACGGTTACAATAAATTTATCGTATTCGCTAAATTAATCACACTATACTACCAAAGCCTCAATACATCATTAATTTAGTCACTATTTACCGGAGTCTCCGGATGACTCAGTCGTAACTACACGTATAGACATACTACAACACACGCAACTACACTTCGACTATCGCCCGTAACCTCGACGGATAGTAATGTAAATATGTGTATGCCTTTCTCATTGGTTGTCCTCTACTAAAGTAGCCCAAGTTCAAACGCTGTTGTAAATCGCGAATTTAGTACAAAAATCGCCAAGTTCGCTCGATGGGACCTACCGCAAAAATCTCGACCCCGACAAAAACCACTACTCTTACTAAGGGGTTGCTCGAGCCTCGAGCTGGAGCCAAATTTACGTTTTTACAAAGAAACCGGTAGCAAACTAAAAACTCGCTCAAACAAACGGTCTTATATAAATCCTACAAATCTCTTATGTAACAAAATTGTTTGTTACATGTTCGAGCGCCTATTAAAAAATAATAAGTGCACAGAGAGGAAAAAGTTGTTTATGCGTAAGAATGTTCCACCAGACGAAACGTTTTAATTAAACAAAATGTGTCGCAGCAGCAACGAACGACCCAAGGTGGAATTCCAATGCAATTTTAGTAATGCGCTTTTGTGGATATAAATTGAAAGCCATTAAAACGCGATGTGTTTTAAAACTTTCAAAAAACAAACTTTTCGTTAAACAAACCAATCCATCAAATGGGCGATTAAGGCGGACTTCTCGCACCAGAGTCCTAACCAAAAACAAATTGGTATTTTGTTAACTAAGCGCGCGAGGATAAAATTCCGCTACATACCTACCTTATGGAGGAGATAGAAACCGCGAAATATTATGCGCTTCGAGAGCATCTCAATTGGAAAATAGATGCCGCAGCATAAAACTATCGGAAAATGCTCGATCGCGCGGGCAAACAATCCGGGCATTTTAATATGATGGATGACCATATAGTTAGCTAACATTACGTTTTGTTTGATTAGGTATAGAAGTTCGAAAGAAAATTACAATAATTTGCCTCACTCGAGAAGGTTTCCTTGAAAAATCGTGAGATGAGTAATATCTTATTGTTATAAAAATTCACGAGATAATTAGCAATTACCACTGGGATAAAAAATAGCGTATTATCTTTAACAAAATTAGGTGGTGTGTCATTATGGAGCGTGGCCTTAGACGCAACCTTAACCTCAACGACACTATTTACATTTTAAGATTATACAGGGTGGTCTCGAAAGGCGGCGTACTAGTTCAGAGGATGATCAGAAAAACCGCACGAGACATTTCTTGCCCCCCCCCTCTTGTAATTATATTATCGAGAAAATGCGTGGCATACTATTTTTTAATACTCGGCAAACACCCCACACGTGCGCTCCTGCTTGTAATACAATTTTCACTTTTGAAAAATAATAAAAAAATTCGAAATCTCAAAAATAAACTTTTACAAATAAAAATAGTTTTACAGTGCCCGGTTAACCTCAAAATCATTACGAGCGTCCCTTTTTGGTGAGTAGAGCGACGCGAGGACAAAAAGGCAGATCTGTAAGAAGTTAATACGTGTTTAGGATAATTAGACAGAGCGATAAGCGCAATTTTTAACGATTTTACTTTTTGCTCGATTTTGCCTACTTTGAAAAACAGCCGAAGTAGCCATAGCAGGACGTCAGAAGTAGTGCCTAACAATAGTATGCTCAGAAGTTCTCCCCGATTTCAAATAAGTAAAATTATACGGAGTGTTTCTATTGAAATAGGCGTTTCTATGAAATAAAAAGCCAGTCTCTTTTCCGGTTATTCAGAAGGTCAAAATATTAAATGTTTGGATCACTAGAAAGCTAATTTCACAATATTTCCAACCATTTAAAGTATACCGGGTGTTGTATTTAAAATATAAAAGCGAACCCTCGGCAAACCCTATTTCCGGTTAAACCGGAAGTTAAAATTTAGCATGTTTGGTATTATTGGACAGCTAATCTTACGATATTTTATAAAATCATAAGATATACAGGGTGTTTTCAAAAATTTAGGTTAGGTTAGGTTAGTTTCCGGTTTAACCGGAAGTGTTTTTAAGACCAAAATCATAACAAATAATAGAAATTTACGAAACTGATCATATACCAACTAAGAATAATTGCCAATTTTAATTGCAAAAGAAACTATAAATTTTTGAAATTTTGACCTTCAAAAAATAATATTTCGGAAACTAGCGGATGGCAAAAAATAAAACTAAGCTAATGCATTAAGAACTTCGATATCTACAATATATCCAAAAATAGGACAAAATGGCCGTGGCCGATTTTACGAAAATCCGTTTTAAAATTTTAGTCAACTTTGATCCTTTAAAAGTAGTCAAGTTTGACATTATTTTAAAAATCGGCTATATCCAAACTAAAGCCCTATATTTTTCCTATACAGGGTGAGTCTAAAATGGCGGATTAGCTCTCCAGTACGTTGTAGGGAATAATAATTGAAGTAAAGAAAAAATGTTAAAAACATTCCTAGCCGCTAATTTGTTGAGAAATGAAGAAGTTAAGTTGAGAACTCAACTCCGAATTCTGCCAAATTTTGAAACTTTTCATCATGTCCTCTAGTAATTCACGTGTTTTTTAATTATTAGGCAAAAACAAATGCTCCTATAATATCTTATTACCCTGGAAAATTAATTTTA
Source organism: Malthinus flaveolus (assembly GCA_950108345.1). Taxonomy (NCBI): domain Eukaryota; kingdom Metazoa; phylum Arthropoda; class Insecta; order Coleoptera; family Cantharidae; genus Malthinus; species Malthinus flaveolus. The sequence goes on along the minus strand of OX467286.1, from coordinate 21,448,574 downwards.
AATATCGAAATTTCTGTATCAAGTTGTTAAAAAAATATGTGGCTACGATGTTTTGAAACTACCCTTATGATGACTTATGTCACCTATGTTTTTATCTGTCATCGATTATTAACATCCGTACAATGTTGCCAAATCTCAATTTACTTCTTCTTTAATAACTACAAAAATATAGCAGATAGATTTTTTTAATGATTTTTCTTTAGTTCAAATAACAGTCTCCTATAACGTACTGAAGAGCTTATCCGCCATTTTAGACTCACCGTGTATATTCCTATTTTTAAATATGTATAATAATTATTATTTCCAAAGTTATAATTAAAAAACTAGGAAATGAGCCGATCGTTATACTGGCTGCCATTTTAAATTAAAAAATTTGAAAAATGATTTTTTAAATTAGAGCCGATGTGTACTAACTTATAGCCGCGTATAAATACTGCAGCTTAAGATTTTCCGAAATGCGACCAAAATAGTCCCATTATTTTGGGCCACCCTGTATCGATTTCGCTCATTTTGTCAATGAAATTTTGTTAAAATGGCCGCAATCAAATTTCAAAAAACTCGCTTTATACATTACATATACGTTATACGTTTATACGTTGCATACACACACACTGACCGACACATAGACATAATGTCAGGGAGAGCGTACTATTGTTTGATACTATTTCTGATGCCTTTTTAAATATTTTAAGAGTTTGTAGTATTAGCTAACGCGTACGTAAAACCCCTGTTATGACCACAGAAGCCGTTTTTATTTTTGCAATTAAAAACTGACAATTCACGTAATAAAAAAAAATGAAGTCCACCGCTTTTCGTCCTTTGTACGGATTGTGAAATCGTACATATACGTTCCCATCCGGATAGGATAATGGTAATGTTTAATATAAATCACAAAAACGAACCTCTCAAAACACTAAATCCAATTTCAACATTTCATTTACTCTGTAAGTGTCGTACAATACATAAAATAAATTCAAATTTAAATTCAAAAATAATTAAAACATCAAGAATAAACGAGAAAAGCGACGTACAGAAATTATCTTTATGGAAAATCGTTTGGTTTAAAATTAAAAATTAAGTATTAAACAAAACAAAAATACAAGAATTTTCAATAATCGTTTTAAATGCAAATAAATTGACCTCTTGGCAAAAAAAGAGCGTAGGCAACTCATAAATATTATATTTTTTAACGCCATTTTTATTTATACAATTAAAATATAATAAATTTTACAAATCGGCAGCTTTTAGCACCTTCGTTAAATGTAAAAATTTTAATATTATAATGATAATTAAATTTAACGTCAATTTGTCAAAATTAGGCAAATTGAGTAGTTTTATTCCAACAAAATTAGCGTAAATTTAATTAACGTTTGAGCTTGAATTAGCTTCCTTTTACGTAATTTGTGTTAAAATACTGTAAATATAAAAATAATACACAAATATTCTCTCGTTCTAAATTTTTTTTATTAATATCATTTCCTTTAAATATCACCTACTTTTCGTTATTGAAAAAAAATATCTATTTATTTGAAATTGACGTGAGAACTAAGAGCAGATGGTTATTTGCTGTAATTTACAAAATTTCAAACTAAGCAGTTATAATAACCCAATATATTAGTTTTAGTTACCTCTATCAATGCACATACGAGTAGTATAATACGCATTTAGAATAATTATAAAGTATCCGAAATATTAAATAGTTATTTACGTCATTAGCCCGGGAAGTGACATATTAAAGCATGAGTTAGATGTTTACGGACGAAGCAAAGCATTTCACCCAGAGGTTCTTGGGTTTGAGCCCCGCTGCCGGCAAAATTTTTTCAAACAAAAATTTAAAAACAAAATCCTTTACGAAAATTTCGCCACTTCCCGGCCTAGTGATGTAATGTGCCACTTCCCGGACTCAAATTAATGACGAAAAGTAGTAATACACGTACAGTATGAATAAAATAACTTTTTATGAAAAAAAAAAGATTTTAATGTAAAGTGACAGTAGCCATCAGCAGGGCCGTCTTGCAAATTCAAATCAAGCCCCCCCTCCCATTCCCGACTCACGGCCAAAATATGAGTCAAATTCATTTTTGATAATTCTATGATTGATCGCGTAGTTTCATAATTTCGCCGTATAATAAATTCAAACATAAGGATGTAAACAGCGTTGACACTAGTCCGTGGAGAAAAATTACGACTCATACTGATAATTTATATATTGAGAAATTGGGACGATTAGGCCACTCAGCGCCCCTTATGCCTCGCCTGCCCTGCGGGCCGCTCGGAACCGCGACCCTGGTCATCAGATTTAACTGTAAAATAGTAGCTAATCCTTTCAATTATAAAAATTTCGTCATTAAAAAATATTCCTAGCCGCTACTTTGTTTCCGTCCGAGAAAAATCTCAACGCCCCCCTAATTATGCAAAAATACACTTTTAGGATGCCCTCAAGCTCTTACGATCTTATTTTAAAATCATTTGTTATCTTGTAACCAGTTAAAACTATTTAAAAAAAATTATTTAGCACAAATTCGTTATACACTGACCGGGTCACTCTTCCAATTGTACGGTAGAAAATTTATGCGGAGAGTCCTCTTTGGAGGAAAAAATGCAAATTTTTTTCGATTCATATTTTAAAAAACTGCACCCTCGAATTTTATTTAAAAAATTGATTATTTACGTCCGGACAAACGTCAATAAATACGGTTAAAAAATTTTCATTCATTTTAATGAAGTTAACTGTACATAAACGATTATAATTATACTAATGTGTACAATATCGCCTTCAGATATCTAAACCCACATTGAAAATCCCATTACGCCACGCATAATCGTGTGCTTCCACTTTTCTCCACTCCGAGTTGCGACCGCGAATTTGACGGAAGAGAAAACAAAAAAAAACTTCGCATCACGTTCTCAACACAAAAGTTTTATTTATTTTAATTGATTATTTATAGAAAGCCAATTAGTTTAATATAGAAACTTCTGTCTAAACCCACCTTAATTAGATGGTCTCTCTCTAATCGCCACCGTCGACAACACACAACAGCTTTCTAACCGCATCCAATTTTCTTCCATTAACAAAAATTTCAATCAACCTATTCCGCCTTTTTAGAAAAATATAATCTTCTCTTATATTAAAATAAAAGCCGTTTTCTAACACCACGGCGGAAAAATGCAAAGCACACTGACTTAAAACTTAAAACCACAATAACTGTAATGAGAATGTACATATCATTTCCTTTAGAATAACTAATCGTTGACCGTTCGTAGATGCGATGCGCACGTTAAAAAATGTTGAGTGCAACGTATCGACTGTTAATGAGATACAGTCATCAGATTTTCGTTTATCGAACTATCCGTTTCTTAAATAACACGGTGTAGTAACTCGATCTAATGACGAATTATACAGGGTGGGTCTCAAGTGGGACTCGAGGGCAATTAGAGCATAGAAAAATGTTTTTTTGTATTTTACGTCCGCATCAACTACATACTGTGGTTATTAGCAGACGGGACCTACAGCTTTAGGTGGGTTCCGAACCACCAGGACCAGGGCATTTGACACATAGAAACACTCCAGTGGTGTAAGCCGGCTTTGAACCTACGACCTTTACATCCGCATGCGACGATGCTGGCCTCTAGACCACCCCGGTCCTCTAAGCATAGAAAATTATTTTTAAGGATAGTATTTTTAAGTACAGGACCGTAAAAGCTCCGTAAAAGCTCTACATAACCCCACTTTATTATTTTAAATGGCGTCCCATAGATACTAGGTCGATTGCGCATTAGAAGACAAGACTAATTTTTATTATGTAACCCTCAGAGCTATTCTCGTCAAGGTATACCTGTGAACTTAATTTAACAAGGCGTCGTTACAACAATCGACCTGCTCTCGTGCCCAAGGGCCCCAAAAAATGAATAGTAACAAAGGCAGAAAATTTTTAGACGAAAATTATAGATCGAGACGTAAAATTTACCTGCACGAAATGAAATAGACTTTCTCTTTAATGCGTATTTAATTAATACAATCTTTTGAGTCGTAAATTTAAAAAAACTGCATTTACTACTACTAGTTACAAGTTACAAATTATAAAAACTGTCCTTGTTTTATTTTCATAATTATTAAAACTAGCACGATGAGGCTTCTTAGGTCAAAACAATGGTCAAATAGAAAGTTTTTGTAATTTGCCTTTATACACCGACCGATCAGCTGATCGGTCTATCCACTATATCGAATACTTACTGGGACATAATCACCGGGTGGTACGTACGTAAAAAAGACGTGTAAAGTAGCGAAACTTTAAAAAAAAGGGGTGGCTACGAAATGGAAAATGTCTCTCGGTGCAAGAACGGGCGTGTAACTAACGTTCGACAACAACTTCGATCAAACGAACGCCCTGCTTGTGGTTGTCATGCCGTGACTTGATCGGAACAATTTTCCTCGATCAATTTGTACTTACATTGCGATAAGTTTTTTTAAGGGGGCAAACCCCTAAGCAAACCCTAAACTTCAAGATGACACGTACCAAAAAATGACTATTCGAGAAATAGAGAAAATCCAGACTACGTTTGTTAAAATTATGCTTATTGGCGACTATTCGTAAAAGTATTTCAATAAAACTTTTGTTAAAATGGTTTTTCACCAGTTCAAATCGATAAACTCAACGAGTGAAAAAGTACGAATTTGCTTTTGTACAGTGCGCGAAACAAATCGAGTCTTTTCCGAGGACTCAAGTGGCGCCTGTTGATATGATTTTTAAGAACGCGCGATGTGTTATCACGGCACTTTTCGCCTCTCAAAAAAAATTCGTTCAGGAGCTCTTTTCAATTTTTTGGCTCGATTCTGTCTTTCGGCTCGTTAAATTAAAAATCAACACTATCCTAATCCCAAAAACTCCACCAAAGGTCGCAACCCGAACCCACGTCAGACTCGAATTAGTCTAATAATCCTATGCTATCGATTTTATTTCAATAGAAGTTCGTTATTAATCAATCACAAATTAAAATTACGAAATAAATTGGTAAGCCGCAGCTTGATTGCTGACTGCATTGTGTCCAGCAATGGCATCACAAACAAAACGTTACTACACAATGCACGGTATGTAAAAAGGTTGTGTTGGTTGCATAAGCACCAGTGGCAAAATCGCCTGTCTGTCTCAAAGCTCGTTTAAACGCTACGATTAGTATAACAATCAACAAGGCGATTATTACAACAATTCCTGAAGTCCCTCATATCTTTCTTTGCGACGACCGATAAACGAAAGTAGCGTTTATCGCGCAATTTCACTCCATTTGAAAAACAATTCGATTCAAAAGCCGTCTCTCTTCTTATATTAACGACATGTAGTTAATAATTAAAACTTTTCCTCATTTAATATTCGTTTTTAAACAAAAATGTTAATTTAACCATTCGAGTTATTAAATTTTACATTCAAATTTTAATCCTCGCAAGATAAGGAGGACTCTCACTTTTAGCTATAAAATATAAATTTCCAATTGGACGCGAAAAGTAATAAAAAGATCAAATTCATTACCTTGATACATCTTCGTGACTAACTGCACGAGGAGTTGATGATAGCTGATGAAGTGCTACAGAAGACGTACGGATGGAATCTGGATAAGTAAGAGGTGCTTCTGGTGCTGAAACGTAAAAATAGAGAAAAAAAGTTAATTTAAAAGCGCATTATTAGAAGAGAAGTTTCGTTTGGCTAAATAACCAATTTTTTTACGTGTAAGACGGGTTGCCGCTTCACTGATAAAAAGAAAATTTAAATTGTTAGTTTAAAAGTTTGATACGAAACGAAAATATAATTAGAAAATTAATTAAACGCTGTGCAAGTACTAAAGATAAAGTTTTTAATTTTTTTATACTAAAATTAGAATATTTAAAAGCGAACAACCACTTGCATCTTCAAACAGGTTCGAGTCTAAGGGCGCGTTTGCACTGTTTACAACTTACGATCTGGCAATTTTAATTTTAAAAAGCAAAAAAGATGAGGTACGACCCACAAAAAAAAGTATAAGTGGCTTCGTGCGCTTTCGATGTAATAATAATAAAGCCCAACAATGGGCACATAATAATGAAAACACAAAATTACGTTAAAATTACATAAATAATTCAAAAATGTGTTTAACAAAACAACCTGCGCGCGCCATAAAGCCAACAACAGATACATTAATTTCTTAAGAGCTTTTTATCAAGGAAGTTAGAGCTTTGATCTTAAATTATCTCGAGTCTCGGAAATGCACTCTCCTTTTGTTTCAAGGATCAAAGACGCTGGCTATTATTAACTTCTCGATGTTAAGAATAACTCTCCCTAACGGGCCCGAATAACACACGGGAGGATGTTTTGCTTTGTTAATAAACGAAAAACTTACGTAATTGTGGAGAATGTGAGCTGTCCGATGGAGGAGCACTAAAGGCACTATCTGGTTTCGCTACGACGAGTATTACGCGCTCTTGGGTTGCTTTCAATGTTGCAACTGCTTCTTCGTGAGTTACGTTTTCTAAATTTACTTCGGCCCCCTGTAAAAAAAAATTATTGAAAAAGTTTGTAGCAAAAAGGGCGTCGTAGATTAGATGCGAGATTAGCCCGAGCCAAAATGTGGTTTTGGTCTGGAAATTTTTGCGCTCTGGTATAATTATCTACTTACTCGAACTCGAGCGCAGTATAGAGGTAGACGAACAAGAGCGTACGCTCCAAAAATCATTAAAGTGATAAACCTTTTTTTTTTAAATTAAAAATTAGGAACTCTAAAACCATAATTTTCTAAAGAAGGCAAATTACAAAATTTTTAAAGACAAACTACATAATTAGATTTAAAAAATGAAGAAAGGGCGCTGCTCCGCTTTTGTTCGAATTATAATATGGCCGATGGCGCTTTTCAACAGATTAGAAAATCTAAAGAAAATTTACTTCTACTTCATACAATTTTCATGACTTCACATATTTCAGCTCGGGCGCAATTTTTGCAACAGTCGAATTGCCTTTAGGACAACTTTACGCGATAGTCGCGCAGTTAGAGATATTCTCTAAAAAGAAAATGGTGCTAGCGAAATAGAATTTTATCTTTTATTCTTATGAACGGTTTAAAATGACATTTGTTACATTTTTAGGACCGTTAAGACAGACACATTCGCAAAAAATTTTAATTGCAGTTAGAAGCGTAAAATACGAGGCGCTGTCGAGAAGTTACGCGACGTTATCGTACGTTATTCAACGAGTCGAATGAAAAAGAGATTTTACTTTTTCGTCGACTTCGTCTACCTTCAAAAAGTAAATGGCCAAAACAAAAAGTTCTTTTTAAATTTAATCTCTCGGCGTTTTGGGTCGCCCCGAATCCAAAACAGTAAAAAAATAAAAGTCTTTCTGTGTATCGGTGTGTATGTAACGACGTCAAACAAAAATTACTAAAGCCATTTTGTTGAAATTTAGTGCAGCCACATTAACAAAGTTTCATTGACAAAATAACCCTCCAAACTAAATGGATACAGGGCTGTCCAAAATAAGGGGGTTATTTTGGTAGCTTTCGGATTATCTAGACTCACAGTATTTATACTCGGCTATAAGTTAGTACACATCGGCCCTAATTTAAAAAATACTTTTTCAAATTTTTATATTAAAAATGGCGGACAGTATAACGATCGACTCATTTCCTAGTTTTTTTATTATAACTTTGGAGGTAATTCTGACTATAAAAATCTAAAAACAGGAATAGATAGCTAAAATATAGGGCTTTAGTTTGATATGGTCGCTTTTTAAAGTAATTTCAAACTTGACTACTTTTAAAGAACCAAAGTTAATTAAAATTTTAAAACGGACTTTCTCAAAATCGGCTATGCCCATGTTTTCCTATTTTTGGGTATATTGTAGATACCAAAGTTTTTAATGCATCAGGTTAGTTTCATTTTTCGCCATCCGCTAGTTTCTAAAATATTATTTTTTAAAGATCAAAATTTCAAAAATTAATAATTTCTTTCGTTATCTAAATTTGTGATTGTAAGTTAGTACATTAATTTACCCCATAAATTTCTATTATTTTTTACAATTTTCGTTTAAAAAACACTTCCGGTTAAACCAGAAACTATCCAAACAAAATAAATTTTTGAAAACACCCTGTATATTTTATGACTTTAAAAAAGATTACGAGATTAGCTATCCAATGATACCAAACACGTTAAATTGTGACTTCCGGTTTAACCGGAAATGAGATCGGCTTTCCAATTTCAAATAGAAACACCCCGTATAATTTAGATTTTAAAAATCAGAGAGTTTCTGAGCGTACTATTTGTTTGGTACTATTTCCGATATCATTTTAAATATTTTAAAAGTTTTTAGAATTAGCTATACTGCGAACTAATTACGTAACAGCGACGGCACCAGGGTTTTTTAAATGGGTGGGCACAATATTTTCGTGACGGGCACACATACATTTTTCGATAAATGGTGGGTTGCAAGTAGAATTGGACAATTTTGCATTTCTTGCGTTAGAAACAAAATGAAATAGCGATAGAAATAGAATAGAAAATTTTGGGTTATTCAAGGTCAAACGGCTTAAAAACGAAGTTACGGAATTTTAATAACCATTGATAGTGTCTCCAAAAAAGAGGTGTCACAAAAACAATAAATGAAAATTAAGAATTCAATTAGTACTATACTGTTTTAAATAAAGAAACAGTATTATGAAATAATTACGGGAATCCTTTTACCTAAGGCCCTAAGCCAAATCCAGGTCTGATAGAACCCAATTCAAATACTTAATTATTTTACGCACAGTTTGATTTTGATATTCTTCTTAAGCTTTTTTTTGGGAATAAGGACAAGATGCAGAAAAGTACTTAAAGTGTAAATTATTTCGCATTTTTTCAACCTCTGAAAACTGGTAACTGGTAGCTGGTGCAATATTTGGGTGGGCACCGCAACTTAAAGGGTGGGCACGTGCCCACCCTGGCCCTCCCCTGGCGCCGTCACTGTTACGTAAAAGTCCTGTTATATTATGGCCACATCACTCATTTTATTATTAGTTACATTGCTCCGAGCGTCGTTGTCACGTTGCAAATCGATAAGTAACTAATAATCATAATAATAAACATCGTAATACATTTTGTACATCTGTGGTTGACAATTTCAATTTCGACAAGTCAGTTTTAATTGCCCCTTCCGTAGATTAGTAAGTAGGTAATATTTGGAGAACCCAAAACATTTAACTAACTCTGATGTCGACGTTAAGTGAAAATAAAACTTTCGTCTCAAATATTAAATGGTAAGGGAAAAACAAATGAATAAAAAATTATTTTAGGGCGCAGTTTCATTAGAACTCTTGCGTTCCTTTATGTATATAAAATATATATAAAAAAAAACTTAACTTCCCTCTTCAAGAAAATTAGTTTCATCAATATTTCGTTTTTAGGGACCAGTAAAATACAGAGCCAAGCAGTCGAAAGTTTAATTCGCCAATTTTTCTGTTCAATTTAATTTATTAACTTTAATTAAATACGTGTCAAAATAATTTACTTTTAAAATAAGGGCCAAGTAGGGTTCAGTTATTGCAGCGATGAAAACGAATTGAAGAATATACGAGGTGCGCCTATTTGCTCGGGTATACACCGCTGAATACAATTTTTAAATTATTTCGAGAGACGTCTCAAATATCTAGAGCTCTTGGTCAAGTTTCTTTTTCAGAAGGTCGCATCTAGACATCCAGATAGGGCTTCATTACATCTGTGTACCTTTTAAAGCAGTTCGAGAACTCATTCGCTCTCCGCTTACTTCACCGAGCCCCGAGCACCGAGCCAAGCTCGCCATGAGCCATGCTCACCGAGCACCCAGCGCTCATCTACTGAGCGCTGCATACGAATTTGGTTCTGTTCCAAGCAGTCCTAGAACTTATGAGCTCAGAAGACACTCCCTTGCATTGAGCCCTCTCCTCATTCAACCTACTGACCTTCCAAAAGAGAAAAAAGTTACAAGACGGCAAGATCTTGAATCTGTCAAACTTGAAACTGTGCTATGAGCTCTTGAACTGGCCGTGTAAAAGTAGCAAAGTGCCTGTCTCATTGCCAATTAACGTTGGCTAAGTGAAAAATCATTGAATCATTCTGATTCGTCTTTTTGGCATTTTGAAAAGCCCCGAAAAGAACTAATTATCTTGCAGATGTTTGTTTCCTTTTCAATTACTCCCCATCGATTTCCACTCTCATTTTACTTCCATTCCCGATTTCCTCTTCCATCAACTATCCTCTTTTCAACTACCTATTAAACGGCTGCTCTTAGCGCTAATCAATTTAATAGAAAAACTTTCTTTCATTAAATCTAAATTGAAATTTGACAGCAATTTACCACAATTCATTACGTACCGTAAAATAATATGTTATCGCCTTTGAATTAATTTTCGAGAGAAAGTTTTTGCTCCTCGACTACCACTTTTCAGATGCAGCAGCGGCACAATAAAATCTCATCAAGCAAAAATTGCTCTAGGAACTAATATTAATTGCACTTCATATCGGCTTTGTTGGTAAGTGCTAACAATTCACTGTTTACTTGTAACTGACACATAAATTTAACAATTACAAATTATTCGAAATGTACATTAAAGACCCTTTAGCCGCAATTAATCGCCCCAAGTGCACAACATTCGGACAGTTAATCAACAATATTAGTTATTTAAAAATACAATTACGAAAAGTTGAAAAGTTGAAACTATTACCGTAGGTACTCTCGCGCTTTTATAAAGGAAAAATAAAAATTCAACATCTCTCCGGGGAACATTTCTAACCGGATGTATTACAGTCGGTAGTTAAGGGCTCTCAAACTTTACAAAGTTTCTTAAGTATGTATGAAACAAAGTAACTACTCTCGCTTAAAAAAGAAAGATATATTACGTAATTTTTTTATAGATTTCTTAAACGCCGTTTTTGTATCTCGCAACTTTGTATAAAATTACGTTCTCTGTGGCAGTTAAATAAACAACCTACCCTACGACTTAGAATAAAAAAGAAATACGAGGGATGTTCGAGTTATAACAACCAATTGCCTCGCGGAAAATTAAACTAGACACGATGCTTTTTTTACAGCGCTCCTATCTTCCAGAAATATGAATTTCTTTGTTTTTACGCATAAGTGACTGGGCATTCATTTGTTTCAATGGTTCACAAATATACCGCCTGCCACTTCTAAATGGCAGCGATTTTGGACCTATTCTCGGTTTTTCGCTTATAAATCAAAACTATGTCTTTTATGAGAAAAGTGCTTCTATACGAAAATAAACTGCATCAAATTTCCTACTAATTATATCTCCTAGATCTTTTTCCTCAGACGAACAGTTTGGGCGCTAGAGAGCGTTAAAGTTTGACAACAATTCCAAAATAGGCCAAAAAACTATTTTATCACTTATAACTCGAAACTACGGATTTTTAGAGAAAACCTTTCCTACACAAAAATAAGGCCCATCTATTTTCCTATAAATTATATCTCTTAGGTTTTTCCATCGGGCAAAGGGTTTTGGCGCTAGAGTGCGTTAAAGTTTGACAAAAATTCTAAAATCCAATGCGCTTCTACTATCTAAAATGTTCGTTTGACAAAACAATCTTATCAATATAATTTGTAGGAAATTGAATACACATTATTTTTTATATAAGAACACTTTTCTCTAAAAGTGCGTAGTTTCTAGTAATAAGCGATAAACTAAAAAAAGTATTTCTGATCGATTTTGAAATTTTTGTCAAACTTTAACGCGCTCTAGCGCCTAAACTGTTCATCCGAAGGAAAAAATTTAAGAGATGTAATTTGTAGGAAATTTGATTATTTTATTTTCATATCCAAGTACTTTTTCATGAAGTGCGTAGTTTTCAAGTTATAAGAGAAAAAAAACAGCAGTTTTTTTGGCCGATTTTGGAATTTTTGTTAAACTTTAACGCGCTCTAGCGTCTAAACCGTTCGTTTGAATAAAAACGACTAAAATATATAATTTGTAGAAAATTTGATGTGTTTTATTTTCGTATACAAGTACTTTTTTCACCAAATGCATAGTTTTCTAGTTATAAGCTATAAACTAAAAAAGAAACTTTCTTGGCTGATTTTGGAATTTTTGTCCAACTTTAACACGCTCTAGAGTCTAAACCGTTTATCTGAAGAAAAAAACCGAAGATATATAATTTGTAGGAAATTTGATATATTTTATTTTCCTTTATTAGTATTTTTTTCATTAAGTGCGCATTTTTCTAGTTCTAAACGATAAACGAAAAAAACGTATTTTTGACCGATTTTGAAATTTTTGTCCAACTTTAACACGCTCTAGAGCCTAAACCGTTCGTCTGAAGAAAAAAACCGAAGATATATAATTTGCAGGAAATTTGACGTATTTTATTTTCCTTTATTAGTATTTTTTCATAAAGTGCGTAGTTTTCTAGTTATAAATGATAAACGAAAAAAACGTATTTTTGACCGATTTTGAAATTTTTGTCCAACTTTAACACGCTCTAGAGCCTAAACCGTTCGTCTGAAGGAAAAAACCGAAGATATATAATTTGTAGGAAATTTGATGTATTTTATTTTCCTTTATTAGTATTTTTTTCATTAAGTGCGCATTTTTCTAGTTCTAAACGATAAACGAAAAAAACGTATTTTTGACCGATTTTGAAATTTTTATCCAACTTTAACACGCTCTAGAGCCTAAACCGTTCGTCTGAAGAAAAAAACCGAAGATATATAATTTGTAGGAAATTTGATGTATTTTATTTTCCTTTATTAGTATTTTTTTCATTAAGTGCGCATTTTTCTAGTTCTAAACAATAAACGAAAAAAACGTATTTTTGACCGATTTTGAAATTTTTATCCAACTTTAACACGCTCTAGAGCCTAAACCGTTCGTCTGAAGAAAAAAACCGAAGATATATAATTTGCAGGAAATTTGACGTATTTTATTTTCCTTTATTAGTATTTTTTCATAAAGTGCGTAGTTTTCTAGTTATAAATGATAAACGAAAAAAACGTATTTTTGACCGATTTTGAAATTTTTGTCCAACTTTAACACGCTCTAGAGCCTAAACCGTTCGTCTGAAGAAAAAAACCGAAGATATATAATTTGCAGGAAATTTGACGTATTTTATTTTCCTTTATTAGTATTTTTTCATAAAGTGCGTAGTTTTCTAGTTATAAATGATAAACGAAAAAAACGTATTTTTGACCGATTTTGAAATTTTTGTCCAACTTTAACACGCTCTAGAGCCTAAACCGTTCGTCTGAAGGAAAAAACCGAAGATATATAATTTGTAGGAAATTTGATGTATTTTATTTTCCTTTATTAGTATTTTTTTCATTAAGTGCGCATTTTTCTAGTTCTAAACGATAAACGAAAAAAACGTATTTTTGACCGATTTTGAAATTTTTATCCAACTTTAACACGCTCTAGAGCCTAAACCGTTCGTCTGAAGAAAAAAACCGAAGATATATAATTTGTAGGAAATTTGATGTATTTTATTTTCCTTTATTAGTATTTTTTTCATTAAGTGCGCATTTTTCTAGTTCTAAACAATAAACGAAAAAAACGTATTTTTGACCGATTTTGAAATTTTTATCCAACTTTAACACGCTCTAGAGCCTAAACCGTTCGTCTGAAGAAAAAAACCGAAGATATATAATTTGCAGGAAATTTGACGTATTTTATTTTCCTTTATTAGTATTTTTTCATAAAGTGCGTAGTTTTCTAGTTATAAATGATAAACGAAAAAAACGTATTTTTGACCGATTTTGAAATTTTTGTCCAACTTTAACACGCTCTAGAGCCTAAACCGTTCGTCTGAAGAAAAAAACCGAAGATATATAATTTGCAGGAAATTTGACGTATTTTATTTTCCTTTATTAGTATTTTTTCATAAAGTGCGTAGTTTTCTAGTTATAAACGATAAACGAAAAAAACGTATTTTTGACCGATTTTGAAATTTTTGTCCAACTTTAACACGCTCTAGAGCCTAAACCGTTCGTCTGAAGAAAAAAACCGAAGATTAATAATTTGTAGGAAATTTGATATATTTTATTTTGATATGGGCAAAAAGAACAAAAATCCACTCTTCTCATGTTACCTCAAGTTAATGCTACTACTTAGAAGTTGCAGACGGTCGATTTTATTGATCATTTGCAATGTTCTTTCAACTTGAATCGTTTAAAATTTGATACTTTTTCGTTTAAAAAAAGTTGACCCCGCCTCCTCGACTATTAAGAGACATTTTAATAAAGGACTTGAGATATTATTAAAATCAATAATAAACTGAAAGGCCCTCATTTATAAAATACAGTTGATTAAACTAATTACTTATTGCCGTTACAAAACTTTTAAAACAATACTGAAATTTCCAACAAACTTTTTATAGCTGAAAGAACTGTTACGCTCATATTAGTTTTTTCTTAATAACTCGTATCTATATCTATATATATATTTTAATAATACGCTCTTGCTAACTTACCCCAGGATCCTTAACGGCGACGAGTTTATCACCAACAATAAGTCGACCGTCAACTTGAGCTGCACCACCTTCCATAACTTTCGTGACGTATATTCCATTATCACCAGGAATATGTTGATTACCAATACCACCAGCAATACTAAATCCTAGGCCTTTATTTCCTTTCACTAAAATTATTTCTAACAATTTCATATGACGCGGCTGCCGCCTCCTCCGAACTTGCTACAAAAAGAAGAAAAAAATCAACACTGCGAAAGGTCGGGGACTAGTGGACTCGGTTTACATTTTTGGTAAAAATTAAAATTCCTTTAAACTTGTATTCGGTTTCGTTACTATCAAAGCGTAAAATACTTTTAGAAATTTCCGTTAAATGGAAGAACGGCATAACTCGAGTCGCACAGTTTAGTTATACAATGAACGGACTCGAAAGTTTCTACCAAGCACAAATGCAGTAAACTGCGACAATGCACTTATCAAAATAAACTATTTAGGTGTCTCGAACACGCGAACTAATCTCGCGACAAAATTACGCGATGTCGTTTTAGAATAATAACAAAAGAGAAATTGAACTCGACTAATCGACGAGGAGTCGCATACTCAAAAAATTACATTATCTTCGACGATTAATCGCAAAGCCGTTCGCTCGTTATATCGTTATCCTTTCAAACGCGTTTGAACTATTCAGATTTTTCGAGAAAATTTCGTAAGGGTTCAAAAAGTATGCGCAATTTTTGAAACTTACCAATTTCACGGCGTTTCCTGCTTTTTTTAAAGCATCGACCGCTACGGCATGTGGAACATTTATAACAGGAGTATCGTTAACTTGAAGTATTGCATCATTAACTTGGAGTCTCCCATCAGTCGAAGCAGCGCCTCCAGGAATGAGCTTAGTAATGTAGATAGCTGTGTCATCGCCGATATGAGGATTATCCGTACCTCCCGCAATACTAAAACCCAAACCGGCGCCTCCTCGTTCCAGCACGATCTCTTCATATTCCCATTCGTCATCTCCATTAACCTGAAACGAAACATGAACGTCAATTTATACAATCTACGCCAATTTTTAATGACGCAATTTCTTTCGATTGCGAATTAAAGAGCAAATAAATGAAGAGACTTTGTGAAAACGAAAAACGATAAAGTTGTCGATAAAATGTAATATTCCATCAAAAAAGATTTCATCGCTGGCGGTGACATTTTTTCAGGGGATATATATCAAACTTTAAATTTCGCGAGATAAAACCTTTTGAATTTAATTGTTCGTCGATAGCGAAATTGTTAAATAACGCAAAAGAACTAAAATCTCTTCACAAGTCGCCTTTGTGCAATGTGCATGCTCCGACTATTTACGAATTAAAATTTGCTCGTTTTCGAAACAATCGATCGCAAAAAATCTTGCGGAATTTATTTAGCAATTTCCTTAAACAAAATAAATATTTAGCCGATAGACTCAACAACACTGGCGGAATTTCAAGTACATCGGATGTAAAGATACAAGTAGTTCCGTCGAGAACTTAAGTTGTTATTCGATCGAAAAGAAAAAGCCGAGAATCCTAAATTTTCCTCGCATCATCTAGGGAAAACGAGAAAATTAGTTAGGGCGAAGGGTCAACTCTTATTTCTGTTTAGTTAATAAACTTTATTACCATAACTCAAATTCTCTTCCCGCACAATCGATAAATCCCCAATCCGGCTTAACCAAGCTCGCAAATTTATTTGTCACGTTCTGCATTATCCAGTAGTTTTATGCTAAACATTCAAATATCTGTCACTCCGTGTACCCGTTAACTCCTTTATTAAGTCCAAAAGTTTTGCGAATAATCAAAATTTTACGCTATTTGTAAATCAAATCGAGTGCACCCCGTAAAATCCATTACCCCTTTCCTTATATAGTTTCACCCCAATCAAATTTTGTACCTACGGCAATTTTTTAACGTCCCAGTATCTCTCGAAAGCTTTTTACGCGCGCCCCTCTCTAGAAGACTCGTTTACTGGAAAATTAATCTCATTATAGGTATTACTTAGAAAATTACTCGACACCGTTCGAGAAGGCGCCTACTTAAGTTCCAATTTTTATTTTCAATAACAATAGAGAGCCTCGGGCTTTATTAAAGGGTTGATCAAATTTAATTTACTCGAGGCGAAAGACATCTTTAGGAAAGAAAATTGGAACTTGATCGTAATTGGGTTTGAAAAATCGCAGCTTATATACAGGGTGGTCCTTACACCTTACACGATTTGACCCTACTAACAACTAAAGCATTGCGTAAGTAGCTCTCTTTAGAGCTAGCATTTTGTTACGACCCTGTATAATCGTATTTTCTGCTTCAATTACTTATCTAAACGGTTCACATAAATTACAATGTTGAAGCTTGTCCAAATTATAAAATGAACAAAAACGCCAATGAGAGAAAATTTAAAGCTTCCAAAACGAGAGAGCTCACACACACTTTCCATCGCTTAAAACGAGCAATCGTTGCCCCATTTTCGGCATCGTTAATATTATTTCTTGTGACAATCGTATTAAATTAATAATGAGGAAACGATATCGTATCTCTTGTGTGATAGCTTCTCTCGTAATTAATATTATACGTTTTAGCGTTTCCATCTGAAAGTATTAAGTCAAACGCAAACCAAAGATTCTAAAGTTACTTGTATAGGAAGTAATAGGTACGATTTATCCATTTCAATATGTGCTAATGGATATTAAACTTCCCTTTCTAAATAAACGCGCGTTTAATATCGGTGTCGGATAATACAAATAGACACGCAAGGCGAATGTCACCTCTTTTATCAATGAGTTTACATTGCGATGTGCAAATTTACACTGAACCCTGTGTAATCTGTGTAGCAGTCGGTGGGAAATATTGTGGAAAGGTCGACAGAGAAGCCAACGAGCGAGAGGCGAGGGCGATTTTTGAAAACGTAAACGTTTTAACTTCGAGACATATAGTCCAAAAGCAAACATTATACCACTTGATACCAAATCTTCATTATTTTTATTTAAATGTACTTTTCATAGCCAAATATAAAAGCGCTCGTCTGTCGGACTATATTGACCGCGTTACAGTAGGGCAAGCACTTCCAAAAATGTAAACTTAAGTCATTTATACCAGATTCAAATGAATCGTTCTGTCAAAATAGAATTTGCACAGATGGCAGCGTTTGTTCGGTAGACGCTGTTAAAGATTCTCATTCCATCTCAGTTTAACGCATAAGCGGTAACTCGATAGAGCGAGACGCCTGCAGTGGGCAGCGCACGTCGAGAGTTTGTACTAAAACAACTAGTACGAAATCTTTAAAAACGCAGGCTAAAAGAACATTGTACATGAGTAATAGAACGACCGTCTGCCTCTCCTGAGTGGCAGCCTTACGCGAGACTCGAGAAAGTTGTTTTTTGCTATTTTTCAGTTTTTCGCTTATAATTTAAAAAACTACGCACTTTTTTACAAATTGATTCAATATAAAACTAAACTACATAAAATTTCCTACAAAACAATGCTTTTAGTTTTGTTTTCAGACGAACGGTATAAGCGCTAGAGCGTATTAAAGTCCACAAAAATTCCAAATCGGTCAAAAAACTGATTTATTTAGTTTATCGCTTATAACTCCAAAACTACGCACTATGAGAAAAGTGTTCCTATATAAAAATAAAGTACACTCAATTTCTTACAACTTACTTCTCTTATAATTTTTCGTGAAAAGAACAGTTTAGGTGTTAGAGCGCGTTGAAGTATAGTGCCTCAAGAAAGTGAGTTTTTGGGATCAAACTAAACCATAGGGCACACAAAAAAGTTAATATTACAAAAAATGGCATTTTTTGTGCAAATTTCGAATATACTATGGCAGACGCTTTTTAATATATCATTAATAATAGTGGCAGACGCCTTTGAAGCTGAAGACTAAAGACGACACTAAACTTCAACGCGCTCTAGCGCCTAACCGCCTAACCTAAACCGTTCGTTCGTGTGATGTAAAAAAAAAAGACAATAATATGTAGAAAATTGAGTGTATTTTATTTTTTTATATGGCCACTTTCCTCTAAAAGTGCGTAGTTTTTGAGTTACGAGTATAAGCATAAACTAAACAGAGTTGTTGGCAGATATTGGAACTTTTGTCAAACTTTAACGCGCTCTAGCGTCTGAACCGTTCATCTGAGGAAAAAACCATACAAACATAATTTATAGGTACTTTGATGTAGTTCATATTCGTACAGTAGAACTTTCCTCATAAAGTGCATAATCTCCAAGTTACAAGCGAGAAACTATAAGAAAACACTTTTTTAGCAGATATTGGAATTTTTGTCAAACTTGAACGCGCTTTAGCGTCTGCACCGTTCGTCTGAGAAAAAACCATACAAACACAATTTGTAGGTATTTTGATGAAGTTCATATTCGTACAGTAGCACTTTCCTCATAAAGTGCATAACTTCCAAGTTACAACCGAGAAACTATAAGAAAACACTTTTTTAGCAGATATTGGAATTTTTGTCAAACTTTAACGCGCTCTAGCGTCTGAACCGTTCATCTGAGGAAAAAACCATACAAACATAATTTATAGGTACTTTGATGTAGTCCATATTCGTACAGGAGAACTTTCCTCATAAAGTGCATAATTTCCAAGTTACAAGCGAGAAACTATAAGAAAACACTTTTTTAGCAGATATTGGAATTTTTGTCAAACTTGAACGCGCTTTAGCGTCTGCACCGTTCGTCTGAGAAAAAAACATACAAACACAATTTGTAGGTATTTTGATGAAGTTCATATTCGTACAGTAGCACTTTCCTCATAAAGTGCATAACTTCCAAGTTACAACCGAAAAACTATAAGAAAACACCTTTTTAGCAGATATTAAAATTTTTCTCAAACTTGAACGCGCTTTAGCGTCTGCACCGTTCGTCTGAGAAAAAAACCATACAAACATAATTTCTAGGTATTTTGATGGAAGTTCATATTCGTACAGTAGCACTTTCCTCATAAAGTGCATAACTTCCAAGTTACAACCGAGAAACTATAAGAAAACACTTTTTTAGCAGATATTGGAATTTTTGTCAAACTTGAACGCGCTTTAGCGTCTGCACCGTTCGTCTGAGAAAAAACCATACAAACACAATTTGTAGATATTTTGATGAAGTTCATATTCGTACAGTAGCACTTTCCTCATAAAGTGCATAACTTCCAAGTTACAACCGAAAAACTATAAGAAAACACCTTTTTAGCAGATATTAAAATTTTTCTCAAACTTGAACGCGCTTTAGCGTCTGCACCGTTCGTCTGAGAAAAAACCATACAAACACAATTTGTAGGTATTTTGATGAAGTTCATATTCGTACAGTAGCACTTTCCTCATAAAGTGCATAACTTCCAAGTTACAACCGAGAAACTATAAGAAAACACCTTCTTAGCAGATATTGGAATTTTTGTCAAACTTGAACGCGCTTTAGCGTCTGCACCGTTGGTCTAAAGAAAAAAACCTCGGAATATAATTTGTAAGAAATTTTATGTAGGTCATAATCATATAGAAGCACTTTCCTCATAAAGTACGTAATTTCCACGTTATAAGCAATAAACTAAAACAATAGTGCTTGGAGGATATTGAAATTTTTGTCAAACTTGAACGTGCTCTAGCGCCTACACCAAGCGTCTAGCAAAAAAATCTAAAGATATTATTTGTAGGAAATTTGATGTCGTTTATTTTCATATTGTAGGACTTTCCTCATAAAGTACATAATTTCTGAGTTATTAGCAATAAACAGATAAAACAGTTTTTTGGCAGATGTTGAATTTTTTGTCAAACTTTAACGCACTCTAGCGCCTATACCGTTCGCCCCGTTCGCCTGAGAAAAAAACCTTAGTTATAATTTGTAATAAATTTAATGCAGTTTCTTTTCATATATACGAACTTTCTTCATAAAATGCGTATTTTCAAAGTTATAAGCGAAAAACTGAAAAAACAGTAATATCCCACCTTTCTCGAGCCTCTCCAAAGTTAATCTGCCACTCAGAAGTGGCAGACAGTCAGTTTTATTACTCATTTGCAATGTTCTTTCAGTCAGCATTGCCAAAAACAATTCCAAAGCATTCTTTTCCACTTCTTCGTTAATAGTTTTTGCCTTTTTTGACTTCTATCGAAATGCATATCTTATAGTTTCTGTTGGTTAGAACGATAAATTTTTTCAAATTCGATTCAAGAACGTAAATTTTTGTACTTATTAAGTGATTTATGAACGTTCGGGTATGTAGATATCATTTGGTTTTCGATTGCTATTCGCAAAGACGTCTAGATTTCTTTCAGATTTACGCTACGACAATAATTTACTTTCCTAGTGCAATTTCGTAGGAGACAAATATTATCTTAAATTTAACGACTGTTTGTTTACGATCGACAAAATTAACTTTTGGTAACGGATAATAGGATAATATTCTGTGTACAAGTACTGTTCGTTTATTACTTAGGTAACGATTTCTACGTAAATAGTGAGTCCACACTCCACCTTCCGGGACGAAGCCCACTTTGATGGGGCTACACAAAATCGTAAATACACTATACATGTTAAGTACTTACAGGATACTCCCACAATTTCGTTTCTTTACGTTTCATTCCACAACCCATGTCATAAGTGTTATACAATTTAAAAAATTAGCACTTAAAATTATGTCAAAGTCGTTCAAATTTTGATACACACCACACGAGGTTACTTCACATTTTTACGGACACACCTTATTATTTCTTCCGCCGCGATGCACAAAAATGAAGCAAACATTTAGCAAATTCGCGAAACTACCGAATGTCGAGACTAAACTGAAATACACCACATTGATTCGGCAACGATCCAACAAAGCATTTACATAAAAAATTAGGAACTTGGTTGAATTAGCGCTGCCGATCTAAATTTAAACTACTAGCAAAATTATACAGAACTCGGAGTATAAAAATATCAATGCACGCTAACTTATTATAAAACAAAGTTTAAAAAAAGCCCCAAGACCAATACAAAGTGGATAAAAATAAATTTGCAATTTGCTACGATCATCGATCACCTGATGGCTTCTCAATAAAAATGTCACAAGTATTACGTTAGGACGATATTTACGTCGAGAGAGAAGTTTCAAAAGCAATAATAGGAAAAATTGGTAAAATTAAAATCAAAGAAGCAGACAGATAAACACACAAGACAATGACATTTGCTGGACAAATATAATACCTTTTTTACATTTCAACAAAAGTACAGCCCGGGTAGTTATCCCATGATTAAACAAGAACTTCCAAAGTAAATTTATTTAGTTTTCAACTATGTACTCATAGACTTCGTAGTTATTAAATTTTTTTTCCAGCTACTAGCCCAAGGATAAAATTTTGATAAAGCTAACGTAAATAGACAGAACTGGCTTAATTAATATATTCGGTAAACATGGGCTTTAACTAATTACGCTAGCTCTATTTTTCGCAGAGCAACCGTAATGTCCTTTATAAAAGTTCCAAAAATTAATCCCGTTACTCGTTACGTTAATTAAATTTCAGAACTTTTTCAACCGATAAAATTTTCAATGCTATACAGTGTGAGTACGAACAGACTACGATCTATATTTTAATAAATAACGGTCTTTGCATGTGATTCGTTGGCTTGCGGCGTTTCTGTTCGATTAAACTACCCTCTCGAGATTATTTCCGATATATTCCTTTAAACGGCAAGTTGGACGGGCAAAACTTTAAATACCATTCCCTAGCCAATTCTCCGTATTTTTAAAATCGCTTTGAAAGACTTATTTAGAAATATTTCTCCGGAATCGGAACGACGACGCCTAAACCTAAACCGTGCGTTAAAAATCTAAAAGCCATAATTTGTAAGGAATTTAATGTACTTTATTTTCTGGAACACTTTTCTCAAAAAAGCGTAGTTTCCGAATTATAAGCGAAAAACAAAAAAAAACACCTTTTTGTTCAATTTAGGAATTTTCGTTAAACTTTAACGCGCTCTAGCGCCTAAACCGTTCGTCAGAAAAAAAAACTTAGAAAATATAATTTGTAGAAAATGTAATGCACTTTATTTTTTTATAGGGCCACATTTCTCTAAAAAAGCGTAGTTTGCGAATTATAAGCGAAAAACAAAAAAAAAACACCTTTTTGTTCAATTTAGGAATTTTCGTCAAACTTTAACGCGCTCTAGCGCCTAAACCGTTCGTCTGAAGAAAAAAACTTATTAAATATAATTTGTAGAAAATTTCATGAACTTTAGTTTTCTCT
Organism: Malthinus flaveolus; assembly: GCA_950108345.1. NCBI lineage: Eukaryota > Metazoa > Arthropoda > Insecta > Coleoptera > Cantharidae > Malthinus > Malthinus flaveolus. Next base: position 21,425,877 of record OX467286.1, on the reverse strand, counting down.
AAAAACGCTTTTATCTAAAAGAGCGTAGTTTTCGAATTATAAGCAAAAAACAAAATACACAGCTATTTGAACAATTTTGGAATTCTCGTCAAACTTTAACGTTTTCTAGTTATAAACTAGTTTAACACGCTCAAGCTCCTAAACCGCTCGTCTGAAGAAAAAAACCTAAGGAATATAATTTGTATAATATTTACTGTACTTTATTTTTGTATAATAGAGCTTTTTTTGAAAAGTGTGTAGTTTTCAAGTTATAAACGATAAACAAAAAAAAACAGTTTTTGGTTGATTTTAGAATTTTTGTCAAACTTTAACGCGCTCTAGCGTCTGAACCGTTCATCTGAGGAAAAAACCATACAAACATAATTTATAGGTACTTTGATGTAGTTCATATTCGTACAGTAGAACTTTCCTCATAAAGTGCATAATCTCCAAGTTACAAGCGAGAAACTATAAGAAAACACTTTTTTTAGCAGATATTGGAATTTTTGTCAAACTTGAACGCGCTTTAGCGTCTGCACCGTTCGTCTGAGGAAAAAAAACCATACAAACATAATTTGTAGGTATTTTGATGAAGTTCATATTCGTACAGTAGCACTTTCCTCATAAAGTGCATAACTTCCAAGTTACAACCGAGAAACTATAAGAAAACACTTTTTTGGCAGATATTGGAATTTTTGTCAAACTTTAACGCGCTCTAGCGTCTGAACCGTTCATCTGAGGAAAAAACCATACAAACATAATTTATAGGTACTTTGATGTAGTTCATATTCGTACAGTAGAACTTTCCTCATAAAGTGCATAATCTCCAAGTTACAAGCGAGAAACTATAAGAAAACACTTTTTATTCAGATCTTGGAATTTTTGTCAAACTTTAACGCGCTCTAGCGGCTACATCGTTGGTCTAAAGAAAAAACCTCGGAATATAATTTGTAAGAAATTTTATGTAGTTCATATTCATATAGAAGCACTTTCCTCATAAAGTACGTAATTTCCACGTTATAAGCAATAAACTAAAACAATAGTGCTTGGAGGATATTGAAATTTTTGTCAAACTTGAACGTGCTCTAGCGCCTACACCAAGCGTCTAGCGAAAAAATCTAAAAGATATTATTTGTAGGAAATTTGATGTCGTATAATTTCATATTGTAGCACTTTCCTCATAAAGTACATAATTTCCGAGTTATAAGCAATAAACATAAAAAACAGTTTCCCACCTTTCTCGAGCCTCTCGAAAGTTAATCTGCCACTCAGAAGTGGCAGACAGTCAGTTTTATTACTCATTTGCAATGTTCTTTCAACCAGCATTGCCAAAAACAATTCCAAAGCATTCTTTTCCACTTCTTCTTATAGTTTCTGTTGGTTAGAACGATAAATTTTTTCAAATTCGATTCAAGAACGTAAATTTTTCTAGCGCCTAAACTGTTAGCCTGAAGAAAAAACCTACCGGACATAATTGGTAAGAAATTTGTTGTAGTTTACTTTTATATCGATAAACTTTTCTCAAAAAGTGGGTAGTTTTCAAGTTACAAGCGATAAACTGAAAAAAAGAGCATTTTTCGTAATTTTCTCAAAATACACTACTTTTACGAGGAGGCATAGCTAAATTCCCATTCAATGTCCCAAAATAAATGAATAACGATAGAGGAACAAAACTTCTATATTTTCTCCGTAGATTAGTTTCTTATTATAACAGAAATTAAAACGTTTGTAAAATTCTTCAAGGGAAGCTTCGAGCAATGTAACAATGACGATAGTGACTTAAGGCAGCTAAGTAGTAGAATAGAAAAGATCGTCATATTAAAAAATGAACTCGCTGTGCCTGAGCGTTAAAATTCCCAAGGTGTAACCGCCAGGTTACATACAATGAAATAGTATAAAATGTATAGGAGGTAGAAAGAAGGAAAGCTCCCACGTAGAATCCACTAATATCAAATATTAATACTACCTACCACTACAATGCCGTCAGTTACATGTGCAGAAAATATAAACTTCCATCATATATTATGTACTGAATAGTTTTAGTTTTAAGGACCGACTATTTCAAATATACAATTCTATACGAATTACAAACTTTTATATAAATTTTAGAAACTCTTTCGCTCATTGTAAATGCTAATAATAGTAGATAGTACATCAATTTTGTATTGTTCCTTCCCTTGTAATATTGTACCTTTTATAAACTTATTCTGCCGCGTTTTATTTTTATTCGAAAGAGTGTACCACGTTTTTATTACTTCTATTCTCTTATTATTTCTATTTTCAACGTTTTTCGCTTTATTCCTCTCCATATGTTCCTTTCAAGTCTTATCGCTCCCAACTTGACGACGTTTTTCCACTAAAATGTCACATTTCGTCTCATGAATTTGAATACGGTAATGTGCAACTTGCATAAATGTGGGATTTACAAAAATAAATTAATGGCTTTCGCCACTTATTATTTCAAGACAATAATGCACAAACATCAAAATAAGAAGACTCAAAAATGTTTACATTATAAGTCGGATTTGTCACATTCTAAACATTAATAAGCTTTCTCGGCGCACGTTAAAGCCCTATATACACGTAAACTTGTATTTGAGCTTCGATTTCGCAAAAGCTATTGAATTATGCAGCCATTGGCATTTGGCCAAGGAATATCTAAACGCCCTGTATGCAAGACTCGTTTTTCGTCTCGTGTTTGTTTAAAATAATGCTACGGATGGCATAACAGGCATTCGTCCAAAATGCATTTCTTACTTACGAGGGTAGTTAAAAAGCGTAGCTCGAAAATGCACTCAAATAGTGTGTGTAGATAATACTTGGAAGTGCTTTTGACAGGAATTGCACGTATAGTGATAAAACATACTACTTGCATTTTAAAAATAACAAGGTACAATTAAACTTGACAGTTTGCCAAATAATAATAATAATATAATGTATCAAAGTTTCCGAATACTACATTACCGTATTGGTTACACGAGCAAACAGGTGATATTTCAAAGTGCCTAATAATGTAAGCCCATAGATATCTTAACACAAATTCGAGTCTATTGTTTAAAACTTAACGTAACTTACGTGTTTGTTATCGGCAGAACCAAGCAGAGGAGAATGAGCCTGTAACAAAAACTTATTGTTAGTCGACGGAAAAAAAAATCCCCAAGTGATGCAAGTTAGAAACTTGTGTTGGTTTTCCACTCCGTTAAGCTAAACATGTGACGACCTAAACTCGAGACATATACGCGAAAAGTTTTAAAGGGCACGTTATGACGTTATGACAGCTGTAACACTAAAGGTACTACCGACATTTTCCACAATGCGGATTACACGCGCTTCAAGTTACAAATTTACGATTAAAGTTGAGAAATTTCGTCAGAGGAAAATTTCAAATTGACGCGGCTCGCGTGTAAAATGTGAAATTTGGCGGAGAATTGTTTCATGTCGGTACGTACATCGTATATATTGTTAAAATAATGCACATTTCAAATGCAGTAATTGCAAATAAAATTAGTGCCTTGTAGCAATCGAATATTGATTTTACTTTTTATGCGCGGAACGACTATTAATTCGCTAAATCAACCTAATATAGGTGTTTAATTCATTTTAAGCTTCCAAATAATATTTTTGAGGTAATTTCCCAATTACTCGAATTTTTTGAATAGAAGAGCAGGTGTACTTTGGTGATGTTGAATTAAGTATTTCGAACAATGAGGCTGCAGACTTTAATTTATTATATTTAAACAGATTGTTGGATTATGAATTTAGATTTACCGACGCCGGTGCGTATTTTTTAAAATTTAGCGGAACAGGCGCTTTCTGCTTTTTTTCAGTATTGGCTTAATTACCTGATACTTCGATGAATGTTCACGAGCCCACGAAGCGAGAATTTTAGAAGCCGCCAACTTGACGGGTATCGAGAAGAATAAATTTCTTTTCATTTATGGACCTTACCGAAGACGTAGTGGTAAGTCTATTTATTGGGAGGTGAAGGAACCAACAGGAGTATTCAAAGTATTCGAAAGTATAAAGTAAAAGTTTCGAATGTATCAACGTATCCGAAGTTACAAATTACCGAAAGTATCGAATTATCAACGTATCGAAAGTATCGAGGTATCAAAAGTACCGAGGATTCGAAAGTATCGAGATATCGAAAGTATTGAGGTACCGAAGGTACCGAGGTATTGAATGAGGTACCGAAAGCATCGAGGTATTAAAGTATTGTGGTATTACAAGTACCAAGGATTCGAAAAAGTCGAGGTATCAAAAGTACCGAGGATTCGAAAGTATTGAGGTACCGATGGTACCGAGGTATTGAAAATATTGAGGTATTAAAGTATTGAGGTACCGAAAGTATTGAGGTATTAAAGTATTGAGGTATCAAAAGTACCGAGGATTCGAAAGTATCGAGGTATCAAAAGTACCGAGGATTCGAAAGTATCTAGGTATCGAAAGTATTGAGGTACCAAAGGTACCGAGCTATTGAAAGTATTGAGGTCCCGAAAGCATCGAGGTATTAAAGTATTGAGGTATTAAAAGTACCAAGGATTCGAAAGTATCGAGATATCAAAAGTACCGAGGATTCGAAAGTATCGAGGTATCAAAAGTATTGAGGTACCGAAGGTACCGAGGTATTGAAAGTATTGAGGTATTAAAGTATTGAGGTATAAAAAGTACCGAGGATTCGAAAGTATCGAGGTATCAAAAGTACCAAGGATTCGAAAGTTTCGAGGTATCACAAGTACCGAGAATTCAAAAGTATCGAGGTATCGAAAGTATTGAGGTACCGAGGTATTGAAAGCATCGAGGTATTAAATTATTGAGGTATTAAAAGTACCAAGGATTCGAAAGTATCGAGATATCGAAAGTATTGAGGTAGCGAAAGTATCGAGGTATTGAAAATATTGAGGTACCGAAAGTATCGAGGTATTGAAAGTATAGAGGTATCAAAAGTACTGAAGATTCGAAAGTATCGATGTAAAAATATCAAAGTGTCGAAAGTATTGAGGTAACGACAGTTACTTCGATATCTTAAATTCTTTCAATCTATCAATAATTTGATACTTTCGATACCCCAATATTTAAGATACCTCGGTATCTTCGATACTTTGGATACCGTCGATACTTTTGATACCTCAAAACTTTCGAAACCTTAATGCTTTCGATGTTTAAATAATGAGGCATCGAAAGTATCGTAAATATTGAGATATTGAAAGTATCGAACATACCGAGGTATCTTAAATAATGAGGTATCGAAAGTATCTTAAGAATAGTAAGTATTGAGGCATTGAGGTTTCTAAGGTTTCGAGGTATCAAAAGTACCGACGGTATCGAAAATACCGAAATATCTTAAATATTGAGGTATCGAAAGTATGTTAAGTATTGAGGTATCCAAAGCACTGTAAGTATTGAAGTATCGAAAGCATTGTGGTTTCGAAAGTTTCGAGGTCTCAAAAGTATAGAAAATATCGAAGATACCGAGGTATCTTAAATATTGAGGTATCGAAAGTATTAAATTATCGATAGCTTAAAAGAATTCCAGATGTCAAAGTAAGTTTTGATACCTCAATACCTCGATACTTTCGGCACCTCAATACTTTCAATACCTCGATACTTTTGGTACCTCAATACTTTCAATAGGTATCTCGATACTTTCGGTACCTCAATACTTTCAATACATCGATACTTTTGCTACCTCAATACTTTTAGTACCCCGATACTTTCGGTACCTCGATAATTTTTCTTCAATACTTTCGAATCCTCGGTACTTTTGATACCTCAATACTTTCAATACCTCGATACTTTCCATACCTCGATACCGTCGATACCCTTGATACCTCGAAACTTTCGAAACCTGGATGTTTTCGATACCTCAATACTTAGGATACTTTCGATAATTCAATACTTTCGATACCCCAATATTTGAGATACCTCGGTATCTTCGATACGTTCTATACCTCGATACCGCCGATACTTTTGATACGTTGAAACTTTCGAAATCTCGATGCTTCCGATACCTCAATACTTACGATACTTTCGATAATTCGATACTTTAGTAACTTCGACACTTTGGTCACTTCGAGACATTCGATACTTAGAAACTTTCCATAGTTCGATATTTTTGAATAGCATCTATATCGTTACGGTATCGATATTTGATACCTTATTTACGGTATCGCCCAGCCCGAGGATTTAGTCAAATTTGCGACTTATTGATTTTAGGTACATGCTAATAAGCTTACTTGCTCGAATTTACGTGTACCTTCATTAGTTCATACTTTACAACTTTTTTAAATGGTTCAATCTCATTCTGTTGTATACTATTGATTTCGCGATGTTTTCAAACTTCGATGTTCAAAATTTGTAATTTATTAGAAATTGGGATTAACTAGTCTACGGCGTAACTTTTGGTTTTTGTAACTTCGAGCATTAAATTTAATCTAGATAACGGATATTCTATAACTTCGGTAATTCAACTTTTCACTGATAGCTCGATCTTTCGTTATTTTGTGTAACCAAAATTATTTTACAACTTTTTTTTAAATTTCTTTCCTAGCAAACAAAATTTCATAAGCTTCCAAAAGGGCCTGATGACATTTTTCAATAAAACTATTATTTTTTCCATACTATCAATATTATTGATTTACAAAAAAAACTACTTTCTAGAAATTCTGAGACGTAGCTCTACTAATCTTGATCGATCACGATGGAGAAGACTAAATTGAAGAAAATCTAACAAGCTTTCGTCTTTATTCAAAACATTTTTACGTAAAACCCTTTGTCTTAAGAGAATCAAGAAAATAGCGCGTGGACCGTAAATGCCGTGTACACACCCCGAGATTTTTCATCGGTTCTCGGTCATAGTGACAAACATAAGGCTCAATCACGACGGTTTGCTACGATAACCGATGAACAACCACGAGGGCGGGCGTCTTATGAAGTGGTGAAAAGCTGCATCGGGGCCTACCGAGGAGAGGGGCTGGCGACTGGCGCCCCCGGCCTCGCAATATTAGAGGCCTCAACTTAGAGACTCAACATGTAGGTATTTATGTTTATCTTTTTTGGAGACACTATCAATCGCTAGTAAAATTTTTGAACTTCATTTTAAGCCGCTTGACAATGAACAATCACCAATTTTCGCCTACGGCGCTGTTTTATTTTTAACTCACGATTCATGATATTTAACCACTACCAAGAAGCTACGCCATTGCACGATCTAATCGCGAAAACTTAAATTTTGAAAAACTGCGGGTCTCAGATTTTCTCTGAAAAGCCCCGAGTCGCACCTATCAAACAAAAAATATTGTTTCATCCCAGCCCCAAAATTACCGTCGGGCTTCCAAAGCTTATTCAAGAGGTTACCATCTACGATTAACAAATGCGAAACATTAGAGAATTTTCACGCGCGCACGAACATATCAGAATCATCTGTACCTATTTAGTTTTATGTGAAAAATTTCCTCGCGCGTAAAAACAAAACACACATGGCTGTTTAAAATTATACAACTTGCGTCATAATACTACTTTTTTGTTTTTTATACGTAAAAAGCGGATTAATTGAAATTAAAGCCTGTGCCTCTAATACAAAAAGTTTTACAGCGTAAAAGAAGAAATAAATAAAATGTAAAAATAAAGGAGAGAGACAAAAAACAGAAAGCGATCAATCTGAATTTAATTATTTGTATAACGAGAGTATTAAAGTGAAAAATGTTGATAAATTCGCAAAATAACCATAATTTCGAGCTTAATATAAACCCCTTCAAATTTACCGGTTTTAAAATGTGCGCGGATAAATAATTTTTTTTGGAACAAGCACATCCTTTGCGAAAGGGTAATCTGTTCGAGGGATGAAAATAAATATTAATACTTGACCGTTGGTATCAAAAAGCGAAACAAAATTAAACTGGGTACAACAATACATTTGAGCAAACGTTTTTAACATTAATTTTATAAATTACAATAGAGCGCGAAGGTAATATTTGGCAAACCCCAAAGTGTCAGAATTAAAATTTTCCATTTTATTAATTTAAATTGGGTAATTTTTTTTCATTTTAATACCGCGCGAATTTATCAACTGTTTTTTATAACACGTTTTATAAAGACAATTGTATAATAAAGGTGCGAAGATGTTGACATATGATACCGATAAATTTATCACTTCTCTCTTCATTGTTCCAAAACCTACGAAACCCTAAATTTCACTAAAATCGGTTCAATTGTTCCTACTAGATTTATTTTCTTCTATACAATTTGTGGTTAATCGAAAAGTAAAATTTGCTCCGCTCGTATATTTACGCAAATCAGATTAATCGTATACAAATTATAACTGACAATTAATTTCCTAGTTTTAAACAGTTTTCGTGCCTTTAACGAGACTTTGAGTATTCTATAAATGCCATTAATAACTATTGTTAGATCTTCAACCACCCTTGTTCTCCACGCACGACGAAAAAAATTGTCGCAAAACCGCCCGCAACCTCCTCAAAATCGCAATTTAACTTTACGATCGAAGAGGGCCTTTCAACGTCGTTAATGAGTACAGTAGTTTTATATATATAATAGATGTTATTTATACGTGCCAGATACACGAAAAGCAATATTTGCACAGTTACTCGCGTCAATAATCGTAGATAAAAATTACATTAGCAAAACTCCAGCATAATATCGCCATTACGACGTACAAAGTCATAAATATGATTACGATTACCCATTAAATTTAGCCCACTGTGCACTACTACTTATACTGTTGCTGCTAAAAATCCAATACGATAACTTCAAAGAAAGTTTCGTTTTAGAAAAAGACGAGCTCTTTCAAATTAAATTCGAAAACGAGATTTTGTACAAAACAGTTGCTACACATTTGAGTACCGAGCCGTACTCTCGAGAAAGCGTCGTAACTCGAGGGCATTTTTCCGTTTCGTACGTCGGTGGTTTGACACCAGTTTCTTATTGCGCTTCAAAATGGAAGTTTTTCGCGAGTCAGGGCACACTCTCGCATCACTTAAGAGTTTATAAATTCAAAATATTAATCAATGTCCACTACATCAATGGTTACACTTAAAATTCTCTCTTCACTTGAAATGAACTTGCGTTCAAATAAAAGAGGCGCAAAGTGCTTCTTTCAAGGTAATGAAACTTGAACGTCACACAAGACGCCCCAGATATTTGATGGGATTCAGTTTTTAAAAGGTGCATAATTTTATTTTCAGTGAAATGATACAGCGAGCGGCTAATTTTATTTTAAATCGGCGTCTTCTCAACAATAAATCAAGTCGTGATAGGAAAACGTGAACTAAATGGATCAACGGAACTGCACTGTAGCGCGTTGCGACTATCTCTTTCAGAGAATGAACACCATCCATATAGGATGGTTCAAAAGTTTCTTAAAACTACACGGATAAGTTCTTGCCAGAAAAAGAAAAATGCGCCTTTTTAACCTTCCAGTAGTCGCGCAAAGTTTTGAGACACGGGTAGTCGCCCCGGTCTCAGAGACCACATATTTAATTTGCTTTCAAAAATATATTGTAAAACATTTTTGTCGGAATTATTACATATTTAGGTGTTTCAGCAAAACAATAAATTAAACTAAAATTGAAAATTTAATTGACTTGGTCTATTTTTCCAAATCTTATTTACGATTTTGGAAAAGTCAATTTTTTAAGTATTGCGATTTTAATTTTTTCCCCCCCGTTTAATGCATTTGAGAAGGTACTTAGAAGAGAGGGGGGGGGGGGCTACGCATGTGTTTTACAAATTGGTGCTAATAAAAGTGTTTATGCGGTCTCACAGACCAGGCGCGGCTACTGGAGGGTTAAGCTTCTGAGAGGTATAAGGGCCCCCTACAAGGCTAGTCCTTTTCGTAATATTATTCGATCGACTTATAAGGCTCATCGTTGCAGAATTAAAACTTTATATTCCTCTTTTTCTGGCCTCTTTCAAGCGCAAGCCAACAACGTGAGTTTGTTCGGAATCGTTTAAAAATGGCAAAATATGTTCAGATAGGGTGAAAATTTAAAAAAATAACGAAGAACTGGGTGTCAGTTTCAACATAAACAAATTAAACCTCTCAACCTGCGTAAAATATCCGAACAACTTGACATACTCTAGACAAAAAGTCTGCAATATCGATAATAAGACAGAAACTTTTGAACTTCACAACATCGACAGTTGCGTTAAATTAAAGCGACGACTGCGAGACGAGACCAAAAGCAGATTATACACCGTCTCGTGTCATTTCAGAAACGAAACAAGATTTAATTTGAAACTACTCCGAAGAGACAAGACGGAACAGATCTCAATACGAGAATCGAGATTAAATTCTTCCGGATAAAATTCACGGGTTGTCGTCTTTGGGAAATGCACCCAAACCGACACAAAGGCAGCAATTTTTTCTTTGAATCTAAAACCGCCCACAGACCACGTGATTGTTCAACGGTCATCACGACAAGTCATCGTGGTTAGTTTTTACGCTCGTTGTGCCCACAGATCTCGTGATTTTTTATCAGTTAGCGACGGTTTGTCACGATGACCAATGAAAAATCACGAGGTCGTGGGCCCATTGGGCCCGAAAACCAATCGCGACGGCATACCACAATCACCTATGTAAACGACGAACAATCACTATAGTCCATTCAAATTCAAGGTGTAGTAGACATAAATAAATACACACAGGCTGTACTTGATAATGGCGGACACGTGGAAGGGCTAGTAGATTGAACAGAGGCGCATTTAGGTAGTAGTGGATTTTAATATTACTAAAAAAACCATTTTTAAGAGTGGAAACGCATCACGGGACGATTTATTTCAACACCTTTTATGCAATTTTTAATCGTCCATAATAGATCTCAATACATCAAATGAGTGTTAGCGCACAGGCAATTAAAAATTGCTGGTTTTATGTATTGTTATCCATTGTGGACGATTAAACATTGCATACAAGGTCTTAAAATAATCGTCCGTGCGCTATCCCACTTAATGAAACATTCCCATCACTAAATAAATAACACATCTGAAAATTCTCACTCAGTACGGCCTCGATATTTAGGGGGCGAAACTAATGCCTGCAGCCAATTGCAATTGAGCACGATGCTAACAAGCAGTGATCACGCAATAATCACGCTTACGGTTGTCATTTACTGCACTTCGAATTTGAATGCACTATAATAGGTCTGTGGGCGGCTTAACACGTGCTACACTAGAGTTTATAAAACAAAAATTCTGATTGAGGCGTGGTAACATGTTGTGACACGCATCAGCCCAAGATCTGGACATCTAGATTTCGCAGTTTGTGTTCAAACAATCAGAATTGACGAGGAGGCTGCAGTTCGTCGCCTAAACGAATAAGAGACCAACTATTCATAGGCTTTGCTCGTCTGGAGGAAAAACGCACTTCTTATACAGATATATGACAGACAACATGTCTGTTGTTGTGGTGACATGTGACACACGTGTAAATTCGACTTAAGAGTAAAATTAGCCCATTTTGACCGAAGCAGAACTAGTCTTCTGATTAGAGATTCCTTTTGGGGATTACCACGGGCCCAAACGAGACGTTTTCAATATCGTAAATCCCGACCTAAAAGTGCGCCTTATTAGGGCTATTGTGTCTAAAAAGGCAACAAAATAACGTCAAAATGAGACCAATAAAGAGACCGACATAGATAACTAAAAGGGCGAGAACTTTCAACTAATTCGCATAAAGAAGCGAGATTCAAAACGTAAATCACTTTTTATTATGAAAAACTGGCACAAGCTGCTAAAAATACATTCAAGCTCGACATCTTAAGCATTTTTAGTGTGGCTTTATAGCGCGCATCGGTTCCAATTTATAAAAAGAGTATTGATTTGATGTTGACAAGTGGGATTTGTCGTTTGCAAACTTCCATAAACGTTTCAATCTGCGGAAAAGCGCGCCCGAATATTGCATACTATAAGTTGGTTCGAACTCTTTTGGATATTTGCTCGACGATTTATATTACGAGTACAATATTCGGCATTCGATAAAAGTATATAAAAACTGCAACCGCAGTAAGCGTGTTTATCAATCTAATTTAAAATACTCTTATAGCGGATTTTAAATTGTATGGGTAAAGATGTTCGGATGATGGATTACATCACATAAGAAATATCGCGCACGATAAAATATTACATTCTCGGCGGGTTTTGTTATTTTCGGGCGTACCTACCTCTACCGGAAGTTAAAAAAACATAAATTAGACTCATTTTTTATCAAACCAATTCAGTTTATTAGAACCAAAACATGGATAGTTTCCGAACTACGATAAATGAACAATAAAACCAAAAGTCGTTTAAAAAAAATTCTCAACTGTTCCCGAGAGAGTCGTTTAAAATATAACAAGCATTTTGACCTGTGCGCTACACTTCGATTTTCTAACGACATCTAAACAACTTTCTAATTTTGACTCTTTCGACGTCTTTCCGGCCACAAACGTTTTCAAAAAGGAGAACTTTCGTCCGTAACCACGGCGCTCGTAACTCCTCAAACGACTCGAAGGAGATAACGGGCGTTTACAATTATATAATTAAATAGCTACTTAAATTTTGCCGCGTGTGTTGCGAATTAAATAAATTATAATTACGCCGAGTTTAATTACTAACTTCTATTACTTGAGTTGTAATGAGCCCCTAAAGTGTAATGTTACCTAAAGTACTAATACGAGTACTTTCAGAACCTATACTGTTTATTTACATAAAATTGCAATTTTGAGATACGTATTTCGTAATTTTTATTTCCGGCCCACCGTAACCCGCTTATATAAACTTACACTACTCATTAACAACGTTAAAAGGCCCCCTTCGATCTTCAAGTTAAATGGTGATTTTTTTGGCGATTCGTAGAGAGGAGGTGCGGCAAGAATATTGAATCGTTACGGAGGGTTGCCGAAGTTATAGGAAAACGAAAAACTGTCAATTATAGTCAAAAGCAAAAGAAACGCAACATATATTTTAAAGCATAAAAGGAAGCATTCAACAATTTTATTGAATTGGCGTAAAATACGTCGTTTTTTTAAAAAGAAAAATCAACCGAAAAACCATCGCAATAGCTTTTACTTTTTATAAATTTAAAGCTCAAACAAAAACAATTAATACGAACGATTCCAAAAGATTAAATTAAGCATAAAGAGATAAAAGCGCACCTTTTCATTTAAAATAAAATAAAGAGTTCAAGAAAATATATACACTAGCTTGAAATCTAAATTGAAGATTAAAAATATTATAACCCTGTACCTCATCTTCTATAGGAAGGAAAATTCCATCATTTCCAGTTGTTAACTGCTCCATTAAGAACGTGACTTTGTTGGCTATAGACACAAACGTATACTTATCCTTAAGCAGATTAAACGCATTTACAGCGCTTTCATTACCTATCTTGTATCTTATGGGGTGTGATTAAATTAGATATACAACGAATTAATTATAATTTCTTTAGTTTACTTTAAATGGAGTGCAAATACTAATGCGTTCGATAAATTGCATCATAAACGGAGCTCATTATAATTTCCCTATAAAATACTTCCTTTTCTTTCCCAGACTTATCTTTACGGTTTGTTCTTATGCTAAGTACAAAGTTGTTGCTACGCTATTTTTCGAGTCTATTAGTGCGTTGTTACACGGTCCGTTTTTGCGGGTCCCGCAATCCCGCATCCCTCAGTGCTGCACTGCGGCAGCATGCTGCCGCACATCCCGCCAAAACGGGCACGTGTAACACCTGCCATTTAAGCTCTTGCGTTGTGGCCATCCTGCAAAGCGGGACCCGCATCCTTCAGTCCTGCACTGCGGCAGCATGCTGCCGCACATCCCGCCAAAACGGGCACGTGTAACACCTGTCATTTAAGCTCTTGCGTTGTGGCCATCTTGCAAAGCGGGACCCGCAAAAACGGACCGTGTAACAACGCACTTACAGAGTGAGTACCGCGTGCCTTCGATCCGATGGCAGCCATGTTTTACGCATATTGCACTTGGGCGCTCATAAGGTAACGGTAGTACAGAGTAATTAACTGGATAAAAAATGGCGGCGCTAAGCGACACTTTCTAAATATACTGGCTCTGATCTATTAGAGAGGCAGTAGATATACTGAGTACTGCATTCCTTTGATCCGACAAACGCCGCCAGAGCATTAGGTCTAAAACGCACCTAATCAACTCGTAAATAAATGATAGCACAGTGATTAACTGTGGCGTCGCTATGCGGTACTCGATATATCTACTGGCTCAGATCTATTAGGGCTTCTTGCTCCACCTGCCGAATAAAATGGTAAAGACGTAAAAACGCAAAACGCACCACTGACCAGTTGTGGACAAAGGCTGAGTAATGCGATTTGGCTGTTTAAAACTTAAACAACGTTTAGGTCCAATCCAAACCAATGGCAAAAAAAATTAAAAACCACAGAAGCGTTACACGATTTCTAATATTTAGAGCTTCTCCAAATTGGAGTCCGTACAATTCTTTTGTAGTATTTAATTTCACATTCGTAATTATTTTGTAATAATAAAAAGTCTACCACCAATTACGAGTTTTTCGCATACCTATACATTTCGTGCATCGTCGAATATATTTGAAATAAAACTTTTTTCATTTTTTTTCAAACTCGTCTAATTGCGACTTCAATTATACTACTATACCTATCAGATATAACAGAATAATTAAATTAGGTCGGCTACTTAACAAACAGGAGTAGATTATAATTTCTAATAATCAGATTGTATGTATTTGACCCAACAATTTAATGAAAACTTAAACAACTACGTGCAATCCAAACTCTACATTTCCTATATAAAACAAACTCTCCAAACCTAACGTTGCATTGATTTACTATATTATACTCAACTTATTAGTTTTGCAAGTTTCGTATTTTGTTCGGAAAAATTACATAATTAACTTTGAATATTAATTAATTTGGCACTACAAATCGTACATACACTAGTCACATACGTAAATTGAAAGATTAAAAAAAAATCCAAATTTTAGAGCGATTTTCAACTAAGGATAATTTGGACAAAAATGGTCGTATAAAAAATTTAAAAAAAGAAAATTGTAGCCTCAAGTGTCTAGTTTTCAGATCTGGACTGTAAAATCTTTTAGCGTGGGCGGTTTTTTGCGTAATCATCCGAAAACCAACTAAAAATAATGTTTCCAAATTTTTTCTCGTTTTGAAATGTCCTGTGGACTTCAAAAAATTTTTTTTCATCTTGCGACCATAAAACTCGTTTAGACAATTTAATCAGCTTTAATTTGACCTCTTAAAGAGCTGACTACGATTTTTAGCCGCGAAGTAATCGTCGATCAAAGCAAAAAAGTCCTGCAAGAACCCCACCGGCATTTTTCAACAAAATCGCTTCAGTAGTTCTAGTTTGACGTAGGGCTGGGCGATTGTTAAATTTCACAATCGACAATCGATTGTTTGAAAAACATCGATTATTTTCAAAACTTAATCGAACATCGATTAATCGATTAAAATATCGATTATTCGATTTTTTTGCCCAGCCCTAGTTTGACGAAGTTTCATATACACACATCCGACAGACTTTTTTTACTGCTTTGGATTCGGGGGGGGGGGATTGGTGGGTAAAAGATCGAGAAATTAAATACCTATTACTTTTTCACAGCAGACGAAGTCAAAGAAAAATAAGTACCTAATATCTTTCTTTGAAGGGTAATAGACGGTGAAGCAAATTCCATATACGAGGGCTATCCTAAAAGTACTGGACAAAGTTTCTGAGTACCAGCTTCTCTAATGAAGAAAGAAACAAATGTTTCTACTGCCCGACTTTTAAAACAATCGCACCTGTAGTGTCAGAATTATTCTCACATCCCTAACAATGAACTCGAGGTTACTCCTGACAACATAAAAAATTATTTTAGCAAAATATAAAATGCGGTTTGGGCGAGTTTAAATCTAAACGACTTTTACACGAGTCTCGATGAAAATCAAAGTTAAATTTCGCGTCTAATACATCGAGGAGGAGAAGAAGTTCGAGTGACACAGAAAAAGCGAAAGCGATTTTCGCGATTTGAAGTAAATTCAATTAAAGTCTCGGTAATAATTAAAAATAGATACCATTGATTTAAATGAACGAGACGATACTAATTTCCTTCTTATAGAAAACTCGCGACAAGTTTCGTCAAAATTTTACTAAATCGCCGCGTTAAAAATGAAGAAACAAATCAGACACAAAAGAAAAGAATTTTGAATAATACAATTTCCGTCAGTTTCTCGGCGTACAAGCGTCCGTAAAATCGCGCTACACTCGAAAAAAAAAACAGGAGAAAATTCGAAGTAAATTGTGAGAATCACTTCTGAATAAAATGTACGAATATATTCACTGACTCGATTTTCAATATGTGACAGCAGATGAACACGAAGAGTATAGTATAAACGATCTTGTTCACGCTAAATTGAAGATCGATAAGGATCACACGCCCTCGAGAAATTCAACTTGCCGTTGCATAAAAAAAGGTAAAAAGCAAATAATCAAAAACCCTTTTTGCTTAAACATTAGACACAAATTTATCTCCTCCAAATCAAAACAAAATTTTTATAAACTTTCAATACATTTTCGGTGCAAGTTTTAGCATTTTAGGGAAAACGAGACGGGTGTTTTTTAAATTCAAGACAATGTCAAATAAAAAGAGTCTTGGAATTTTAACAGCTGGTGGTCCATCTGCGCTCTTTAAAGGAACACGAAACCTGTAAAAGTTTTACGAACTTTTCAGCGATTCGGTCACGTTTTCAGCCCTCACGACGGCGCCGAGTCGTTTCCATCAAACTCGGCTTACAATAACAGAAATTCATACGTAATACGCAAAGTTTGTTCTGTTTTAAACTATATACAAGGATAGGAACCCGCCTGAATATCATTAAATAAAGATTCGGCCAAATCCCGAAGTAGATGCTTTGCCACATTACGTACACCTACCGCGCATCTTTTTAGCAAAAAATTGTATTAGAACGTCGAATAACTACAACATACGTTAATTATGGCGACTAAAACCGGTCGAAGTTTTAGCAATATCTTGCGGTTCCGTTCTCGTGTTGTCGAATATGGTAAAGTTCGTTAGTTGTCGTCTTACAGACCGACAGATGTGCAACAATCTTTATGAAAATCAACAACTCCTCTAACTACTTTCACAATACCCATAGCCTTTCTTACCTTCTGGATTTGAATTATTTAGGGAGGGGGAGCTCCAAGCAGCCCCAGTGCCCATCACATCTCGAGCCATCCTACTTGTAGGATAAGTTTCGGAATTCTGGTGAGAGGGGTGGTGCTTATTCAGACCATTTCGAAGCAGAAGGCCTTCACACGTAGTTGGGCAGAGTGGCAAAGTGCGTGTTTAACTGTTTCGTCTTCTAGTTCGCATCCACGGCGTATCTACTAAACCCTCCAATCGTACGGGGCAGCTGTAGACAATAGTCTGCAAGCTTTTTAGAAGGGACCGGTATGGCTCTTTTGCACGCCAGCTTGCGTCGTTTGTCCCTCTTTCAGTCTGTAATTGATGGGTTATTTTTAAGAACGGCATTAATAGTGGGTGCGGCTGGTCTGATGATTGGCTGAGGTTCACAGAGAACGCTGTTTAAACCTGTTATTGGGCAGTTCGACGGTTTTATCAAGCACCCTCACTTCCTCGATGTCCTTTAACCCAACAGAGTATAAGAACATTGTTTTTTGATATCTGATTCAGCAGCTCCGTGGAGCCCAACAAGAGACCAGAGGTTACCTTTCAGGCGTTTAAGGCTTGTAAGGCAACTTTACTGTCCATCGATATCAGTATTTTCTCGTTTGGGATTTTCCGGTCTACGATTTCATTGATGCTGAACTCATCCCCATGGGTTCAGTTTGAAAAATTGAGGCCATTCTTATCTTAAACAATTTTGTTACGTACTGTTCTTGAATTAATAACGAAAACACATTGCTCTCGACTTAAAAAAATATACATTCGCAAATAGGAGCGTAAATTTTCCTTAAAGGGTTTTAGTATACCCTTCTTATACAAATAAGATATCAGATTATTTATTACACTGATTTTATAAGCGCACAAGAGGATGTTTATTTACCCCTATATCACGCTTACCGAGCAATATTTTTTAGTAAATCCTACAATATTATTTGAATTTAAGATACCCTCCTACAGAAGATTGAAATACGCCAAAGAGTAACGGATTAAAATTATAAACACACAATATTTCTTATAGGATACACTCTATTTAATTTGATTTACAAGTCGATTTTCTCGAAAGTTCGATTCGAACTATATAAATTATTTATAATATACTTTTTTATCCATAGAATTAATGACCTATCTAAAGCCACAAAGCTAAAGCTTTACCTATCAATCCTTAAGAAGACGTTTAAAATGATTATTTAAAATGTCGGGCAATTTGATTAATTAATTTCGGGCGATTTCGTAACAAATCAAGTTAACGTTCTCTCGGAAACGAAACGCAATTGTCATCTTAACACTCGATGTACCTCCCTTACTGCTACTTATCTATATAGAAAGGGAATTAAAGATCGAGACACTCGAATGAACTTTAGGCTCCTTTTATGAAATTTATGGGTAATATACTAAATCTTCGATTTCAATAAAACGTTTAAAACTTCTCACATCTCAAAGTTTAGATAAAACGTCCTCAAAAGGGCGACGCCTCCTCACGTTGCAAAATTGAAAAACTTCGCAATTTACGTCGATATTCTGGATAATTTAAAAATTATTAAACAATAACGTACAAAGGACGAATTGGTCATTGGTCGAACTGTGGTGTCGCTGAAAAGTGGAAACTCGCAAAAAAGTTTTCTTCTAAAACAAAAAATTGCCACTATAAACACGAACTAATTAGAAATTTAACAACATCCACACTTCGCAATTAATTTTTTAGCGTTTATAAGGCACGTTTTATCTGGAATATTAGTAAAGGAGAGCGCCACGTAAAGAGCGCGCAAAAGGCAAATATTACCCCGTTGCCTCGCGATTGTTGGGTCGCTATAACCTGCGTTAATTTTTGTACCTCGTGTAGGTGAATTAATCTAAAATAATCATACTATAGGATACGTCGTCAAAAATTTAACGACGTAAAGGGGAGCAAAATTCGCGTACGAATATGATGACCTTAAATGGTCAAAACGTGCCATCCCCACAGCTATCGCCTAACGCATCAACGCTTTTTATTATGAAATCACGAACTTCTGAAATGAGTCGAGTCCACGATAATAATATAACGAAACACCACGCGCTGTTTGTTATGTGAACATCAACTAAATTAAAAGGGCCGAAATAATGTGGTTTTAGTGTTTTCAGTTTAGATTTTTTTGGTCAGAGTCGCTTTCATAAAGATGAAAGTGCGATGTTTATTCTTAATTTGAGCATTATTAAAAAGGGGTGTTTTGTTACGCAATTTTCTAAATTTACTCGACCCCCCGAGATAATAAAATAAAGTGTAGTTAAACTTATACAGGGGTTTCATAAGTAATCGCAATGGTGACCTGAGTAGATAGACTATGCTGGTTCTAACTCAATTTGCATAATTCGCAGAAAGTCATGATTTTTGCGGATGATTCGCATTCATTTATTTGTGTAATGATCTTATAATAACCTTATTTGCACATTCTGTCGCGGTTCAAGTCGCGGCTTTGATTAATTAGCATCTATGCTAATTTATAGTTACTATTTATTGTAATAGTCGAGACTATTGCAATTTTGGTGGCAGCGGTAGGATAACAGAGATATTATAAATTATATTATAAGATCATCCGCGTCGCGAAATATGCTAATTAATGAAAGTCGCGACTTGAACCGCGACGTAATATGCCAATTAATATCATTATAAGATCGTTACATTAATAAATTAATTGAAATACATTTTTTCCGCGCCAGCGGTATAAAAACATACTTACATAGTACATGCTAATTACCAACATTAAAAATAAAAATCGCGAATTGTCCACGGGAAACCGCAATGTTCCCCAAATATGCAAACTGAGTCAGAACCCGCATATACTATCTACTGACCTGTAAGGTATGCAACCAACCAAGCCATTTTACATACATATTACGAGGTTCGCAGAAATATTGACAGATTGTTCGAATATACATTGTGCCACACAATGCGCAATGTTTTTACCCTTCTATTGATACCTTTAGTTTTCCCGTAGGACGAACTGGTGAGCAAGAATCAGCAAAAACGTTCGAAACAATGTTAAATCCCCACGTTCACCTTTGGTGGTTTACACCCGCCATACGGTAAATGAGAAAAATAAAATTTTCTTACAAAACATCCCCTTTTAATCGATACGCCGCCGATACACCTATAGAAAGAAAAAACGAAACTCGCCAACAAGGGTTGGAATAAACTTCAAACCGCTTTACTTGTTAACGCCTTTTAGATTACGAAATTAAATTAAAAAATATCGAAAAGAAAGTAAGGAGGGGTTTCTCCACGATCAAAGCAATCACACTTTTGGTTATTAAAAGGTGGGTGGCGTAAATTAAAAGATTGAGTTACAAAAAGCATCGAGTTATAACGCGTAGATTTGCGAATTTAAAAATGCGAGATTTCCCAAAAATACAAACCAACGATCGAATTTAAATTTAAATTCGTCAAATTACGACAAAAAATTCGGACGACCCTTTCAGGAGTAGTACTTAAACAATGTAATGTCGGAGAGCACTTAAAAGATTTGTGATCTTAATTTCCGTTCGCTTAATGAAATATCAAGATAAAAACGTCCAACCCGCGTATTTCACCTTTCTTTTAAAACATTCCATTCCGAATAAACGAGTATTGTTCATAATTAACCTAAAAATCGTTAAGTTACTAAATGAATAATTAGGCGCAGAGGTTAAACAAGTCAGTAGATGCGAGCGAGCGGATCCGTCATATTTTTCCGTATTAAATTTTACCTACAAATCCGACGTAAAAGCTGAGCGGCTGCAGTAAAATAACGAAAAAAAATGAAATGAAGTGTATTAGGCCTCTAGAAAATGGGCAGTTTCAAAACATGAAATATTATAATTCACATCGTGGCGGTCGAATCAACGGTCCATCAACTTCCAAGTGTTAAATTTAGTATAATTTTTTTTGCGTTATGCTATACGTAGTTTCGAAAAAGAAAAAAAACTTTAGCGATTCCGGCGGCACAAAATTTATTTTATTTTGTCCGTGTCCGTTCGTAAAACTTAAAAAAAAGCGAGTTGTGAGTCGAGTTAAGCTACTTCAATTGCTAATTACTTTCATTCGCGCACACACAAAAAACTCAATTAGTCCTAGTAATTGGAAATTAACATACCTACAACTTACTCGTACGTTTTAAACAATTCTTTATTCTCAATTTATAGTCGAGTCTTTGAAATCAATTTTAGCACAATCAGGCACAATCAATGGATACTTAAAAAGTATGTCTAATTTTATAAGTTTGAGCGTATCTAATAAAAACTCGTCATTAATTAAAATCGTGGTTTAAACAAAAGGTTTTTTATCATACTGTGACACGACATATTTGTTATTAAACGAAAATGCATCGGTTTAGCGTAAAAGATTATTTAATTTGAAAAATCTACGCTAAAATAATGATCTATAGTTAGTTAGTTGTCCTGTTAAATATGACTAACTTCATGGCATAGATTGAAGAGTCCTCATTCAAAGACTAGCGCCGACTAGCGGAATAGTTTGGCATAACAATGTATCGAACACCCTTAAACCGTAACTGGGTAGGATTTTCACACAATTTTAAAATGACCAAACCATTTATAACACTATTAGAATGTACGAAAAACTATATAAGCAAAAAACAGTTTTTGACCGATTTTGGAATTTTTGTCTAATTTCAACACGCTCTAGCGCCTAAACCGTTCATCTGAAGAAAAAACCCTAAGAAGTTTAATTTGTAGAAAATTTGATGTAGTTTATTTTTGTATAAAACTATATTTTGCTAAAAATTTGCGTAGTAAGCGAAAAACTAAGAAAAACAGTTTTTGACCGATTTTGGAATTTTTGGCTAATTTCAACGCGCTCTAGCGCCTAAACCGTTCATCTGAAGGAAAAAAACTAAGAAGTATGACTTGTAGAAAATTTGATGTAGTTTATTTTTGTATAAAACTATTTCGCTAAAAATTTGCGTACTTTTCAGCTTATAAGCGAAAAACAAAGAAAAACATAATTTGACCGATTTGGGAATTTTTGCTTAATTTGAACGCGCTCTAGCGCCTAAACCGTTCATCTGAAGAAAAAAACTAAGAAGTACAATTTGTAGATAATTTGGTGTAGTTTATTTTTGTACAGAAGTATTTTGCTCAAAAATTGCGTACTTTTCAGCTTATAAGCGAAAAACTAAGAGAAACAGAATTTGACCGATTTTGTAACTTTTGCGTAACTTGAACGCGTTCTAGCGCCTAAACCGCTCATGTGAAGAAAAAAAAACTAAAAAGCACAATTTGTAGCAGATTTGGTGTAGTTTATTTTTGTATACAAGTGTTTTGCTCAAAAATTGCATACTTTTCAAGTTATAAGCGAAAAACTAAGAAAAACAGAATTTGACCGATTTTGAAATTTTTGTCTAATTTGAACGCGTTCTAGCGCCTAAATCGCTCATGTAAAGAAAAAAACTAATAAGCACAATTGGTAGAAAATTTGATGTAGTTTATTTTTTTATAGAAGCATTTTCCTCAAAAATTGCGTACTTTTCAAGTTATAAGCAAAAAACTAAGAAAACCGATGTTTAACCGATTTTGGAATTATTGTCTAATTTGAACGCACTCTAGTGCCTAAACCGTTCATCTGAAGAAAAAAAACTAGGAAGCACAATTGGTAGAAAATTTGATTTAGTTTATTTTTGTATAGAAGCATTTTCCTCATAAAGTGCGTAATTTATAAGTTATAAGCGAAAAACTAAGCAAAAACAGTATATAACCGATTTTGGAATTATCGTCTATTTTTTTCTTCTTTTAAACTAGTATTAGCTAATTAACTTAAGCGCCATATACCGTGCGAGAAATACACTAACTAACTATCCGGTTTCGCCTTACATATAAATCGCGCTTTAAATAAAAATGAAATTCCAACTAACAAAGTCGTGTTAATTACTCTCGTATTAACACAATTTTTTGGTTGTAAAATTAAATATTTAACAAAAAAAGGTTCTCTCGCGATATATCGCCATTCCACTTCACTTTCGTCAATAAGTGAATTGCCAACAGAAAAAAATACCACTCACTCGATACATTCTCGTTTCTTTTTTAATTTATTTATTTTTAATTTTGAAAACGAGATTTAAAAGGGTTGCTGTATTTTATTTCATCGAGGGTTTAAAAAAATTGTGCCATAGCTCTCGTGTTAGAAAATGCGTGCGGAATTTGAAATCAAACGAATTAAAATAGGGGTCTCTTTAAACTTTCGGAAAACAAGAAAAAAGTAATTAAAAACATGTAAATTAAAAGACAAATAATGAAATACTCTCCAACAAGCTCTCCACGCATAGTTAATTCTATATGTAAAACATTCATCAAATAATAAGGCCAGGTCTGTACGAAATAAATGTGAAATACGAGCCCTTGCTACAATTTACGCGTGCATCTATCTACAACTATACTTAGAACTGGTATTTAGATTTACAACCCTTCCCTTTCTGAACTTTTCTCGAGAGCGTTTTTTAAATTGGCCTCTTAAATTATTCGATCGCGAATTAAAGTTTTCCCGAGAAAAGCGGAGCTAGGAAGGGCAGTGAATTTTAATACGTATTAGCTCTTCAACGTTTCAATTTTTTAGTTGTCAGTATACTACGAGACGACCTCTCTTTCTAGGCCTAATTAAAAAATTAGTAATTTACGAACGACGAGTTCTGAACGAGCGTGTCGGAACAAATTCTAAAAACTCACCGTATCTAAATTAAATAAAGAAGACACTTTTTTAACAAATCCATTTTCTTGTCGCTTCTTCTTTCTGGACGTCATTTTTACAGAACGCGCGTTTACTTTCTCGCGGTATCAATAAACTAAAAACAAAAGACAAAACACTCACTATCGTATACGGTCTAACAACAACAGCAAACATTCAAATAAGCACTTTTAGGACATATCCTCACAATAATAGCAAAAAGTGTTGTCAATTTACTTTTTCCCAAATTAAAAACGACGCGAAACTATTAAAAAATTAAATTAGGGAAAAGTTATGTTACTGCTGCTTGAGTAGGTATACGGCCTAAATATTTAATTCCTATTTAAGAAGTTTAAATTGTTTTGTATTAAATTCGTATTAAAGTTTTCGTGCGACCTAGAAAAAGACCTTTTTTGTGTGTTTAGTTAAATTTGAAAACAATTACGTTTTTGTCAAAAGAATTACGAAAAAGTATAAAAATAAATAAGCTGGGAAAATTGAATTGGCGCGCCATTTTAAGAGAGGTCGACTTTTAAATAAAATTATTTTTGATACGAAAATGAAAATGCTTTTTCTCTTTTACAGTTTTTCTTTTTGTGAAAAATTATACATAATAAAGATAAAGAGACTTAAAGAATAAGAGAAGGGAAATAAATCGTAATAATGAGGATTATGATGGAGCAAATTACTGAACTACTTAAAAGGGTAGAATTTTCGCCGGCGAGCCAAATAAATGAGAGAGCGTAAAATATGGCATTGGTCAACGCCAAACAGGAAATATCAAGAAGGCACGAATGGCACTATCTCGTATCCTAAAGACGATATATAAATTATTGAATTGCATGATGCATCCAGCCATCCAATACTAGGTTTGGAGTTCATTTGGTGGGGTGGGGGTAGTTAAAGAAGTGGCGTTAGCGAAGAAGGAAGTTAGGGCATGTACACACTTATACACCACACACTATCTAAGATGTGTCCTTTTATTATTTAGATTGTGGGTAAACCAGATGAAACCAGATGCTTCTAGATGGAGAGATGGCTCTCCAACGTCTACGTCATGGCTGCCCTGTGCATCCAAGACAAAACGGCTCATGTGGCCATAACAGGACTGTTTCGAACGCATTGACTAATTCAACAAGTTCTTAAAATATTTTAAGATACCAGAAATAGTACTAACAAATAGTATGCTCACAAGCTCTCCCTGATTTAAAAAGTGTAAAATTATACGAGGTGTTTCTACATAGAATTGGAATGCTGAGCTCATTTCCGATTGAACCGGAAGTCAAAATGTAAAATGTTTGGTATCACTAGATAGATAATTTTACAATTATTCCAAATAATTTAAAATATACAGGGTGTTACATCATATAAAACGGAAAAACTAACCACACTTCTGGTTAAACCGGAAGCTTAAATTTAACAAGTTTAGTGTCATTGGATAGCAAATCTTACGATATTTTAAAAAATCGTAAAATATACAGAGTGTTTTGAAAAACTCCGTTTGTTTGGCTAAAATCTGGTTTAACCGAAAGTGTTTTTGAGCCAAAATTTTAGCATAGAATAAATGAATATAGCAACTTGCAATTACAAAAAAAAATTACAAATTTTTAAAATTTTGACCTTCAAAAAATAATATCTCGGAAACAAGCGGATCGGGAAAAATGAAACTAAGTGGCTACATTAAGAACTTCGGCATCTAAAACATATCCAAAAATGGACAAATTGACTAAAGCCGATTTCGAGAAAATCAGTTTTAAAGTATTAGTCAACTTTGGTCCTTAAAAAATAGTCCATTTTGTAATTATTTTAAAAATTGACTATGTCAAAACTAAAGCCCTATAGTTTGCCTGTATAATAATTATTATATTATTATCTTATTAGCAGACGGGACCTACAGCTTTAGGTGGGTTCCGAACCACCAGGACCAGGGGCATTTGACACATAGAAACACTCCAGAGGTGTCAGTCGGCCGAGTCGGCTTTGAACCAGCGACCATTCCATCCGCATGCTACGATGTAAGCCGCTACACCACCCCGGTCCTCAGTTTGCCTGAATATTCCTGTTTTTAGATTTTTACAATAATTATCTCCAAAGTTATAATAAAAAAACTAGAAAATGAGACAATCGTTATACTGAGCGCCATTTTGAATTAAAAAAAATTTTAAGGCAATTTTTTTAATTAGGGCCGATATGTGCTAACTTATAGCTGAGTATCAATATTGTGGGTCAAAATTTTCCGAAATGCCACCAAAATAACCACCTTATTTTGGACCACCCTGTATAAATTTTGTTCAAAAGCTTATTTTGTCGATGAAACTTTGTTAAAGTGACCGCAACCAAATTACAACAAAATCGCTTTAGTAGTTTTTGTTTGTCGGCATCACACAGATTTCTTTTAGAATTTTTGGCTAATTTCAACGCGCTCTAGCGCCTAAACCGTTCATCTGAAAGAAAAAAAACTAAGAAGTATAACTTGTAGAAAATTTCATGTTGTTTATTTTTGTATAGAACTATTTTGCTAAAAATTTGCGTACTTTTCATGTTATAAGCGAAAAACTAAGAAAAACAGTTTTTGACCGATTTGGGAATTTTTGGCTAATTTCAACGCGCTCTAGCGCCTAAACCGTTCATCTGAAGAAAAAAAACTAAGACGTATAACTTGTAGAAAATTTGATGTAGTTTATGTTTGTATAGAACTATTTCGCTAAAAATTGGCGTACTTTTCATGTTATAAGCGAAAAACAAAGAAAAACATAATTAGCTGATTTAGAAATTTTTGGCTAATTTCAACGCGCTCTAGCGCCTAAACCGCTCATCTGAAGAAAAAAAACTAAGAAGTACAATTTGTAGATAATTAGAAACGTCAAGAAATAATTAAAAAAATTTTTTTTGTCAAGCAACGAAAAAGTAAATGTAGATGGCGTGGCGTCTCGAGTTAGTCACGAAACTTGGCAAAAGCCCCAATACTGCAGTTACAATTTTATTATTTAATAGTCAATAAAAATTTGCATAAAACGGCTATAAATAAGTTTATGAAAGACATCGATACAATACGATATACAATGGCTAATAATTATTACACCGATAGGCACCTAAACTATAGAAGTAACGAACAAACAAATAGAAAGATTAGTACGTCATAAATTTAACAGAAAAGTGAGCTATTAAATATACTGCACATAAACTCTATTTCATTTCACTTTACTTAATTATATCATTTGTTTTGATTAAAGTGTCTATTAGTTCAATTTTAAAGCGATAACATAACTTTCATATAGTTCCCACTTAATTATCACAACAAAGAAACACAAATTAACGAGTGGGCTCTCATTTGTGCATTCCTAGATATCACGAATTATTCTATAAGTGTGCGTTATACAAAGATTTGATCGGATTACGGAAATATTGTCTAAAATCTTTGATGGATGCTTTCGTATTAAGAGAATGGCAGTGTTAGTTAATGACACGGCATGACTCCGTGGCCTGTAAGCTGTAGGATTGAGGGTTGTATAACATACAAGTGAGCGATCTACAAACTTTTCGGCGGGCAATCTATTTAATTTTATCTTTCGAGATTCAGCTTTCGTCAATTAATTCGGCGAGAACAAAAAGTACGTATTAACCGAGTATTAAGCAACAACTCGCGCTGAAGAAGGGCTTTAATACAAATAATTATTTGATTAACGTACAACGTACAACTTAGGGATGAATTGGGTAAGAAAGTGGTGGATTTATGGCTTGTTATAGGTGATCTATGCTCGTAAGTTTTTTATGCTGATGAGAAAACCTTACTGCCTAGCCTACTATACCTACTAAAGTTGCAGACTTGCATATTAATGAAAAAATATCCAACGTAGTCTACCGTGTTCAACCAAGCGCTATTCAGAAGATATAGAACGTTTCAAGCTATTCCGAAGTGACTTTACGTGAGGAGCACGGTTGACGCAAAAATATGAAGTTTGAAGCAAACTTTTAGACGTATAACGTAGGTACTTATAACTCAATATATTTTGAAAAAAGTGGTATTCACGGTAAAACATTAAAGTGAGGTTAAGTATCTTAAACTGAACGCTCTGTATATAGGAAACTCGTTCAATATTTTATAACGTTCCACGAAGGATAGCTTTGGTAAAGACGGTTCCTTTCTAATTTTCATCCAGTTCGATTTAGACCCACCCTGTATTCTACTCAAAAAATCAAAAGTGCGAATATCAAATAAAATTATTTGTAATCACCTCGGCGAGTACTAATTCATTTTATTACAACATAAAATAATTGTGCTATTTTTATATTTTATTGTTGTACTTTTTCATGTACCATAACAACAATAAATTTAGAGCAGATTCAAAACACACGTTTACCCTTGATGAGTCATAAAGTTGTGTTTGTAATAAAAATAATTACTCTAAAATAATTAAATATTATTTTTAATGTATAAGTTGGAAAATGATAGGTTAATATACAGGGTGGCAAAAATCTAACTACGTTGTGTCATACATAACTTTGTTATTATAAGAGATACAGAGTCGGTTAAATTAGCAAAGTTGAGTAGAATTACACGACGACTTGGAATCCGTTAAGAAAATCGAGCATTGTTGCCAAGTTTTCTATTTATTCGAGCAAATCGTCCAAACTGTCAATCAACGCGGGCTCGTTAGTTATTAAAAATACAGAAAAATCTAAAAGAGATTTTTAATAGATAATTTGAAGATAAATTAGATATAAATATCAAAAATAATTTTGACACTATTTTTTGAGTTATAAGCCAAACTTACCTTTTTTTCTCAAATAAATTGGAAACTTGGCAACAATGCTTAATTTTTTTTAACGAATTGTGACTCTTCGTGTAATTCTGCCCAACTTTGCTCATTTAACCAACTCTGTATCTCTTCTAAGTTACTCACACAACGTAATGAGATAATTGCCACCCTGTATACATAGGCTACAACAGCAAACAATTTAACCAAGTGCCTTCTCTTCATTATTTCATCGAGTCATTTATTTTTCGACTACAAGGAATCGACCACAAAACGGCGGTCCATTCTTCTCGAAACAACCTGTACATCACGGACTGTAAGTGGCAACTGTCATTTATGAAACTTTCTTTTCTTTCAATTCAATAGACCGGCCGTCAAAATTCCATGTTGCAAGAGGTAAACAAGGTAATTTTAAACTAGAAGTAGAAATGTAAAAATAACGGCTTTTTAAATAATAGCTGGGTTTAAAAAAATTAGGATGGCACTCTTGCAACTTGTAACTTGTAACCATCTCGCCTACGCCTACCTCGATGCTCGGGCATCTAATTACTGCATTTTGGTTGTTTGTTAAGCGAATGCCGGTAATGAAAATATGTACTAAGCATTCAAATCAATTCCACTTATAAAACCAAGAAATTTTGGATTTTAGGTAAAGCAAACGTTTAAAAATTAATAATAATGAATGCATTTTCGCAGAGTGGCCGAAGACTGGTCTTGATCTAGGTGGAATGTCACGATTCACGTTCGCAGCATGGCATTCACCTTTTAGCTTCCCATAGTACAGTTTTAACAAAATTTGTTTCCCTTGCAACACAACTTTTAGCTAAAACGTGATAGTTTACCGGAATTACTTATTAATCTAATCGGTAATAATTAGTTAAATACGATAAAGATACACGAAATTGTTTTTAAAAAAGCCGACTCGAGGTGGATACGCCCAACAAAAAAATTAGTATTTTTGTGTTAATAAAATGGTGAAAGTCAAATTTTTATTTTAGAATTAAGGTTAGTCGTTAAAATTTAAAAACAAAAATAATGATTGTTGCCATTGAATGTGAGGTTATGTACCTACTACTACAATTAATGAAATATAAAATAAAAAGATTTGTATACCTTTACATAGAACATAATAAGCGTGTAAACTACCACTTATAAAAAAATGTATTCCCAAAAAATCACTTTAATTATCACTAAAAACACAAATCGAACGAAAACATTTTTTAAAAAACGCCACAAACATTTACCGATAAAAACCAACGAAACTACATGTAGGCGACTCGAGTGCACTAATATTTACATTACGTTTATCGAAACTATTACCGCACGATCATTTTTACACTTATTACGGCGATCGATTGTTAATTTAAACATTAAAAAAACTTATAAAATCACAAATGTCGCCATTTAAACACTTGTAGCGCTTGCCTGCATGGCTAAAAGGGCTACGTTGCAACGTCACTCTCTAACGGCAAATGAATACAAACGCGCGAACTTGCACGAGCACGCCCGACGAATTTTACGTAATAAATATTGTGCGTTAATAAAATGATAATGAATGAAAATAATTATTATAATTTACACAATTTTCTCAGATATTACGTTAATTTAATTTTTATTCAAATAAAAAGATAACAAGTAGAACAACCTCACAACCTTAATTATTAATGTATACTTTTATATAGGGTGTTGCAAACAAAATGGGTGCATTTAAAAGTTTAGTTGTTTGTTAAAAAAAATAAATTAGCGAAGTTAAAGATTGATTTTTACAACTTATTGAATTTACTAATACGAAGTTGAGACTTGAGAGCACACACAAACTGTGTATGTATTTCCAATGTACGTAATTGGATACAGCAGCGCACAGACTACATGAAGAAAGAGAATTACTTACATTCAGTTTGTCTCCGGATACGAGCAAAATAAGAAGTAAAGTTGGCGGATTTAAAAGATGCATTAAGAAAAAAGAGCAGATTTAAAACTTAAATGTTTCGAAGCATTTTGCTGTGATATTTCACTCTTTAAACCTCTTTAGGGGAAGAAAAGATTTATTTGCGCTGATGTACGAAAAATATTTTTACTAGTGGATTTCTAAATTATATATAAAAAAATTGTTAACTTGAGAGAGAAAATTGATATTACGAAATTGGAAAAAATTGACACAAACAACTAATACTCGGCGTGTAGAGCTTCTTACCTTCTACCATTGCGTATATCAGAAATTGACCGAAAATTCAAAGGAAAGGTTCTGTTTGCAATTTGCAATTACATTTATAAGTTAAAACAAAATTTTGATTCGAGTTTAGAGCAGCACATGATTTGATAACAATAGAAAAGTCCGTAGGTAGCGTAATCTGCTAAGATATTTTTTGCCGATTGCCAATATAGCGCAAAAAAAACAGCTGTTTATAGTTTATATGCAGCGTTTTAAAATATTATAATGTAAAGTGACAACAGGTGACATCTAAATTTAAGCCAATATAATTTAACAAATTGCCAAAAATTAATTATTGAAAAAAATAATCCAAAAATAATTCGGAGCTTAAATTAAAATTAAAAATTTTTTCTACCGCATTCGAAAAATCTTTAAAACTCTAGTGTATGTTTAGGAAGTTGTTAAAATTTACTATAAGGCGAATACATCAGGCGCCAATTTTCATTTCAACTTTTCCGCTTGTATTATAATTTGGCAGCTATGTACTAAAAGTTATTTAGATACGCATCCTTAACTTTCTTTAGCAAAACAAGAAATAATTTAGCAGAAAAGGGGAATAATGTAATATAAATTAATAATATAATTTACTAAATTCAAATTTTCTTAACGATCGATACAGCTCGACTTGATTTTGCCTTATTTCTTATTTTTGCTGGTTTCTGGTTTGGATAAAAACCATTTGCTTTACTTTGCTCATTTACGAAAATCGCTCGCGCTGATACTTCAAGATAGGAAAGGTAGTCAAGCATTTAAACTTCGGCAGGAGATATACTCCGGGAGGCAGAGTGCACTTTTATTATTAAAATAAACTACGTTAAATTTTCAACAAATTATATCTTTTACATTCTTTTGCGCAGATTGGCGGTTTAGGCGCTAGAGCGCGTTAAAGTTTGGCAAAAATTCGAAAATCGACTAAAAACCTGTTTTGTCGCTTATAACTCGAAAACTACGCAGTTTTGGAGAAAATCCCTTTTATATAAAAATAAACTACATCAAATTTTCTACAAATTATACTTCTTAGCGTTTTTTCTTCAGATGAACTGTTTAGGCGCTAGAGCGCGTTGAAATTAGCCAAAAATTCCAAAATCGGCCAAGAACTGTTTTCTTAGTTTTTCGCTTATAACGTGAAAAGTACGCAAATTTTTAGCTAAATAGTTCTATACAAAAATAAACTACGTTTAATTTCCTACAAATTATATCTCTTACGCTCTTTTGCTCAAATTGACGGTTTAAGTGATAGAACGCGTTAAAGTTTCGCAAAAATTTAAAAATCGGCTAAAAACCTGTTTTGTCGCTTATAACTCGAAAACCACGCACTTTTAGAGAAAACCCCTTCTATATAAAAATTAACTACATCAAATTTCCTGCAAATTATACTTCTTAGCGTTTTTTCTTCAGATGAACTGTTTAGGCGCTAGAGCGCGTTGAAATTACCCAAAAATTCCAAAATCGGTCAAAAACTGTTTTCTTAGTTTTTCGCTTATAACGTGAAAAGTACGCAAATTTTTAGCTAAATAGTTCTATACAAAACTAAACTACGTTTAATTTCCTACAAATTATATCTCTTACGCTCTTTTGCTCAAATGGGCGGTTTAAGTGATAGAACGCGTTAAAGTTTCGCAAAAATTTAAAAATCGGCTAAAAACCTGTTTTGTCGCTTATAACTCGAAAACCACGCACTTTTAGAGAAAAACCCTTCTATAGAAAAATTAACTACATCAAATTTCCTGCAAATTATACTTCTTAGCGTACTTTATTTTTTTTCAGGTAAACTTTTCCCGAGAAGGGCGTTGTTTTCGAATTGTAAGTGAAAATAAAAATAAACAGCATTTTCTTGACCAATTTTATAAATTTTGCCACTTTAATGCGTCCTAGCGCATAAACCTTTCGTCTTAAGAAAAAAACTTAATGAATACAATTTGTATAAAATTTAATGTAGTTTTTTTGTATAGACGCGTTTTTTCTTAAAAAGTGAGTAATTTTCAAGTTACAAGCGAAAAACTGAAAAAAGAGCAATTCAAAAATCAGCCAAAAACCCGTTTTATCGCTTATAACTCGAAAACTACACACCTTTGGAGAAAAGTTTTCTTATCAAAAAATAAAGTAAGTTTCCTATAAATTATTAGTTTTAGATTTTTTTGCCAAATGTAGAGTTTAGATGCTAGAGCTCATTAAAGTTTAGTGTATAGCGTATCCGGGAAGCAGAGTGCAGATATAGAGTTAAAATAAAAAATTTTTGGCATTGAGGATGCAGGCTAAAAGAACATAGAAAATTATTAATAAAACCGACGTTCTGCTACTCCTAAGTGGTGGCATTAACTTAAGGGGAGGCTTGAAAAGAGTGTTTTTTGCCATTTTTTCAGTTTTTTGCTTATAACTTGAAAACTACGCACTTTTCGTAAAAAGCACTTCTTATTTAAAGCAAAGCCAATCAAATTTCCTACAAATTGTATCTCTTACGTTTTTTCCTCAGATGCGTGGTTTAGGCGCTAGAGCGTGTTAAAGTTTGACAAAAATTTCAAAATCGGCCAAAAATGACTTTTTTTTTGTTTATCGCTTATAATTCAACAACTACGCGCTTTTGAAAGAAAGTGTTGTATACCAAAAGATAGTACAATCAATTTCCTACAAATTATTTCTCCTACATTTTTTTTGTCAAACGAACAGTTTAACGGTTGTGTGCTGCCTTCATGGTGGCAGACAATGGAGTCGAAGAAAATTCGGTCCAACTGGGTCGTACCATGCCGTATGTATAGCTAACGCGATAATACCTTTTATCAGTATATTAATTCAAAAAACAGTTTAAATTTTGTCCCCCCACACACACAAAGTTGCTTTATTGCTTTTATTAATTTTTTTGGTTTAGTTTCAATGTATTGTTGTAGACTGTAGACGGAATTTACTTTCATGTAACAACTTCAAAAGGGTTGCTTTTTATTTACAAGTTTTGTATTTGTGTCTTATTAAAATTTACCGTAACAGAGAAACTAATTATTAAATGATCTAACAATGTCTGTTCGTACGTTAGTAGTCTAGTCGTTTGTTAGTGTTGTTTCTCGTTTTTTTTTATAACTCCTCAGAAGGAATATTAGTGATAGTTTGTTACAAAGGGCTCCGAGTTTAAGTTCAAACGAAACGGATTTCGCGCGGAAATTGCCATCTGTTCAGAGTGCGACTCGAGCGCTAAGATTAGTTCGAATGTGCTGGAGGCCCAGGAAGTGGCGCGTTTCAAGATTCGCTATAGAAAGCGATTAAACAATCGAAGAGGAAGGCCGATATTGAATGCATCCAATATTGAGTGCCACGCTCGCACGCACAGCCACTTTATTACTATACCGGGTGTCTTTTTACCTTTTGAGACGTTCATATCCATATTTGATGACTTTGTTGTGCCTTTTTCTTGCTCCCAAACAAGCTGCCCAAAGAAGGGCAGAATGCATAGACAAGCAGGCAGCTGGTAAGCCAGACAGACAGACGGCTTAGATGGGCAGATAAATGGACGGCCGAGCGAACTGTTATAGACAGATATAATTTCTTCCCAATAAATGAAAAGTAACAAATCCACCGCCGTTGACTGATTATTTTATTTTCAAACTTGCAACGTAACAACGAAATTACAATTTAAAATTTACTGTTTGTCATTTAATGTTATACTTCAATTTCTATTCCAACCATTCACTCGCCTAATTCTACCGTCACTTCACGTTTTCGCATTTTAAGTATAATCGTTAAAATGCCATTACATGTTTAGAAAGCGCTTAAAAAATATTTATAATTTTCTAACGGCACCCAAAGATACCACACGGGAGGAAAACCGATTTTACGAGACACGTTATTCGTTGCCATAAACAAGAAAATGACACAAGAAGAAATATTGTAATATTTCAAATTCAAATTGATAACTCGAGTTTTTTCGTACGTAAAACTTTTTGATGTCGTTAGCTCTTATTTATACAAACACCGAAGTATCGGAAAAGTGAAATTTTTCAACGTGCCTTAAGAGACTTACGTATAATAAATTTCCCCAATACATATTTAATTGGAAATGTTATCAATGTTTAGCAAAAAAAAAAAATTGATAAAAGCAACTGTAAACACGAGACCTGCACGTTAAACGAGTAAAATGCTGAAAATATTTACACAAGCGCCACATTCAAAATTTCAATTCTTTTCGCAGTTCGCAGGTGTGAATATTATTGGCGATCGATTTCGAAAGTTGTTTAGGAATAAAAGCAAAATAAATTCTATCTATTTCTAGAATCCCCCGAACACATTTGCCGAAATATAAAATTTACACACAAAGTAGTTTAAGTTTTTTCAGGATTCAATATAATAGGAAATACATATTTAAGTTTTCGATTTGCTTTTGCGTTTTCTCAATTTTTTTTTAGTAGGGTAGTTACGCCCACACAGTTAAATGTTAAAACTTTCAACACGCACCTAAAAAAGAGTAAGTAATTTCCGGTACGGTGCGCTCCGTCGTGAAACGCTTAGTCCGGCTCGGCAATTAATAATTAATGAGGGTATACGCAAAGAAGGCGTGCGTTTTCTGTGCCATTTTTGGTCTAATAAACTATTGATACTATTCGACACCATATATATATATATGTCGGCGTCAAATAGAGTAACGCGTCGTTTCATGAAACTTTCCGTCATTCCGTGTATCGCCGGCTAGTAGTGTAATGCGTTAAATATTTCAGTATTTGACGGCGTTTCATGTAACGACACTCTCGAATACCGGCAAAATGTGTAACTTCTTTTATCATTCTACGTTACTTCATTTGCCGGCAAATAAAGGAACATATTTAAAGGTTATGTTGTTTTGTTTGTTGACAAGTGGATCTGTTTCTGTAGTGCTTTGTTATAAACTTATAAACAAGTATTATGGATCACAAAACCTTATTTTATCAAAAACTAGAGCAATTAACAATTAGGCAGCCATGGAATTACGAAGAAATGAATGAGGTAAGAAAATCAGCAGGTTGCTAAACCAAAAGATAGGTTATTATTGTAGATAATATTCTATTTATTAAAACTATTAAATTACAGGTTGCAAAAGATATTTTGATCGGGAAACAATTAGCTACCAAAAAAAGCCGTAGACAGTACCACTTGTTATCTAAATATGACACAGTGGAAATAGCTAACAAGCAAGTAGTTATTAAAAAAAGAAAGGAGGACGATGAGAATATTATTTATGTTACACCATATGAGGACCTATTCAAAATTTTACACACGGCTCACATTAGTATAGGGCATGGATCGAGAGATAAAATGATTTTTAACCTTAAAACCAAATACCACATCACACGACCGGTAATTGAAACTTTTGTAGAAACTTGCGAAACTTGCCAACGCAAAAAAAATCGCAAATATTCTAATTTAGTCACCAAGCCAATCCTGTCAAAAGAATTTGCTTCGCGTGGTCAAGTCGATCTGATAGATTACCAATCGTGTAAAGATGGACAATATAAGTGGTTACTTAATTACCAGGATCATTTGACAAAATTTGTCTGTTTGCGTCCTCTGACATCAAAAACTGCGGCTGAAGTAGCATTGGAGTTACTTAAAATATTCTTGGAATATGGCGCCCCAGCCATTCTTCAAAGCGATAATGGCCGAGAATTTGTTAACAGCATCATTACCGAATTAGTTAAAAGGTGGCCTGATCTTAAAATAATACATGGAAGACCCCGACATCCCCAATCGCAAGGCAGCATAGAAAGGTCAAATCAAGATGTTGAAAATATGCTCAGGGCATGGATGGTGGATAATTGTTCTACAAATTGGTCAGTAGGTTGTTATTTCGTTCAATTTCAAAAAAATAGTTCCTATCATAAAGTAATAGGCCGCACACCATATAAGGCACTATTTGGTGTCAATCCAAAAGTTGGTCTTTCTTCTACAAGTATTCCTGACGAGCTCATTAAAATTGTGGATACTGAAGAGCAACTCAATGAAATATTAGCAACATCAGAGGGCAACTATGTGCCATTACCAATAATTGAGGAAGCAAAAAACCATCAAGCTGATAATTTACCAAACCTAACTACAGTTATCGATGATAGTGCAGCCCTTATTATAAACAACGAATATCACTCTAATGCCAATGAAGAGTTGGAAATAATTTTACCGCCGCAACAAGGGGATGAAAATAATGAAAATGAATTTTGTAATATTGATTTAAACTTGGAATGTCAAGCTGAAGACGTTATCTTATGTGTACAGTGTGAACAAGGTGGTGGGTCGTGTATTTTATGCTCCAATGAAAAATCTATTCTGCTCAACAGAAATGAAGCAACTAAAGGTCAAAAGAGAGCTGCGGATAATATGGTATCTAGTGCATCCAAGAAAATGTCACCATTGCTAATCGGTGACTGTGTACTGTTATCTGTTGAAAAAGTTGATCGTGGTCCAACTGATATGCAAAATATTGTATGTGTAATTATTGATTACAAAAATGGAGTATATCAATTAGGATCTTCAGCAGGTAGAATTAAATCCTGGTTTAATAGATCAGATATTAGAGAAACAAGTGGTCAATTTCTTTTAATCGATCAAGTACCTGATAAATTAATATCAGTGCGAGAAGCAGTTGCTGCAATATCTTTAACCGATGGACAAGGTTATGTAAAATGCCTCTGTAAGCCATCAAAAAAGCAATGTCAAACAAATCGATGTGTTTGTTACAAAAAAAAATTAATGTGCAATTCGAGATGCCACAATAGCGGCACTTGTGCTAATAAATAACCGAATTCAAAATATTGTAGATTTGATTTTGTGATTTAC
Source organism: Malthinus flaveolus (assembly GCA_950108345.1). NCBI lineage: Eukaryota > Metazoa > Arthropoda > Insecta > Coleoptera > Cantharidae > Malthinus > Malthinus flaveolus. The sequence goes on along the minus strand of OX467286.1, from coordinate 21,388,261 downwards.
ATTAGAATTTATTTTTGTTTTATTTTATACTTCGTGTTCTTTATATAATAAATAATGTTATATATAAAACTATGTACTTTATTTTATAATATTTTTTTAAGGAAACGCTTTAAAATTTAAATTAAATAAATTAGTAAACAAACAAAACAACATAACCTTTAAATATGTTCCTTTATTTGCCGGCAAATGAAGTAACGTAGAATGATAAAGGAAGTTACACATTTTGCCGGTATTCGAGAGCGTCGTTACATGAAACGCCGTCAAATACTGAAATATTTAACGCATTACACTATTAGCCGGCGATACACGGAATGACGGAAAGTTTCATGAAACGACGCATTACTCTATTTGACGCCGACATATATAAATCGTATTCAAATTCTCGACTGTTCTACTCTACGGAGTGTAGGTATACAGGGTGGTTTGCGCTGATCTAACTAAAGTAAGTAAAAGCTCGTTGTTTCAAAATATCTCTTTTTGGGCAAGTCCTAGGCTAAAATTAGGTATTATCAAAGTTGTAGAGAATATCATTACCTACAACTTTTATTTAAGCAATTTTTTGCTAGGATCAATATTTAAGGACTCATATGTCGACGAAAAATTATGTCCCGGATTTAATCGAATTTTTTTCTTTTTCGAATATGTTTGAGCGTTTGTAAATATAAACATCATGTCTAATGAAGTTGTTCATAGATAAATACATTTATGATTACATACCTGATCACTATCGTGTCCTTGCCAGCTATCGGTAACCTAAAACAAAGAAATAAAACGTTAATTATGATCCAATAACGTAGATAAGTAGAGTTTTAACTTTAAAGGCAAATAACACAAAATACCCAATAAAACCAAATTATAGTACCATTGTTTTTGTAAAAATACAAAATACATTTCACCCCCATTTTTTAATAATCGCCAAGCCCGTATAATTAAATTTTCTGCATAAAGGGGTAATAAATAATTTAATTATTTAATACAAATGGACACCGATACGCCATTTATTACAAATTACCATTCCAAAAACGTTGCTCTTAATTAAGCATAGCCAATAATTAATTACTGACATTTTGAAACGTAACATTTAAGTGAATTCCTGTACCCGTAATATATCATTTGAAATAGTTTCAACTTACCTAACACAGTATTTTAATCAAGAATTGAACAATTTTAGCATGTAATGCTTAATTTGTGAAGGCGCGCGCGCTCAAGAGCGCGCATCAAACCAAAAATAAACAAAGAAAATCGCGTAAAAGAAAACTCCTAAAATAATAAATTAAGAGGCAACGAGATACAAATTGTAATAATATTTATGAAGTCGTTTTGTCTGTTTTATCTTTCCTTGTGTTTGGGGGAAGGAAGCCTTGTGTTTTATGTCTCCAAGAGAGAAACTATTACAACGCCTATCTAATTAAGCCGAGTTTGTAAGGTGGCACATTCAGCAACAAAATCGGGTCTACATCTAACATCAGCGTAGATTAAGAGGAACAGGCTACCTTACTCCCTGGGAATATTGCGGAGCAATAAATATTTTAGACGAATAATGCGCTCTAGTGTTATTCTGTACTTCTACCTTCACGTTTAAGTGCACAAATTGCTATTGATATTAAGTGCTTCTAATACATTTTGCGTTAAAACTGCCCTTTGTTTTATATAAAAAGAATTGTTGTGTATTACATAATTTTTTCATTTTAATTACGATAGTACATTACGCTTTGTAAAGCTAAAATCGTGTTATTGTGCTATTGTTCGCGGTTTAAAATTTTTCTCCATTTGTTGTTTTAATAAAAATTAGACTAAAAAAACAAAAACAACACACATCGCCTAAGGGCTGGTGTTTCTGTGCTTTGCAAATCATTAATAATAATAATAACATAAAAATGGTGAGAAAAACACTTCAAATGCTTTTTAAATTAATAAATAAAGGCAACTTTTCAGCCCCTGGAGCTTTTCCCCAAGGTTGCAGTTTAGTCCAATGTACGTCAAATCATCCACCTGGAAAGCAGGATTCAACAGACCCCCTTTAAAAACAAACAACCCACCACGTGCCGCATTTATTGTGGTTTACGTGAGGATCTCATTTTGTAACTAGAACTTATACGCGAATAAAACTTTTCATTAAAACCGCACAGAAAACGACAAATCCAGCGATGTAAAATACACAACTTTACTGTTAAACTCGAGATCTAAGGTTTAAGCGTTTTTACTAGTGGTAAAAAAGTGACGCCCAACGGACGGATATAAACAAAACTTTTTCAAAAACACAGTTCACAATGAACACATTTCAATTTCAGATTTTCAGACTAAAAGGAAGACTGGATACCACAGAAGCATTTCGTGTGAACACAGCTAATCTAAGGTTTTGAGGCTAAACGGAAGACCAAATTCACCAAAATCATTTCGTGTGGACACATTTAATATTAGGTTTTGAGACTTGAGACTAAAACTGAGACTATTTGGTATAAACATTTTGTGTAAACACATTCAGTCTGACGATTTTCGATTAAAAGCAAGAGCATAAATATTCAGCAGTTGCCTTTCGTTAGATGACTAGGTTCAATCTCAGGTTTTTCGACTAAAACTAAAACTATCCGTGTGGACACAGTACAACCTCAGGTTTTGAAACTAAAACCAAGACTATCCGGCAGAAGGATTTTGTATGGACGCAATTAAGATTCAGGTTTTTAGACTTAAGAAAAACCAAATCCATCAGAAGAACTTCGTGTGGAAACAGTTAACCTTAGGTTTTGAGACTATATCCAGCAGAGACAATTTGTGTGGACACAGTTTGGTCTAAGGTTTTTAGATTAAAAGCAAGAGCATATCCAGCAGTGGCCTTTCGTAAAGACACGATTTAATCTCAGGTTTTGAGACTAAAACTATCCGGCAGAAACATTTTGTGTGGACACAATTAATATCAGGTTTTGAAACTACAACCAAGACTATCCAGAAGAAGGATTTTATATGGACGCAATTAAGATTCAGGTTTTAAACTTAAGAAAAACCAAATCCATCAGAAGAATTTCGTGTGGAAACAGTTAACCTTAGGTTTTGAGACTAAAACTGAGATTATATCCAGCAGAGACAATTTGTGTAAACACAGTTCAGTCTAAGGTTTTTAGATTAAAAGCAAGAGCATATCCAGCAGTAGCCTTTCGTAAAGACACGGTTTAATCTCAGGTTTTGAGAATAAAACTATCCGGCAGAAACATTTTGTGTGGACACAATTAATATCAGGTTTTGAAACTAAAACCAAGACTATCCAGGAGAAGGATTTTGTGTGAATGCAATGAAGATTCAGGTTTTTAGACTTAAGAAAAACCAAATCCATCAGAAGCATTTTGTGTGGACACAGGTAATCTTAGGTTTTAAGACTAAAACTGAGACTATCCTGTAAAAACATTTTGTGTAGACACACTTAATCTTAGATTTTGTGACTAAAACTGAGACTATCTAGTACAAAAATTTTGTGTGAACACAGTTCAGTCTGAGGTTTTTAGATTAAAAGCAAGATCATAATTAGCAGAAGCCTTTCGTAAGGACACGGTTTAATCTCAGGTTTTGAGACTAAAACTATCCGGCAGAAACATTTTTTGTGGACACAATTAATATCAGGTTTTGAAACTAAAACCAAGACTATCCAGGAGAAGGATTTTGTGTGGATGCAATGAAGATTCAGGTTTTTAGACTTAAGAAAAACCAAATCCATCAGAAGCAGTTTGTGTGGACACAGGTAATCTTAGGTTTTAAGACTAAAACTGAGACTATCCTGTAAAAACATTTTGTGTAGACACAGTTAATCTTAGATTTTGTGACTAAAACTGAGACTATCTAGTACAAAAATTTTGTGTGAACACAGTTCAGTCTGAGGTTTTTAGATTAAAAGCAAGATCATAATTAGCAGAAGCCTTTCGTAAGGACACGGTTTAATCTCAGGTTTTGAAACTAAAATTATCCGGCAGAAACATTTTGTGTGGACACAGTTAATATCAGGTTTTGAGACTAAAACCAAGACTATCCAGGAGAAGGATTTTGTGTGGATGCAATGAAGATTCAGGTTTTTAGACTTAAGAAAAACCAAATCCTTCAGAAGCATTTCGTGGGGACAGAGTTAATCTTAGGTTTTGAGACTAAAACTGAGACTATTCGGCAGAAACATTTTGTGTGGACACAATTAATATCAGGTTTTGAGACTAAAACCAAGACTACCCAGGAGGAGGATTTTATATGGACGCAATTAAGATTAAGGTTTTAAACTTAAGAAAAACCAAATCCATCAGAAGAATTTCGTGTGGAAACAGTTAACCTTAGGTTTTGAGACTAAAACTGAGATTATATCCAGCAGAGACAATTTGTGTGGACACAGTTCAGTCTAAGGTTTTTAGATTAAAAGCAAGATCATAATTAGCAGTAGCCTTTCGTAAGGACACGGTTTAATCTCAGGTTTTGAGACTAAAACTATCCGGCAGAAACATTTTGTGTGGACACAGTTAATATCAGGTTTTGAGACTAAAACCAAGACTATCCAGGAGAAGGATTTTGTGTGGATGCAATGAAGATTCAGGTTTTTAGACTTAAGAAAAACCAAATCCATCAGAAGCATTTCGTGGGGACAGAGTTAATCTTAGGCTTAAAGACTAAAACTATCCGGCAGAAACATTTTGTGTGGACACAGTTAATATCAGGTTTTGAGACTAAAACTGAGACTATTCAGTAGAAACATTTTATGTGGACACAGTTCAGCTTGAGGTTTTTAGATTAAAAGCAAGATCATATTCAGCAGAAGCCTTTTGCGAGGACACAGTTTAATCTCAATTTGTTAAACTAAAACTAAACTCAGTCGGCAGAAATATTTTGTGTGAACACAGTTAATCTCAGGTTTTGAGACTAAAACCAAGACTATTCGGCGGAAGCATTTTGTGTGGACACAATTCAAACTCAGTTTTGTAGACTTAAAGTGAGACTATCCTGTGTAGAAGCATTTCGTGTGAACCCAATTCAATCCTAGGTTTTTAGCTACAAGTAAGACCATATCCAGCAGAAGCATTTCGTCATTTATTTAAGTAGTACTGATCTTATTACTCAATGATAGTACTATTCTGTTTTAAAGTTGTTTAGAAACTAAATCTGACTCTGTTCGTCTGTCCGCCCTCAGAGGTTAAGAGCTTGAAATTTGATGCGGGGTAGAGATATTATCATATAAGTAAGTACCGCTCCAACAACCGTTGTGTTAACGAGAGAGACCCCCGAGCTACATACGGGACACCCTCTGTTTAATTTTACGATTAAAACTTGAAGTCACAACTCTCGTTATTAAATTAGTATTTCACGAAAACACAACAATTTCATTAAATTTGCAAATAATAGTCGTCGTTAGTTGGACTCGGAATCAAACACAATTCATCCGTAATGTCAATGTCTTAGGTCTTCCTTAATTTGCGGTTTTGTCTCATTTGATGGTTGCTCGAAAATTGTATGTTGCATATTAAATTCGAATGCATTGTCAAGTTTGTGTGAAACGATCTTGAAGGAATTACTAACAATGTTTTGAAATTCCAAGTCTCGGGAGCAGAATTGGAGAAGCGTTAAATCATGCATCGCTTATATGCACATTGTCCAATGTCCCATTTATAGTAAGTTACACTACATATATTTGCATAAATGTACCAGAGTAAGAGGTTTTGGATGTCTTTAGAAATAACAAAATTTGGACACGTTAGCTAATTGATTTAATTTGTTCGTTGCAAAGCCTGGTGCCTTGTTCAATTTTAAATTATTCGCTCAAAATAAATTTACGTCCAGGTAGGTTGTTTTGTTGATTAGAGCATTAAAAATTTCCAATAATTGTATAAGCCGTATAAATCATACTGAATTGTGGATACGTATAAGCAAATCAACCACAAATAATTATTGAATTTATTGTTTTATCTAAAAACGTATTTAGGTGTACATAAAACTAATAATGGCATTTTAAATGCCCTTTAATAATGCATCGGTGAACTTCGCGCAACAAAATTTGGTTAAAATTTACTATTAATTTCGAAATCCCATTAAATTTTACATATGTGCTGTGCTCTATGATATACTTCAATTGCTTCAAAATGGCGTTAAAACACTTTTTGATGCGACACATAAAGAGTCTGCGTAATTAAGTTCGCATTACTCGAATTCTAGAGGACGTTTGGAGAGGCGTAAGCTGATGCATTTCTACGTAACGTCTCATTAAAAACTACTTAACTGTGCGACTGTGCCTGTGCTCAAAAGACGCAACGCACACGTTGGCGTTTGCAAATTTTCCTCAGCCAACCTATCGATCATTAAATACTTCTTTACACGACGAGATATCCCAGAATCTAAACCCGAGCTATTACTAAAAGACGTACATTGAAGGGGCAGTTCGTATTTACAAAATATCTCTATTGTACAAACAATGTACGCCCTTCGATGAAATGTTAGCTAACTAGATAGCACTATACGTGAAGCCATTCAAAGGGAATATCGGTAGAAAGTTGTTATAGTTCAATCGTGTCATCCGTGTAACAGTTTGAATGAGATCCAAATTGATTCGCCAATGCGTTAAATTTTCGCTTAAGAGGAACCAGGGGCTAAATAGCGTCGTGATTTTCAGGAGAGTGGGTAAATATCTGCACGATTTTATTTTTCTTATATACAAAGCGTGCCAATTTACTAAACTGCATTAAAAATGGGTTTAAGTGGTTATTTTAGCGATTTACAGAGAGCGTTTAAAATGTGGGGATTTGTAGTTAACTTGAAAGGATTTCGGGTCGCATCTCAATATATGTTGGGCCATGCGGATCGTGAAAACAGATGAAACTAATTGGAGTAGAAAGATACGGATTGATTAACATGGCGAATTCAGAAATGTATGCACGAATACATCGGAAAATTGAAAATTTCTATTGTTAGGCTTAATCGGGAAGAGGAATATTCTTCCACGACCTTCATTCAGTTAAAAATAAATATAGAATATGACGTCATTTTTTAAGGCATATTATGACGACGGGAGATCGTAACATTTTAAAAAACATAGGGAAATCCCGTAATAAAGATAAATATTGGAGAAGATGCAGTTAACGTGGTTTACTGGAGAGTGGTGTAGGATCTCGGGTTTGTGTGCGAACGTGTGGCGTGTGGTTGTGGTTTAAGATGTGTTAGGCATAGTGGGAGTCCATTTTTTGTGTCTATAGCCCCTTGAGTGTTCTTTGAAACATTGTTCGAAGATTCTGGCGGTTTGTCCTATGTATACTGCATTGCAGTTGCGACAGGAGAGTTTGTAGACTCCTGATTTTTTCATAGAGTCTAGAGTCTATCTTGGGTTGGTGTTGGTTATAATACAGGGTATCCCGGCTAAGCTTGATAAACATGGGGATCTCGGAAACTATAAGAGATACAATGATGGTTACATAAGATGAAAGTTACGTATGGGATTCAGAAACAAAAATGTGAAAAGAAATTTCAATTATCTCTTGTGGTTTTTGAGATATTTAATTTGTAAAAACATTCCTTAAGCAACTTTTTATGCTGAATTAGAACATGTACTTAGATTTTTCGTTCACTTTTCCATTTCCACGCACACATCATCAACTTTAGTTTTTCTTATTGTCGTCATGTCAGATTTTTTATTAGATCGATAAAGATTTCAACGCTGATTCCAAATATGTATAATACTTACATGTTTCAATAAAAATTTGGAAAGATATTACAAGAAAAGCCAAAATTTATTTTTTCTAACAGTCGACAGTTTTCTAACCCAACTTTCAACTCATTTAACCATCATTGTATCTCTTATAGTTTCCGAGATCCCCATGCTTATCAAGCTTAGCCGGGACACCCTGTAGAGCTGAAAGTGTTGTCAGTTTTGAATGCTACTTTTTTGTTGCCGTTTTTGGTAATGAATTTGTTGAGTTCGGGTATATGTTGTGCGATGTGCGTAGACCATTGCCATACTCTATATAGATACGTAGACGTATTTTATACGTATAATATACGTAACTGTGTTTATTGGGACATACTATAGCAACATAATTGTAAATAATGCATCGATAAAACCTAAAGTTCGTTATTTAGTTAATCTAAGTACCACTTGAAGCACTTAATAAAGTAAAGCTCTCGAACATACCTACTATTATTCCATCAAAGTTACCATTAAATTATAATCGAATTAAAATCATTTTCACTCTTTCTAATAATTAACATATTTGTGTTTATTTTAGAGGAAATAATTATTCTAAATCGAATTATCCGTCAAAACTTGTTAAAGGAAAGGGCGGCCATGTTCGAATTTACTATCTTATTACGTGTTTTAAAATTTACAGCTTTCTTAGTTTAAAAGTTAAGTATAATTTTAAGAGAGAAAAAATTAAATTAAACATCTCGTGCTGAAAAGTTTAAAGTACTTATTCAAATATTTACAATTACATTATTTCAAGTTATGTTTTAGGAAAGTTTAAAAACTTAAATTGTATCGCATAATGAGATGATCCACAAAAGAAATTAAGCGGCTCAAAATTCATCGCTTTTATTAGTATACATAAGCGAAGTGTATTTTTTAGTAACTCGCAAATATTTAGATGACGTCAGTTAGACGTATACCTGTGGTGACCAGTAAATATGACACCGACTGTACTTTATTTTTGAAATAAAATGCAACACTAACGTGTCAAATGATTTAAGGGTTGCCTACGCCTATCCTTAATAAACAGTTTAAAAAGTCTCTCTAGAGCAATTTGGCAATTACGGATCTGTAAAAATCGAATAAAAACAGCCCTTTTGTGTTTGATATAACTCCAATAATCTTTCTCACGTTTCGTGTTTTTTTCCCAATATTACATCTCATTGATTTCGCTTGATATCGCAACTGAAATAATTGAAACAGACAGCCAGATATTATTGATATTAACAAGAATATCGAAACAACGATATTAAATTACTTCGAAAAAGAAACCCCATAATATCAATTTAGAAAAAGCAATAATATTACTTCGAAGCCGTAAGCTCCTGTGTTGTAAAGAACACACCTTAAGAGTTTCGCTGCAATTTTAAATTTATATTATAAGAATACAAAAAATTAATCTATTTAAAGTTGAAAATAATTCGATACACTCGTAGGTAAAAGCTGAAATTACGATATTACTTTACTATTTTGTAGTTTGTAAACAATTTCTATTACGGAAATTTCGATTTGCCTCCCTCTGGAGATTTAAAATTGAAATTACACAGACTCGAGAGGAAACTTGACGTTAAACAACAATTTTATTAGGGACGGATAATGTGGACTTTGCCTACTTTTGTATACCGGGTGTCATGTACTAATTTACATAAATGTGGGCTTAGTAACAAGCGTGTAAGACAAAAGTGGTTAAATAGGAGCCGCTCAGTCGTCGCAGTTTTTGTTATTTTTAAGCCAAAACGGAAAATTTTAAACTTACTAAAACTATTTTCTGTTAAATTTACTACAATTAATGTTCGACATATATTTATTGTCGATAGGAGAGGGTATCTTTCGAGCAGTAAGCGACCAAACGAGAGAGTTGAAGCGGCACTGTTCTCGCGAGTCCACTCGCTGATTCGACCGCTTATTCCTCAAAATTCATTACACCTATCGGCAATATGCACCAGACATAATTTGTAGCAAATTTTATAAAGAATAATTTCAATAAGTATGAAATTTTGCGTGAAACCAAACGTGTGACCGAAAAACGCCAGAAACTGCCGCAAGGTGCGTTTGAGATTTTTAACGAGTGAAGCGCCCATCTGCGCCTTTGTAGTTTGTAGCGTTTTCATTCCTTCAAAGTGTAATCCTCGCGCAACAAGAAATTATAATTTTTTTCGCTAATTTAGATTTTAACGTAATGCAATCAAAAGAGCCACGCAAATTTACATTAAAATTGAAATTAAAAGGTAATCTCGAGAATGTTTTACTACGCATTTCGTTTTAGGTAATAGGTACGGCTTTTCTTTTTAAAATAAATTGTTTTTCAACATGCACCGTCTTACATAACGAAAAATTTAGTCTCGTCTTCCTCAGAATAAAACTGTTAGGGATTAAAAAACGTACCTACTTGTATACGCATTTCTAAGCCAACTTGCTTAATTTTGTTAAACGACGTTGTACATAACGTAAAAAAAGTTAACCGAGACGTCTACTTTTAAACTTTAAATTAACTGTTGGATTAATTTTAGGAGTAATTTAAATTAAAATAGTTGGACTTAATTGCAAAACTTATCCGTATTGCTTAGCTTTAATCTCTCTCAAAAGTGCAAATGTACAGGGCGCCTCAAAATTACACCCGGCACTGTACTGTTTTGGAAACTACAAGTCTCCATTTTATGGGTTCCAAACCACTAAGTTTGGACGCCTTACTAGGCTAACAGGCCTATTCTGTATCATAACCTCTAACAATAGTGGCAAACTTTAACGTTAAAGTAACGTTTTATTCTTTTTATTTAGCTGAGATAGAACGAGATAGAACGTTATTTTAAGGGGATATTAAAGCAGATTATAAGTAGCCGTTACAGTGCTCCAGCTCGTAACTGATTTTTCATTGAAATAGTAATGCTACTAAAATAAAAAAACAATAAACGCAGGGCCGGATTATTAATGTATGCGCCTCTAGGTAAAAGTTTTTAAGCGCCCCCCCCCACAAGGCCGTAGCCAGAAAAAATTTTTGAGAGGGAGTTGCAAGTAGGATTGGACAATTTTGCACTTCTTGCGTAAGAAATAAGATGAAATAGCGCCGCAGGCAAAAATTTTTGATGCAATTGCCTTCCAAAAAGTAATACCTCACACCACTATTGGAATCCGGAAACTGGAGTTAAATCGGAAGTTTGCTACATTTCAACTTAAGAGGGTTAATTTTTTCCAAGGGCAATATTAAATTAACTTCAGAATTGGATTATTTTAAACGATTATCTGGCAATTTTCAATTATAACTTGAGTTCTCTTATCATGAAAAACAATTACAAGGGGATTACATCAAAACTTAATACCTTATGCACAACAAATAGTTGCTTCTTGTTCGATGTTCAAATGTTCGTTTATAGTTCGAACGAAGTACCCCAGCCATTATTACTTCCAACGTAATCCATTCGAAATTGTTTTTCAAGGCAAGAGAGATTATGTTAAAATTATCTAATTTCATTTTTGTTTACTTGACAGGCGAAGTCGAGTAAGCCCTGCAACGCCGTTGAAAGTTTAAATTTTTTGTCGAAACTTTCCCGAGTCTACCCCTTAAGCCTATACTGAAGCTATATTTTCCAAAAAATTCGCTTTGTGACCTCGTTTTTCTAATTCACCTATAGATCAAATACCCAATAAACACGTTTTATTATACAGGGTGAACCAGACCACCCGTATCAGGCTTTTTTTCAATAACGGTTAGTCGTAGAGAGTTGGATCAAGAAATTTTATAATAATAGCTCTAACCGAAAAAAAAGCTGGATAACCAATGGTATAGTAAAATGTATAGCAGTTAGAGATCGACTATTTAAGGGGTGTCGATAGGTACATCAAATCGTTTTTTTCTCTTTAAAACTTTATTTTTAGGCAAAAAAGAACGTGTGATACATCATTCGATTCGTATCACTGTCCTCTAACTTCCGATCATAATTATTAAAACAAAAGAAGTTAATTGTAAAGTTTATTAAAGAAAAGCTAGTTTTTAAATCTTTTTTTTCTCATAATTCATTGAATTATTGAAATTTTTAATTGAAATTGCGTATAGTACATTAACTTATCATTATAATACTGCCTATCATTTCTGTTGAATTATAAACTTATTAGATTGTCGGAAATGATTGTTTTTATTAAAAGCTTTCCAGGGGCCAAGTTTTTCAATGAATGCACGTTTATTTGTTTATACTGTAACTTGAAAGCATCATCAACATATATATAAATTTTGATTAGAAAAAATTTAAATTTGCTATAAAAATTTTAGAATATAAAACGTTACTCCTAGCGATAAATAAAGTACGGAAAATTATAATTTCTCTTTACTACTTTTTGAGTAGAATAGGCCGAGAATAACTTTATTTTTTTATTTATACTAACATTATAGCATTGTAATTCTTAATAATAATTTTCCGTACTTTATTTATCGCTAGGAGTAACGTTTTATATTCTAAAATTTTTATAGCAAATTTAAATTTTTTCTAATCAAAATTTATATATATGTTGATGATGCTTTCAAGTTACAGTATAAACAAATAAACGTGCATTCATTGAAAAACTTGGCCCCTGGAAAGCTTTTAATAAAAACAATCGTTTCCGACAATCTAATAAGTTTATAATTCAACAGAAATGATAGGCAGTATTATAATGATAAGTTAATGTACTATACGCAATTTCAACTAAAAATTTCAATAATTCAATGAATTATGAGAAAAACAAGATTTAAAAACTAGCTTTTCTTAATAAACTTTACAATTAACTTCTTTTGTTTTAATAATTATGATCGGAAGTTAGAGGACAGTGATACGAATCGAATGATGTATCACACGTTATTTTTTGCCTAAAAATAAAGTTTTAAAGAGAAAAAAACGATTTGATGTACCTATCGACACCCCTTAAGTATAGCTTGAATGACCCTGGTGACGAATTGTTACACTTAACATACTTAAATTATAAGAAAACTGTATCAAAACTAATCAAAAAGACCAAGAATGACTACTTTAAGCAAAAAATTGATAATAACGTCCATGATTCTAGAACATTGTGGCGAATTATAAACCAGGTATCGAATAGGGAGGGAGATGGTTTCAGGGTGGAGCGAATGGTGGTCAATGACGTAATGAGTACTGATGAGAGAGATATAGCTAATACCATGAATGACTATTTCTCAAATGCCGCGGTTGCTCTGGGGGTTGATGGGTCGGTTGATGGGAACCTTCAGGAAACTATGATGCGGAATATAGGGGAAAGTCGTGACTCGTTATTTCTTGCCCCAACCGATGGTTTTGAGGTAGAGTCGCATATCCGTTCCCTAAAAAATAAAAAAATCTAGTGGATGGGATGGGCTTTCAGCAGTACTAATAAAGAAGATTGGGAGTATTATTTCTGATCCTCTTGCTGACATATTTAATAGATGTTTACTAATGGGATATTTTCCCGCCTCATTTAAAAAGTCAATAATCAAACCGGTGCACAAGGGAGGAAATAGGGAAAGCGTCGGTAATTATCGCTCAATTTCAATAATATCCACTTTTGCTAAGTTAGTTAAAAAAATTATACTTGAAAGACTCACATCTTATCTAACAAAAAATTCCGTTATCTCTAAAAATCAATTTGGATTTGTTGGAGGACGCAGTGCCTCGGATGCTATATCATCCTTGACGAATTACTTGTACTCCTGCCTGGACAACTCAAAGAAATGTCTAGCAATATTTTTCGATTTCTCGAAGGCTTTTGACACTGTGAACCACCATCTTCTGTTGCGAAAGCTTGAAAGATACGGTGTGAGGGGGTTGCCACTGAAGTTATTTGAGAGCTACTTGGTTGGGAGGTCGCAGTCGGTGAATCTCGATGGCACTCTGAGTGACAAAACATTGGTAAAATGCGGAGTCCCTCAGAGTACAATATTGGGGCCTGTACTATTTATTCTGTATACAAATGACCTACTTAGCTTTAGCGGCTTTGGGGGCGAAATTATCTCATACGCGGACGACACGGTACTTGTGGTTTCTGGCAGTGATTGGAGCAGAGTGAGAGAAAGAGCTGAAGCAGACCTTGTGAACTTTGCAAAGTGGTCCACTCTTAATCGCTTAGTAATAAATGAGAGTAAGACAGTATTTATACCGTTTAGTATCTATGGAAGTGGCTTGCCACAATTCAACACGCTGAGTCTGGGTGAGTTCGGTAAGCTCCACATTCAAAAAAAGAATCATGTTAAATATTTGGGAGTGATAGTGGACCAGCATATGAGGTGGAATGAGCACCTTTGCGAACTATGTAGGAAACTACGCAAAACTTTTTATCTCTTCAAAATCATGAGAAACATAGCACCCAAAAGATCACTTTACATACTGTATTATAGCCTGGCCCAGTCACTGCTAAGTTACTGAATGATAGGTTGGGGTGGTGCAGCTAGAGCTTATCTGCGCAGAGTGGAAAAGACACAGAACATTATACTGAAGATCTTACTGGGGAAGGGTCATAGATACCCAACCTCCCTCTTGTTTCTTGACGCGGGGGTAATGAGGGTCTTCCAGCTGTATGCCGTGGACGTGCTGAGATTTTTAAACAGAGGATCGATAGAGCTGCGCCTCCCATCACACGTACACGATACGCGGGGTAGGGGAGATGCAAATCCCCTACGTACTAACAAGGCAATTGGCCATAGATCTTTTACTTATTTTGCGCCAAAGCTGTTCAATCTCTTTAGACAGTACAAAGACCGTTATGATGTGAACGTAGGTCTAAAAAATGTTAACTCGGTAATAAAAAATTTTGTATTCATATATCAGGCTGAACTGCAGGTCCTCCTGCGTGATTAGATTGGATTAGATTGATTTTGTAGTGGATCAATATTATCTGTAGAGACATCTATTGACTATTGTGTATTCTGTGTGCTCACTGAGCTTGGTATTTTGTATCTTGTATTTTTCGCTACTGATAGGCCACACACAAACCAAATGGTTTAAGTGGCGCATTTACATTTATTTTTTATTCTTTGTAAAATATGTAATATTATATATTATCATGCATGTAGAATATTATTAACTTACAATAAATGTCTTATAATAATAATAATAATAATAATAATAAAGAATGTAATGGTGATATTTTTATTCCGGGGAGAAGTTGGCATGTCGAAGAGTTTGTTGCAGAATGTCGAGAACTCCATCATTTTAAATGGCACCATAGGGCAAAAGTGGTATAGTTGAAGAGATCTCAAAAAAATAAGTAAGTTTTGTAGAGAAAAAATTTTTATTACTCCCACCCCTTTTGAGTAATATTTGATTGAAGTTAATAAACTCAAATTTAACATGGCTAACTTATGACATTCTGCAACAAACTCTTCCGCATGCCGACCTCTCCCCGGAATAAAAATATCGCCATTCCATTCTTTATTAGAACTTTTGCTATAAAATTTTTTGACCCAACTGTCTACAACTAACCGTTCTTGGAAAAAAGTCTGATACGGGTGGTCTGGTTCACTCTGTACATATATACGTATAAAATTTTCAGAAACCTAACGTTACTAATTAGTACTATTTATTTTGGTTAAAAAACGAAGTTGATGTCGCGCTTTATAACGTAGTTTTAGGCCGTTATTTTTCGGTTTTTATCCGGTATAAAAATACCTAAAATAAACGAAGATATTCGGTTAAAAACATCCGTTTATTTTATGTTTCCAAAATGACGATTGGCTGTTTTAGAAGTAGTTTAAACGTATATTATACGTACTTAAAATTGGTTTATTTCAAGTATAAATTAGACGTTAAATATACGTATATTTTTAAATTTAATATACCTTGTCGTAAAAACGTATAAGGACTGTTAGTTTTAACTACCTTTGATAATGAATCATATTTTACATTGCCGTATATTAATCGTTATTTGATTACGTTTATTTTGCGACAAAGAACTTACGTACAGTTAACGTAAAAGTGGTTATGTTTAAAAAAAATACCAACTGTATAGGTACGTCTAAGAAATACACGAGATACATACATTACACCCCGTAAACGTATTTTTTACGTATAATAAACGTAGCTTTGTTTATTTGATTAAGGGTGAGGTAAATTTTATTATTTTATTTTAATTAGGTTTAAGTCAGGGATAATTTGCTCTATTTAACTAACCATCTATCTCTTATGATAAGCGAGATTCTTGTACTTAACACGTTTAAAAACATCTACAAACAAAACTTTTTAAAAATTCAATAACATGCCATAAACACTGATGTGGTCGCAAGAGTACATACAGACACGAAGTTATTATCCGCATTATAAGTTTGGATGTAAAATCGATACTGAATTTTTTGACAGACGCGAAGAAAAAGTAAAGTACAAAAACAAAAGAAGTGCACAAATTTGGGAAAGCTTTGTTTCGACTTGGTTATTTCTTAAAAACTAAAACGAGTTTATTATAATCACGTTGCCAGGTTTAAAAAAATTTTCTCGTTAAAATTATCTTCTTTTCCTTGCAAAAAAGAAATTTTCAAAGGCTTAAGGTAGGTATAGCGTAATCGACAAGAGGAAGCTTATTATTAATTACGAAACTTGAGGTAAGAAGCTTGGTAGGCAACTTTACCTTAATAAAGTTTAAGGAATGCTTTATAATACAAAATACAACATTCCAGAATTTAAGGCAATATCTTTACGAACAACAAAAAACAAAATATGGACACTTAACGAAATTTACATTTTGATGTTATGGTAATCAAGTTAAGTGTACCTACTAAAAATGGGAAAAATAGTTTTGTAAGTAAATTGCGCGAGGAAAAACGGGCGCGTAACGAAAGGAAAAGCTCTCGTCCTCTCGCTAGCTTTCGACTCGTAACTTTGTTTACGGATTAATTTCTTTTGATATTATAACTCTCAGATTTTATTTTTAGTAACAGATTTTTCCCAACCAATTCGAGCGGACGAAATAAACATAAAATAATCTCAAATTAATAAAATTTCTAGTCAACTTCCAAGTCATATTTGCAGTTATTTATTTACCTTACAAACGAAGTGTGTCTAGCGAGTAAATAAAAAAAGAAGAAAATTTTATACAACTTTTGACTCGAGAGCAGTGAGAGCACAGTTAACTAAAATGTGTAACAGTCAGCAAATAAGTTAGAAGTTTGTGCAAGCAAATTATCACGTCAAGTTAAAAGGAAAATGTTAAAGCTCTCTAGTCAAGCCGGTAATTTATGTTTCTTAATTCCTTTAGAAATTCCAACCTAACTAAGTTACATGCATGGTCTTTGCTTGTTATTTGAACCATAAATTAACAACTAAAACGTAAAGTGATTAAATTTATTGCAACGAAATCATCCTCCTACCAGCATAGGCCATCGAACCATAAGATAAACTTTTGCACGTCCGAAGAAGCGAAAACGACGAAGTCTCCGAAGCTTCTTGTCGTGAAAGCCCATAATTTAATTTGATAATCACGAAATTATCGTTGAAATTATACGCGAAAAATTAAGCACTCTGTACATGTTAAAAATGGGTTTAATATGGGCCACTCTCTCCATCTCGTATTTCCATAATTATTTTTACGCGCAAATTTTCTAGTCGTAATATTTAAGAAACACGCGCTTTTAGTTCAAATCGTAATTTTGACACGCGAGACAGTGGCTGAACAAACACTGAGGGATGCTGGAAGAGCGACGTTACCAAGAGCCTAGAGTAGGACGCTTTTCACGGCGCGCGCCGGATTTTCGCAGAAAGCGAGAAATGCCCACATTTAAAATGTTTCTAATTTTTAATTCATGTTAAATTAGAGAGAACCCCTATAAATTATATTTTACAAATGACTGTTCTAGAAATGGACGAGAATGACCGCACAGTTTCGTCTTCGTTACCTTTGAGAAAACAAAGCGTATACTTCGTCACTTCGTACAAGATATTTTATGTAGAAGCTGGTTGACTTTAATATATGAGATGCAAAACACAATGTGAAAGGTGAAACCAAAGAGTTGTTTGCATAAATTATGCATAACAAGCAAAAAACCACCTCAAGATTAATTTAGGGGGTAGTTTTTCGAAAGACGTGCCAAGTAAGTCGATGCAAGTAAAAGCAAGGATTGAACAAGATATCTACAATTGCAGTCACTTATAGTAGACCAACTTCATTAACTCTACATGGCTTGTTTCTGTTTCTTAACCCAACAAATAATCACACAGAACACAATGCGCGTATAAAACTTCTTGTGCAATAAAAAGTCGTGCCAGTTTGACTTCGTGGGTGGATTATTAAAGCTGTCACACTGACACTCTTTGTCACTGTGCAACAAGTTATCGACATATACATAATATATAATCCAATGATTTCGAAACACGTTATAGTCTTCCTAGTACTGTCAATTCAATGTTTCTTTCTAGAGCAATAGAAAGTAATTACACCGGACATTTCCTACAACCGATCAATAGGTAGGTACCTACATACCTATACTATAAAAATTTACAAAATTTGACTAATGGCACTAAAATTACAGCTGCTGTGTAGAGACTTTTTGTCAGTATTACTTGTATTAATACGTAATACTGGCCAATCAACTTTAAAAACTCGTGCTCTGCACTCTCACTGTCAATAAGAAAGTGCGTCGAGTATTCATCATACTGGGCTACAAATTGTCGACATACACAAGTCGCCAATTTTTCCAGTATAGTTCGCACTCTTAATAATTAAGACGTCCAGCACTCGTAATTCAACTTCGAACCCTCGTGCTTCGCACTCGTAAGTGCCGATGTGTAAATAGTCGATATATCAAACAGAAGTAAGAGAACAGAAGAACATAATTTGCACTATTAACTATTAGGACGTCCAGCACTTGCAATTCAACTTCTTCAGACACTCGTGTCTCGCACTTGCACCTTGCACTGCCAATTAGAAAATGCGTCGAGTATTCGTCATACCGGGGTAGAAATTGTCGACATACACAAGTCGCCAATTTTTCCAGTATAACTCGCACTATTAATAATTAGGACATCTAGTACTCGTTATTTAACTTCGAACACTCGTGCTTCGCACTCGCAAATGTCGATGTTCAACTTCGCAAATTGTCGATTTATCGAACATATAATTTGCACTATTAATAAATAGGATGTCTAGCACAAGTAATACAACTTTTTCGAACACTCGTGCTTCGCACTCACACTGTTAATAAGAAAGTGCGTTGAGTATTTGTCATATCGGGCTAGAAATTGTCGACATACACAAGTCGCCAATTTTTCTAGTATAACTCGAACTGTTAATAATTAGGACACCCAGCACTCGTAATTCAACTTTAAACACTCGTGCTCCGCACTCGTAAATACCGATGT
Source organism: Malthinus flaveolus (assembly GCA_950108345.1). Taxonomy (NCBI): domain Eukaryota; kingdom Metazoa; phylum Arthropoda; class Insecta; order Coleoptera; family Cantharidae; genus Malthinus; species Malthinus flaveolus. Next base: position 21,369,265 of record OX467286.1, on the reverse strand, counting down.
GTAAATTGTCGATATTTCGAACCGACAATTCTGGTTGATATAATTTACACTATTAGTAATTAGGACGTCCAACACTCGTTATACAACTTCTTCAGACACTCGTACTTCGCACTCGCACTGGCAATAAAAAAGTGCGCCGAGTACTCGTCATGCTAAGTTAGATAATTTCCGCATAAACAAGTAGCCAATTTGTTCAGTATAATTCGCTAAGACGTCCAGCACTTCCAATACAACTTAGAACACTCGTGCTTCGCACTCGCACATGTTGATGTAAAGATTATTGAAAAACCGAACCGAAGTCGGCATAATTTGCACATAATCAGGACGTCCAGCTCGAGATACACAAGTCGCCAATTTTTGTCAGTATAACTCGCACTATTATTAATTATGACGTTCAGCACTGAAGTCCAGCACTCCCAATACAACTTAGAACACTCGTGCTTTGCACCCGCACATGTTGATGTAAAAATTGTCAAAAAAACGAACCGAAGTCGACATAATTTGCACTATTAATAATTAAGACGTCCAGCCCTCGTAATACAACTTCAGACACTCGTGCTTTGCACTCGCACTGCCAATAAGAAAGCTCATAGAGTATTCGTCATACCGAGTTAAAAATTGTCGACATACACAAGTCGCCAATTTTTGCCAGTATAATTCGCACCATTAATAATTAGGACGTCCGACACTCGCAATACAACTTCGAACACTCGTGCTTCGCACTTGCATAATACGCTGATGTATAAATTTTCGACATACCGAACCGAAGTCGGCAATCTTAGTTTGCATAATTTGTACTAGTAATAAGTTTTGGACACCCAGCACTCGCAATGCAACTTCAGACACTTGTGCTTCACACTTGCATCCGCCGATGTAAAAGTTTGTCGATATAGCGAACCAAAGCTGGAATTTTTGTCGACATAATTCGCACTATTAATAAATTAGAAAGTCCAGCACTCGTAATAAAACTTCAGACACTCGTGCGTCGCACTCGTATTGCAAATACACCGATTGAAAACTTGTCTACGTAAAATTTCAAAATTTTTTTGTAGTTGTATTGAATTCTATCTTCAATATCACTATTTTCGAGCTGATGTCGGCAATTTATTTCCATGCGAGTGATGTACAGTATCACTAGTGTTCGACATGCTTGGATAAATCACCCGGGGCAACTTAATGTACAAGCACCTAAGTGACAATTTTAGAAAAATACAAAGTAGTAACTGCACTTTAGTTAAACGATCAGCATATATGTATAAGTGCTCCATTACTTGTTACAAGGACGAATTAGCATGATTCGAGGTACAAGCTAAAAATTTCCTTAACAGTAGTGTTTGACAAATAGATTAAACTGTCTTAAACTTGATTAGATTAAATTGTCACATATTAAATCGCAAACGCCTAACTAACATCTATTTCAAATAATTTAATTGACGTGAGCATAATTAACAGTTGAGACTGATGTAACCCATTACATCCGTTTGAAATCTCGACTCTGGAGGAATTCCTAATTGGATCATGTATAGGACGTGCATTTTTGCGTTTGGTGCTTCGTAAAGCCAGTCGTCCATTTATACGACATGTCTGCGACATGCCGTATCATTTTTTAACCAAGAAAACAAGAAATAATTTGTCTGTCAAGTGTACGAATCTCAATTAATAAACACAGGTTTAAAAATGATACGACATGTCGTATAAATGGACGACCGGCCTAACGCAAGTGTACTAGTGCATGCATTATCGACTACACGAGAACGAAACAGCAAGATTCGGGTAAAAATTTAAAAAACAAATTTTTTCCTGTTTTTTAGGCACCCGTTTTCTACGCTTCGTTGAAAAATTACTAAATAGAAGTTATACACTTTTAAATGTTTCGGATCGTTCATTTAATCTGCCAAATTTCTTTGTTTCTACTTCAATTAAGAATCAGTTAATTAAAACTTAATTTAAATTGCTTTGTTTAAAAAAATTTATACAAAAAATCTTTAAAACAGTTTTAAACCCCTTTTTCGTTTTGTAATTCATCCAATTTGTACCAAAATTAAATCCAGAGTGTATTTTCTTGTTTTCGTTTAATTGCATCAATGATTCCTTCCCTTAAACAACATCTTTCGTTTTAGATAGAGATTAACTGACGTCGCTTAAAAGAAAAATAATAATTACGGGCGTTAACAGAAAAATCATCATTTGTAAAACCTTAAGCTTGCGAGGTCGTGAAAAATTCGATACTTTAAAGTTGTAAATTTATTTTTGACGAAGCTCTTGTTTTTCGTAAAGTACCTATCTGCTGTAAACTTGCCTTTATCTTAATGAAATTTAAATGCGTAAGCACGCGTAGCAGTAATAAAAGGCGTTAGAAGTTTTGTATGAAAATTATTAATCCCCTTAGCGCGATAAACATTTACAAGAAGTAAAATATCGAGCAGAGCGTAAACATATTATGCAATACATCCTGTACATGTGACGTGAGACTTCCTCTAGATTTGAAAAAAAATTCAAAAAAAAGAAAGAAAAATCTCGTTTTTTGTGTAAATAATTTACAAAAATGTATGTAGATGGGAAAGGAACGCTTTTATTCTTAGTTTTATCGCGAAGAAGAAAATTGGATAATAATATAAATAAATTCGTCTCCGCACAAACACTGGCGGATTTATTTGTAACGATGCCAAATTTTCGCAGTGAGGTGGTTGCGCAAAATTGATTCAATTTTACATCTCTCAGAAATTTCACGCCGCTTAGACTCTTATTTAACTTCTCTTTGTTTGAAATCACTCGTGAGTTGCGATGACTCCGGTGACGCCACCAGACGCCTTTTACTTCTCACCCGATAGGTCTCGGGTAAATCGGAAAGCAATTTTGTAAATTTATTAGCAGTGTTACCAACCGCGCAGGTGAAGAAGGTGAAAACGGACCTCCTGGAGGTATGAGGGTACTATTTGGATTAAATGTTTGGGGTCGTTGTGAGTCGTATCCTGACTGACCCTTCGTACCAACTAATCTTCGTTTGTTGAACAGAGACAGTTACGACATGTCCCCCAAAAGCGAGTGACATTTGAGTAAAATCTTTCTATTGGCCAATTTTTGAAAGCCCGGTTTACAAACTCGCACAAGAAAGCGCACCTTATTTGAGTTGTATACTTTCAATTTCAAAAAATATAATTATGATTCATTTTTGTGTAATTATTTGAACTTGGCGCGCTTTTCTATGGCGTATAGCTAGTTGGATAGGAGTCGACTAATAGTACCTAGGTACTACATTGGGTTAGATCACAGTCGGTTCTCTCGACGGAGCCTCACATGATCTCCGGATCAATTGGCTGCTGCAGTTTCTACACTAGAGAAGCTGTGGATTGGTCTATCTGCGGTTGTACTTTAAATAGTAAGGACGTAAGGGGAAGACGAGATGTCTGGTAAGAAGTGCTTTGGAAGTAGTCATGTTCTAAATGATTAGACACGTAGGCACCACCAGTGCGTGTCTAGGCTTTCCGCAATCTACCTAATCCCTGTTGCAGACGCAGGCCCCGCTGTTGATGTGTGTTTGGATGAAGACTGGAGGCTAGCGGGCCATTTCTCTTAGCGCACCATCATAGAAAACCTAGCCTAGCCTGTAATAAATACTTATGTAGTGGCTGACGGAAGGGTGAGGGGTTTCCTGATACCGAACCGTTACCAATCACGGTAGAGTGTGAATGCGAACTCTTTGACTACTACGGGCGGAAGCTTGCTTCTTGTGAGGTTGGATTTGCAGTGGCTTACGGTTTAACTAAGGAATGGTAACCTCTACCATCCTGCTTCCTGTAACTCTGATATACTAATAGTAGGTGCGGGATGGGGAGGGGGAGCAGGAAATCAAATAACAAGTGATAATCACAGTCAGGTTAGGTTATGTTAGGTCAGGTCAGGTCAGTATGCAAGTAAATTAAGTCTGTTCGATAGTAAATTGTGTAGTATTAGGTGTTCAGAAGATCCTAAGTAACTCGCCACTCACGTAATGAAGTGTAATACTTTTTTAGCAGATACCAAGTCATTCGAGTTTTGGGGGCGTGGCTTGGCTGTTTCTGTTCAGTGAACGGTGTATAATAGATTTGTTAGATAAGTGCGTGATAAAACTAACGTTTGTGTCCACGGAGATCAGTACGATTCGCAAGGTTGTAAATAAACTCTACAGCGATTGTCAATTAGACAAAAAATGATGGTTTATCAATTTTTGTGAATTCCGGTTTTAAAATAATAAACTTCTTCTTAAGAAGTTACGTTAAGGGGAGTGTAAAGTGAAATTAGTTATACTGGATTAACTGGATATACTCGTGCGAAGAAGATATCATGTTGAGGTTGGGTGGAGCGAGAACCCAATCCATGGAGAAATTAGTAGAGAGAGACAGCTAACGTTTGCTAAGCATAATATGCCCTATGCAGAGTCTCGGTTCTTGGATTATAATTTTTTAAAGAGATTTTTTTTTCAAATCAAACTTTTTTTTTCTTATAGAAAAAGGTTCAAGGTATATCCGTATCAGAGTGCTTTTTAAAATTTTTTTCGTCAGATTCAAGGAAATGCCTTTCAAAGTCTAGCATAAAATTGCGTGATTTCAACTTAAAAATTTTTTTTTTAATGCAACAAATTTCAAAAACTATTCCGACAGGGACATAGACTCGCCTTTAGTTTAACGTTTACTTTTTGTTTCATTCTGATAGCATTAGTATATCAATGCAAAATCAGTCGAGAGCTGGAGCACTGTAACGGCTACTTAGAATTTGCTTTAATGGCCCCTTATTGTAATTAGACATTTGCTAGTGCTATATGCGCCCCTGTTTACCAACGGAAAACATAACCAATAAATTCGAAATAATTTTTTTCAGTAACGAAGTTGTAACAAACAAATACTGCTTAATTTTAAGGGAAATTGAGGGTAATATAGTGTAATTTCCCCAGGGCATAGTTGTAACAAAATAATAAAGTGTTTCGATTTCAAAATATTTATGTTCTTTTTACGCCCTATTGCCGCTTCGTATTCCAATTACCTGCAATTATCTACGACGTATTTAACGTAAATATCATTTCTATGCCATCCAGGAAGGTTTATTTATCGACACAAACTCAACCTAATGGAAAAATAGCATTTATCGACGTTTTCGAGTATTTTCTTTTAATTTCAATCGCAAAATAGAAAATGCATATTTCATAATTTCGTAGAGCTCGAACTCTTTCATATTTGTATTGTTCGAAATATAATTTTAAAGCAATAACTTTGCTCTCCGAGACAAGCTAACAAAAGTGAGTTTTATACAAAGCGCGTTGCCAAAATCCAAAAATTCTTTAAGTAATTGTTTAATTTATAACTCGTTACGGAAAAAAAATGTTCTTTTATTTTCCACTTTACTTAAAATAAATCGTAAGTCGTAAAAAACCCTTACTTAGTAGAAAAAAATATAAACCTATCCGTACACACTCGAAAGAACAAGAATAGCACAAATAGAATAATTTGTGGCGTGCCGAGAAGCTTAGCTTTTTGGTTAGGAGGATCACAAACCTTTTATTCTCTTTAAATTGAGAAAACCTTTATCTTAATTCAAATATATATTTTCTTTAAATTCGAATTTATTTCTAAATTATCCCGTCTTAAGACGGACGCGAAAATAAAATCAACAAAAAATTTTGCGCGGAAAAATCGACGCGAGAGAATGGAAAACGGAACGTGGAAAATGGGAAGTCGGTGAGTGATGACACTTGAAGGTTACATTAGTAAGACCCTCGGATAAGCTCTTACGATTTGATAAGTGATCTACATCGTTTAGAAAATGACGTCAATTTTGGACGTAATGAGAATGAACGGTTGGCGAAATTAAAATATAATGAACGCGTTTTTTACTAATCTTAAAAAATGCTGAAAACATACATCAAATTATAATTAGAAGTAATGTCCCTTTTCTCTGAATAATTTTCTAAGTTAAAAGGGTTACTCCACTTAATTTATTTTTGCTTTTTATTTTTATTGCGTCGAAAATGCGCCTAAAAACGGGGTGGTAAAGCTAACTGAATGGGGTCGTCTGGTCTTAGCTTAGATGGCTAGGACGATTGGCTCAAATTCATCTTTATTAGCTAGCAAAGCGTGCACCTCACAGACCATTTAAAAGAGTAGGCAAATAAACAGACGCTGGAGTACTTCTTGAGTAGAGGGCGCTTAGTGCTCCTTATAACAGTCCAACCAGCGTCAAAACTGCCGCTCTGTCCGCGTCCGTGTAAAGTAGCCTCAACCCTTCAAAGTAGCTTACTTTAATACCGTGACGCTTCCCATCATTTCGTGATGGTTAAAACAAAATTCGGACAACGTCTATATTTGAAAAGGGCAAAATTATTATTTTTCTTTAAAAAATGTTGTTTACAAATGTTACGTACGTGTAGAAGAGAAGGTAACAACAACACATATTTCAGATCTTTTCTTAAATCTGACACTTCTTGATTAGATCTGTCGCTCAAACTGATGTATCAATTGAATATGTGCCGAGATTTTCTTATGAGCGATAGGTAAGGCTACAAGCGAATGAGGAAAGAAAATGCCTGCCATATTTTTTTATAGTTAATGTTGAAGTGTTATTTAATGTCGAAAATGTTTATTAGGCAAGAGTATTGGAATGGCTAGTAGTAAATCTAAACCAATATAATTTTATGGTTGCAAATTTACCGCTAAAAGCTTAATGTTTATATACGTTTTTAGTATCTTGTCGTGCTCTCACAAACACATCTTAACGGAAAAACACGTCTTGTTATAAATGAAATCAATTTAGAAATTCTTCAAAACATTTTTCTTAGGTAGATTAATTGGAGTTTTCCACCTGTTGTCCTTTCTTAACTTTACCGGAAAAATAAAACAATTAAGAAAATGGTTTTTAAAAGGACGTTCTCTAAATCATCGTCATTTCGTGTCGTGCATTAAGAAATCTTCAAATAGCAAGGCTTGAAAGTTTTGCCAGCACTTCAGAACTAGCTTACGCCTCTTCTACAGTTCAGAAAAATCATCAGAGCGGACTAATTCGAGTTTTTCTAGCACAGGTAGACAGTAGACACTTCTAGTCTAACCTAACCTAACCCGACGGCGTAGGTGGTCGTAAGCAACCAGAACAGACGGCTTTACATGCCGTGGGAAGGATTGATACAGAAAACTGTAAACCCCACTCAGCTTTTTGCATCCATGCAGCCTTGTTAATGGACAACAAAGAGGCAAAAGATCGAAAGACCACCAACGAGTTGTGGCGACTTAAAAAACAAATCAAGTCCCAGATTTTCCAAGTTTGTTGTAGATCCCAACTTTTCTACAGTTCAGAAGAATCATCAGAGCAGACTGGCTCGACTATTTCTTGCACAGGTAGACAGCAGACACTTCTGGTCTAAGATCAACTTACTCCGATGGCGTATGGGATCGTAAGCAACCAGAACAGACGGCTTTACGTGCCGTTGAAAGTAATGATCTGGAAAAATTGGAATCCTCACTTAGATTTTTGAATCCATGAAAACGTGTTAATAGACAACAAAAAGGCAAAAGCTCAAAAGACAACCAACGAGTAGTTGCGATTTAAAAAACATGAAGTTTCCAGATTTTCCAATTTTGTTGCTTCAAAATTTTTCTGAACTACATAGCTCACAACTCTTCTACAGTTCAGAAAAATCCTCAGAGCAGACTGACTAAACTTTTCCTAGCATAGGTAGACAGCAGACACTTCGAGTCTAATAATCCACCAAAGATTTACTCATTTCGATGGTATAGGAGGCCGTAAGCAACCAGAACAGACGGCTTACGTACAGTGGGAAGGGGAAATACGTTCTTAGGGAAAAATTAAAAAACCTCATATTTGCCTTTTGAATCTCATCGTTTTAATAGAGAACAAAGAGACAAAACCTTCAGAGATCAGCAATGAGTTGTCGCATTAAAAAAAATCAAGCTCCTATCAGGTTTTCCAATTTTGTTGCTTCAGAACTTTTCAAAACTAGCTCACAACTCTTCTACAGTCCAGAAGAATCATCAGAGGAGACTGATGCGGCTTTTTCCTAGCATCGGAAGACAGCAAACACTTCCGGCCTAATAATCTACGAAAGATCAACTCATTCCGATGGCGTAAGTGGTCGTAAGCAACCAGAACAGACGGCTTTACGTGCCGTTTGAAGTACTGATATGGAAAAATTGGAAACCTCAGTTAGTTTTTTGAATCTCGCCATTTTAACAGAGAACAAAGAGACAAAAGCTTGAAAGACGAGCAACGGGTTGTTGCGATTAAAAAAAACCAAGCCTCCAGATATTCTAATTTTGGTACTTCAGAACTACCTTACAACTCTTCTACAGTTCAGAAGAATCATCAGAGCAGACTCTCGACATTTTCTAGCACAGGAAATACAGCAAATACTTCTGGTCAAACGATCTACCAAAGATCAACTCGTTCCGACGGCGAAAGTGGTCGTAAGCAACCAGAACAGACGGCTTTACGTGCCGTTGGAAGTACTGATATGAAAAAATTGGAAACCTCAGTTAGTTTTTTGAATCTCGCCATTTTAGAGAAAACAAAGAGACAAAAGCTTGAAAGACGAGCAACGAGTTGTTGCGATTTAAAAAAGACAAAGCCTCCAGATATTCCAATTTTGGTATTTCAGAACTACCTTATAACTCTTCCACAGTTCAGAAGAATCATCAGAGCAGACTGACTCGACATTTTCTAGCACAGGAAAGACAGCAAACACTTCTGGTCTAACGATCCACCAAAGATCAACTCATTCCGATGGCGTAAGTGATCGTAAGCAACCAGAACAGACGGCTTTACGTGCCGTTTGAGTACTGATATGGAAAAATTGGAAACCTTAGTTAGTTTTTTGAATCTCGCCATTTTAACAGAGAACAAAGAGACAAGAGCTTGAAAGACCAGACGAGTTGTTGCGATTTAAAGAAATCAAGCTCCCGTCAGATTTTCCAATTTTGTTGCTGGTAAAAAAGCTTTTAAAGTAATGTAAAGCTTTTCTGAACGCAAAATCCTTAAGATACGGTTATAAATATTAGGATCAGTACTTGATGGCTCGAAAGCGCCAGGTGTAAACATTCAAAATACAAAGACATATGAATAATTGCCTTCATAAATCAAGACGAAGGCGGAATATTAAACTCCTTTAGCAACTAAAGCATCTATTGAAAGGTTTATAACTTTATATTGAATTTAGAATACCTTATAGGGCGAGACTGCTTTATCATTAAAGTTTTGATAGTTTCTGAATATTATTATTTCAATATTATACGTTAGTGTAGCCGCTACTGAGCGAATACGTTATTTACTTTCCAACTTACGCGTGTTTTTGTAGTCGGAGAAGCTTCTTTCTTGTTCTATTCTACTATCGACTTTTGGGCATCAAATGCAAATTTGCCTTTTACGTGCATCCTGTTAGTAGACAGTTACTCTATACTCTATATGCTGCACTGTTACATAACCGAACTTTCAATACCTGCAGCAGATTGAGTTATTATCCGACTTTGTGCGATGTTTAAGTTAACGGACATGTGGCTCCCTCTCAGATCTACCTTTTAAGCGTTAATTGTGCTAAAACTAATTATTGTAAAACCATTTTTATTAATGAAAAGTCTCGGACTGGAAATTAACAAGTGGCTTGCAGGATATACTCGTACAACTCGTACTGAAGCCCCTTAATAATTCCACTTTACTAGTTCTTTGTATGAGGTTTTGCAGCTGTACGTAATACTGTGCACTGTGCAATACTAGTTATCACTGTTATAGCTGTTATAGTATATAGATTATAGAAATAGCTCTTTGTAGATATAAAAAAACAAAAAATCTTACCTTGCGATATGAAGCAGACTCTGATATGGAAAATGTATCTACGATCGAGTCAAATCGAACTAATTTTTTCGGAATGGATTTTTTTAAAGGACACAACGAGCACATATTATTTTGAAATGTTTTAAGCACTGTAGGCATACTGCCTTTTACATAACACAGTTATCACATTTTTGAAATTATTAAACTTTATTTCTTAGTAGAAGTTATTTTAAAGTTATTGTCATTATGATCCATTTTTGGCATGCCAATTTTACAAACCGAGTAAATTTTGCGGTATTCATTGATTTTATTATTTGTTGTAGAGCGACTTTTATCACATTTAAAAAAATTGTCTCTATCTATTATGCGCGAGTGAGAAGCCTCGTTATACGGCAATCAATTTTCAATATCTAAAATAAAATCAATTTCTATAAAAATGAGAATAGAACTAACGCAAGGCGCATTGTATACGTTAATATATGAGGTTTCAGTGGAGAAACACGAACTCAGGAACTGTAAATAAGGTATAAATCACTTTTATCTTTAGTATTGTCAATTTTTGATGAATCGTCTCCATTTTCAGTAGAAAGTGTTGAGAATGGTACATAATTTAACATTTTAAAGTTGAATGTTACCGCCAGTCGCCTATGGCAACCATCACCTAAACAAACTGAACGTTACCGAGTTTGTACGTTTACACGAGCAAAATACGTAAATTGTTAATTGTCTGCATGCGTCTACAACAGTAACAGTTTCATAAAAAAATAAAAACGAAGCTCACCGCAACTTTTCTTTTAAAAAACTTTAATTAATTGGCTCGTAAACAGAGCCGTTTTTAAGGCTATGGTCGCCTGTGTGTAGATTTAAGAAATCTCTCCCCCATCAGGCCCGGATTTACTTTTCAAGGCGTCCTAGGCTAAAAAGTTTAAAGGAATGGTGTCGCAGGCAAAGTTTCTAAATTGCTCAAGGTCAAACGGCTTAAAATTCGAGTAGCAATTGATAGTGTATCCAAAGAAGTTGCTTCACAAAAACAAAATGTCTACTCGCTATAGGTAGTACCTACTTAGAGAAGTGCAAAATTCGAATTTCAAACTTCTGGCGGGGTTAACAATTGGTCGCCTGTGTGTTTCGCACGCCCCTGCTCGTAAAGTAGGTACAAAAGAAACGACAATCGTCAGGTAAAATCTTGGCACTGGATACGATACAACATCTAGTACAGTAGGCAGTAGGTCATTAATATGGCTTGAGGTATCATACGAAACCATTTCTCGGACGACCAAGCTCCCCCCTCCCCCCTCAGCCCTGCCTACCAACCCAGCCAATCTTCTTTTCCTGAAGACCCGTAAGAGCGATAGTGGTGCCAGTAAAAACTTTTATATTTTCATATACGAGGGCCCCGGAAAAGAAAATATTTGGTTACCAGAGCAAGCTAAAGAGGCACTTGGGGTTCTCAAAAAAGTAACTACTTAAAGACTGTGTTCGAAAGCTGCAGTCCTGGATCCTAGACCTCAACTCCGCGAAAGTGTTTTATTCTTGGGAGGTCGTCTAAACTGTGCCAGGTTCACAGAATGGCCGCTTCGATTTCATTGCTGAAGGTTTCGACGTCATGGCTAGCAAGCGATCCTGCTGATCTACCAACCAGCTTAAAACATACCTATTAGAGAAGAAATATTAGACCCTCTTTGCCTGAAGACCCATAAAAACGAAAATGGACCAGTGAAAACTTTCCTATTTTTCAGAGACAAGAGCCCCGGAAAAAAGGATTTTTTTACCAGAGCAAGCTTAAGAGGTACTTGGGGTTAGCAAAAATGTACTTAAAGAGTGTGTTCGAAAATTGCAAACCTCAACTCCGCGAAAGAGTTTTATTGTTAGGAGGTCATCTAAACGTCTAAACTGTGCCAGTGTGACAGAATGGCCGTTTAGATGCCACTGCTGATGGTTTTGACGTCCTGATTAGCAAGCGATCCTGCTGATCTACCAACTAGCTTAAAACATGCCTATTAGAGGTGAAGGAGAAGAATATGTTCCCGCTTACAGCTGATAGAGACCGCCACTGAGGGTAAGTTTCCCAAATTAATGGCCCTCTCTCACTCGGTATAGGTATGGTCTTTCGTGTCTTCCCTATCTCAAATTCCAACCAAAGTTATTTTTATTAAATCAGTTGGGGGGGTGGGGGGGGGGGGGGAATGAACATTTACGCCGGTAAATACGAAAAAATACGCCGCCCTGGCCCCCCTCTATAATAATTAATTCCCTTCAAAATTTTGAATTCATAATCATTTGACTTTGGATAGAAAATTTCTTTTAAAAATAATTTGCGAGTCGACGGACTAAACAATGCAACTACGTCACTGTTTAAAAATTCATCGACCGTTTTCTTTGGCTCAGTACAGCTCCGTGAGGCAAAAGGCGCAAGAGTCTTCCCAAATTAGCTTCTGTACACGTAGCACATAGTTTGAGGACCACTGCTTATTATAACTATAACTCGTTTTTTGAATTTAAACTGATACATTTACAAACAAATAAATTTATACGTAACAATTAAGAAATACACACGTCTACATCACAAATGGAGAATTTTCCAACTTTTTTTAAATTATTAACGTTACCTGCTGCAGTTTTCTATAAATTTATGAATTGATTTTTGCTCCACTGCGCAAGTAAGAAACTGTACTTCGGTTTGTTTAAAATCGAACGCGAGTATAGCTTTATTCTTGTAGATGGCAGAACTAGTACTAATAATGAAAACTGGTGCAATTTTTAGTTTTTCATTTCTATTCCAAATTCAAACACACGCACTTTTGTTTAAAATTTAACTAATTACGCGACGCAGATCCCGGAAAATGGTTCACCAGCTTGTAAACGGCCAAATTGGCTCCGAAATTTTGGCTAAAATTACGCGAAAACTAACCTGTTCCGTTAAAATAAATAAAACGAAGGTATGGGCTTAGGCGAGCCCGGAATTTATATTTAAACCAAAAATTGTGTAATTTCGTTTAAATTTTGTAAAGAAAAGTTGATGTCGAAAACACGTTTTGAAAATTAAATTATATCCTTTGCATGTTAAATTGTACGTTCTTTTGATTTCCACGACGGCATTTCTCTCATAATACACGTATAGAAATGTTATCGTCACTTAAAATACAAAACTCTCGTAATTAACTTGGCAATCTAACTTTGTGGAGTTAAGCGAATTTCTTTGTTATGCTAAATATGAATTTTCGGTTCGAAAAAAAAAACTTTAGACGCGCTTCTCGGACTCGGAGGAAACAAGAAGTATATAGTCTTAGGTCTTAGGCTGCGGTAAATTAAATTGAAATTTATTCAATTTGTACTGGCGTAAAAATTTACAAAAGAAGTTGCAAGGTCAATTTGAGAGAGTTTTCAGTTTGGAGATTTGGTGCGAAAATGCCGTAGGGAAATTATAATTAGGAAATGTTTATCGCGTGCGGCGTGCGGATGAATTGTGGTGAATGGTTAACGTAAATAAAAGCGCGCGCGCGGTTTGCCTTAAAAACTTCTAGAGATAATCTTTTAAGCAAATACGAAGTACTATTTATAATACAACTACAGAAAAATGTGTTTGTGTGGTTGATGAGAGGTAAAGCGCTCTATTGCGCCAGCTAGTTATGTTTTTGGGAACCCCACTGATTATTTTTTTATGTACTTTTCTAATTAATCCTTTTGAGATAATCAATTTTTTATTAAACGAGCCACAAACAGCGGTGTAGAATGAATTGGTTAAGAAAAGAATCGCCGAGCGCAGCGAGGCCAAAATTCACAGCTAGCGGTTTAACAAAAGAGACGTGATCTACTACCGTTCGTGCGAGCACACGCAAGCTCCCTACAGCACGCCACTGGCCACACATAAATAAATATTACTTAACTTGTTTAAATCTGTTTCTCTACAAAATTTTAACAATCCAGGCTAAAATAATATTGCAAATGAATAATAAAACCGACCGTCAGCCACTCCTAAGTAGTAGCATTAACTTGGAGTTGGCTCGAGAAGAGTGGATTTTTAATAAGTTCTCGGTTGTGCGCTTGTAACTTAAAAACGACGCACTTTATGTAAAAAGTTGTTTCGTATGAATATAAACCATTTCAAATTGCCTACAAATTATATGTCTTAGATCTTTCTTCTTAGACTAACGGTTTAGGTGCTAGAGCGCGTTAAAGTTTGACAAAAATGCCCGAATCGGCCAAAAAACTGTTTTGTCGCCCATGTGTCCAGGAGGCCGAGTGCAGATATACTAAAATATAAAATATTTGAAGTTTGCGATGCAGCATGAAAGAACATGGCAATGGAGTAATAACACCAACCGTCTGCCATTTCTAAGTGGCAGCATTAAAGTCGGGACGGCTCGAGAAGAATAGGTTCTTGCTCTTTTTTAAGTTTTTCGCTTATAACTTCAAAACTACACACTTTTTGAGAATATTGCATTTATATGAAAGTAAATTTTCTACAAATACATCTCGAAGGTTTTTTCCTCAGACAAGCGGTTTAGTCGCTAGAGCGCGTAGAAATTTGATAAAAATTCCAAAATTGGCCAAAAACTATTCTATCACCCATAACTCGAAAACAACGCACTTTAAAGAAAAATTTTCCTATACAAAAATAAAGTAAATTAAATTTCCTCCAATTTATGTATCTTTAGTTTTTTTGTCAAACGAACAATTAGCTGCATTAACTTGGGGGGCGGCTTGAGAAGGGCGAGTTTTTGTTCCTTTTTCGGTTTTTAGCTTATAATTTTAAAACTACAAACTTTTTGAAAAAAGTGCTTCTATACAAAAGTAAACTACATCAAATGCTCTACAAATTCTATCTCAAAGATTTTTTCCTCAGTCGAACAGTTTGTGCGCTAGAGCGCGTAAAAGTTTGAAAAAAGTTCCAAAATCGGTTAAGAAATCTGTTTTTTGGTTTATCGCATAACTCAAAAACTACGCACTTGATTTAGGAGTCCCTAAATCTAATTCTCTGACACTTCTGGTTTTATAGAGAGTTGAGACCCACCTATTTTTGTTATTTTTTAGCTAAGTTTAAAATCGCGTAGGATTTTTTTTCCGACAAACGGGTTAGGCGCTACAGCTCGTTAAAGTTTCACAAAAACTCCAAAATAGGTCAAAAACTGCTTTATCTTGTTTCTATACAAACATAATGTACATTCAATTTTCTATAAATAGTTTTTTTTTGATATTTTTGTCAAACGAACAGTTTACGTGCTAGAGCGCGCTGAAGTGTCGGACTTAGTGAGTCTGGGAGGCAGAGTGTAGATTCAATAATAAAATACAAAATTTAATTACAAATTTTTAAATATTTAGGGTTAATTAGTTAGATAGATCTAATACGTTGCAAATGAACCCCAACATACACACATAAGTGAAAAAACTTTAAACGAGAAAATTTGTTTTCCGCTAAGCGCCTCGGGAATCGAACCCAAGACTTTGCCATTTCCGGTAGCACGCCTATACCTAATACGCCAGCAGATTACATAATTTTCTTTGCGATCCGGTATTGTTTCATTGCAATACTAATTTGATTTAAATATATTTCGCTTTCTCGACGCATTTAAAACAATGCCGGATCGAAAAGAAAATTATGTAATCTGCTGGCGTATTAGGTATAGGCGTGCTACCGGAAATAGCAAAGTCTTGGGTTCGATTCCCGAGGCGCTTAGCGGAAAACAAATTTTCTCGTTTAAAGTTTATTCACTTATGTGTGTATGTTGGGGTTCATTTGCAACGTATTAGATCTAACAAAATATTTAACGTTGACGATGCAGGTTGAAAGAACATAAAAACGACCGTCTGCCCATCCTGAGTGGCAACATTAGCTTCAGAGCGGGGCGGGTCGAGAAAGGTGGACTTTTGCTGTTTTTCAGTTTTTTGTTTATAACAACTTCAAAAGTACACACTTTTTGAAGGTTTTCTTTCTCAGACAAGCGGTTTAGGCGCTAGAGCGCGTTAAAGTTTGACGAAAATTCTAAAATGAGCTAAAACACCCTAATCGTTATTTTAGCGGTATTTTATGGTAAAGCGCTGTTAGTGACGTCAGGGTGATTAAATGCAGCAATCGATTGGCCAGTTGGCGAGATACCAACCGGTTAAATCGCCTTTTATAATGGTAGAACTCGGGGTTGGCAAAAGTGCAGCCACCTCCCCGGCTATAACTGAGTTCTCTGCCGAGTTTCTGGAAGTGTGGGCAGTTTTATTAGCTCTAATGCCCTTAAAGAGCATGTCTATATTTGACTGTCTAATTTAGCACAATATTAATAGGAGTTGTTGTAGTGTCAGCGGCGTAATCGTAAAGCCTCAACCGCTCATTTGTACACACAGAGAGACACGGGTTCTTCCCCTGATGCGCTACTCGCCTAAAATCTACGCTACTGGCCTGAAAACTGAATTTTTCAATTTTCGAGTACAAAGAAAAGTTCAAAAATGACAACGTCGTTAATTGATTATTTACTCCCTCGTGCGTTATTTACAAAAGCCCTTCACGATTTTTTTCTACTCGATTGCACTCCGTTGGCATTGCTCCGACGCCATTATTTGCGAAAAAATAATATTTTTGAGGCTAAGCGACGTATTATTCAATTATTCTAAACCGAAGGTTGTAACTAACGATTTAAGTGCAAGTGCTGCCAACAAACTTGAGCTTTTGCAAACTACCACTGGGAATAAACTGCCATTCAACTTTAATCAAAGTCCTAGTTATAGTTATAGCAAAATCGAAACGAATCGTATTAAGTGGCCTCAGAATATTCAGAAACTAATACAAACTAGATGGGAAATGGGAATGTAAACAGTTTAATTTTAAGGCCGTTTGTGGGTGGGGTAAGAGGTAAGAGCTTAAGCTTCCATTTCTAATCAAGCACTAAAAATAACGAGACAGGACAAGCATCACGAGAGTTGTTTATACGGTAGCAATAAATAATTTTTAACACTACAATATACTAATGGATTGCACGAAATTGTTTCTTGCCGTTAAAACTGCTCGCGGGAGAGGGATGGCTATGAAAGAAGAGACCATTTGGACTTGCAACAAATTCGATATTGATTGCACTTTTGTCTTGCGCTTGTTAAAAATAAAATATCTCCACATTAATTGTGCAACACAAGACGTACGAAAACGTAAATAAACGAAGAGTCAGATTGTTAAAGAGCTTGAAAAATGCCCTTTGCGGAACCGAGACTTAAAGCCCGGATTTTTCCGTGGCACACTGCCAAACGACGAGCACTAGCGTTTCAATCACATCTCGTTGTCGGAGAAATAATTTTCTCGTGCAAGGACGAATTTTCTTTTAGTTGGCGATTGTTCGCTTTATGTCGACTATTTTGCGCTCATTTCAACAAATTCGCTTTTCACGAGCGGCAGTGAATTAATTAATTTTTTTGTGCGTTATAGGTATACAACACACGTTTGTAAATTTAAATTGAAAATTTAGCAATTCTCTTGGTTTAATTTAAATCGACATACATTTCCTTTGTACACAAGTAAATGCAAACTGCAATGCGGTTGTCCACTAACGGCTTCTCTAATTTATTGGATATCGTTATGGTTTAGTGCCTAGATTGCAGAGTTTGAGCATAAAGAGGGATCGTCCAATTTAACTATTAATTATTCACAAAGAGTATATAAATTTGGTATTTGATCGCCTTCAAAAATTATAATTCTATCCCGACTTAATAAATTGCGCTGAATAGTTTTACGTATCTACGAATTATTCAAGTTGGAATACTAGAATAGGGCCGTTCGGGCCAACAATGAATGCCGTGTGGGCCGTCAGAAATCATAATATCCGTATATACGCGCACGATTTTAATAAAACTGCCAAATAACGGTAGAAAACTGAAGAGGGAGCACAGGGCCGGTCTAAGGAAGTTTAAGATCCTGAGCTACGGGTCTGCTGCATCTTCATCATCTATAGCTATAATGGAAGCGAACTCAATTAATCAACCCTTAACAGGAGCATTTGAGAGAGCATAGGTGGCCTGTCCGTTCGCTCTTTGAGCCGGTTTCGAGAAAAGTGAACCTAACTGAGAGGAGAACTTGGTAGGCCCATAAAACTGTCGTGAACTCCATACTCCCATAGTATCCTTCTCGCAGCTTGTCCTCACATTAAACGTAAGGTGGGAGAATCTTTGGATGCATAGGGGAAAGCATTCATTGCAAGATTTTCCCAAGTTAATTAGTTGGTAATTTTCTGTAATCTCAAAGTAAATAAAAACCTCCCAATTCCTTAGTTAATTTTAAGTAAGCGAGGGCGGTATAAGAATCTTTGTAAAAAGCGCTCGTTTAATTTCTTAAGCGTTTACCCACCCAGTCCACCCACTGTTGGTTTAATAATTATTAAAAGGCGCAAGAAAGTATTTTAAAAGAAAAATTCCAAATTGAGGCTGTGTCCACAAAGCTTTTCCTCGAATTGAAAAGCGGTGGCTTCAAATCTTTATTAACTATATTTGGGCATTTCTATCAATTTACTTAGAGGAAATTGGTTTTATATCGGATCGATTATTGACAGTACTGTCGATTTTTTTTATTTATTCTTCTGGCAGCCAATCTCACGCATCAAAAGTCAAATTTTTGAAAGACCGCCTTGCAGGTTCTCGAGTAAAAGTTTTAGTTATTAAATGAAACGATAATTACATTTTTGGGGTTATTAATGGGTTTTTACGGCAATTTAAATAACGCTATTCATATTTATAACGAAAAATATTGATTTAATGTTCAAAATAAATACTAAAAGTGTTATTATTAGAATAATGTTTAACAAAAGGATTAAAGTGGTAGTTTTTAATGACATCGAGTTTATTTCAATTTTTGAAAAAAACTAGTTTTCCCCAAAAAAAGTTCAAATTGGAACTATTTTTGAGTAAATATTAGAATAAGAAAAATCTCACCCCAAACAAAAATCGTTTCAATCTTTCTCAGAAAAAAATAAATCAAAATCCGAGTCCGATTAACCCACTACATTTTATAAATGAGTTATTTTTTACAATTTATAAAAAAATAGTTTTAAACGTCACACACTAAACGGTGTTATTTGGACCACTAAGTTAAAACCACGCGGTTTTGAGCGTTCTACCACAGTTAAAGCGCAATCTCTAACATTGCGTCGGTAGATGTCAGCCGAATCGATGTCAACCCCACCGCTTTTTAGGGTAAAAAAATTAATGTTAATGTAGGTCTGACCTACATTTAG
Source organism: Malthinus flaveolus (assembly GCA_950108345.1). Classification (NCBI taxonomy): domain Eukaryota; kingdom Metazoa; phylum Arthropoda; class Insecta; order Coleoptera; family Cantharidae; genus Malthinus; species Malthinus flaveolus. Next base: position 21,350,255 of record OX467286.1, on the reverse strand, counting down.
AGATATACTTTTCGGAAGATTTTTGTACAAGAACAGATTTGTCAACTTTTAAGCAGCTATAAATCACCCTTTACAAAATTTAGATTTTGAAATCAAATAAGTGCACAATTTCCAATTCTTTTTATTATGTACGCGAGCTTTTCTTAATGAGATTCTTTCAAAACATCGGCGCTCAATAGCACGACTCGAAATTAAAAAAAAATTGTTTGACGAAAAGAAAATTTATTGAAAGGTCAACGAAAGAGTATTCAATTTTGCGAAATTTTTCCAGACGGGTAGATTTTATATTTTGCTGATGAACTACACGTCCATTTTCTTTCTAGGCTCAACAATCTGTTATCGAACTTTTTACGGTGCTTGAGAAAACCGTCAGCGCCACTTCATAGTTTTTATCTCGCGTCGCTCTCATATACAGGACGTTTTAAAGTGCATGTAGTGTTGAGTGCCTTTATTGTATTTTCGAATTTGGTTTTTATTTATTTATTTATTTTTTCCTAAAAATTATAACGCTTAGGTTCTTCCCCATCAGACGAAGAGTTTAGGCGCTAGAGCGCGTTAAAGTTTGACAAAAGTTACAAAATCGGCCAAGAAACTATTTTATCGCTTGTAACTCAAAAACTACGCGATTTTAGAGAAAAGTGTTTCTATACAAAAATGAAGCCCATTTATTTTCCTACAAATTATACTTCTTAGGTTTTTTCCGTTCGGGTAAAGGATTTAGGCGCTAGAACGCGTTAAAGTTTGACAAAAATTCCAAAATCTGTTGGCCTTATAATAGTCAACGATATGCACTATACTTCAAAGCGCTCTAGCACCTAAACTGTTCATTTGACAAAAAAATCTTACTGACATAAATTGTAGGAAATTTCATGCACTTTATTTTGAATAGAAACACTTTTCTCTAAAAATGCGTAGTTTCAAATTATAAACGATAAACTAAAAAAAGCTTTTTTGACTGCATTGTTGTCAAATTTTAATCCGCTCTAGCGCCTAAATAATTAGTCTGAGAAAAGAAACCTAAGAACTATAATGTGTAGAAAATTTGATGTAGTTTCTTTTCTTATATAACTACTTTTTTCATCAAGTGCGTAGTTTTAGAGTTATAAACGATAAGTAAAAAAGGTGTTTTGAAAAATTTGAAATTTTTCAAACTTTAACGCGGTTTAGCACCTAAACTGTTTGCTTGACGAAAAAAATATAAAAGACTTAATTTGTAGACAATTGAATGCACTTTATTTTTGTATAAAAACATTTGTCTCTGAAAGTGCGTAAATTTAAATTATAAACGCTAAACTAAAAAAAGTATTTTTGACGATTTTTGGAATTTTTGTCAAGTTTGAACCCGCTCTAGCGGCTAAACCATTCGTCTGAGAAAAGAAACCTAAGAAATATAATGTGTAGAAAATTTAAAGTAGTTTCTTTTCTTATATAACTACTTTTACTATCAAGTGCGTAGTTTTAGAGTTATAAACGGTAAGCAAAAAAGATGTTTTGGAAAATTTGACATTTTTTCAAACTTTAACGCGCTTTAGCACATAAACTGTTTGCTTGACAAAAAAATATAGGAGAGATAATTTGTCGACAATTAAATGCACTTTATTTTTGTATACGAACATTTGTCCCTAAAAGTGCGTAGGTTTCGAATTATAAACGATAAACTAAAACAAGTATTTTGGACGGTTTTTGGAATTTTTGACAAACTTTTACCTGCTCTAGCGTCTAAACCGTTTATCTGAAAAAAAACCCTAAAGATATAATGGGTAGCAAATTTAATGAAGTTTATTTTCCTATATAACTACTTTTTTCATTAAGTGAGTATTTTTAGTTATAAGCGATAAACTTAAAAAGAAGTATTTTTGGCCGATTTTGTAATTTTCGTCAACTTTAACGCGCTCTAGCGCCTAAATCGTTCACCTGGGAAAAAATACTTAAGAAATATAATTTGTAGAAAAGTTAATGTGCGTTTTTTATGCAGATGACCTTTGGTGAAAAAGTTCGTATTTTTTGAGTTATAAGGTAAAAACTGAAAAAGAGCGAAAATCCACCCGTTTAGAGCCTCCTTCAAGTTAGCGCTGCTACGTATAACAGACAGACGGTCGGTTTTATTACTTATTTGCAAAGTTCTGTCATCCTGTATAGTCAAAAATTTTGTACTTTATGGTTTAGTAAAATGTTCGCTGCGTTCTGGACTATAGTAGGACAAAGAGTGTAGGTGTAGAATCGCACACCGAGGCCACGTTAGTCCATCAAGGATTCGAAGGGATGCTAGAAACCACGAAACAGATAGATATGGAAATTAAAAAGAATTAACTATATACCTTTAATGTAGGTAAAATAAAGTTTGAAAAAAGAAGTAGAGGAAAACTTACGACTCGCATATAATTGAATCAACTCAAAACGGATACAGCCGGTCCCAAACTCAAATTTTCGTTTAGTTCGATGACCTTCCCGTGACTATTCTAATCTAAATGAAAAAGTAAAAAGTTCATGGTTATGTCCTTGGCCCTTGGCGAACTTCATTCCGAACTTTTAATTACATACAGCAAGATATTGAATTTTCAGTAAAACCTCGCAGAAGCTTCTTTAGGGCTTTTTCATGAGATTTTAGCAATTTTATTAAAAAAAAAGCTATTACAGGTACGCGCAAAGTTGTAAATTTCTTTCGAGCGTATTTTGTTTGTTTATAATAAATGGTTTATTTATTCAAGTATGCCGTGTATTCCCTACGGCGCCGAAGACCGCAGCCTGAAAACAACTGTAAAGGCAGTCAGTGTTATATTCATTTATTATTTAGACGAATTACAACAAGAGACGTCCTACGTCGTGTAAAATGCAGCGCGACTGTTTATAAACTGAAATTTTAATTGACGCTACTTCAGCTAGAACTGAAAGAATTGTTGGTACAGTAATTTATTATACAGAGCGTTAAAATTTTGTTTTAAAAGTTTATCTAACGACACAATTTGAAAAATAGAGAAGCTTCTATTGTAACAATACCTATTCATGTTGGCATGTCCGATGACCTTGAAAAGGTTTAACGAAAATGAATTGTTTTAACCTCACTTACGAACGCAATTTTTTTACAAAAGTTCAGAACCCCTTTTTCTATCTATTATCTTCCCCTACATACCAAAATTTTTATTCTTTAGTCTCTATGAAGCCCGTGAACCATGCCGGGGAAGTACATAGTCTTAATTTAAATTTTTTTATTGAATCCCCCTCTTTTCAAACAATTACTTGCATTGTTTGAAATAACCGATTAAGTTTCTACTTTTTCAAGGTCATCAGACACGATATTCGAGGGTTTGATGGGCAGGGGTAACAGTCTCTTGAAAAATATCCTGCTGCTGTAAAGAACGAGCGACCTAGAGTCTAGCAAACTAGTCACATAAGCCATAATTATCTTTTTGGTGATACTTCGTTTTTTGTTACTTTGAGTGGCTGCCAATAGTTTCCAAGAAAATTAATTTCAAAGTTTTAATAAGCACCCACTAGAGATTATCAACTTATAATTGGGAAAAATTGAAAACCGCTCGCTAATTAAGACACTGCTTGATGGGTTTAAATCCTCCGCCACATCCTTGTAGCCACTCCATTAATTTTAATCGTTAAAACTATTGTGATAAATTTCGCGATTAGTTTTTAAATGAAGTCTCGAAGAACTTGGCAGGTCTTTCCTAAATATTTACATTAAAATAGTTTTTAAAAGTGTTCATTAATGTCTTGTTACAAAAAAGTTATTGCGTCGTTCCAGATTGCATACTTAAATTTTGCAACTTGCAACATCAATGAGCCAAGCACGTAAGAAAAGCATTTATTTATACTTGAAAAAATTGTCGACAAACGTGTAAATGAAAATAAAGTCAGTTACTAGTTGGCTTTCTTGGAACGAATTTCATAATTGGTAACTATTAAGTTTAACTTGCATTATTCATAGGTGGTACGAGTATAGTGTCGAAAGAATAATAATTTTCGCTTTATTTACAATATCGAAGTTTAAACAAATACGGTACTCGCAACTCGCAGGTGAATGCCAGGTGGAGCACGTGTAATATTTCTTCTATTATCATCTTTGTCACGAATTCGCACATCAGCTTTTTTTTTCAAAACGTGCCTAATGATCGCTTTCAGCGCCAAAGAAATTCGAGACAAATACTTAAAGCTTTTCACGTAGTACGAACGCTCGGAAAATGGCAAATTATCTATCGGAGCTAGAGTAGGCCACGCTCTCCTCGATGACAATTATTAATTAAAAATGAAAATTAAAAATATTGGAAGACGAAATATTGAAATTTGGAGTGACAAACTCACGAAAAATGCTATAACTGTTTATAACTTTTTAACGGTAACCCCGAAATGGGTTCGAAGGACCAACGATTTTAGACAGTTGCAGAAAAATTCGTCAAGGTCGTAAAAAACACGTTAGGGACTCCATTATTGTGCCATTCTAATCGGAAAGGGTCAAAATATCGTGTAAAAAATTAACACCTGCACACTCAGTCTAATTTGCCTTCCCCGTTTTACGCTGATAAAAGGGGTCGCGCGGTTGCCTCATATGTAAGCGATCCATCCACAATTTACTTACCGATCGTCAAACCATTTTCACTTTGTATTGGCGCGCATAGGACGCTCCTCTAGTAATGCTTTAGTTTCACCAAAATGGTATACGAATTAAAAGTTTGTTAGGTCCTCTTTAAATTACTAATAAAATTTTGCACCGCCACCGAATTGCTGCGCTCAATAAATTTTGCGAGTTTATTAATAATCTCTCGAAATACAACTGTAACAGAATTACCAACTTAAAACAAGAATTATTGTGGTTTCCATCTAAAACGAATTTAATGTTAAACCGTGAAAAAGTGAATTGAGATGTTTAAGGAAAAATGTGATTAATCGCGTTATTTATTTGAATTAAGGCGGCGTTTATTTCTCTTATTCCGTGTAATTAATTTCGCGCTACTGTGCAAATCCAATAGATGGGAAGCGTTAAACACGGTTAAACCTAAGAAGAGATATAGGATTATCTACAGAAGACGGTTCCTAATCCCACGCGCTCAGGAAAAGAACTCGCAACTCGGTAAAATTAATTGAAATCTTTCCAAGTCTCAGGGGCTTTAGATGCGCACCAATAGCAAGAAGAAATTTTACGCAATTCTAACATGCGCACAAGTACAGTGAGATCAAGGTTATCGAAAGCAAATAATTGTTGTAGTATCTGACAGCCAAGCAACCCTCAAAGCGCTGAACGGTCGGTGACGTGAGGTCCGGACTTGTAACGGACTGCATCCGCAGACTGAACGAACTAGGGGGGAAAATTTTGTCAATCTGGCATGAGTGACAGCTCACTGGCTAAAGAGAGCAGCAGAATAAGACTCAATGGAACAGAGCCACCCTTTGGCAGTCATTTTAAGCAAAGTTGCATATGAAATACTGGAGGAAGACTCTCGGACCCGGACAGAGCCACTAATTGAGAAACTCTCTGACAAAAATCTAACCCAACCTAACCTAACCTAACCTAATCGGACTTGTAACAGACTGCATCCTCAGACTGAACGAGCTAGAGGGAAAAATTTTGTCAATCTGGTATGAGTGACAGCTCACTGGCTAAAGAGGGCAGCAAAATAAGACCCAATGGACCAAAGCCACCCTTTGGCAGTCATTTTTAGCGAAGTTCCTTATGAAATACTGGAGGAAGACTCCTGGACCCGGACAGAGCCACTAATTGAGAAACCCTCTGACAAAAATCTAACCCAACCTAACCTAACCTAACCGGACTTCTAACGGACTGCATCCTCAGACTGAAAGAGCTAGGGGGGAAAATTTTGTAAATCTGGTATGAGTGACAGCTCACTGGCTAAAGAGAGCAGCAGAATAAGACTCAGTGGACCAGAGCCACCCTTTGGCAGTCATTTTTAGCGAAGTTGCATATGAAACACTGGAGGGAGACAGGCCCGGACAGAGCCATTCAGAAGCCTTAATGGAGAAACCCTCTGACAAAAATCTCTACTAACGACTTCATCCATATCAGAATGATTCCAACCAGTAGCGGATCTAGCATTGAGTGGGCTTCGGTTCAAAAACGGTCATAGGCCCTAATTTCCAAGTGTTTTTAGAGAGATAACTAGTGGCGTATCGACATTATTGCGTGCCTGGGTTTTAAAGATTTTTTCCAAGGTCAACATAGTTTAGACCAACTTTTAAACATAATTTTGTACTGTGAAGTTAAGCAATTATTTTGCTATTGCTGTGTGCTGAAGTAGTTTTGTTCCGAGCCCCTTAAACTCACGAGCATGGTTCCACGGAACCCTCGGAAGTTATGAGCGTTATTACGTCATTGAATCTCACTTAACGAGTATTATTCAGTCTCGGTTTTCAAAATAAACTCGTCTATAAAAACTAGGTTTGAGTTTGAAGTTCGGGCATGGGCACCTCAAGCCCATGGACCCCAGGACAATCGATGAAGTTCTAACAGCTGCTTCCAGTTCGACCACGAAACCCACACATACATCTCTCCTCTCTTCTCTAAGCCTCTTCTAACATAACACTTACGTGAACTCTCTAGAAAATAACCAGGGCATTATAAAATTTTGGTACTTTCCAGAAGGTGTTGAGAAAGTTCAACATCTCCGGATTTCTTGTTCTAGAAAGACTAATTTAGGTTGTGCGTACTGTTTAGGCCATCTTAAATAGAAAGCTTTTAAGTTAGGTCACTGGGAACTATACCAAAAGTTGTGAAAAATTAGACGTCTAAGACACTACGTCCAACTGGAGTAAGTAGAATTGTCATTTGAATAACGACGACAGAAAGTTCCCGAAAAGGACACCCGGAAAGGACGAGCTCGAAACGCATTGGGTAGACTTCTAAAAATTATGTAGCAACTAACCATCAACCGTGGCCGTCAATGCGAAGATGGTGCATTAATAGGATACCCACTACCATTACTTTTATTAAAATGCATACATATGGTGTAGATTGGGTTGCATACTCGATAAATATTTTTAAATAATGTTAAAGTGATAATAAATACCACTGAACTCAAATAATAAAAGTGAAAATATTTTTAAAAAATGCATAAAAGTCAAATTTTATTTTGAAAGAATTTTATTGCCGTAACAGACTCGCCAAAAATACTTTTAAACGTATAAGGGCTTTTATATTGATGTTTCCGTTCTATGTTTTATACGCCCAACTTTTTTAAAATACGAAATGCAAAATATAGATATAAGCGACTAAACGAAAAACCTTTTATTCAAATGGGGCAAGTATTTGTTTTTTCAACACCAAAATTGTTTATTGTTTCATTTTTGCGAACTCTAGTAAATTATATTTAAGTATCAAAGCCATTGAAAAATAAACGATAATTCATCGGATACAAAAAGATTTGGCCAATCGCGTTTCGAGGTTTGGAAATAATGGATGGAAGCTTTTTACTATTTTGAAATGATAAATAACTCGTATATAAGTTTTCTAGATGAAAATTAAGTGGCGTGCTCTTTTTGAGTTTTTTCGTAATGTGAATGTTCCAACTGGCAACGCAAAGGTGCTACTAAAGTTTAATTTTATTAAACAATTTAACGTTAAACAAGTCTAAGCCATCGTCCACGACGAGTCGTCACTCACTTGCCTTGCCTGCCTCTGTCCTCTATCTATTCGTTCAAATTTGGCAATACCTTTCCAGATTGACAATAATATTATCCGTGTAAGGTGTAAAACTAGATTGGGGATCGATGTTGATTGAGTATTGGAGAAAGTCCAAATTTTATGTTTTTCAGGCGTCAATACTAAGAAGGGGAGGAGAATATTGTCATTATTATTGACCGTGTAGGGGCGATCGTCAATATTTTCATCAATTCACTCCACGTCGCTCTCTTCCGAAGTTGCCAACGATCAACGATGAAGTTACTGTTGGCTTATTCAGTTCCTGTGAGGAACAAGATGCCCTTCGTCACTTCATCGAGCACTACGAACTATCCCCAGAACTCCAAAATTCGGCCAACTCAAAGTATTTTAAGAAAACATCAAGAAATTCAGCTCTTACCCTCTGCATACCCTTACTAATGAATATAAAGCCTGAGACCTACACGAGGGATGATGAAAAAAAGAAAATAAACAGTATATACGAACAAATTATAGGAGAGAATTGAAGAAGATTGCCGCATCGAGAAGGGCGAGACACACCTTCTTCATGAGCGTATTTCGCTTTGTCATTTCTTGAGAGGTTCGAGAAGCCAGTTTAGCACGAGCTAACGGAAGCAGCAGTGGAAGTGTTCAAGTCTTCAAATAAAAATTTTTTTTCCAGCGGCCAAGTATCTCCGGGTTAAGGATTCTCTCATCTTGCAGTCTCCCTTTTCAAAGACGGTTTAACTAGCTGTAACTTTCCTTCATTTGAAAGTAGTTTTTGAAGTCTTTAATAACTCTCTTCTTTAATCGTTCCTTCATCCAGAGTTTGCGTTTCACTCGACGAGTAGTTACAAGCGCCAAAATAATAGCTATACAACCTTTTGTACGATTATCCATGGTTTGGAACATGCAACTAGAAAATAAGTGGAAGGGTTGAGTGCGCCAAAGACATGAAGCGCTTGGCGAAGAACAATCTGTCAGTTGCATAAGAAGTTGCGAGAAAATCGTAGTAGGGAAAGTGAGAGTACCCTGGCGTACTCGGCCGCGCACGCTGGTTCTACTATTCGAGCTATTACAATTTTCTTTTATTTCAGATCTCTAGCTGTGAAGGTTATTCACGGACGGACGCACAGATGGACACATAAAAATTAATAGGTTTAAAGCTAACGTTTTGCTGTTATTTTTTAATTCGGGTTTGATACATGAGAGCACTTTTTACAGAAAAGTTGAGACTTGGGTTTTGAGATCTTCTACATTTTTAGCTCCCTGTCCGCTGAGTGAATATTTTAATTTTTCGCGAGAAGACTGTTGCTTCCTTCATTTCACTTTCTGAAATACCTTAGCGGTCTTTGTTTTTAAATATTCTCTTGGTTATTATGATCGACAGAAATTAAGAAATTTATGCGATGTCTTTGTAAACCACGCAATTTGTTATTTAAATACCACCCTTGCAAAATCTGCCTCAAATGTGAAATAAGCGCCTTAAATCGGTGAGACGTACATGAATTATTCATTTAAATACACAGAATACGTTACATTTCATGTAGTTGTAGTTATACATGTAGAAAGTAAGCTTAGCACAGGCTATACAAGAGAATTTAAATCTTAAAAAAGTAAAAAACCCAAGGTGCGTGGGTACCTGCACTACGTCACGTTTGGGAGCACATAGTAAGAATTCAAGTAAAAACAGTCTCCAAAACGTGATGTACCTACGGCCAGAAATAAGCCGCTCTAATTTCATGCAAATAATAATTTTTGTAGTCGAGCAATGCTCTGCACTTCACCAAAAGACCGTAAAGCGGCTCACAGACCTCGTGATTGTTAATCGGTCATTGGCGATCCTGACAAGTCGTCGTGATTGGTTTTCAAGCCTCATGAGTCTACAGACATCGTGGTTTTTCATCGGCCATCGTGACAAACGTCAACCTGACTGACGAGGTCTGTGGGCTCATCGGGCGTGAAAACCAACCACGACAGCTTGCCATGATCATCGATGGCTGATTAAAAATCCACGAGAGCTGTTGTGGTTGGCTGACAACCCCTACAGACAACCTGACGCGGTCGGCCTGACAGTCGGTCCGCCAAATCAGGTGTTGCCTACACTTAAATCGTCTGATAATGCTCCACACGACTTGATTTGGTCAGGCGGTTAGGTAGTCAGGTGCACGGGCCATCTGACAACACCCGACGACCCGACACAATAAATGTTAGACGACAAGCCTACACACGACTTGATATTCTACCTGACCTGACCAAATCGGCCCAACCGCCTGACCAAATCAGGTCGTGTGTAGGGGACTTAAGTTTTGTATAACTAGTTTAAATTCAGTTTTTAACCGCACCCATGTAATTCGGCGACACTTGTACTTATTTGACGTTTGTGACAGTGCTCGAGTTTACCTTAATCACTTTTAAGACTTATCTAACATTCAAAACGTTGGTAATTAATGGAGTAAGTTTACTTAGTTTGTGCCTTGAAGTTTACTAGAGTTCCGAGTTTAATCTTTTTTGAAACAGACGCTTTTATTCTATAGAGTGGCCCGAAAAAATATGTTACGCGTAAAAGTTGTTAGAGGTTGGAGTGCCAACCTCGCAGTATTCAAAACTCGTTTCAGTTGGCTTTTTAAGAAAAACCTGTAATTTTCAGACTCATTTCAGCCTTTTTTACTTTTATTAGGAGTACCCCACTGTAACCACAATTCTAGTTTTTGGAAAATTCCACCATGTAGAAATTGTATACCACTTCTGAATTTGTTAGTTAGTGGGTTTTAATTTGATTTCACGTATTTGCCGTTAGTCTCGTAATAAACCTCCTCAACTAATCACATTTAAAATAGTAAACTCGTCTATTTCTCTAAGAAGAGCCCGCAATTCAAACTCCACTCAGTATACTGTTCGTCTTCCTACGTCTATTCAAACACTAAAGTAACAAAGGGGCAATAATTTAAAAATAATCAATCTCCTTTAGTTGAGAGATTTATGTGAAGCTTTTAACATAAAAGAATTAGGACACGCAAAGACAGTTTTAAACATGCAACTTACCGGTTTCGGAGTGGATTCTCTATTCACTTGATCTCTATCTAACGAAATTTTTCTATGTAATCCTCTTTCTAATGAGCCTTGTCTAGCGGCCCCATCGAGCGTCATTGTTTCCCTTATTTGGGGCGGCGAGGGGGGCGGAGGCATGTCCTCTTCCGTAGCGTACCGTGCATTCTGTGGAATAAATTAAACAAAATAAGAACGTTAGTTAAATGGAAGTGGCTTTTGGGGAGTTCGTAAACGACAAATTAAACTTGAAAGCGTGAAGGAATTCGGCGTCGTTTCAAAAAGACGCTCACTTGTTGACGCGCTTACTCGTTACTTAGTAACAAACACTTAAATATCTCGAAACAGGGGCGAATGTAGAAGTTTTTCAAAGGGGCGAACTGTCAAAAATTAGCCGCACTACTAGGCATGGCTATTTGTAGTGGAAGGTATAAGCGGTGCGGTCTTTTTGGAGACCAAACAGGGGCAACGCCGCCCCTGGATGGGCAAAATTACGCTTTAATTTATCGTTAGCCCTTTGAACTTAAGTGCGTTTAAGAGTTGAAGTGAAATTACCTCGAGTTGTTCGCTCCAGCAGCAGGACGATTTCGAAAAACCGGGGGAAGTAGGGGCACTTGGAGTATGATGTTTATGGCGTCGACGCCTGCGAACTTTGTTTGGTACACCGTACATGTAGTTTGAAAATCGGCGTCTAGAATGACGTACTATGGAAACCCAGTCGATCATGTCTTTATTTTTTTACTTAAACTAAACAAAAACCGACGATTTTATTGACCAAGAAGGCTTAGCGAGAAGCTTAATAATGAAAAATTGGATATTTTTCCCTAAAACATGCGCATTTTTCACACGAGTTAACTCGGGTTAATTTAAAGAAAGTAATTAAGAAAATATGATGTTAGGTTAAGAGTAGAAGCGAAATGAACAACATAAAAAACGAATATAAACAACGAACATTTTTATTCTTAGACGTTATAACGACGACGCCTACGAGTCTACTGAATGTGGAAATCGTCGTCGCGTTGCTTTCAGGTGAACTTCTACTGGCGGCAATCTAATTTCGTACTTTATAGTAACCGGTTCCGGATGATTTTATTGCACCACTATAAAATGAACCATCAAATGCTCTTAATTCGCGAATCAACTTACACATTTTTAACGAACAACAAGAAAATCCGTTTTGGTCGTGAGAAAACAATGCTCGTTTTCGAACGAGTGGGCGCTTAAAACAACTGTTTTAAACTTTTTAATAACCCAAATAGCTTAAACGATCTTAAAAATAAACTACGTTTCGTCGGTAAGTTTGGAAATTGCCGAGACGTTTTAAAATTTCAATTTAATTCCACGACAAGTAAATTACATAACGTCACCCCTTTAACTTCAAGAAGAGATTGTTAATGTTCGCCACTATTCAAGCACTGCGTTGATATTCAATTTTGCAAAGAAGCTTTAATGTGAAAATTGTAGTAGAGATAATTACAACAAGAGCTTTTAGATGAAAAGGGTAAACCGCCAACTTTCGCCACACCTACTACACCCAATTTAAACTTTTAAAGTCTTGTCGTTTAATTAACTTTTTTTCTAAAACGATATTTCGATGTCGAGTTAACCTAAAAATTATCCAAAAATCGAGTTAGACTTCACATAGGCACGTGTAATGCGAGCACCACCACAAGAGTTGCCACCGACAGCCCCCACAAAAGCTTTTAGATTACAGCTCGAGTTTAACGATTTATTCCACCTCTTGAAGTTACAACCAAAATTTTCGTGTGACAAACTACGACGAAATTTTTTTACGGCCAGTTTCGGAGCCGAAAAAAAATCTCAAACCTCCCCATACCGTACCGAAAGGGTCGCCTGCCCCGCGCGTCTCGTTGCGAAAATAAACGCGATGAACTTTTTTGTGAATATTTGATGATCGGGCAAAAACTCCGCAACTCTTCTCAATTTCGAATAAATAACTCAAAACGCAATTTTCCCAAGTTTACACTGCTGTAACTTTTCCTGTAAACAAAGGTTCAGTAGGATAACGTGCTCGGCGTGGGGATCCCTGAGGCGGTAAGAGATATGACGTCAATTAAATTAAATGTTCACACCATCTGGCCCTATTTAGATTTACCCACGAAGTAAAATTTTGATAACTTGGTTCGGTTTAAATACTACAGAGCGTAATTCTAATTTTTTTAAATATTCAAACTCTAATTTAACTTCCACCGCACACAAGCTAATAATAATTAATGGCGAGAAACATTTACAGATTTACGCTTGGCAAATGGAGAGATATTTTCAAATTAAGAGCGCATCTGGCACTCTTCTCAGCAGCAAATAGATGACATGTAGTTAACAGAAAACGAACGAAAAATTTAAGGAGCTGTACGTCATTAGTAGCTCAACGGTAAGCCTGCCTATCATTGTTCATTGAGCCTGTTTTGAGCCACAACTCGCTTTAAGTCTTGTCATATGTCTAGGAGCGATCTGTGATGTAAGTAACTCATACAGAAACAATTACACTTTTGATATCCCGTATTTTTGTTTCTTTCTAGAGAGGTTTCGGTGGATTGTACCTCCGTAGCCAATTTAGCTCAGAACCTTAACTTAAACACGATCTGTTGGTTCAATTTTACCTTCGAGCGAACATTTAAATGCCCGAAATGGCCTAACAACGACATCCAGTTCCTGTATCATTAGAGTTCAGGATAGAGACTCTACCAGTTCCCCGGAATACTCTGGTTTATTAATCATCAGATGATGGGTGATAAATATGTACAATGCACACAAGTAACCATAGCGGCATCAAAAGTAACGAAAAAGCGGGAGCCCTGACGCAAAACAATGTGCAAATAACGACGAGCTCATGAGAAGACAGCTGAGAGTATTTCGTGAGAACGTTCTTCATCGGAAGAGCCGTAATTTCAATATCTTGGTAATAGCGAAGATCCCAATTGTACGATGGAGAAGAAAATATCAGAAAAATACCCAATTTGGAACGTATTGTACCTTTAATGGTAGGCACTTCCCAAAATTGAACTGAAAAAATCGTAATCGGTCACGAATTGGGCTTTGCATTGCTTTCTTCTGAACACAAACCGCATTTTTAAAAACTAAAAATGCGACTGAAAAAAAATAACAAGTCTACAGGCTCAACTACAGCCGTCGGCGGCGATTAAATATAAATACAACGAGTTGTAGGTTCTGGCCAAACTCTAGATGGGCTTAAAAATATTTTACTAAATATTGTACATGTAAACGGGCAACTCTGGTACTTTCAGGGGCTTGTCTTTAAAACGTTAATTGATCTGTCTAATTCTGCACTGATGGGAAGCAGGTAACGGATGAACACAGAGACACAATTCACTGGAAGTAGAGAGTATCCGCGTATTCGGTTGATGGTCGTTGGTATGCGTTTGGTCATTTGGTTGCAGTAGTCTCTTGACCAGAAGAGCTGTAGACTAATCTATCTGCTGTTGTTGTACTTTAAATAGTAACGGGAAGACACGAGTCTGGTAGCACTGTCTTACACTTCGTATAGTAGCTATTAAATGGCTAACCACATAGGACCAGCAGTGTGGATTTAGGATGTTTTGAATGTATTTGGCTTTTACTGTGTGCAAATCGAGATTGATTTTTGTATGAACTAAATTAGAATAGCCATTTGCACTAATTTTGTCAGTTTGGTTGCTGACAGCTGTTTCGATACACTGTATCATCTTAGGAGCGAGTTTTGAGTTCAAAACTCGCCCCGAAGGTGATACTGACAAAATTAGTGCAAATGGCTATTCTAATTTAGTTCAGATTTAGGATGTCTCTTGGAGAGTGTCCCAATGATAGTTAAGTTAACACACCCGCTCTTGCGCCCACTTCATGTTGGTACTTACCTGGTCGAAAGACTCAGGGCCCACTCTTGGAGTACGCGCACAATACTCGCTCTTTCGGCGCATCATGATGGCAAACTTAGCCTGTTTCAGTTCGAACGGGTGACCCGGAAGCGATTTAGTGAGAGACTGGTGGTAGGGGGAAAGCCCATCTCTCGGGCCTAATGTATAGGGCTTCATGTTAGTAATTACCTGGTCGAAAGACTCGGGACACGCTCTTGAAGTGCGCTCATGATGGTTAAGACAACACTCGCTCTTTCGGCGCATCATGATGGTAGACTGTTTCAGTTCGAGCGGGTGACCCGGAAGCGATTTAATGGGAGACTGGTGGTAGGAGGAAGGCCCATATCTCAGGCCTGATGTATAGGGCTCCATGTTGGTAACTACCTAGTCGAAAGACTCAGGACCCGCTCTTGGAGTGCGCGCATGATGGCTAAGACAACACCCGCTCTTTCCGCCTGTCATAATGGCAAACTTAACCTGTTTCAGTTCGAGCGGGTGACCCAGAAGCGATTTAGTGGGAGACTGGTGTTAAAAGGAGGGCCCATCTCTCGGGCCTAGTTCAAGGCTCCATGATGACTACCTGCACCCAACCGTTACCAATCACGACAGAATGAGCACGTGAATACGGTTCTGTTCTCCATGTGTCCGGTTGATGGTGCGTGGGCCAGTCTTAAGCATACCCACTCTGACATTGGTCCTGCGAGCAGTAGATATTGTCCCTTCTAGTCTAGGTTGGATTCGCAGTGGCTCACGTCTTCTCTGGGAGTAATATACTCAAGAGATCTCTTATACCCCGGTATAGCTAACGCTCGATACGAAGTGGGGAGTAGGCGAAAGAACGTTGTTCTGAGTATTCAAGTTTTGATTTGATTTTATCAAAGCTTGTGCTTTAGTTTGAAGTATTTTTCATTCTCTTCTCTTCATACACATTTTAGCAGATAATTGCATTGAATAAATTGCGGACTTGCGGACAAAGTAGTCTCCAAACAACCTATAAGTAGCCAATTATTATTTCTCCGACTGTACATGTTAATTCAAACGTTAAACTTCTAAAGTATTTTAGCCATGTTAATAGCAGACGTGGCATATTATAGGGGTTGATACAATATAATTCAATATTCAACATAAAACAAAAAGAGACCGACAATAACAGAAGAACGTCGAGACAATCAAACGTGAGAAAAACGAAACCACTATATTTACGTAAAAATTCAAATCTGACGTACTAACCAAGATTTGGCGAGGTGGGAGGTAACATCAAACCGAACATAAAACTAACACTTTAATAAATTATTCATTCGTAACGAAGTAAAAGAAAAGCCTTCCAGCTCGTCATTTTTGAATGGCAATTTATTAAAAAGTTTTTACAGTAACAAAGGGGTCAAAAGGTGAAACCTCATTAACTGAATTTAGACACAAAATGTACTAAAATAAAATAGTTTCTCTAGAATAACTATTAGTTTTCTTTCGATATAAAAGTTGAATGGGATTCTGTCTTCATTAGGATTTGAAATACATCTAAAGTTTAACAAAAAATATATTTCACTTCTCGCTATACTAACTTTATCTCTAGTTTTTATAATCCTTTTTCACGACTTCTTTGCTTTTAATGAACTAGAAATGTATAAAACGGTGGACAGTAATCTATAGTCGAGTAGTACATTTTCATTTAACTCGAACGTAGATATAAAGAAGTAACTTAGTAAACCAACCCTAAATTAATCACCTAGTAGTGCAAAAAACGTTTTTAGGAAAAAAATGTTGAACGACCAGACGCCTCAGGAATCGAACCCGAGCCTGCAATATTCGGTTGCATAAAAACGTTTTTCGGAAAAGTAGGTGATTAATTTAGGGTTGGTTTACATCATATATTCAATTAATTATTTCTGCCCTAGTGTATATATTTGAAAAAATATTAAAATTCGCGTATAAAATAACTTAGTTTTTATTATCAAAAAGCCAACTTTTCGCCATTAGCAAGTTATGTAAAGCATGGAATCGAATACGATGCAACTGACTACTAGAGAGTGATTACTACAAGCCATGCTTCGGTACCTAATGCACCAGAAAAAAATACCAACAAGTCTCCTCTGGAAATCTCGCATGTAGATGATAACCAGACTAGTAAAAATTTTGTAAGGTAGGTACATTTTGAAACGGCGTCGGTAACTTTACCACCAGCAGAGAGGTACAATAATGAATAACCTCTTTCTATTCTGTTCTTCTATTGATTGTATTGAACCTCTCTGCTGGTGGCGTAAGTCAAAAAGAACTTTACCTAGCGATTTTAGTATACAGCCGACCCTAATACATTCAGGTAAATTCGCCTGGAAGACCTATAGAAGACGAGACAGTAGTTGACTCTAGTAAGCTAAATGGTTAACCGTAAAACCGGGGGTTAGACGTTAAAGCGCATCCAAATAAATTCACTGCTAAATAAATAGAAAACCGAGATGCCTTTAAACGATTCGGATAAATTTTGTGAGTTGTCACGGGAATTTCTCCTTCCCTACCTTCTCCAACCCCAAACGCTTGACTTTCTTTTAAAACCTGTAAATATTTCATTTGTTTAACATTTCTGTCGTGTGTGCTTTTCTATTCTTATTCGAACCCCATCAATTGAGCTATATATGCCCCACTATTGGTGTCGTATCTTAAGCGTAGAAAACGGGTGTGGATAGTCCATAAATTGAACTTTACACGTATACTTTACTACGCCTTTCTTGCCATAAAAACTATAAGAAGACGTTAACTTTAATTTTATTTCCTTCCTCCAGAATAAGAAAAACAATTTTGGGGAATGAAAAATGAAACGAGCGCATCCTATCGATTCATTTTATGAGGTAAAAC
Source organism: Malthinus flaveolus (assembly GCA_950108345.1). NCBI lineage: Eukaryota > Metazoa > Arthropoda > Insecta > Coleoptera > Cantharidae > Malthinus > Malthinus flaveolus. The sequence continues at coordinate 21,332,867 of OX467286.1, read as the reverse complement.
TCGTACATCGTCGTAGAAAGGATTGGATTTGTTAACGGAATGATTTCTATATTTACGCCTTTTGAACGCGCAATTAGGCAAAGGAGCTTTTGGATTATTTCGGGAGTTCTATATCGGAGGTTCCGTAATAAATACATTCTTGACCTATTTAGTCACAAAGGTTCTTAATTAATGATTAGCGAGTGAAACTCTGCGAGACACATATTATCTGAAGCTGAATGTTGTTCGAAAGCGCTTATTCTGAAGGAACACGCCCATCAACTTACAAAGTACTAACGAACCGTAATGGGTTAAATTTGAACAAAGTGCACGGGAGAACATTTACATGACACGCAAGTTAATATCTACTCCCTATTATTATACGGGGTAGCCCTAAAATGTGTGTTCTCGTCAAATAATTAAATTTTGGTTATTTTTTTAAATTATGGATTTCGAGGGGGGCCCTAGAACATAGAAGGTGGGTGATCCCAATTAGTCAAAAATGTACCTCAATGAACACTGAACAATGAGCACAGCTACTAAGTTCCTGTAAATAACCTTATTTTTACCGTAAGCGTCATTTAAGCTTGGGCATGGGCGTATGAGACAAGGGTTAGTAAAAGATTTTCTAGGATCGAGTTCAAATTTTATTTTTAAAAGTTGAAGCTCTTTCGTAGGTACCGAATACTACGCGACACGATGTTTTTGAACGAAAAAAAATTCGATAACTTCGAAATCCTTTTCAATTGGTGTATGTCGAAAACGTCGGTGATGCGGTTTTGGTTTCCTTACAATTCTTTCGGCGCCTGTGTAACAATCTAACAATTAGAGTGCTATCTGTAACGGATTACGAAAATAAAAAAATCTGCGTTGAAACAAAAGTTCAATTAAGTATCGAAAAATTATTTAATTAAACGCATCTGTAAAATAAAATTGATGGAAAGGCCGTTAAGGTGTCGGTATAGTGTCTATTCTCAGACGGCGGCGTTTTTAGTTAAAGAAAAACTAAAAAATTTTTTTTTGTTTTGAACTGTTTTTGCTTGACCTTATAGGTCAAGCATGGGCTATTTGAAAAATAGTTTAGTTGTTGTTTCAGAAAAAATGTTGTTATGGGTGTCACCGTTCAGGAGGTGTGCCCAAGAAAATATTTTCAAAGCCGCAGCAGCTGAAGCGTTCATATTATCTCTGCGGACTTTTAGTATGTTAAACTACATGTACAATAGAGCATCTATACAGAAATTTAGCTACCCAGGCTGTTTATTAAGAATAAGAGAGTGAATTATCTCTAGGACTCTAGACAATGGATGGAGATTTTGACATTTAGAAACAATTGGATTTTATACGTAATCCAGGGGGGGGGGGGGGAATAAAATTAACGGTAAAAACAAATTAGGTTAATAATAGTGGGTACCCCTATCATGAATTTTTGTTATTTTTAATAAAAACGTCTAAAGTGGCTGGGCTAAGTTAGTAGGTAACTGATATATGCACTTGACGAGTGTGCGTGAAGTGGGCAGGCACTGAAAAGCACTAACGATCATTTAGTGCCTAATCGTTAGTGCTTCGTTAGTGCCTCTTAGTGCTTTATACCCGAACTCAGCAGGCCCAACGGTTCTCCAGTAATTAACATATCACAAGGGCCTGCCCACTTCACGCTTTGTCGGAAGCACTAACGATAATTTAGGGCTTAATCGTTAGTGCTTCGTTAGTGCCTCTTAGTGCTTCATACCCGAACTCAGCAGGCCCAACGGTTCTCCAGTAATTAACATATTAAAAGGGCCTGCCCACTTCACGCTTTGTCGGAAGCACTAACGATCATTTAGGGCCTAATCGTTAGTGCTTCGTTAGTGCCTCTTAGTGCTTTATACCCAAACTCAGCAGGCCCAACGGTTCTCCAGTAATTAACATATCAAAAGGGCCTGCCCACTTCACGCTTTGTCGGAAGCACTAACGATCATTTAGGGCCTAATCGTTAGTGCTTCGTTAGTGCCTCTTAGTGCTTCATACCCGAACTCAGCAGGCCCAACGGTTCTCCAGTAATTGACGTATCAAAAGGGCCTGCCCACTTCACGCTTTGTCTTAGCGCTTCATAAAAAAATCAGTACGGCCGACCATTTGTAAACAATCGTTTTCAACAAAAAAGGGAAACTACATTTTTATCTTTCTACACGAGATTGTGACTTTTTTTCAATAATTGTTTCTTCGATGGTCATTTTTTGATTCAACGTCTTATAAAAACATTTGATTTCAATAATGGGGTGATTTTGCATGTTCGTTTTCTTGTTTTGTTTCGGCGGGTGTATTTTGAGCACCAAACTGACCCATCTACCCTAGAAAGTTATAGGCTCTTAAAGTTGGAGTTAAAATCAGAAATTTAAAAAAAAATTTGAAAAATAATTTGTATTCTACGATCGACAACTAACTGGTCGTTGATTATTTCGTAATTCGTTTAAAAAAAGTTGCATTTCATTTAAAAGTAGAGTTACAACACTACATTGGCATTAATTGTTCATAGTATAAAGTATCAATTACTATTAATGTTAGTGATGCCCAAAATGCACAAACAATTTAGCAGGTATACCAATACTACTGGTGGTACTAGTTATCGGATTAAAAGGTCAGGTAGCTTGGTGCCGAAATTACATCCGCCTGTATGTTTTATGTTTGTGTTAGCAATCAATTTTTTTAAATCTCTGGATTAATTGGTTATTGAATTTAACTTTGAAGAAACTGATAGTGTTAACATAACACACTATTCTCTCGATTAGGTAAGTATCTTATTGCTACTTTGTTAGTTATCAATATTTTTAAATTAATGTCTTTGGCGAGTCTTAACTACAATCAAAGTAGCTTTGTTTTCTCTTCCGGTTTTACATCACTACTAAATACAACGTTTGTAGGTAAATAAATAAACAGATCTTTTATTGGCAAAGTTAAAGCTAAAACACCTTTTCATTTTATTCACATTCTTATCAATTAATATCTTAAATTCAGACCATTCAGCCGCGTATTATCCTATGGGCAAATGGATACAGGGTGGCCCAAGATGCGGAGGTTTTTTTGGTGTAGTCGATAGTTATACTAGGCTATAAAAGTTAGTTGACATTATTCCTCGTAAAAAATATTCTTTCGATTGACCCCTTTTGTCCTTTTTGTATTGTAACTTAGTAGATAATTAAAATTTGTTGTCAAGTTTGAAGAGTCCTCACGGGCTAAAGAAGCCTTTTGGGATATCGGTATGTTTGGTATAATCAACTTATTTTGATCTTAGAATCATGTGTTAGTTCTATGTCCGTGCAATTACAGGACACCATGTACAAGCAGGCCTATTCTGTCTCATAACCTCTAAAATAGTGACCAACTTTAACGTTTAAAGTATCGTTCTACTTTTTTATTTAGCTGAGATACATTTTTAGAGAGATACAGAATAGCCCTGAATGTTTATTTCACATTTTAAAAATAAATAATATTTTGTATATTTTAATAATGCAGATAAAAATGCAGAAGAAATGAACGCCGTAGAGAACTGGAGAGGGCTAGCTACGAAGCCAAAAAAAGAAAACGTATATCTTACTATGGAATTCCATGCCCAGAGATTCTGCATATTAAAGAAGGGAAGAAAATTAAACTGCCTGTTTTGCAAAATGGACACCTTATTAAAAACCCAATCAAATTGGGTTCTCAAAAATATTCACTTATAAATACATGCGCTTTTGATTCTGTTTTTCAAGCACTATGTGCTGCGTACTGTGATAGTACATCGTATAGAAGTTTTTTAAAAGAGAAAAGTGCTGTAGGTGTTATATCATTACTAGAAAATTTTGCTGAAGTAGGCGTAAAATTTTCAACATATAAAATGCGTTTGGACGTAATTTTAGCGTTACAACACTCAATCTTGAAGCACTAAGAGGCACTAACGAAGCACTAACGATTAGGCCCTAAATGATCGTTAGTGCTTCCGACAAAGCGTAAAGTGGGCAGGCCCTTTTAATACGTTAATTACTGGAGAACCGTTGGGCCTGCTGAGTTCGGGTATGAAGCACTAAGAGGCACTAACGAAGCACTAACGATTAGACCCTAAATGATCGTTAGTGCTTCCGACAAAGCGTGAAGTGGGCAGGCCCTTTTGATACGTCAATTACTGGAGAACCGTTGGGCCTGCTGAGTTCGGGTATGAAGCACTAAGAGGCACTAACGAAGCACTAACGATTAGACCCTAAATGATCGTTAGTGCTTCCGACAAAGCGTGAAGTGGGCAGGCCCTTTTGATATGTTAATTACTGGAGAACCGTTGGGCCTGCTGAGTTCGGGTATGAAGCACTAAGAGGCACTAACGAAGCACTAACGATTAGGCGCTAAATGATCGTTAGTGCTTTCCAGTGCCTGCCCACTTCACGCACACACTTGACGACGATAAGCAATTTAAACCACCCCGTTTTGTATAACTTAAAAAACGCTTTACGTTTTTTTCTAAAGAGCTAATCATAATCTGATCATCTAACTTAAGCTGTTCTTTATTATCGTAGCGAAAACTTGGAAATACTAAAAAGTAATTGATGAGAAAAGCGCTTAAGAGCTCGAATAGTCGGACGTTTTAGCGTTAAACATAAAAAATGAGAAAAAGCGAAGAACAAATATTTATTTAGAAGAGAACATTTTCAAAGTTGGAAACATTTACTCACTAAACCGGCATCTATTAATTTTTAGTTGAACAGAAGGTACGAACAAAAATAGTTTACTGTATTACGTTCGCTGTACGGTTGGATTGTGCTGCCGCCGACGGTGAAAATTTGAAACTTGTCCGCATCGATTTTCGCTCGAGGATAACAAAATGAATATTAGTTTTAACAGTTAGTGTCTTTACTTTAAATTGTGTTTATTTAAGCGCTTGTTATAAATTAAATTGACGTTAATTACTGTAAAGGTGACGAAAATAAGAAAATGAAAGAGTAGCTCATAACAATAAATTTTTTTTATGTACATACAGTTTTGAAATTATTGCTATAGCATCGAGAGTAGCTTCTCGGAGTTCTCCAAAAACTCTCTATCTTAAATAAAGGCAGATATATCGTTGTTTAAAGTTAGGATCTAAAATGCTAACAAAATTCCAAAAACAACTTTTTTTATTTTTGCGTCTAAAACTTTTTTGAGACCTCTGACAAAAAAAAACATAGAATATGATTTGTAGTAAAATATTTCGTAATAAAAAAGAGCCCTTTAAGAACTCTTTGCCGTAAATAGGGGCGAATATGTCATGGCATAAAGTTAGGTTAGGTTAGGTTCCAAAAAACAATTTTTTATATTTTTGTGCGGCAAACTTGTTTGAGACATATGACCAAAAAAAGCATAGCACATGATTTGTAGTAAAATAGTTCATGAAAAAGAGGAGCCCTTTTACAACTCCCTATCGTAAATATTGGCGGAGATATCACTGTTTAAAGTTAGGATCAAAAACGCTAACCAAATTCCAAAAAACAACTTTTATATTTTTGCGCGGCAAACTTGTTTGAGACTTCTGAGTAAAAAAGTGCATAGAATACGATTTGTAGTAAAATAGTTTGTGAAAAAGAGGAGCCCTTTTAGAACTCTCTATCGTAAATAGTGGCGGAGATATCACTGTTTAAAGTTAGGATCAAAAACGCTAACAAAATTCAAAAAAACAACTTTTTATATTTTTGCGCGGCAGACTTGTTTGAGACTTCTGAGTAAAAAATTGCATAGAATACGATTTGTAGTAAAATAGTTAGTAATAAAAAGGAGCCGATTAAAAACTCTCTATCGCAAATAGTGGCGGAGATATTACTGTTAAAAGTTAGGGTCAAAAACGCTAACAAAATTCAAAAAAACAACTTTTTATATTTTTGCGCGGCAGACTTGTTTGAGACTTCTGAGTAAAAAATTGCATAGAATACGATTTGTAGTAAAATAGTTAGTAATAAAAAGGAGCCGATTAAAAACTCTCTATCGCAAATAGTGGCGGAGATATTACTGTTAAAAGTTAGGGTCAAAAACGCTAACAAAATTCAAAAAAACAACTTTTTATATTTTTGCGCGGCAGACTTGTTTGAGACTTCTGAGTAAAAAATTGCATAGAATACGATTTGTAGTAAAATAGTTAGTAATAAAAAGGAGCCGATTAAAAACTCTCTATCGCAAATAGTGGCGGAGATATTACTGTTAAAAGTTAGGGTCAAAAACGCTAACAAAATTCAAAAAAACAACTTTTTATATTTTTGCGCGGCAGACTTGTTTGAGACTTCTGAGTAAAAAATTGCATAGAATACGATTTGTAGTAAAATAGTTAGTAATAAAAAGGAGCCGATTAAAAACTCTCTATCGCAAATAGTGGCGGAGATATTACTGTTAAAAGTTAGGGTCAAAAACGCTAACAAAATTCAAAAAAACAACTTTTTATATTTTTGCGCGGCAGACTTGTTTGAGACTTCTGAGTAAAAAATTGCATAGAATACGATTTGTAGTAAAATAGTTAGTAATAAAAAGGAGCCGATTAAAAACTCTCTATCGCAAATAGTGGCGAAGATATTACTGTTAAAAGTTAGGGTCAAAAACGCTAACAAAATTCAAAAAAACAACTTTTTATATTTTTGCGCGGCAGACTTGTTTGAGACTTCTGAGTAAAAAATTGCATAGAATACGATTTGTAGTAAAATAGTTAGTAATAAAAAGGAGCCGATTAAAAACTCTCTATCGCAAATAGTGGCGGAGATATTACTGTTAAAAGTTAGGGTCAAAAACGCTAACAAAATTCAAAAAAACAACTTTTTATATTTTTGCGCGGCAGACTTGTTTGAGACTTCTGAGTAAAAAATTGCATAGAATACGATTTGTAGTAAAATAGTTAGTAATAAAAAGGAGCCGATTAAAAACTCTCTATCGCAAATAGTGGCGGAGATATTACTGTTAAAAGTTAGGGTCAAAAACGCTAACAAAATTCAAAAAAACAACTTTTTATATTTTTGCGCGGCAGACTTGTTTGAGACTTCTGAGTAAAAAATTGCATAGAATACGATTTGTAGTAAAATAGTTAGTAATAAAAAGGAGCCGATTAAAAACTCTCTATCGCAAATAGTGGCAGAGATATTACTGTTAAAAGTTAGGGTCAAAAACGCTAACAAAATTCAAAAAAACAACTTTTTATATTTTTGCGCGGCAGACTTGTTTGAGACTTCTGAGTAAAAAATTGCATAGAATACGATTTGTAGTAAAATAGTTAGTAATAAAAAGGAGCCGATTAAAAACTCTCTATCGCAAATAGTGGCGGAGATATTACTGTTAAAAGTTAGGGTCAAAAACGCTAACAAAATTCAAAAAAACAACTTTTTATATTTTTGCGCGGCAGACTTGTTTGAGACTTCTGAGTAAAAAATTGCATAGAATACGATTTGTAGTAAAATAGTTAGTAATAAAAAGGAGCCGATTAAAAACTCTCTATCGCAAATAGTGGCGGAGATATTACTGTTAAAAGTTAGGGTCAAAAACGCTAACAAAATTCAAAAAAACAACTTTTTATATTTTTGCGCGGCAGACTTGTTTGAGACTTCTGAGTAAAAAATTGCATAGAATACGATTTGTAGTAAAATAGTTAGTAATAAAAAGGAGCCGATTAAAAACTCTCTATCGCAAATAGTGGCGGAGATATTACTGTTAAAAGTTAGGGTCAAAAACGCTAACAAAATTCAAAAAAACAACTTTTTATATTTTTGCGCGGCAGACTTGTTTGAGACTTCTGAGTAAAAAATTGCATAGAATACGATTTGTAGTAAAATAGTTAGTAATAAAAAGGAGCCGATTAAAAACTCTCTATCGCAAATAGTGGCGGAGATATTACTGTTAAAAGTTAGGGTCAAAAACGCTAACAAAATTCAAAAAAACAACTTTTTATATTTTTGCGCGGCAGACTTGTTTGAGACTTCTGAGTAAAAAATTGCATAGAATACGATTTGTAGTAAAATAGTTAGTAATAAAAAGGAGCCGATTAAAAACTCTCTATCGCAAATAGTGGCGGAGATATTACTGTTAAAAGTTAGGGTCAAAAACGCTAACAAAATTCAAAAAAACAACTTTTTATATTTTTGCGCGGCAAACTTGTTTGAGACTTCTGAGTAAAAAATTGCATAGAATGCGATTTGTAGTAAAATAGTTAGTAATAAAAAGGAGCTGTTTAAAAACTCTCTATCGCAAATAGTGGCGGAGATATCACTGTTTAAAGTTAGGGTCAAAAACGCTAACCAAATTCAAAAAAAAAACTTTTTATATTTTTGCGCGGCAAACTTGTTTGAGACTTCTGAGTAAAAAATTGCATAGAATACGATTTGTAGTAAAATAGTTAGTAATAAAAAGGAGCCGTTTAAAAACTCTCTATCGCAAATAGTGGCGAAGATATCACTGTTAAAAGTTAGGGTCAAAAACGCTAACAAAATTCAAAAAAACAACTTTTTATATTTTTGCGCGGCAAACTTGTTTGAGACTTCTGAGTAAAAAATTGCATAGAATACGATTTGTAGTAAAATAGTTAGTAATAAAAAGGAGCCGTTTAAAAACTCTCCCTCGCAAATAGTGGCGGAGATATCACTGTTAAAAGTTAGGGTCAAAAACGCTAACAAAATTCAAAAAAACAACTTTTTATATTTATGCGCGGCAAACTTGTTTGAGACTTCTGAGTAAAAAAGTGCATAGAATACGATTTATAGTAAAATAGTTCGTAAGAAAGAGGAGCCCTTTAAAAACTCTTTGCCGTAAATAGTGGCGAAGATATCATTGTTTAAAGTTAGGGTCAAAAACTCTAACAAAATTCCAAGAAACAACTTTTTCTATTTATGTGGGGCAAACTTGTTTGAGACCTCTGACCAAAAAAAAGCATAGCTTATGATTTGTAGTAAAATAGTTCGTAATAAAGAGGGTAATAGTAGCGTAGATATTACTTTTAAAAGTTAGGGTTGAAAACGCTAACAAAATTCCAAAAAACAACTTTTTATATTTTTGTGCGGCAAACTTTTTTGAGACCTCTGACTAAAAAAGTGTATAGAATACGATTTATAGTAAAATAGTTCGCAACATAGACGAGCCCTTTATGAACTCTCTACCGTAAATAAAGCCAGAAATGTAGCTGTTTGAAGTTAGGGTCGAAAACGGAAGCTCGTAGCTGACGTCAACGTCAAACAAATACTTGTGGTACTACCATTACGCCATTACAAAAGGAAAAGTCCACTTTAATTAAAAAACGAAAAATACGTCTAGTTATAGTTCTTTAAATCGTAATAAAATCGCGTTTATGAATTTTGTGGAAGTGGCCAAAATTAAATCTTCTAAGCAACTGTCTATTGCTTATCTAGAATCACCTACTGAGTTTTGGTAAAAGAAACTTCAGGAAAAAAATAAACCAATCTAGGGATTTAATCACATTTTCCTGTGTTTCCAACTATGTGGGTTACACAATAACAAAGCTAAAATGTATTTAGACCGCACCAATCTAAGTTCAAGTTGTGGAATAAATCCCAAAATTTATGGTATTGTACGAGGATTTGAAATTCCTTCATGCTTTGTTTGTGTTAAATCGTAAAGTAATAGTTTCGTGATGACTGATAACAAACGAGCTCGTTATTAAAAATTGCATTTTTAGTATAAATTAAATTTTCTTACTTGTATGGTGTATGAGTAATGTGTATCCTTGTGGTCGACATTCGTTTCTTGAATTCCTTGAAATGCTTGAGAAATTGGCAGTGTCGATCCGCAAATATCTGGTCCAGTCTATAAAAAAATATTACAATGTGAATAGAATTACAATTTTGTAAATTATTGTTAATTAAAGTAATTTACTTGAGGTTAAAAGCGTATAAATGGGCAATAAACGTTTTGTTTTAGTTTCGAACAAATTGGGTAAGTTTCTCGCTTAATCATTAATCATTTTGATTTTAGACAGGAATTTTCCAAGAAAGTTTGAGCCATAACCGACTCATTTGAGTCTACTTTGATGCAAAATAGCTCAAAGGGAAGACAATTTAACAAGCTATCATTTTTGTACGAGTTATTTTTAAGTAAGGGTTTTGTTTTTAAATAAATAAAAAGGTAGTAAACATAAAGAAGGGAAGTGGAGAAAATCCGCATTAAAAAAAATTCTAGTTTGGCAAACTTTTATAGTAGAGGTAGAGGCATACAAAAAAAAGCGAAATTAATAGAAAGTTTCAAAAATGGTAGTTTTCGATACAACTATTTTTCCCATTTTTACCATTTTTCAAATTTTTTCTCGCCTCTAAACGCAGGAGGCGTGTGGATGGGTTTTTTCAAATAGAGCACTCGCTTATTATGTACGACGGTGTCCTGAGACTGACCCTGCCAGAGGAGACGACGCTCTACGGATTCGCTGACGACTGAAAACCTCACCCTGGTAGTGGCCGCCAGACAAGCAACCCAAGTGGAGCAGCGAGCAAACGAGGCGATTGATAAAATTATGCTGTGGACAAGAGAGAGAGGCCTGATACTGATCTCGGAGAAGTCAGAGGCAGTCATGGTCTATGGAAGAAGACGATGCCCACAGATCCGACTTCAACTTGGAGGAGCAAAAATTCAACTGAAAGACTTCGTCAAGGTACTCGGCGTGATAGTAGACAAACATCTAAACTACGCCGAGCACATCCGGGACGCCACGGCGAGAGCGGCTGTCGTGAGGACGCAGTTCGTGCATTGTGCCTAACATGGAAAACGACCAAAAGGAGACTGCTGAGCACGGTAGCGCAATCGATCGTGCTTTACGCGGCTTTGGTGTGGAGTACAGCACTGGTCTACGACCGCAACAGGGCCAGGATGCTCAGCGTCCAGCGGAAAATGGCTCTACGTATCACATGCGCGTACAGAACCATCTCGCTAAACGCTGCGTTGGTAGTAGTCTCGCTGCCACCCATCGATCTGCTCGCCATGGAACGAGCAACCAGGCGCGGTGAAAGACCAACAACCCGCGACGGTACTATGGAGCCGTGGCAGCAACGCTAGACGGACTCCGAAACGAGACATTGGACAAGGGTCCTTATACCCAAACTGAGCGTTAACAACATCGTCCAAATAATGCTCAGAGGAGGAGAAGAATGGGTCACGATACTGGAGCTAGCCTCGAGCATCATGCGGGAGAAAGAAAATCTTAGAACGCGAACAGCAGATAAACTGAGAGAAGACACGGGAGAAAGACGTGCATCCGAACAAGACCGGAAAGCGGTGCAGACGAGGAGAGCTAAGCTCTGGTGGGGTAAATTGGAAGCAATGCTTACGCGAATCCCCAATCACCTCGCAGGACGGAACCCCCATCGATAGTGGAGGTTCGGGTGTGGTTTTAGTGAGTCGGACAATACCATTCTATCCAACCTCAAACTACCTCCACAGAAAGTGGAGGTGTCTTTCTGAAGATTTCTACACTCATAAAAAAAATAAAAATAGGGCATACGCACTCAGATATCACCAAAACAATTTTTATACTTTCTAAAATCTTATCATCTCCTAATTTTGAATAAATAAATTTCTTATCCTTATCCCCCGCTGAAAAAGAGACGTGTGCACGAAAAATAAACATTAACGGCGAGATTTGCACCATCGTCGTTGTAAATTGTCGAAATTGAAATGTTTTTAATCCCATATAATGTAACGAAATTTCAAAAATCTGCATATAAAAGAGTAGAGAGAAAATGAAAAATACATTTTTATCGGGACAGTTCCGGATGTCAAACGCAAATAACAATTCCGTAAAATATGGCATTTGATATTGTATTTCCAACGTTTTTTTTTTTCATAAAAGACTATATTTGATTTCTTGAGTAACTTGGGCAAAAAATAGTTTGTTAAAGATTGATAGATGGCCTGGTATTATTATGACAAATAGTCACTAGCAATACAAGCGAATTTTAAGAAGTTACCATTTTACTTTTTTTGTTTGTCTATTTGTCTTTTTTATTTAAATTTTATTCGAGCTCCGAAAACCCTCCCTAATATGTTTTTTTAAAGTTTTCTTCTTTAAAACGTTTTCTATTTAAATATTTTTTCTATTTCGACAAATAGGGGATGGTGTCGCCGAAACTAAGCTCAAATCGATCGATCGATAGTTTTAAAAAAAAGTGTCTCCGGTTGGGTACGTGGTTCAATAGCCGAATTGTTGGAAAGTAGAAAAATCGCTTTTGTTTTAAAAATATAAAAAAAAATTGATAATATTCTCCAACTCCGACGAATCAGCTATTTTCGATTAGACTCCTTTGCGTCCCTCGATAGCGATTTCCTTATTTTGTAACTTTATAACGAAATTTCTGATATAGAAAAGTAAAATGTAGTTTTAAATATAATATAAAAAAAAGTTGCGCTACGAATAGTTTTCAAGGTCGAAATTATGATTTATAAAAAAAACTTTTAATGGCATTAAAGTGAATAATTACAGGAATATTTCACCGTTGTTAGATCATTAATTAGTGGTCGCTTATTTAAATTTAAATAAAAATGAAAACAAAGTCCCGCCTCTCTTCCCAAGGTAATGTGGCTAGCACTAGTTAGAAGTGTCTTTTTTGTAAGGCACGTATACAGGGTGTCTCCTTTATAATATAACAAAAATGTTTGAATCCGTCACAGAAAAACGACAAGGACTGTTTTGAATTTTTTGGTTAGTGTCCTCTCAGTCGTACGCACAGTACTTTCATAAATCTTTAATTACATCCTTTGTTCTACTTCATGCAGTGCCACATTATCCATCAGTCGGTAAGTTTAGTGGCCGACTTCTTTTATATGACTTACGCGTCTTACTCCGGAGTTTATACAGCGTCATCCAGTAACCAGAAGTCACCCCTTCTCCGCGCTATGTCTCAAAAAGGGTTAAACTTGTAAAAAAATGTATATAACCAATCTTGTAGCTAATAATGTTTTCTATAACTGTTATAATAACCTTCATAAACGTGCGATCTATAGGAGGCGAGTTATTTGCAAAAAACAATTTTTGTGACCTTTGACCTTGAATATCTCAAATTGCTCGGCCAAAATTTTTCTGATTTTGTGATATACTTATTTGTTACATCTTAATGTACGTGTATACCAAAATCCAGCTTTGTAGGTATTATTTTGACCAAAAATCCTTATTCGACTGGACTATTTTCCTACTATACCTTCGTATGCCAACTGCCGGACATCAAAATATTGCCAATTTGGAGAGGTGTCCTTGACCGAAATAAAAAATTTTGGTACACATGAACGCAGAATTAGATGCTCTACAACTTTCATTTAATGAGTTTCTCTCTTAGAGTACTAATTTCTAAACTGCAGACTCAAATATAATACTATATGCCAGTTTTTGAAAAAGTTGGAAAAAATCGTCGATTTTTGATCACGGTTGGCGACCATACCGCCTGACCGAATTATTAAGTGTTGGTACTCATTCGACGCAGAATTTAATGCTCTTTAGTTTGTCATATAAAAACTTTTTTGTTAAGATGCACCGTTTAGGAGTTATAAGCGAAAAAACAAAACAAGTTTTAAAATTTTGGCTGCCAAAAAGTCTCCCGAGGTCGCCGGTGTTACACCACGATAATTGCTTGCTTTCTTAGTAAAAGTTCAACAACACGCCGAAATTGGAGCAGAAAAATTATTGCTCGGCTCTTACCGTCGAGGGACTGCCGAAAATTTCGGTTTCCCTAACGCAGAACAAATTAAGAAAGGAGTAGACCGGCAATAATGCTAAGCTCGACAAATTGTTTGAGAAAATTTCTTTTATTACGTGCCCACTGTCGATTCTTTTGTAAAATCTTAAACTTCCCGACGGATTACGCGAGTACGGACTTATTCGATTACTGTGCTGGAAATTGTAATTATTTGCATATTGAGCAAGAGAAGGAAATTCAATCAACGAACTAACAAATTTTTTTTATTTGTGAAAAGTAAAGGTGGCTGCTTTTAATAGACGCTCTGCTAACTGAAAATTTCTTGGGTCTTAGTTACCTAATACGTCACGCAGTTGAGTTTATTAAATGAAATTTGAGAAAGTGCGTGAAATTCTTCAAGAATGACCAACCGTAACTCTTCAAGTGTCTCTGGCATTGCTGGAAGACCTCTGGAGTCTGGAGATAATCCAACTGGTCAATCAAGTCTTATGTTTTCAAAAATGTTTACCTTATCCAAGTGTTCAGTTACGAGTCGCGCAATGCGCGGCCTGGCGCTGTCGCGCGTATTAGGACGTAGCACTCTCCAATAAAATGGAATAGCCACGGGATAACAGCTTCTTAAAGAACGTATTCCACAACATATTTATGGGCGCTCAAAGTGCCACTTTCCGTTAATGCGAGGTCAGCGCAACAATTTGAAAAACTTTTGAAATAGTTAAATTTATATATCCCCACCTGAAAGATTCCCTCTGTATAATCGGATTATAACGTTATTTCAGCTGTTCGGTTTATTTTTATACGTTCCATGTTTGTTTGTACCGAAATAATAGAATGTCGTCAATTTTTGGCGACTCCTTCAGTTTCGGCTAACAAGTTAGTAAACATAACCTAATTTTATTCGCCTTGTCCATAGTTTTTTGTTTGCGTTGTCCAAAAGCAATATCAAATACCTTCAGAATACTAAAACAATACTTTGTGATATGAGACAGGGGCGTAGCTGTGGCCACCTATAGCCACGTGGAAGGCAATGGAAGGAATTTACTAATACACTGGTCTGCAGAGTTGCCTTCAATCGGCTAAACCACCTTGTCACGTAGGTAGCGTAAAAGAAGCCCTAGGGAGACAAATTTGAAAATTAGCATGTTTTGAGACCCATTAGTCCCCCCTACCTATGGAAACGCATTTTTACGACGTTTTCGAAAAGTAATATACGAAGATGTCGAATATAAGAGTCGATAGAAGCGGATTTGTCGTTGTTCGATAAGTTAAGTTTGCATGCGGGCCCTTACGAGGCCCGCTACACCACTGTGCTTTGATATAAACGCAGTAAAGTAGATGGGGACAAGATAAATACAATATTGTATTATAGTACCCTCTTGTGTACACAAAAGACGCACACGCACAGTAGTCGTTTTCCCAGAAACGAGCTTTGCCGCATTTTCAAAAATTAAAAATCGGATCCATCCAAGTTTTCTTATACAATTCGAACGGCAATGCATCGAAGCGGTAAGATGTCTACATTTTATAAAAAATACGCTCGACACACTCTTTGATTGAAAGAGTATTTTGTTAGGCACCCACTTAAGCACCAGAGGCCCGATGCGACACGCATCGATTGAAATCGGCGGTTGGCGGTTCGTTAGTATGCCGATGAACAAATAGAATGATAATAATGTGAGGAACGAGGAAGTGAACCATGCGAAATGTTCAGAAAAAGCTTAGGCCGTTGCTGCTGCTATAAATGAGGTCTAACCAGTCGCGGGCACAATTTTTTTAATATCATAGAAACGAATTCATGTGTGAAATTTAAATAAGGCCCTATAATCGTACATCGTGTGTTACATTACGAAATTTAAATCCACTGATCTATTAAGGGCTTTTAAAGCACATTTGTGACATCAAATGTAAAAAAAAAGATAATTATATTTACATGATCGAGTTTGAATTGGTAATTAGCACAAGCACGAGGATACATCGAATCAATAAAAAAAATAAAATTCCAATCAGCTTTTTTTTAATAACAAAAAAAAAATTATTTACTTAGTACTCAAAATAATTCTGTATTTAGTGTTTATTCGACAAATTTAAAATCGCAAATTAATACATCAAAGGCACTCCATCTTGTTTGTTTTCGTTCTTTTAAAAGAAAATTCATCGATATACACTCCCTTAACGTTTGTAGATTTATTAGCTAGTCTTCTGTATTGATGTTTTAAATAAAGTTCGACTTACCAGAGAAGAAGAATTTAAGCTTCTGAGTTTTCAAATGGAATTAAATTGTGAAAAATAGTTGTTTAAATATGTAGGCAACTTTTTTACATTTTTTCCTTTTTATACATTTCTCATTCGGCGTCCTCAAAGGTAACGGGATATTATGTGCCAATTATAAAATTAATATTAATGTAGTACATAGTACATACAACCCTGGTTTTGCTTTTAAACGGTGTTGGTGACTTAGGTCACCCGCAGAGAGGTTCAATAGAGCCAATAGAAAGAGATTGTACCTTTCTGCTGGTGGTAAAGTCACCAACGCCGTTTAAAAGCATTAACTTGGGAGTGGCTCGAGACGGGTGGATTTGTAGGTTTTTAGCTTATACCTCGAAAACTACCCATTTTATAAGAAAAGTGCTTATATTTCCCACAAATTATATTTTTTAGGTAATAGGCGTTGAATTAAAAAACAATTGTCCTAAAATAACCGGTTTAGGATCAAGAGCGGGTTAAAGTTTGACAAAAATTCCAAAATCGGTCAAAAAACTGTTTTTTTTTGTATATCGCTCATAACTCGAAAACTACGCACTTTAGGGGAAAAGAGCTTCTATATAAAAATACAGCACGTTGAATTTCCGACAACTAATGTTTGTAGACTTTTTAGATCTCACCAACAGTTTCGGTGCTAGAGCGCGTTGAATTTTAGTGTAGTATATCGGACCGGTGCCGGTCCGGTAGTGCCGGGAGCAGAGATATATGCACTTTTGCTCTTTTTCAGTTTTTCGCTTATAACATCAAAACTACACACTTTCTGAGCAAAGTGCATATATACAAAAGTAAACTACATTAAATTCTCTAGAAATAATATTTCTTAAGTACTTGTTCTCAAATAACCGGTTTAGGCGCTACAGCGGTTGAAGTTAGGCAAAAATTTCAAAATCGGCTAAAAAACTGTTTTTTTGTTTATTGCTCATAACTCAAAAACTACGCACTTTGAAAGAAAAAAACTTCTATACAAAAATAAAGCACGTTAAATTTTCGTCAAATAATGTTTGTAGATTTTTTAGATCTCACCAACAGTTTAGGTGCTAGAGCGCGTTGAATTTTAGTGTATATCGAACGTAGCGTGCCGGAAGCAGAGATATATAGGGTTTCGCTCTCTTCCAGTTTTTCGCTTATAACTTCAAAACTACACGTTTTCTGAGCAAAGTGCATATATACAAAAGTAAACTACATTAAATTTTCTACAAATAATATTTATTAGGCATTTATTCTCAAATAACCGATTTAGACGCTAGAGCGGGTTAAAGTTAGACAAAAATTTCAAAATCGACCAAAAAACTGTTTAATCGCTTATAACTCGAAAACTTTTATTATCTCTCATAATTCAAAAACTGTGCCTACAAATTTTATATTAAAGATTTTT
This sequence comes from Malthinus flaveolus, assembly GCA_950108345.1. Lineage (NCBI taxonomy): Eukaryota > Metazoa > Arthropoda > Insecta > Coleoptera > Cantharidae > Malthinus > Malthinus flaveolus. Next base: position 21,315,614 of record OX467286.1, on the reverse strand, counting down.
CCTCAGATAGACGGTTTAGGCGCTAGAGAGCGTTAAAATATAGTGCTTTGAGAAGAGTGGGTTTTTGAGGAACACACAAAATCATAAAGAGGAGAGTCGCAGAGAATCCGCCAAAGCGAGTTTTAAAAACTAAAAAATATTTTTACGAGATTTAAAGAGAAACTCAAATATTTAGATGCTGTCTGGCATGCCTAACTTGGGGACGGCTTCAGAAGGGTGTGATTTTAATCTTTTTTCAGGTTTTCGGTTATAACTTCAAAATTTCACAGCCTTTGCGAAAATGTCTTATATACAAAAGTAAACTACATCAAATTGGCTACAAATTTTTTTTCAATAGGTTTTTCCCTCAGAAAAACAGTTAAGACGCTAGAGCGGGTGAAAGTTTGACCAAAATTACAAAATCAATCAAAAAAACTTTTTTGTTGTTTATCGCTTATAACTCAAAAACTGCGCACTTTTAGACAAAAGTATTTTTATACAAAAATGAAGTAAATTAAATTTCCTACAAATTATGTATCTCTAGTTGTTTTCGTCAAACGAATAGTTTAGGTGCTAGAGCGCGTTCAAGCATAGCGCCTCGAGAAAAGTGTGTTTTTGGAGGTGAAACTAAACAATTAGGGTAGGTACGCGAAACATTTATATAGCTAAAACTTTGCATTTTTGTGTCAATTTTAAATATATTGTGGCAGACGGTTTTAAGTGCAGCTTTCGTGATGGCAGACGCCTTTGAAGTAGAAGAAAATTCGATCTTCGGACGAAATTGATTTAAAGTGAGATTCGAATTCACCCTCGGATCAGAAACATTCTACTGTACAATTTGTTAGTATTCGCATAACATTTAGTATACCTACGTTAGTGAAATAAACGTAAAGCAGAACAGAGAACTACAAAATAAAATAATAAATATAAACAAGGGCTTAAATGGTTTGTTAAATGGTGCTATCATTAAAT